>JAAAKM020000498.1:16522964-16574328 GCA_010016025.2 Alatinidae sp. Z8VKAUB7J3
TTAAGTGTGAAGCTACTGAGGCAGTGTGATAGTAAAATTTGTATCTAGGATTTGCGCTTGATCAAGATCTTAATCGGGCATCATTTCACTCAACTCGGATTGGATTCCAAGGCTGATTCATCGCAATATTTATGGACCAGTAGTAACATTGATTAAATCATGCTTTGTGTACATCCATATTGTGCCAGGAAAGGATCCGATATTTTTGGTTTAGGTCCAACTTATTGTACCGATTTGGTGTTCTGACAGCAGATAGTGCCTCCGCCCAAAGTAACTCAACCACTCAAGTGTGCCGTTGCCATCGAGGCGGTCTCCACTCGTGAATTAAACTAGCCTTAAAATAATACAATCCTGGAAAGTATGTTCTACTGTTTTTGTTAAGTTGTCGTTGAATTTGCTGGGGGAGAGACACTGGCCAATAGCAGAATCAATTTGAAATGGACACTTATGGGATCTGGTGAGGAATGTATCTGGCTGTAAGCACTTAAAATGTCCAGGTTCTTTGCAGCCCTGGTTCCAATTCGTTTTAGAAAATCATTTCGTAGCTGTACTTTGAATAATATGACGTCACAAGACCAGGTATTTTCATACACAGGATTGCTTGTATCGTCTTTACCTTCCCTCCTACTCTGTTATAGTGGTGTTAGATTTTAGATATTAATTTGTCTATTAGTATATCTAAATTTTACAAACCCTGAATAGCGATGTTTATTTTGTAGCTGGATTTTGACATCCTTTTGTAGGAACATGATTTATCATGGCTTAGGAAATCACTAGACTAAGTAATGATCTGGCCCTAGAATATAATCCTTTGATTTAGGAAAGGCAAATGTCTATGATGCTACAGCTACATTAGTGCATTCCCTTTCGTTTAGGTTGCACATCTGGTCTACGAATCACAACTTTGTACTTTTCTGTTACCTCATGCTGTAGTACTGTTCGAGAAATACTCCAAGTAATGAATTGGCGAATTGAAATGAAGGTTGACCGCGGCCTGAAAGGTGTAAGATCAATTGTAATTGATCAGGCATGCCACTTGACCAGTGACTCTCTGCCTTCTAGTTGTTACTTTGGATCGACAGTATGACTGAAAATAGTTCTGACCGCTCAGTGCCTACTGAGTGACGTGTGATTCAGGCAAGCGAATTCCATCAACTTTATGAGGCCCTTTAGTGATAATATTCGTTGTCATTTGCAGAATAAAACGCCGAGGTTTTGGTTTACAATCTTATATGTAAGTTTGTGTACCATCAAGTAGATGAATCATTGTCGGAAAGCGGGCAAACATGTTACATCTGCTTGTAATTGTTTGACTTACATTTTTACCCTTAATGTATGGAAACCTAGATTACCTATTATAAAAATGTTTAAGTGTGGCTTCTGTTGTTCCTTGTTTTAGTTGAAACAGTTCTTTCTGTGACTGGTGCGTGCATTGGAACTTTCCTTTGTTTTGTGCTGCCTTCTGCTCTATTCTTGGCGGCTTGGGATGCAAATGATCGCGCCAAACTCATTGCAAGGGTAAGTGTGAAAAACTACTAAAGCACTCAGTTGTAGTAAGTTGAAAGCACCTCTGAAGTAGGGAGTATGTTCAATGATACCATGCACTCTTCACTTGTACTATGTACTAAAGAACGCTCACTGTGATGTCCGTCCGTCTAATCGTTTAGGTATCTAGAGTTAAACGCCTGAAGCCGCTTATTGATATAAATAGATACGGTCTCGGTCTTCAGTTGATCGAACATGCTTGCCTCTGGAATGCTAACATTAGCTTGAGAAAAATATATCATACTGAGGGTAGTAATATAGGATACAGAGGATTTTCACCCTCGTCATCAAAGGTGTGAGATGCCGTCATGCGGCCATCATTAAACTGATTGCAAAAGGTCGAATTTTACTAAAAGTCAAAGTATGGGGATGATATGAAACTAAAGAAGAATCGGCAGTGCCATGTAGAATGGAGTTAATCAGTAAAAATATCCACAGTACAGGAGAATAGTGATTTCACGTTTGGCCGAATAGAATAACAACTAGCTTGAAGATCGTGATTAATTACGTGTAAACTACTATATCATGTTCATTGGAAGGTTTAGACCGGTGCAAAGAGTATGGGTTGATGATGACGATGACGATGAAGATGAAGATGATGATGATGATGATGACGATAACGATAATGATGATGATGATGATGATGACGATGATGATGATGATAATGATGATGATGATGATGATGATGATGATGATGATGATGACGACGACGACTATTATTAGTTATTATGGCGATAAAGTTTATAATGGGAATGTCGGTAGATATGATAGACAGATACCGAGCACCTTTCTTACTTATGCAAATCATCATCTTAACTATAAACAAATATGTATCAATCTCTGTTTATTTTTATTTTTTTTTGCGGCCCTGTTGCAAGAGAGATTGCTACATCTGAACAATACGACGACCTAAAACACGAAAGCAATTCGCTTGTTTAGAGTTCACATGGAAATTTGGAGCTGGTATTGCAGTCATTTATTATTCCCACAAGAGCTTTCCTCTTAACATGTTTTTCCTTACTCAAAAGAATCTCTCTTGAGAAATACTGATCGGGAATACCGTATGAACAAAATGAAGACTTGAGTGTGGCACATGTGTCACGCACTTTCCGCGGAATGCGCTCGTCTGTCTTACTTACCTTTTCCTTTTTATCTGGCGTTTTTCGCCGGAGATAACCAATTCCTGATAAGGCATCGGTTTCGCTTATCTAACATTGAGTGAACTGCAGCTTCGATTACACCTTTAATGGCTCATTGAGGCCGTGCTTAATTCACTCCAGACGTTATGTTTGACATATCATATCTAAGTAGTGAACAGGGTATATAAAAATGCCTTTCTACATCAGTAGTTCTTTTGTAGTTGGTAATTTGTGTTGTAGTAATATAGAGAAGGCGTCTCTCCTGTCTCTCGTTGAGCTATTAATGCATAATTAGGAGAAGCCATCACGATATTTGAAGAGAATGCTAATTGGCAGGTCATGACGCTGATAATGTCCAATCAGCTCGTGAATTAGGACATTTAAACACCTCTCCTTATGTTTTGAAAATTCATTGTTGTTCTTTTCAGTGATCGATTGCCGTCTGTCTCGGCATTCATTGTCTCAACGACGTTTGTCGGCATCGGGTAATGTAAGCGATATTCACGTAACCCGATGTATGATCCACAGACATCTTGAGCAGTAGTGGATAACACAGGGTCAAGTAATTGATAACATGAGGGATAAGACAAAAGGCACTAGCATACATTTGCGGTCGCCGTCATCATTTCTCAGCGTCATATGTGCCAGTTCGATGAGCAGAAATTTCTCAGGGAAGCAGTAATGAACTTCCTACCTTACTGTACTGTTATATTTTGACTATGGTAGAGAGACTCCACCGTGGCATTTGAGGCATGGACAAAACTCTTGCTTACAATCGTCCCGTAACTTTGTCTTCATCGAACCTGTTCTGTGTAGATTTAAAACATCGTAAAATGTTTGTATTATATTTATTTTATACGCCCTAATCAAGACTTTATTTCATGACATTCTTTTCTCTCTGTCCCTTTCTTAGATAATTTTGGTAATAAGTTTGTTCTCCATGGTTGTTAGCACAGTCACTGTTCTGTCTGGGACAGGTTCTAATTCAGAAGTGCATAAACCTGCCGCGACACAAATGAGCGTCACCAAGTTGGCGACTATTCAGAAATCCGAATTCCAGAGGAAAGCGATCCCCATAACTCAGAAAAAGGACCTAAGCAATGTTGTATCAGAAGGACAAAGAGAGGAAGTGACACTAATAGGAGACTCAACTTTTATGCGGACACCGAGCAGGGATAAGCATCTCGTTACTACAAAATCGGCCACCGATGCGGACCCTCACAAACGTGTGGTTTCTGGGCTAGCTGCTGCGGAAGACCGGTCACATGATAAGAAACAAGCATTAACATTTCTGACGTCATTAAAAAAAAGGAGAATGAAAACTATCGAAGGAACTCAAAAAGCACTACAGCCGAAAGAAACGAGTGAAGGCAACCAGAATGAGAGCAAACAAAATCTGGTGCCAGTGCTCAAAGAGAGAAAACAACGTAATAATCCAGAACTCGAGACCATGATAAGACCAAAGCAGTTAATCAGTCGTGTTGAAGGCAAGAAGGACCAGTTGCAGAAAGGAGGACAGGCAGAGCTTAAAGAAGATAGTGGTCATAATGACAAAATCGTTACAAAACATGGAGAAGACTTACATCGGTCAGAACAAGACAGAACAAGGGAGAAGGCAGGGTAATAGCAGCGTCCATTGAAGCCAACGCAGGACGAGAGATTCGATTTTGCCATGTGCACTAACCACGTCATTGCCGCGTGAACGGACGCAGCCACCGCACGATCAAATCGACATGGCGTGGGAAGCTGTGTTTGCAATGACTGGTCATTGCTTTACGAAGCAAAGTAGCATGAATTGGCCATTTCAGGTCCATGTGATTAGAATCGTGTCGGATCTGTTTGATGTATGGGGGGTAACATGTATTTTAAGTGGATTTGAGAGGGTGGGGCTGATACTCTTTGTACGATGGGGGGACGTAAGAACATTTACATTTTTAGGATAGCGAATATTGGTAGAAAGGTCCCATGGTTTTCTTTGTTGAAAGGAGATGCATTAACAAACAGCTCTTGGAAGGTTCTCTTCAAAATTGCTTTAAGGAAGCACTTACGAACATGGATATTTTATTTTTAATGTCTTTTTGTTCAGAGGCTCGCCTGGGTCATATTTAGTCCGAATGCAGTATACACTGTCTTTTTAATGTAAAAATGGGATATTGCAGGCGAAATATATAATTTTAATGGAAGAAAGTTTCTTAGTGCTAGTAACACTTCCGTTAACGCATGCATGGTGTCTTCCTCTTTCTTACATACCCTCGTACACTTCGCCATTGGAACAACCCTATTTTCGACCCATGTAGCGCTTATTGTGTCTAAGGAATCATACTCAAGTAATGAACAAGAAGAAACGAATAAACAACGGAAAAGGGCAGCAATGCTGTAATTGGTCGTATCAAAGTTAGGCCTTAACACAAATAGATATCAAAGTTCCAAAAATGTGCAGCACACGCTATATTTGATTGTTTGTTCCTGGGGAAAGATTCGTTTGACAAGGACAAAACAAAAAAAGTACGGCTTCTATTGATCTGTCGGAGCTGTCTAATCAAACTGTATCCAAAATTCCTCATCCCTCAGTTTTTAAGAACTGAAATTGTCTGACCGTTACTTTTATTGTCTGTCACCACGAAGTTGCGTTTTAGATTGTGCGTGTGAAAAACGGTAGTATGGCTAAATATCGAGCAACGCTGCAACTTCAGACAGCTATTTCAGGGGTCAAATTGCCCGTTTAAAACGGTAATGCAGCGATTCAGATTGAACCAGTTGCTCCACCCTTCCTTGTTTACGCTCAACAACGATGAAAAATCCGTTTTAACACATCACTTCTGAACTATGAATGGAGGCTTTAGCAACGGCTCGTAGTTCTCGGTTAAATATGCTTTCAACTGATTTGCCCCTTGACGTTTTGCAAGCTAAAGAAATGAATAGCAAATGTCGAGAACGTGGCTGTAGCTTTTTTGCACAAGGATGCGCGCATAACGCTAGTTTTGATGCCAGAAACATCTAGTAGATTGAAGTATTATCGATCGGTGCGGAGAGCAGAGAAACGTCATTCAAGCCATCTTCGATCAACAAAGCCAAGCGAACTGTGAAAGGAGCATACTATACTTGTGTAGTCCGGCAACATTTGTAAACAAGCAGGTTGTAGCTAAGAAAAAGATTTCTTTCTTCAACAGCGAGTCAATGGACCCAAATTAATAATTCTAGTTTGTGTAGTAAAAATGCAGTCGAGAATGAGCGAAACTTTGTCATGTACAGGAGTGTAAAGATGCTTTTGTTTAAGTTGCCTTAGGCGGAAGCTTTAACAGAGTGTAATCGCCAAGTAGTGACACTTTGGATTTTCTATTAATGTAGACTACAGCTTCTTTGCAAAGAGAATGAGCTGACAAGTTTTCGTGTAGCTACGTGTTTCTTGATGTTTCTTAAACACTAGTTTACGATAACCGTGAAATACGCTCACTGCAGGTGAAACTGTCCTGTGAAAAATTGATTGCTACCCTCTCTACAGGTTTGTTTGCTTTTGTGCCGTTTGATGTGAATATGAGTGCTGTTGCGTGGGGCACGTAGACGACAAAAATGTAAAGGAAATTTATGCTTTGCAGGCATATTTGGTCAATCGTTTACTATGTCCTTAACAGAAAGACAGTTTTATAAAATTGCTTTAGGGTTGAAGACGTGAACAACAAACACGCTAAACGTTTCACAGTATTATTTGTTCGTGACCTGCCTCTAGAAAGATTGCTTGTCTTCAAAATACTATGCGGCCTAAACATGGTAGTATCAGGATAAAATGGTAACAAAATTAAGTTCAGTCTACGGGACCGATCAATCCCAGAATCTTCGATCAAAGATGACAATTGGCTCCCAAAGAATTCTGCGTAGAACTTTTTTTGGTTCGGTATCACCATTTTGTATCTTTTGTTTGAATGGATATCACCACAAGATGTCCTCTGTGCGGTTGGTAATTTTGTTATTCGAAGAATTGCAAATTTCAAGACATTACTTTTATTTTTGATTGATAAATACGCCGTTGTACATTGTCAGTGATAATCTAAAATCTGTGCCAAAGACTCGCGTTTCTGTATCGGGTCTTTCTTGTATGGTTTCTGTAAGAGTTAATTCTGAATAAGACGATTTTCAAGTAAAGATATCGTAAATTGGAGTAGTTGTCTTCCACTTAAGTGACGTTTATATTACAAGGATTTGACCGTGATTCTCTCCTAATTTCTTTGTGCTCGACGAATCTAATACTTTTTGCGCGAAAATTAATCGTCCTTCACTGTGATTGGTCCATTGACGTTGTTTGATTGGCACGCTGCATCTGTGAATTACTTTTCATTATCAAGTACTTTATACAAGCAAATGGATACCAGCAGTCTTTTTGAAGACCATTGCTTATGTGAAATCCAAAATTTATAATTTCATAGAAGTTTGGTTTTAAATCCACGCTGACTAGTGGCCCCGATACACGAAAAGTAACCTAAAGCAAACCTTTTTATTGTTTTAATATGAAAGAGAGTCACTAAAATTGTGCGAGTTGTGGCGGACAAAGTTACATGAGCTATCAAGATTTTGGCCTTTGCACACATGAACGGTCGTATGGACATTTTGGATAGTTAATGTCGCCTTTCAGAATATCCGCCACGATCTGCTTGCCTCGGTAGCAAGACCTTGTCTTGAGACATTGGCTGTCAGTACTGCTCAATTCTTTCTATCATTGGTTTCACTTTTATTAGGAAATTGATAATCACCTTTAGGCTTCAGGGGCAAGAGAACAACATCATCAGGGCTGCAGGGCATAAAGAAGGAGCAGTCCGAACTAAAAGCTTAAAAGGTAGTTGGAGCATTCAAGAGCGTCAACGTTCTGGCTTTTGGCACACTTGCAGTATTGCAACCTTTAATCAGTAAAAATAAGTTTATTATACTTTATTGTAGTTTGTTACAGTTTATAAGGTAAGGGGGGGGGCTCTTAGTGTATCGTTATTAGTCAATATGACGTTCCAGCACAATAATGGTGAATTTTTTAGGTACTTGTTGCCTATTCCCCCCCCCCCCCCCCCCCCCCCTCCCCCCAACCCCCCTTCCCCTTTTTTTTTTTTTCTTTGCTCCTCTCATCTCATACAAGAACAAAGACTATTCTGATGTGATTTTTCCAATTTACCACTGTTTTATTTTTAATGTAAAGAATCATCTGGATATTTAGCAATCCGTATAAAAGTTACACTTAAGCTCTTGCTAAAATCACCAATTGTTTTTGTTGGGCACATAGAAAATTGACCAAGATTTCAAGTTTTTGTTTTTGATTTATAAGAGTGTTGAATGAAGGCTCTTTGTACTCAAGATCAATCCTTATTTATTCACCAGAGTTCTTTTTTTGTTGACTGAATTTCAGCAAAATTTTCTGTAACTTTTGCCCTTTACATCAACAACGATGCACATGGAGTTCAATTCAATGACTCGAATGATAATTTATGCAGTTGTTTTGTAGTATTCAGTAGAAAGGAGAAAACGTTCGGGGGTGGGGGTGGGGTGTTACAGGAACAACAGTTAAGCTTATTGCCCACTAGATTTTGGCACTTTCTAAGTAACTTTTCTACAAGAGTAAAAATACAGTTACCTACAAATTGAACATTTCACTCGAGCAAAATCTGTAGCTGCTTACGTAAATTGCTTACTAGAAAACTGTATAGGTTAATAGAATAATTTGTATTAGTACGGGACGGCATCGTCTTAATTTGCGGAAATTTCAGTAGGTTGTCGTTAAGGAATCGGTATCTTTCATTTCCCTTGTTAGCTACTCTGCCTAGGTAATCAGAACTTACATGCTTTTCAAATAGGGTACTCGTTATGCTTTTTGAAGCGCTGTTTCAGAACGTGTTTTTTTTGCTACACCCTAGTTACATTGCTAGGCAGTTGATTATGTTTTTTTATGAAAGTTATTCTGAGAAACATTTGGATAGAATTGTGAGAATCAAAGAAGAGGGAAATCGTTGGTATAAGACTAGCTAAAAATTAGTCTGGTCTGTTTTTCAAACTAAGAGGACTTCATGAAGGCATAATGCATGGGAAATAATTACACATAAGAATGAGAGGAATGATGTAAAAGTGGACATGTTACATGAAAACGAGGGTATAAGTGCTCATGACAAATTACCAGTTATATAATTTCCATTACGTGTTCAAAGGTCGTAAATTATTTTTAGATTGGTGGCTCCATTGGAGCCCTTTGACACACTACATATGATGCATTACTGTAGTATAGTATTAATAGCTTTACTGCCTTCCTTTGACTAGAAATGCAAAGAAGTTAATTAACAAGATATCTGACGAAGGAAAAGTTCCGGACAATTTGGTAAGTAGGCAGGAACATGACCTTGACCCTAGTAGTCTAGTAATTTATTTGTACACATTATTGGTATTGCAGAACCAGAAAACACAATTCAGCAGGCTTTTCGCCAAATCTCGTCAGTCTATCTACATCGGTGATGAGTACATACGTAAGAGACCAATTATATCTTAAAATATACAAAAGAATAAAAGTTGCAAGATATTACGGACGTGGACGAAATTACATAGCCTAAGTTGATGGCGCGCTAAGACATTGATGATTTAGATACAAATTTCAATTGTGTACAGAAACTAGGCTTAAAGTGTGAAATGAAAACGTATTCTAAAACCACTAAATGAAACTTGGGTGGACCCCTATCTAAAGCTGAAAAATGTTCGTTGCTGCAAATCTCTCCGCAATCATTGCTTACAAACCGATGGTCGTCTATCGCCGATCTTGTTGTTGCTTCCACTGTCTCTTTCACGCTTACTGATCTTTCTGGTTGTTTCCTGTCGCCGATAGCTTGACCCTGTCAAGACGTTTTTTAGACGTACGACCCACATACATCTCCCTATCAGAGGCACCGGTATTTATATATGACATTGCTTTAGGCAAGAGTGGGTAGTACATCCTTCACGGCTGCTGGGCACAATGAGCGGCTTGCAAAAGTTACTTTCGGGTCTGCAGCACCAAACTATCCGTCGCCGTCTTCTTTATCCTGCTTTCATATTGCTCAGAATGAAATCTGGGCAGCGTTAACGTTAACATCCTCCTATGAACACAGAAAGTTAAAGGACATTTTTATCACCAACGGTTACCCTGAACCCATTGTCGCCTCAATAATAAAAAGATCAAAGTTAAGACGTGATCCCTTCGTTGGACCTAGACTCATGTCAAGAGTATTGAATCACGTGTAATCAGTCCATTGTTCACCGGTAATTTCTGTGATGATTTACTGTTTAGTTTTTAATGTTTTGGTTTTTTGACGTGTAGCAAGTAGCAGCACCTCAGCAACCTGGAGACTACGTGTTGGAATACATGATACCTGCGAAGAAAGTCGGTTTGGTAATCGGTAAGTAACCACTAATCAGATACCTTCCCACCCTGCGTTACAACTCCCTTCACCTGACTGAAACATCAGACATTTTGCAGATTGCATTTTATTACTTTAGTTGTGAATTTTAATGGCTTTTTTTAGAAACTGTAGATATGGAATAAAATTTCTGTTGTTTTAACTATGCAATTTGAACTTTCATTTCCAGTGCGGGAAATTTCAGTATTTGTTCCCCTTAGCTGATGTTGTTCGTATTGTGCTCTTTACTCGTTGTTTTGTTTTAACAGTAGAACTCCGTTTTGACGCAGTCAGGGTTTGCATTGAATGTCTAATCCTACTATTTCATTTACTAATTCTCAACTTGTGATAAGAGTCGGTCAGCTATTGCTTGATATGTTGTTCATTCTCAGTGTAGCCGTAGGCTAAGCATTCCTCACTTTCATTATTAGATATTTGCCTTGCAAGTGTTGCATTTTTTTTTACTTTCGCCACTGTTTTGGCGCGCAAGTGTTGTGTGACATAATTGAATGAATCTTCAATTATCTGTGAAAGAGATGTAATTCAAGGTCATTCAATTTTTATTTAGTATTTTTTACGTTAGTTATATCAAGAAACTATAGGGAACACTTGTACTTTTGAACTTTTCCCTGTTAGTGATGCCGGTCTCTTTCTTTTAGGAAAAGGAGGAGAGACCATAAAATCTCTTCAGGTAAGTGCAAAGCGATTCCTTTAAAACCTTCTATGGTCTTGGTTTTTTTTGTTCCATACCTCCTCGAGACTTCCGTTCACCAACAGCGGTCTTCAGACATGGACCAAACCCAAGTGTCTATTAAAAAGCCAGTGTATAGTGTTTGTTAATACGTGGTATCACACAAAATGGTTAGGGAGATCTACTAAGACATTCTATGGTAGAACTCCAACGGCCTTCCTGCCCAGCGTCACACAGCGTCGCTTTGTGTTCTCTTCATTACGAATTGTAAAGTAAAACGTTTCGTAAACAGACATAAATCAATATCTTGCGATAATCCGATCCGACTTTCACGCTTCTTGCTCCTCGCATTTTTTGGTTTGTTACGTTCGTCAAGGTTTTGCAACATATGAAGCATAAGTAGCTGGTAAGTGGCCACTACAGTGGGATGTATGTGCTCAGAAAGTAGAGTCTTTTTAGAAAAAAAAATTAACAAAACAAAGGAATTTATGCTGAAAGTTGATAAAGTATTGCCAGAATTCTCACAAATAATGGACATTTTTGTAAGTCGCATATTAACAAGTATACTTTTGCCAGTGGTGAACTGGAACACACACACCCCACCCCACCCATAAAGAAAAGAAAAGAAGAAAATTATGGAAATATCCCTAAACGAATCCAACAAAGTGTGTAGATCTCATTGTAACGTAGTGCCTCCTGTCTTATACAATCTTTCTCTCCAGAACTAAGTATGCAAATGAAAAGGAAACAAGTATGCATGACTAGGTCCACTTCGTTAAATAGATCACTCAAATTTGTATTTTCATGTTGCATTGTATGTTTGTTTAGGAAAGAGCAGGTTGCAGAATGGTGATGATTCAAGATGGCCAGTTTCAGAATGCGCCAGAGAAACCACTTCGTATTAGTGGAGATCCCCAAAAGTGCCAGGTAAAGTAAAATTGTTTAATTTTGTAGAAAAAAATAGAAGTACAAGGTGGGAGGGAGTGTAAACTGAAGCATTTGATTGTTTTGCATTGAAGTTGTTACACCATTTGATTCGTGGGCTTCCTTAATACCCGATAAGATATTTATGTTTTATGCCCTTTTACATTTTAGTACGGAAAACAACTAGTAATCGACCTATTAACGGAAAAAGAACTTGAGGTAAGCGTTGCGAAGTCTTTGCAATTTATGCTGTCTTGATTGCCCTGTGATAAAGTGTAAATGCCGAGAATGATTATATTATCTGTATAAATTCCTTATCTTGCGTTCATTGACTTTTCATGAACATCGATCTTGATGTTTATAGATTTTAGATCGTCGCGTTAAGTTTACTGATTAATGCTTTTGTGTTACAGTTTTGTAATGTGGCTGTTATTTGTGTTAATTATTATCTTTGGGAAAGCTGCGGTTTCATATTTCAAGAACGTTTCTGTGACGTTCTACAAGGAGTGAACCAACGAGAGAGATGACACTTCTTACTCCTGTTGTACATAGGTGAAGGTCTTAATTCAGAAGGTTCCCTTTTAAAGTACTGCCACGTGGATCGCGGAAGGTATCGTGGATTGGAGGGGCCAGAATACTGAGAGGGTTAACGCTAATCAAGCACCTCTGTTGCTACAGATTTGTAAATCAGTGGTTCACTTCATTTTGCATGATTTTATTTCTTGTGAAATACTGCACTTTTTACTCGCAACTCGCGATGCTCTTTAGTCACATTTATAAAAACGAAATTGTTGGCAACATTATTGGGAGGGTTACAGCTTCCCCTTAGCCACCCCTCTCCGCGACCATTGTACTAGTTTAATTACTTTAACAGTGATTTGATATAGTGTTTTACAACAAAATTTGTATGCTTTGGTATAGCAAATATTGCTCACCATTGTCAAATGTATCATGCTACTCTCCATCATCTTACTTAATGTATTCTCCATTTGTATAGCAGGCCAAACCAGCTGTTGATTACAGAGGACAGAGACAACAAGAATTTGGAATTGGAGGCAAAGGAAATATTTTCGAGGTACAGTAGTCTACCTTTCTGTATAGTACAATAGAGATTCAAGACCTGTGAAAACGATGGTACGACAAGTTACCTTATGAAGTTTACTTAACAGGTAGGGCAGCTAACCCTGAATCTACGAAGAGAATGACAGCTTATTGCAAGAATGATCTTTCATTGCAGATCAAGAGAAGTTTCAAACTTCATCGAAACATCTATGCGTGTATATAACATCTGTTTGTATTGATATGAATGTCTCTATTCGTGACTTCCGTCTTTGTGCCTGGTGCCAAGATACAGAAGCGAGAATGTTAACTTAGGATTTTACTTGCCTGCGCAACACTTCTAATGAGACGACAGAGATTGCTTTTGTTTTAGTATGTGGAGTTTTGGAGAAATAATGAAATAGGGTACAATGAAGAAATTTGTGCAATTTATTGGTTCTCTTTACGCAGTTTCGACATTGGTGGCTTCTTTCAGTGTATCTTTCTTGCCTTGTCATAAATTATCATCGGACAGTTGTTTTGTTCATTTACTTTGCTTTCATTTTCCATTTGTTTATGTAAAGAAGTAGGCACACAGTTTTTGTGAAATCATCGCTGTTGGAGTAGGAATGTTTTTAGAACGACATAGATAGCGAATACCTGTTATATTGAATATAGTATACTTACATTTATGCCGTCATTTTGGGGAATTAGCTATTATTTTGATTGTGAACGCTTGTCACTCCATCAGATTCTACTTTGTGTACTACTACCATAGGGAACCGCCTCAGGGAAGAAATGTGGGAACCGCTTCACTGACCCGTAAAAGAGGGAAACAAAGCAGTGAAGCCGTGCTTTTTCTTGGCGGATGGGTTGAAATCTGGTTTATGCGAGGTTTAAAGTGTTGAAAGTCATCCGTCGGAATAACACGCGTTCATTGATGTATGTTACAATTTCTTCCTTCAGATGCCTGTGCCACGGGATTGTGTCGGCTTTGTCATTGGTAAGAACGGAGAAACTATTAAAAAGATACAGGGTGACTCGGGATGTCGAGTGCAGTTTAAAATGCGTAAGTATATCCTCCCAATGTTAAGAAATCTTTGCTCACTTGCGGTTTTTTAGCCATCAAAAAGATCAAGGACGATTCTGCAGCTGTTATTCACTTCGTATTCATATATCATTTCAGCTTCCACTATATGTTATTTGATAGCAACTGAGGAGAAATTTAAGAACATGTTTCCCGTTCTGTCAACCCGACCCCCAAGTTTGCTCCTTCAGAGTCAGTCACTCCATTTGAGTTTACACTCTCCGAACGCCAAGTAAACAGAGAAATTAGGTTGCCCTCAAACTTAACTACTCGAAGCAAGCAAAAAACACCTGTTTCGCACATTGTTGAAGCTATGCTATAGCTGCTATTTCATTAATTGTTGTGATTTTTCTGGCAAGAGCCGGTCGAGCACATTTTCCATTTTACACGTAAAATGTAGCTATAACATGAACTTGCGTACTCGCACCCAACTACCGCAATCCAACTTCTCATTTTGAAGGAGGCAATATTAGCGACGATGTTAGGGGGATGACAGGCACACCGTCCTGGTCATATACATCTATGAGAGAACAAATAGCGATTCTTTTAACCCCCTTTGTTGGCGTCATTCTTATAATAATTAAAAGCAGTGTAGTACCGCGACTCGATTTACACGATTTCTACCTTTCTTTGTACCTCTTAGCTGACTTAGGAAACACACCTGAACGTGTATGCATACTACAAGGAGAACCTCCTCAGATTCAGAGAGCGCAGCAACTTATAGGTGACATTATCGAATCATCAAGGCAGCGACAAGGAAGAGGTGTGCCCAGAGGACCTCCACCAGGAACACCAGGTGTTCGAACGGTTGAAATGTCTGTTTCAGCCAACAAGTGCGGATTAGTCATCGGTAAAGGTGAGTGCACTTTGTATAACTTGGACAAGTTCGTAACCAAATTCATATCTTTGCACAAGGACATTAATCGTGAGTAGTTTTGTGCATGCATAACTTCAAGGACCTATCATAGAGTTTGATCGGCAGTTTTGAAGTTTGAAATTTTGTGTATGGGTTGTGTATTTTCTCTTCATATGATAATCCAAAGTGTCATCATTTGAATTCGCCAAAATACTTTGTTTGTTAATGTGTGAAAAGTAGAGCAGGGTTAATTCTGGTAAGAATACAAAGGAATGTGGCAGTCTCACTGCAACCTATCAAGTCTAGAACGATCGATCATGTGATGTATCCAAACACCATATGCTTGGTCCTTTTGCGCCATTCATACGCAACTCGGGCAATTTCAAATTGGTGATGACATAATTGAGTAGTTGTAATTTTATGCACTTGGGTGATCGTTAGCAGCCGTTCGAAAGAGAGTCAAAAAGAATTACACAGAATGCAGTCTTTAAAGGGGCATCGTGTGAGAATGCCATAATTATTTTAATTCTTCCAAACCGTGTGAAGGACAAAGGCAGGGTCGTGTTCCACTCTGCCAAAGTTGAAAGTGTTCTGTTGCATGCTGGACAGAAGTGTCCTTTGAAGAAAGTATTTGGCTTTTGTTGGTAATAGCAGGGGTTCATTTCTTTTCCTATGTATCAACTATGCTAGTTTTATAATCATTTGTATTCAGAATTTTTCTTAAATTTTTATGTGCAAATGAAAGTGTGTATCCAGTTGAGTTCTTGCAGTGTCTTATTGTGTGATGCCCAATTAAATGACTGTTACAAGTATCAAAAGCAAGTAAAAAGGACAGTTCTGCAGACTACGCGTCTATTCTTAACCGTCATATTTGAAAATATCTTGTTAATATTGTCGTCTTCGTTTCAACCAACGTTTTCAGTAGTGATACGCGATTGTAACAGTGGATGAACATAAATATAGCAGCAGTAGCATAATATTTTTGAGTAATACCATGTTAAGATAGTTTATTTTCCGTTTACAGGTGGTGAAACTATTAGAAATATTAACCAAGTCACTGGAGCCCACGTTGAGATTAATCGCCAGATCCCAGACAATGCGCCAGTAAAAAGCTTCATCATCAGAGGTAGGGCACAACACACACTCGTATTCATTACGTTTTTGATTTTTCAAATCCAATCCTTTCAGAAAGGGACTCGAATGTTTTATTGTATGTAGCGTGTACATCAGTCGTCATTGGGAGCTAGTCTAAATCCTTGTTTTAGGGATTCCTAGATTGCTTGTCCAGCACAACCTTTGATGTAAGTTCTTAACACCAGTGTACATAAGGATAATTTTTTAAGGTACACGGAAGGACCTCGATAAAAAATATTCATTTTACTTTAGTTTATCTTACTCCCGTTACTTCTTGAGGTCAGGGACCGTATTTAAGATTTTAATTTTCCAGGGGATCCCTCAAACAGTTAAAGGCCCAACAAGTAAGTCTACTAAGTATTAAGATAAATCAAGTGGGCTAGTGAAATTTCAAGACAATCGGGCTAAAAGCTTTACTAAGCGTACTTGTGTCTACAGTTTTTCTTCAGAGATAACCAACGATGTTTGTTTGTAGATTAGGAGATATCTGCCCACCGATCCAGCACTGTATTTTTAAGGCACAGAATGATAGTACAATATGAAGATGACATTCCCCTTTTCGTTGTTTTTGTCAACCGTCTTCTAAAACAATTTTCTCTTTTTAAAATGCACAGGTACAGACCCTCAGATTCAACATGCACAGAATATGATCCGCGAGAAAACTGGAGAGCAGGTATGCATTTTCGTTCTTTTTATTTTCTTTGTCTTGCTTACAAATAGCTTTACTCAAGCAAATTGCCCAAGTAACATTCTTCAGTAATGTGATGGACCTCAAAAGAGTAAATGTGTCATAGCAGCAGAAAGCGCGTGCGTTTACCCGAACTGACCAAGGCTACCCATAGTTATCATTCAATTGACCCTTAATGCTTTGGGCGGTTTTAGTGTGGAGCGTTGCCTTGGCAATCTTGTTCGAGTCCCAAGGCACATTTCTTAACTGTACAAGGTCGACAAGGTATTGAAAGTGAAACAGGTTGATTAGCAATTTTTCAATAATTACTGCCCTGCCCTGCCCTCCTCCCTCTCTCGGTGTCTTTCATTCTGCAGAGTATTCTATCTTTGATTCTGTAAGTAGCCACTCCTAATTGATATGAGTTTGTTTTAACCGTTCCAGGGAACAACCACAGAACAGTCACAAGGCAATTACCCAGGACAACCAAACATGAACCAATCACCTTCCGCTGCTCCGCAGGCCGCGCCGGCCCAAATGCAGCCACCTCAGCAACAACCTTGGGGATTTCCAGCCTACAACACAGGATACGGACAGCAACAGCAGTTTGCTCAAGCTCCACAACAACAGTACCAACCACCAGCCGCGAACCCTCAACCGCCAGCTTGGCCACAACAATACCAACAATCGTTTGCCCAACCAGCCCCTGCACTCGGCACTCCACAACCACCCGCTTCTGCGGCTGCACCAGTGGCACCCGCCCAAGCGACACCGCAGCAGCAAACCCCGCAAGACGTGCAAGCCGCCTGGGCAGCTTACTATCAATATTACCAACAGTATGGCATGCAGGTACCAACTGCTGTGCCAGGCACGCCGGCTCCAGCAGTCTCCAGTGCAGCTGCACCCGCACAAGGTAAACTTTCTCACGACCAAACTTCAATGCGTTGATTTGATTCAATGATAATTGGGTGTTTAATACTTATTTTAACTTACTGTGACGACTAGCCCCTTCCACTTCATCGTTACCCCACATGTATAAATTCCACTTCTTATTCTTGCTTCCACGATCGGAGGTATTGCTCAGCTTTCTCACTTCTACAATCATTGGGGGTAGCCTTTTCCCTACTTTTAGCTGCGCACCCACTACATTTTCTGTAAGTTGCATTGAACAGCTCCGATGGGACATTGTTTTCTTACATTAAGAAACTACACTGGAGAACAACTAAAGGAAGAAATGATAAATTTAAATGGCTTAACATCCCATTTAATGGGTTTGAGTGTAGTTTTAGTGCAATCTCACTTATTATTGCCATTAGGGTCTCTTGTCGCTTTGGTTAATTGAGCATAAAATCCAAAGATACTATTATTAAGCTTACTTATGAAAGTATCCACTGTACTTGAACGCACTTGTTGAATAGACAATTCAATAATCCTGGTAGTTGCCAGCTTTGTATAGTGCGAAATAATGAGCGTTTGTCTCCGTGTTTATTTCAATTACAATTTTATCGTAATCTTTGCAGTGACTCATTATACTCGTTGTTCATCCTATGTGATGTATTTTTATTTGCGAAATTTGAAGTTTCTCGTGGAAACTATTCTATGGAAAGTAACGCTAGAAAGAAGTGACAAAAATGGACTTTGCAGTGGTAAAGCAATGCACAATCTTTGCTTTTACCGGCAATACGGTGTGTTTTGGGAAGCAATGTTCGGTATTGAAGACGTACTATTTCTTTCCCTCTAGCTACCCAAGCAGCACAGCCAGCAACTTCGACACAGGACTATACAGCACAGTGGGCAGCCTACTATCAGCAGTATTATCCACAATACGCGCAAGCTCAGCCTGGTCAGACGGGACAACCTGCACAGCCTAGAACGTAACAGGTAAGCTCATTGATTTTATAGTAAAGTTACGTACTTGACCATGAACCATTCCTTGACTGGAATACAGTGATGTTTTTATGGTAGCTTATAGCAAGGAATTCTAGTGTAGAGTGCAGTGGTTTCCAAGCCTTCCTTGAGAATCCTCCCCAGGATACAAAAATCCCTGCCCTATCGTGACGACTCAGCATGAGCTTGTTCTTGAAACAACTACACAACCACGTATTAATGACAACGGGCAAAACTGGATTTTTTTTCTGTTTATCTTTACATATTACGAATGAAAGTGATTGCAACACCATATAAACTTCGGTTTAATTTTAAAGCTGTGCGTATCGTTTACTCAAGTCCTCCAAGATATATAACCTATCAATCCCAATTTTGGGGACCACTGGGCTCGGCTAAGTTATTGAAGGTTGCTAGACAGTTTTCTAGCGTAGCATCAGCAGGCCCAGAAAAAGCAGATAATGTAGCAATAGGCAAAGTAGTCAAAGGTTCTTGATATGCTTTCGTTAGCTGCAGTGGCTAAGTTTTAGGATTTGATTGCCTTGTCAAAGTTTCTTAGCAGCCACAGATGAAGACATACGGTACAAGGTAATATGCTAGTCATTTAAGTACTTAAAGTAAATAAATATTAAATATTTTACTGTCTAATGTTTCTGATGCTCTGTGCTTTTTCTTTCTTGTTCCTGCATTGTAGGATTGTCAGTGTAAAGTTTAGACGTGTGCTTCGGGACTTTGATTTCACATCACTCAGAAGATACTATGGCTTATTTCTTTTTTGCGTGAAACCCTTAAATCGGGAAGATTCGGTGTTAAGCCCCAATGTGCATTTTGTACAAATGTATAGAGAAGACAAACATAAGAAGACGGCGAACATGAAGGGCAGCTCCCGTACCGCTGGCAGCTCACATGCTAGCGATTTCCCCCACGTGGCATATAGGTCGTCTGATAGTGGGTTATAGGGTTTGATATTACAGGATCGTTTATCGCAACAAGGCTGTTGAACAGTTAAGATAGCACGGAATACAGCCAGTAGGTTGTTACCACCTTTGACCTGTTCGTGTCGAAGAATCCTCAGAGTACGAATTGCCTGAAACGCTCAAGTAGGAGTTCATTTTTATGTTCCTGGCATCCTTTATTAGTGGGTTATGATAATTCACGATAATTTTCAGTTTTTATTATTGTTGGTATATTGGTTTGCGTCAAAATCTTTTTAATAATTGTAATGAAGACAAAGTTGTTATTGTGTTCTTGTCTGATTTTTTGACTGCTTACCTTGTTGCTAAGATTCATTATTACATTTGCCGCTTAGCGTTTTTTATCGTATTTTTTGTGTGGCGTCCCTCGGGAAGCCATTGCTAGAGATTCCGTATTTATTTTGATCAACGTGCCTTTATAGTCCATCTTGCAATGATACTAAGCCTTAAAACCAGTTTGTTAAATTTTAAAGAGCAGTATGTATTCTTTTCCACAGTTTCATTTACTGACAATATCTTGAATTATAGATCTGTCTGATCCGCATTCATGAATCTTAAAAATTTGATAGAGGCCGTGGCTTTGATGTTTTAAAATCTTTGTTCATGTTGGTGATTTGGATATTTCATGTACCCTTGCATGACTATTTTGACTTCTTGTTGGCAGTAATAATGAACATTCACTGTTCTTTCTGAATGATTAGATACTGTGAGACTAATAACTCGGGAAGATGTTCCTCCAGCTGACAGCTCATAGGGAACTGGTAGGCAGTAAAACGAACAATGCCAGTGTGACAGTTGTTGAAAACTCTCTGATTGATTTAAGTGAAACAACCTTTTTAAATGATGCTATTCCGTCAAAATTCTTCATAATCATTGTTGACACTTCTTAAATGCATTGATGATGCTCTTACGTCAAAATTTCAACATTTGATTGTTTGTTTTTGAGCCATGCCTTCTATTTACTGCAAGGGCTTGATTTTGAAGTTCTTACTTTCCGAATGATCTTGTTGATTGTTAACAAGTAATTTTGATTATTTCTGTCCACGAATCTGTCCACAATTTTTCTTCCTTTACTGTTTGTTCTTGTGTTTGTAATTCTTGAAATTTTCGGTCACTGATTTATAGATGAACCATTTAAGTAAATCTTCCATTATTAAATGATCACTAGTAAACAGGAACATTATGTGATTTGTGAGGGAACAGTTAAATGACGTGCTTTTCCAAAGGATTTGGTGAATTTCTTCTTTTATTTATCTATTTGGATTCAGTTGTACTTAAAACTGTCAGTAGCCGTCATGGAATCTCAAGTTATTCCTATTTATGTTACATATATTGCAAGGTTGGTGTTTGCTGCTTATTATTACAGTAATACCCCAAAGTCTGATGATTGGGGGGCTTTGAGAAAAACCTGTCTCTGAATTGTTTGCTTTATATTACTTTATATCTGATATGACGTACATGTGCGTTTGCGTAAGGAAACTTAAAGGTCTGTTTTTCATCGTAAGTCATTATCGTGCCGTGTATAAGATTCTCCTGCAAGTGGAGTGACGCTGATGAAGGCAAGGTGTACGAAATTTTAATTGTAATATTGAGGGGATTGTTTATAAAGTAAAAAGAATTGAAAACCTACTAATTAAACATGCAATCAGGCTTCTTACCAGTTGGATTCATGCAGAAACGCATTTTTGTTTCTACTTGAAACATACTAATAATTGATTTGAAAAATGGCCTGCATTATCAGCGAGTGGGGCCTTTTAGGGTGTGACCCCTTGTTGAATATTATGTTTGTACGTATCGGGAATAGGGTAGCTCAAATGCACGATTTACGATTGTCACTCTTTCATTTGACACAGCCGTTCGTCTAGAAATTCTCTCACTCTTATTTTAAGGATAAGGAAACGCTGCTACAATTTCATGTCAATTTTATATTCACTGACATACGTTTTCAGTTTCTTTTTCTTCAGTCTTGCAAATTCTGCTTAAGCATGCATCTGTCAGCTTGTTGTCTTTTATTCCCAAATATTTCTTGTTGTCACACAACCTTGTCGTTTCAAATTGTTTTTGTGAGTTTGATAACTATTTCCTTTTGGATTTATTTTAAAATATTTTGACGGTAAACTGTGTAACACTTTTCTTTCATTTTTAAGCTCCGGATATGGGGTAAGCTCTTGAAACCATGTCTTCTCTGCCAATAAAAATGTTCTTGATTTTATTCTGTAATGTCCTCTCCGTTAACCATTTGCTTGTGCCAATTAAAACTTAACAATAGTATCTACTGAAACGTTTGATTGATATAAACTGTTTCTGACCTTATCTGTATCCACAAATGGGTTGTCGGTCACATAGTCCTGCTAGTGCTCTTTAAATTTCTTCAACAGTGCTCTAGTAAACCAAATTTATTTATTTTGCGTATTGTTTATGGCAACGCTATTCTTGATTGATACATAACTTCTTAGACTACTTTGACGACAGAAAATAAACCTGAACGTAGCAGCGAGTGAAACAGGTTACGCCGACCTGCCAATGGATGAGAAAAAAGTAAGTTTATTTGGCTCGAGATTGATCTTCTGCCACAAGATGTAATGAGGTATATGAGCTGTTTGGCCGTGTAGCTATCTTTTGCCAATGGGGAACTTTAATTTTTTGAGCGGTCATACGATACTTAAGTTGCTCAGTGCGGATTCTTAAGATACAATTCATCAGTCACTGGAAAAGGGAGATTTATATTTATATATTTTAAGGAAAGAACTTTGAATAACCTTGAAGATAGAGAACATGTTTTAGGCCCTCGGTTATTCGTTTTGCAATTGCATACGATTTATGTTTAAGTGGATTTTAGTTTGTGTAACTCGTCGGTTTTGTTTTCTACGTTCACATCTCGCCAGTGTCCGAGTTGCTTACGGACCTACTTTGCAATGAATGACCAGTTTTGTTCTTTACTTCTGATCATGCCTTATACTATGCAGATGTGTTTTACAAATATGTGGATATCCATTGTTAACTTAACATTTGCATCTGTTGAAATTTTACATGAATTTAAATCCAAATTATGAGTTTTGTTTATTGTGAAGCTGTACGAGCGTGGAACTTGATGGTGGTAGTTTGCAGGGTGCTAGTTGTGATGAGTATATGGAGAGTTGTGTTTCTCAAGCTCCCGAAGGATGCGTTGCTTGGTAAGGATTAACGAAGGTGATCAGGGAAGGCGTTGCTAAAGCAGGTCAGTTGGCTGACCCTTTTGATTGGTCTGTGGTATCTTGAAGACAACTGAGCGCTGCTTTCATCGAAATGATGAAAAAGGTGAGACTTGCTTACCATGTATCCATGTATCAGGTTGGGCAAATTATGCCAGCAGAATCTTTTTTGAAAAATGGTGTAACTTAGATACAGTCGGGTTGTGTTTTTAGCCCATGCGAGACCAGTCTTCTACAGCGATATACTATAACTCACCTTGCAAATCAGTGATGCGCATTGCTTTTTTATTCTTGATTGTGGGGACGTACCTTATAATCTTAGGCAGCAAAGCTACTGTTTTGACATTTGCACCAGGAAACACAACGTTAATTGCTGACAAGAAATGAGCCTGGGCTTGACTGTGTGTTGTAAATGTGATTGCGCTCGTCAAGAACAGCATTCGTAGGAACATGTGTTAGAGGAGGAAATAGAGAGGAATATGAGGTGTTGTTAGTTATAAACTGAAAGTGCCCCCTGTTTAGGGGGGGGTGTTGCACTGTGAGATTGCGATAAATTGAAAGGACAGTTCCTTGGTTATTTCCGACTTAATCTAAGATTAATGTAGTAATACTTAAATCAAATAAGTCGGGTTTGATCTTTTGTGCTCCTACTAATTTGGAATCCTTCTATGCAGGAGTTGATCCGATACAAAGATACTAGGCACTTGATAGTAGCAGCCCTGCAGGTGACTTGCACGTTCTTCAGTACTTAGTTTATAACATGTGTAACGCGGTTATGTACACTTGCTGAAAGCATTCCTAGATGAAGGTAATAGTCTGTTACTTAATCACACGTGCATATTTGCCTTGACAAAACCATTGCAAAAGAACCGGATTCTTTACTTACCTTTGGATTGATTCTTTGGACCAAAAGCAGGCTAGCCCTAGGTTTTATTGCATTGATTGTACTAATGACTACTTAAATCCACTGCACTTTGTTAGACCTGTTAAATGTTTGAACGTTGGCAGGACTGGCCTACTTCGAATTTTCTTTGCTTTTTAAGATTTTATTCGATGAGCTATTCAAATGTTGGTACTCACGTTTACGTCATGAAGAACCTTGAGTACCCAAGTACATGTTGTATCACCAGCGAGTCAATTTGATCTGCGGATAGGGAAAGGTATTTGACTCGGTAATGCTTGAACCCTAGTGTGGTAAACGGCTCTGTTTCATAAGTGGAGGGTCTTATAAAAAGGCGAGCGATTCCTTGGTCCAAAGGTCGATTTTAGTTACAGCAAAATCCCGAAGGTATTGGGGAAATTTATGAGCGTGAGTTGATACGACCGCCTGCCGGCAGACAGTCATGTCTAAATTTAACTCTCGCCTTTTAAGTGTCATCAACTACGCTTCTTTTAATGAAAACAGCCAATAGTATCTCAAGGCACGGTATTTTCAATCTTGTCCATAAAAAGCTAGTTATGCACTTAAAAAGGACTCCAGTAAAGACATTTGTTAGTTTTCAGTATCTCAATCTGTTTTCTAAATATGCCCCAGTGAGACCCCTCTACCTTGTTTTGCAATTAGCAACGCGATACATCCTGATACTTCGAAGTAGATCATCTTATATTTCAGTCTCTAATTAGTCTTGCCCTCGTGAAGCAGAAAGTGAAAAATCTTGGAAATCAATACAGACGGCTGCCAGTTACCTGTCTTACTATTTGGTATACACGAAAGAACTTTGCATAACACACCCTTTGCGTGCTTGAAAATATACGGACTTAACTGATTGAGTCACTATTACCCACACTATTGTCCTTTATTTATTAGTTAGCCTGTTTGTTGGTTTTTCTGTTTATTTAGGGCAGTTTCAATGTCGGACCCATTGCTCATCAGGGGTCTTTTATTGAGAGACTGCCACTATCACCTAAACGAAGGAATCGCTTGGAATTTGTGAGACCCTCGACTTCGGCAGTGGATATTTGAGGTCGTTGACCACTTCCTTAGACAGTTCAGTTGAACTCGGGGGGGTTCCTTTTCCCATCAATTTATACAGAGAAACTTGACCGAAAGGTCCAAATGTGTGGTTTAGACACGAGTCCAGCTAGCCACTGCCTCGGTTTAACGAAACCCTCTCTTCCCTTTTATATTAAATATTTTAAATTATTTGCAACCTAGTTAAATTGGAGCTTGCAATTGAAAGGAAGTACCGTTATACATATGTTTACAGTGTAGTCTTTGTTACAGACATTTTTTTGTACTCAGAGCTAGCTATAATCGCTTGATTCGATAACGAGTTTAGCAAGGACATGCGAAGGGGGCACTACACCAGAGCATTTTGTTGTCGACGTGATAGCTTTATCGTCATGAGCATTAAGCAGATGCTTGGTTTTAGTTGTCTGGATACTTCAAAATTTTGTTACTGGCTAGAGTAACATTGCGAGGAGAATCTTATCATTTTTAATTGTATATTTGTTACGTGTGTACATTTATCATTGAATGCTGATTAATGTACCTGGAATGAGAGAGAGAAGATCAGTGAAAAGTGAACTTGCGTCTTTTATGCCTTCCATGAAATCTTTGTAAACTTATGTATACAACTAGGTTCATGATCAATGCATTAACTCATCTAAACTGTAGAACGAGAAAAATTATGGCAGTTTCATGTCTTTAATCGTTCAGTCGGAATAATTCAGTCGTTGAATTTTCGCAGCGAAGCTTGTGTACTGTTGTCGTGTTGCCGTTCGGACTCTATTGCATGGTCTAGCCCAATTGAGCCTGCTTCATGGCGTGGTAGCACAAATTGAGGGGCGTGTCCCAGCTGCCCTTTAGTTATCAGTTAGCTCTTTTGTGTTGTTTTTTTGTTTATTTAGGGTAGTTTCAATGTCGGGCCCACTTGTCACCAGGGGTCTTTGATTGAGAGATTGCCGAGTGTATGGCAAACCTAGTTAATGCTTCCATAACCTATTCAGGATGTGAACAAAAAAATTATTTTTTCTTATTTACCGCAACATTTGCAAAAAAGAACGGCAATTGCAATGATGTGAGTTTTCTCTTTGGTATTCCTTATCGAACCCGTAAATTGCATTGGTGCTCATGCGCACTTCGTATGGTGATCCAATACGTGAAGGGTCCACCGAGTATTATTTCTTACGAAGTAGCAGGCCCGAGGGGAACGAAAGGTTGCGACTACCGGTTTAGCCAATTAACTGTAGTGAAGTGACAATTCCGTCGAGATCTAGTTTTGTTGGTAAAAACCAATGAAGGTTGATGTTAGCACGAAATTGCTTTGAGCAAGCTGCAGCAGTTACCGAACGATCTCAAGGTTCGTAAGCTAACTTTTTGTATGGCACATTTACCAAATAATTCTCGTCTCAAGATTCAACTATGTATGGCTTTACTAACATTACGAAGACAGTTGCAATGTGAGGCTCCCCTAGCAAGAATAGCCCCTCCAACCTATCGAATTTTGTAAACACAGCCAGTGGTTGTTTCATCTGCTATTATTTTTTTTCTGCTACGCGCAGTCGCACTGTTGTAGCGCGGAATATTGTGGGCATTAGCAAAAAACAATATTTAGCTTCCTTACACCTTATGAAGTAACAAATTGTATCGTTCTGGGAGAACTTCTTTAAAGAATCACGTATATTGATTTGCAGGTATGCGTACGGCGAGAACCAAAGTAGCAGGAGAAAACGAACAAAATATCAGAAAATGTCTGACCTCTGAAGGTACACTTTAAGCTCAACTGCAATGAGGTGCACCGATCTCAAATCCAATCAACCAGACTAAAGTGGCCTGAGCTGCACTACTTCAGCTCTTCTACTTTTCTAAAATTTACCGAGCAAATCATGAACCTTCTTCATGATTTCATGATTCTTCTGCTTCATGGCTTGCTTCTCTGTCCTGTCCTGTCCCCATCGGACGCCCCAGCTGCCCTTTATTTATTAGTTAGCCTGTTTGGTGGTTGTTCTGTTTATTTAGGGTAGTTTCAATGTCGGGCCCACTGCTCATCAGGGGTCTTTAATTGAGAGATTGCAAATCATGAACCTGATTCTGTTAGCACTCTTTGGCCGTAATAAACGGGGGTGGAAACAATTCCAAAATTTGATAACAGGAGGATTAGATTAATCGGGGACCGTTAGAATCAATTTTTGGGGGAATAATTTCTGATAGTTAAAACAATGCAAGTAAAACGGAAAAGGCATGAACACAGGGCACAGTTTAATCTCGGAACTCTTGAGGTCACTGAAAAATTAACAAAAATCCTTTAAAATGTTTATTTTCACATCATAAAAGCTGATTTGACTTGTTAACTTTGACTTGAGAATTCCAGATCTGCCTGATTGAACATTTTCAATTGCTTGCTAGGTGTAGCAACAAATTCGATTGTTTGGTGAAAGAAATGTACATTCGCATGCTCAAGCCTAACTTGAATGTTCAAACGGACTTCATACGAGCCAAGGTTTTTGTTTAGATTTGTATATTGTATACAAAAGTTATAAATTGTCGTTATATAGTGATTCATTATTCACCTTGAGAATGGCTTCAAGATGACACCGAAACGCCGGGGAAATATCATTGTATTATTATTCACTGAAGATAGTTGCATGGCGTGAAGCTAAAGCCTGAGATACCCTCCTTTGCCGGCCCTGTTAGACGAGGACACAAATACTGGCAACGTTTAACATTTGTTAATTCAGGGTTGTCGTGAACTGCAACCTGGTAAGTGTCCCAGAAAGTGTTCCATAAAGGCAGATCACCATGAAAGGAGTCGGTCCTCAATTTTGTCTACTTAAAACGACGGATATATCAGCCGCTGGTAGATAAAGATGACGACGAGGATGATTACACACTGGCATTGAGGTCAGCTGCATTGGTAAAACTGGGTAAACGTTTATATAAAAAAGAAAGTTTGGCCGAAATAGTGATTTTTACCTCGTCAGATTGGTCTATGTCTTCTTCCAATCTGTCGTGGTGATTTTCTTTAAAATTGCCTGATCAAGGACCTCAAAACGCTCAAATTTGTTGCTGAGAATATAGGTAGCTTCGAGGGGCAAATAACTCAAAAAAGTCTCGTACATGGTTTGGATAAGTCTCAGATTAATCTCCGTAATAGTCTCAACAGGCGCGTGGCATCGCGCCGCATCAGTCGCTTTACCGTTTCGCCGATGGCTGGGCCTATCTCGGCTGCGCGGACGCGGACGGCGACGCCCTGCGGACGCAGCTCGACATCCCGGACGACGACGACGCCAACTATGCCGCGACGCTGCGCGGCCGCACGATCGCCGACACAAGGCAACGCGTGGCCGGCATCGACAGCGCCAGCGTCTGCGACGTCGCCACGCTCGCGGCCATCCGGGCCGAGCGCACGGAGGCGGTCGACGTGGAAAGCAGCAATTGGCTCAACAGCGGGTCCTTCGCCCTCGTGCGCAACGACGCCCACCCGTCGGGCTTCCCCACGACCCTGCCGCGCCCCACCTGGGTGCGGCCGGATAGTTCCTCCATCCAGCAACTGGAACCGGCGCCGGCCCCCGGGACGCACACCGAAGCGGTGCTGCGCGACACGGGCCTGGACGATGCGGCGATTACCCGCCTGTTCGCAACCGGCGCGGCACGGTCAGCTTGGCCGGGTCAGTCGCGCTACCTGCCCGACTAGAGCCTTTCACGGTCAGCCGGAGCGCCGCGCGGCGAAAGATGCCAAGTCAACGCGGTATCGTCCGCTTCGACGCGGACATCGATGAATTGGCGATGGGAGCTGACCGCGCCGCGCCAGAGTTCGGTCCAGCAGGACAGCATGATGTCACGGTCGTCGCCGGCCATCCCGCGCACGATCCGCAACCCTTGCTGGCGCACCGTCGCGGATTGCCGGTCGGTGCTGATATCGCTGTCGACCGCATCGCCCATGCCGGCAAGGACGGTTGTCAGGAACTGCGCCGCGTCGGCCACGTCGCCATCCACACAGCCCAAGGCGTCCGCCATGTGCTTGTACTGTTGCAGCCCGGTGAGACGCGCCGCCTTCGTGGCAATTTCGAGGGTGCGGTCGCGGCCGATCACCCCCGCGAGTTCCAAGATACCGTTCCGGCAGTACTCCATCGCGTAGTTCCGCGCGGCCTTGGTCAGCCGTTCCGGGCTCCACTGTTCGGCCGGCGGGCGGGGCTGATCCGCCGGATCGAACGGCGGCGGCGTTTCGTCAGGTGCGTATTGCAGCCGTTCGTCAGGCCCGAGATCGTGGTCGTACTCCTTGAAGTAGCCGCAGAAACCGAACTGGCCGGTGAGATCTTCGGAAACGCACACATAGCCCAGGCGCGGATTCTGCAGCGACACACCGTTCTGCGCGTACCAGCCCTTCAGGAACCCGCGGCTGGCTTCGACCGGGATGCCACAAAGCGCCGGGCCGTCATACATCCAGCGCGGATAGCGGAAACGGACCCAAGCCTTGGTGTCCGAATCCGCCATGTATTCGACCCGGACACCGCCGACGCTGTTGGACAGCACGTGGTATTTCGCGCAAGCGACCGCATGGGGCAAACCGTCCAGGCCCAGCTTGGCGAAGCTGGAGAGAAACTTGTCCTCATGCTGCTGGCGGAACAGCCGGAAGATCCAGTCGCCCACGACCGCTTTGCCCTCCTCCACCGACACCATCAATTGCAGCCCGAGGAAATACTGATGATGCAGGTGCGCCTGCACCTCGATCGGCGTCGTATCGTCCGTCATGTCCCTGGATTTCCTTTGACGTTGTTGAGAGGCGGGGCGGTCATTGTCGACGATTACGGCCCCCTGTCCATCTCATCAAGCGACCCACGCATCGAACACGCACCAGCGTTTAGAACCTGAAGCCATTGCATTCAGGTATGCTAGGCGAGTTGCTGCCTATGTCTCTTCAGCAATCATGATTTGGCCGAAGCGCTCACGCATCCGTTTCGATCGCACAAGGTAGATGGACATGAGAATGTAATAGGTGCATTCGCGAGCGAAGTCCCAATAGCGGCTTGGGTTTGTCATGAAATCGAATGTTTCGATGGCACACAATGTGGCGAGCGAGGCAAACAGTACGATCATGGCCAACGGCGTGTAGCGCCAGCGCGAGAAATATCCAGTGAGGAAGACGGTCCCGGACAGAGTGATCAACAGCCAATGGATAAACTGGGCAACGCGATTGGAGCGCGCGTCGAGGGTCGCATAGTCGATGTATTTGCCGGTTTCGGAATCGACCACCGCGGGGTGTTGCGGTCGCTCCTTGGCATGCACTCCGGGATACGGCATTCGATCGATCCTCTCCATATCGATGGACCAGCCGAATTGATGCGGCTGGTTCGCCTTGTCCGTCGGCCCGTGCCCTGGGGCTCAACGCGCAGGTGTTCGCCTTGTCAGAAAGCAAATAGCGGGCCAACAAGTGGGGAAGCCCGCGCACAAAGATTCGCCGGGTGTCAAAGCGGTGCAGTGGCCGTTGAGTGCACACCCAATTCTTAGAAGTGTTCGTTCGATGGACAGCGAAACACCGGCCGAAGCACTATCGCTGACGCACGAACCAATAAGGGCAAATCTTGATGCAACGAGGAAAAGACACGGTGTTACAGCGGCGTCAAAAGAGTTCCTGCCCGGTTGCAAAAAACGCTAGGTCTGCGGATTCTGTCTCCGGAATAGAAGGATGGACAGGGTCGAGTGACGGCTGTGATTTTGTGCCCTTTTTGTGCCACGGAATTCGTGGGACGGGGAGGGAAGGGGTCAAAAACGGCAGAACTCTGCGGTTTTCTAAGTGAACGGTCCGGGCAGCAGGACGCGCTCGCTGTTGCTGGTTAGCGTTGGTGTTGTTTCTGGCTCCCGCTGGGAGATTGATCCGAGGATGCCTAAACGAAGAGACCTGGCGTGAGCCAGGTTTCTTCGAAGGCATTCTATGGATCAATGGTTGCGGGGGTAGGATTTGAACCTACGACCTTCAGGTTATGAGCCTGACGAGCTACCGGACTGCTCCATCCCGCGACAAGAAATGATGAATACGTATATCTAATTAAATAAACAAAATCAATTATATATACTATTTATTCGATGATTTCTAATAAATTGCTCCGATCAGCCAGAATGGCAAGACACCGTTTTGTGCCATTTTGTGCCTTACAGAATTGGAAAAGATCGAGATGCGACCCCTAACAGGGGCCGTAGAGATCATGCGCGATATGGTTCATCGCTCTCTTATGATCGTCCGATTTGAACAGATGGCCATAGCGATCCATCGTTACCTGCAAGCTCGAATGGCCGGCAAAGGTCTGAACGGTCTTGGGTGGTAGATCGGCTTCGATCCAAGTGCTGATCGCGAAGTGACGCAGGGCATGCCAATTGAAACGCATGAGAGGCAACAAGGTATCCCGCTGAGCTTTTTCGCAGGCGGTCTCTACCTGATCAAACAGCGGATGCCATTCACGTTTGACGAAGTTGTCATGGTTGACGAAACCACCAACACGGTTTGGAAAGATAAGGTCGTCTGTGTCTGAGAACGGCGAGCGCGATCGCCATGCTCTGAGTAACTCCTCTACATTCTCGGCGAGCGGTATCGTCCGCATACCGGCGGTCGTCTTGGTCACGTCTTCAACGCCGTAGGCGTCGACGCGTGTCTCAATGGTCAGCTCGCCTTTCTCCAAATCGGCATGACGCCAACGCAACGCGTGGAACTCACCCGCACGCACGCCAGTCGCGCTGGCTACGGCCAGCTTGACTCGAAAATCTTCGTCAGCCGCCTCGAACAGAAGTTTGAGCATCTCTTTTGAGGGGGGAACGATTTTCTTGCTGCCCTCGTCGCGACGCCCGATAACCCTGATCCCGTGTGTTGGATTGACCGCGATTAGATCGCGGCTGATCGCGTATTGCATTACAGCGTGCAGTGTCGTGATGATCTTACGCGTCGTAGGGACAGACACGCCAGCCAACCGAAGCCGGTCACGAAAGTCGGCGACGGTTCCGGCCGTCAACTCGCTGAGGGTCAGATTGCCGAGGCCTTCGTTGAATGGCACGACACGCAAATTGTTCTTTTGTTTGGCGCGTCGTTCCGGATCGGGGCAGATGTAGTTCCAGATATGCCCTTCATAGACGGCAAGATTACGGCGGGTCATTCGTTCCCGGCGTTCCATGCGGCCGGTGCAATAGGCGAGGTATTGCGTACACAGCGTCTTCAAAGACATCTTCCGCGCTTCGCTACGAAACGTACCGGAATGGATCTTGCTTTCTATTTCGATACGAAACGCATCGGCTTCCCGTTTCGTTTGAAACTGCTTCCGCTCGCGACGGCCCAGGCGATCGACAAAGCTGACGGACCAGGCGGTCGTCACCTTTCCATCAGCGTTGCGCCATTGCCGTTTGCGGATCGAGGCCATGGCTACTCCTGTCCGCTTTCGTGCTCGCCTTTCAGTTTCTGAAGGGAGTGTTCGTCGCGAGTATTGAAATACCGACGCAGAGCGCTCTTGCGCGCGCAAATGCCAAGCCCTTTAACACGGTAGATTGGCACTTCGCCCTGGGCAGCGAGATGATAAACACGGCGGCGGTTCCACCGCCCGTCCTTCATCTTCCATTTCAGCTCGCGGGCGATCTGTTCCGCGCCGGTGATCAGGTCATCGCCAAGCTTGAGTTCCTCGCCTGTATTCAAATTGGTGATCTGGGGGGTATCGATGTTCATGGCCCTGTGATCCTTTCTTGCCCTTGTATAGGCAGGTGGAATCACGGCGATGGGCGAAAGCCTGGAGAACGGAGACCAAGACTGGATCTGCAATGCGTTTGACATGTTCCTTCGTTCCTTGGGAAAGGGGTTGCTCTGCAACCCTTGCCGACCACAAAAGAACGGGTGTGCAAACGGAAAGAAAAATCGACGGCGGGCGCACAAGCGACAGCGCGGAGCCTCGGGAGACCGCCTATTTTTCTTGAAGTGCGCTGAGGGCAGAGCCCTAAGTCAAAAAGAGTTAGCCTGCCAGGAGCCACGCAAGCGTGGCGGGAAGCGGCGGACAACGGTAGCGGGGTTCCCGGTGGACCCGCAGGAGCGCCGCTTCGTCGGCGCGGGACCGAGCACACCCCCGCGAAGTTGTCATTTTATTTTGCGTGAGGGATCGAAGCCGAATGGCCGAGACTGCTTTGCTGGCTCGGTTCACGAGAGCCCGGTCCAAAGGACGCGTTACAAAACCTAGCGAATCGTCCAAGCCTTGAAGAGCAAATTTACGCAGAAAAGAGAACCTTTAAACGCACTATATTGTGTTTATTTTAGAGAATACCTCTATATATTGACGTATCCATCAATTTTCGTTAAAAGTACCGCTACTTCAATGACATGTGGGGAGGATGTCTCGAAGTAGTTCTAGCATGATCGGAATTGCGACAATGGAACACTCCCGCGCGCTTCTCAAAATAAGTGCTGGACCATATTCTTCTGCTGAAGAAGCTCGGAGAGCTTACAGAGCGCATATAAAGTCTGACGGCAATCCGGAGACATTCCCGGGTCGAATGCCCACGATTCCAGATGATATAGGCGGCTACCAAATCATTGGTGGTGTAGACGTTACGCCAAAGCGCAATAAGCATAGGGACTGCGTAAAGTGCGATATGCACCCCAATCGCAAATACGACAAAGGGCCCCATCGGTTTCATAGAGGAAGTTCTATTTGGTTCCCGGCTGACGGCCTTGTCAGGCTCGTCGGTAAAGACTGTGCTCAAGCGCATTTTCCAGGTACCGATGTAAGAGGCAAGCGGAAGGAGTTCACGTCTTGGGCCGCTCAGGAGGCAGTCCGCGAGACGCTGGCAGAAATCGTCCCGCTGTTGAGCCCTGCGCTATCTGACCTATGGTCAACGGAACTTTGAGCAGCTTTGAAAGAATACGAGCGGGTTAGGCATAACTTAAGTAAAGACCTGCCGGAAGTAATCAGCGCGCTGCACGTAGCCCTCATTGAGGAGGAAGGTCGATTATATGAAGAGGTTGAAGGTCTCGATAAAACTACGGTCTCAGCGTTCAGGGAAGCCGCATCCGTTGGAGGCCGAACCGGAAACGTTTTAGGTGCCTCCGGAGGGATATCAAGAAAGCTTATCGGCAATATCTTAGGCGCACGTGTAATTGGGGAAACCGAGGACAAGCCTCGTGTGAGAATTGATCGTGCGGTATCCGCCTTAGAAGAAATCATTGAGGCCACGAACAATGTCGACGTCACAGAGACTCCTTTCGACATTGGCGATCGGCTTATCCGAAAAATTCGGCGTGTGATAAAAGGGGTCAATGAATCCCGTGAATGCCTCAGCGCGTTGACTCTGTTCATGAGCAAAACGAACCGAGAAAATATGTGCCGGTACCTTAATACGAATATCAATTGCAGACTGACCTACGAAACGAATGAAAGAGGTATCGTTTTTATTAGCGATAACGGAAGTCCCATCGGCGTGTCGTTGCATGTTCCCTATGTGGTGCCGAAGTTAAGAGCGATTGAAAAAGTTTGGGCAGCGTTGCCGGAACGAATTTAGAGCGGTTGGCCTCAGACGGATTATTATGATCGAACGTGACGAAATTGAAGAGAAGTCGGAAGAATTTGATATCAACATTCATGACGTTGAGCGGGATTACGTATTTGGATGGCTTTTAAAATGTTTTTTTGAAGATGAATACCTTGCATCCAATTTGATCCTCAAGGGCGGTAATGCATTTCGCAAAGCATTCTATCCTGCGACCCGGTTTTCTCGAGATCTAGATTTCTCTGTGCTCAACGAACTTGATGTTGATGCGGTGCAAGCATCGATCAACAGTGCATGCGATAGAGCCAGTGCACAATGTGGCGTTGAATTTTTCACAGATAAAAATCGTATACTGCCAGGAAGGACGATAGACAAAACACGCAAAAGCTATAAAGGACAAGTATACTTTCGGGACTTCGACGGAGAAGAATCCCATATAACGATAAGCGCACGTTTAGACATTACCGAGTTTGAGCGGCTGTATCTTGACGTTGAACCACGCCCGTTGCTGCATCCCTATTCAGATGCCGATCTTTGTACGGCCGAACTGCGCTGCGTCGCTCTGGAAGAGCTTATGGCTAACAAGCTCAAATGCCTCATTCAGCGACGACATACGCACGATCTGTACGATTTTGTGTATGGTGTATTTGTGAATCCGCCTGCCGGTCTGAGGCGCGACCAGATTGTCAGCGTGTTTCTTCGGAAGACAATCTACGAGCGCAGTCCAGGTGCAGCCAAAGAGATACTGCTTGGAATCCCTTTCGCTTTTTTCAAAGGAATTTGGAATAAATACATCGTCTGCCCGATTACCAGCCGCATAGACTTTGAAACCGCCGAATCGGGATTTCGTTCGCTCATTGATGAATTATTTGGTGATGCTGTCCTAAGGCGTCGCCTAAGCCCGTTTGTCGCTCCGGACCAACGCAATATCATCTTAGCTGCTGGTGCAGGTAGGAAACTTGTGCGATTGGGCTATGACGACATCGTCCGAGACGTGGAACCGTACGCTCTTTCCTACAAACGCCGTAAGTCGGACGGAGAGGCGTTTGAATACTTCTATGGCTATGATCGAACGGGAGGAAATTCGGGACCTAGCATCAAAGCATTCATGCCATACAAACTGCAAAGCGTGGAAGCAACAGATGTCGAATTTGAACCTCAGTTTGAGATCGAGCTCTCAAAAGCGGGAGAGACGCCAGAAAAAGGATATTTTGCAGGTGGAAACTCGTTCGGTGGTGGACGCAGATCCCGTGCTCGTTCCAGACGAACATCCGTGGATCCCTGGAAAAGGACCTATAAGGTAGCTTGCAGTCAATGTGGACGCGTGTTCACGCGGTCAAAGCCCGGTACTCGGATTCAAAAACACAAATCAGATAATGGCTGGGATTGCTCCGGAAGGTCGGGCTACGGAGTTTTCTAGCGAACTGCTAAGGCATCTGAACGATTTCGGAACAGTCCGGGCTACTGTGGTGCAACGGCGAAACGATGCGAGAGATCAATCGACGATACGATTGACTGGCGCTGATCCGGCTCGATGCCGGTGAAGCGCCATAGGCCGGGGGTGCAACGGGGCGCGCAGCGGGCCCCTTCCCGAGCAAGCGAAGCGCCGGGAGGCAAGATGTGCTGTAACTACAGCACACATCTTGCATTCTTCGCTAAACCTCTTTCCTTGCAAGAATGGGGTCGCTGAATGTGGTGTTCAGCGCGTCGTCCGGATCGTCACATCTTTGGCTTCAGGAGCCGGCCGCAAGCTTGATCGGATCGCAGTTGTTTTTGCTCACGGCTCCGGCGTACTAAGGTCTAGCCGATGGCAGCACCGGCAATACGACGGTGTTAGTCGGCGGCAACAATTAGACTATTTCGGAAGCGTCGAGCTTATCGCGGCGGGGCATTGAATATGGATATTGGCCCGCTTGATGCCGGCCTTGCATTGGGTTCCATGGTGTCAATTTCAAAGAATTTGGGGCCGCAATTGAAGGGATGTTAGCCGGATTGGACAACGGCCTGTACGACACTAAACTCGCCGATATCGCCAGACGCAGAGCAAGTATTATTGAGATTGCGTATCTACATAACAGACTACATTGTAAGGCTCAGTCCACGCCCAAAAAGTTAATTTTGTTAACCTTCCATTAATCATAAATGTAGAATTTCTTAACCATATTCGAGAATGTTGGTCCTCGAACCAGCTTGAATTTGGACCTTAGGCGCGCGGATATGGCCTTAAAAGATCACGTTATCAATTGCGGGGCCTCCCCCACGACTTCCCCTGTCGACTCTGGTTAGCGATCAAAAAAATGGCCCATACGAATCCCAGTAGAGACGCGTCGAAGTCTAAAGCTACGCGGTCCATGAAGAAGAAACCTGTGCCGAAGAAGAAAGCTGCGCCCAAACGGCGACGAACAGTTCAGGCGGCTACTTCCAAGGCGAGGCGGAAGGCACCCGAAGATCGTAAGTCTGTATCAACTATAGCCCTCGATACGGCCGAACTGGGGAACGGCACTGTTTGCAGCGCTGGCGCTGGGCAAGGATTAGATGCGGCAACCATTGAGAAGATAGAAAAAAGACTCGGCAACGATTTGCATAGGATCGTCAAGCTTGCCGAACAATCAGAAAGCGCACTAAGCGTACTCAATGAAGTTCTCAAAATTCGAAAAGTACACGTAGATTGCTTGCAGGGATTTATCGATCGAATTCAAGTAAATAGTGGAAAAAAGTTTCTATCTTCTTTAAAACTTAAAATACAACAACAAATAGAAGAAACAGAAACACTTATGAACAAACCAAAATCAAAGGAATCCAGCGTAGGTTCCCGGGGTATGTATAGAAAAGCTAGTGAGCGGCCCTTTCCTCAACTTCCCTCATCGGACGAGAGGAACTATGAACGAAAGCAAATTAAGGCGAGGCTCGAGCCGGATGTGGTTTCGCGTATTTCGGAGTTCGCAAGGGCCGCGGGAAAACACCGCGAGGTGTGCATCCAAGAAGCAATTGAAGAGTATCTTGCCAATCGGATGCCTTAGAAATCCTATCTGACGAATTTTTTTGAGGTACCTTAAGGTTCCTCAACCTTTTGTTTATGAATCATCGCTACCGTCTCCTTCGGATCATGGAAGGAGGCAAAATGTCTATTCCTGAACATTGTACACTTTGTAATCGTTTGGTCGACGACCCTTGCAAGGATTCATCCTCACCACACACAGATGATGTAATTTATGTCGTCAGCTTTTGGGAGTTGCGCCTTATGGTCTACTTCAGGCGGCTGAAGCGTGCTATTTAGCTACGTCTGAGACGTGCGATGAATGGAAAGGGAATTCCGCAACGGAAAGTGGCCGATTGGGTTAGTCTGACGATTGCCGAATACAACGGAACGATCCTAAATGCAGATGATTCGCCGTTCTGCACATCTGGAAACTACATATACAAGCACCTTCGGAGAGAGGACTCGGCGCGCCCCATTGCTGAGATAAAAAGGGTTCCCTACAGAGAGCCGATACAGAGACCTCAAAGGAGGACGCTAAAGATGTGGCAGCTGCTCGACCTTGCCCTTCGTATTGAAGCACGTATTGGCTGCCGTTGGTATCGCTAGTGATAACTAGCATCCGGAGGCTGACTACTTATCGGTTCAGTCTTCCAGCGCACGGCAAGTGATCGTTGGCGTCATCGTCAATGAGTATAGCGCTCAACGGGTTGGATGCCTGAATCTATTCAGCTGCAGGATAGGGCCCATCGTTGGCGCGGCGTATCCTGGATGACGAACCAATTTGCACATCTGATAGCTATATCGGTTAACAACTTTGCTGATACGATTTTACGAGATGGATTTTGGAGGTCAAAGGCTCGGTCTATTGGAATATATCGTCGATGGCATCGACGCCATGCATCGCCCCGAGTTGATACCGAAGGCCTCAGACAGCGCGCGGGGCTGGTTTCCCGGTTACCTTTCGCGTAGTTGACCAAATAATTTCTGTAATGTTTGGTCGTCAATGTTTTCAAGAAAGCTCCTCTCAGCATGGTTTTCTGACCTGTTGTTTGTCGTGTACGGTATTTACCAAGAATTGTTCGAGCCTGCTGAGCCAGCGTCTTAAAAGTCCGAATTTGGTCTTGAACACACCAAAATCACACTATCAAATCGTTGATAGCGCGCTGTCATCATAGGGTCCATTCTGTTCGTTGAGGTTTGATTGGCTAGGCTCTAGCCGACGTGATCGCAACGAGGCCATGCCTCCGGAAGCCCCGCTGGAGGGTAATACGCGACACCCCTAGCAGAGCTGCCACATATCCACAGGGGTAATCTGTTTCAATGATCCATTCGTACGCTGCACGAATTTTTTCAGCGGTCAGAGCACGAGGCCTACCAATAGACTTACCCTTACGGCGCGCCGCGTCCATCCCTTCAATTGTTCTCCGAGAGATTATGCGCCTCTCATACTGCGCGAAGCCGGCTAGAATCGTGTAGAAGAGTTCACCTTCAGGGGTCGTCGTGTCCACCTGCATGCTAACGATCTTAAATTGCACCCCACGTGCTCTTAAGGAATCTGCCGTCAGAATCGCATCGAGCGTTGAGCGAAATGCGCGATCCAAATCCCAGACAGTAAATGTATCTCCAGGCTTGAGCCGTTCAATCAGAGCGTCAAATACAGGGCGCGTATTGGCGACCGCAGAGGCGTATTCTATATGCAGCTGGTCACAGAGTTTTTCCAGACCGACTATCTGACGGTCAGTATTTTGATCGGCGGTGGAGACGCGAAGGTAGGCGTGACGCTGGGGCGTGTTCGGCAAGGCGGCACCTGTACAAAAGGGATGCCTTTCGATCCATGCCGCGGGCGCTGATATTGCCCCTTTCCTATTGCCAAGAATGGCAGATTTCAGCAGATGTTCAAGTTGAACATCCTGTTTATCTCGTGACAATCCCTGCTGATCAATATCCATCCTTTATGATCAAACAGAGATTCCTCGTTACCGCAATCGCATTTGCCACTATTGCAACGACTTATCCACACCTGAGTCACGCCGCAACGTTAAAGAGTGCCGATGTGCTCACTTGGTCGCAGGATAGTCAGAGTTTCTTTTTTCGGACGTCGGTCGCGATGGCTGGATTGATCGCCGCACGCAACGACAAGGGTCAGTCGGACTGCTCAGATCATTGGTACTTCACGGATAGCACAGAGGCGGACAGGGAGATCATAGCCACCATGCGGAAGTACCCGGACTATCACCCGCAAGCGGTCATCCTTGCCATGCTACAGAAGAGATGCGGATCGTTCGCCTATCCCAAACGATAGGCACGCTACAGCTTCGGTATCTCGATTTCAGCTGATTGATGGATCGCGACGGCGGTATCCGGTTCGGAGCCAGGAACAAACTTTCTTACTGCTTCGGGCATGCGTGTCGATACGTCGTCTTGCAGTTTTCGCAACTCTGATAGAGAAAGGGGCTTGTCCTCGTCCATGAGCCGGTTACGGGCGCCCCCCAGAACGTCCACCTGGTAGAGGCGAATGGCATCGATTCCTTCTTGATCCTTTCGAGCGATGGCGTCCGCAAGGGCACGCTCGGTGGCGAGTTCAATTCCACGCAGCATATCTTTGGTTTCATTGTAGAGTTTGAAATATTCGGGGTCCTGCATCAAGCGAGCGAGCTGCGACAGGCGCTCGGCTTCACGCTTCCGTTTTTCCCTGCGGGCACGGGCACTGTTGTGATTCGGTAGGAATCGATGCTGACGTCCAGTCTCCCTGTCCGCGCGCTCGTTATTCAGATCGTCATGGTCGCGCCTATGGCGCGCATCGCGCGTGTTATCTTTCGCTAGTTTGTCGTCGCCTTCCTGTCTCACCCCTATACCGTTCTTTTCTCATTTTTAGCCTGTTTGCAATCCCCTTTGAGGTAAAGCCACCTCAATAATTATTATACTACAATATTAATTTTCTTACGAAGTGTTGATGTAAATAATAGTTATTTCAAGTACTTATAAATATATCCTTTCAGAAGAATTCTTGCTTTTTTGCGTTAAATCGATGCGTGGTGCTGCAGCACAGTAGGTTGGCACTCGATTGTTGATTACTGAGGTAAACAATCTCCAAAAATGACACGAACAATGGCATTTTGATCCTTCACGTTAATGTTCCGCAAAGCGCGGAGCATGAAGATCTGCTAGGTCGTCCAACAGCATAGGGACCAGTGTCCCAACTGCCTGGAATTCTCCATCCGCCGGATCGAGTAAACCGTTCGGTAGCCGCTTGGAATTTTCCCTGACACAAGCGATTGTACTGGCGTGGATGAAGCGCACGAAGAATTCGTCGGACCTGTCGTTCCCGCCTTTACCACGTATGCCGAGACGCCTGTAGAAGGCACGTATATCGTCAATGGCGCCAACAGCAGCAAGCACATTTTTCTCCGAGGTGAAGGCGTGCGGAAGAGGACAGCCTCGGCAGACCCTGTTCTTTCGGTTGCCCTTCTCGTAATTGTCATGGCATCCGCTGTAGCAGCAGACAGCCAGGGCTTCGATGAAAGCGCCTCTTAGCCGGGTTTCCAACTTAGGATCGGAGACCTTCGGCAGCGCACTGTAGCCATGATGCCAGCGCCGGAACTTCGGCTTCAGCAAACGCGCTCGCAGATCCAGGTAATTTTCACGCGCGGTCTTGCGCGACACGTCCAGTGTCCTGGCGGCCGCGTCAATGCTGATCCCATTGCAAAAGTAATAAATGAGGCGGATCAACGTCCGATCGTCGATCTTCGGATGACGCCGGAACACGCTGACCGGCGCACGACGCTGCTTCCTGCATACGACCGCATGCAAATCCGTAACATTCTCCTGAACATGTTCGACGCGCGATCAACGGCTTATCTGCCTGGGGCGGCATTTTGCTTCCACAACCGGTTAGTTGCGGCGGTGGGTATCTTGTTCGGCGTTGATCGCCGCGTCATAACCAATAATACCCCACTCAAAAAACGCCTCCGCAAACGGGAGCACGTTTCGAACGGGACTCTGCCCGGACGAACGACCCGTTTTCAACAAGAAGGAGGTGTCCCATGCCACTGTGTGTAAAATGTAACCGCGTTGTCTGTACGCCCTGTATCAGGGCAGAAACCGGTCCGAAAGACCGGCTAAAAATCGTCGTCGCCACCGACGACGAACTCCGCTCCAGATCGTATTTCCGGCGGCTCGCCGTGGCGACCGCCGCGCTGATGGACGAAGAGGCGCTCTCTCGCCGGGCGTTCCCGAACTGGATTGCGGACGTGATCTTCGATTACGACGGCGCCATCGTCTGGTCGCATGGCGGCCCGTTCACGGTGCGCGATAACGCCATCGACGACGCGTTCAACGATGACGGCTCGTTCCGCTGGCTGACCGGGTTTGTCGGATTTGCAGACGAGCCACCCCGTCAAAGCCCGCAATACCGGCTGGTAACGCGGCTGCGCCTGATCGATCTCGCCTTCAAGATCGACCGACCGGATACGGCACGGCATTTCGGGCGATAGGACGGGTTTGGCCCCAGTTCCGCCCAATTCCCAGCTGGTTTGCCCCTAGATAGCAATGCAGGTGCCCCAAATCCGGGCCCGGCATCAACCAACTAGGGAGTGCCATATGGCAAACAATTCGTTGAAAGGCGACGGCAAGCCGAAAGGCAAGATCGTCGCGTTTAATGCGGGCCAGCGCAAACGCCCGGCGAGGCCGAAGGGACGATCGGTCCCGGACAAGCCGCTTGTCGATCTGGATGTCATCCGGGCGGCGAGCAACCAATCGGATGTCGATCAGGCTATCAATATCGTGCAGGACTGGGCGATAGCGTCCTTCGACGTGAAGCATGCCCCGGAGATCGAAGCCGCCAAACTTACCGCCGAACCGATCAAGGGCCGGCTGAAAGAGGTGCAGGCCGAACTAAAAGCGGTTCGTGCTGAACGGGCAGACACACCAGAATGGATCCCAGCCTCGCAGATCAATGACGACCGCGGCGGCGAATCTCCGCGCGAGGTCCCGTTCTCGGAGTGGCAGCGCCGGCATCAGTTCGAAGCGGCGTTGTCCGCCGCCGCGGCCGGCACGGTGCTGTCGACGTCGCTCTTCACGGCGCACGCGAGTCTCGTCGCTTCCGGCATCCCGGTGTTCATCGACCAACCGTCATTACCTTATCTGGTTGGTGCGGTGGCGCCGACGGCTTCGATTGCTATCAAGTTGATGGGCACGGCGTTTCCGAAGGAATCGACCCGCGCGATCTTCCGGATGCTGGTTCATCTCGGCACGGCGGTGAGTTTCACCGGGTGGCTGGTCCTCTTCGCGGCCAAGTATCACGGCCTCGGCGGCACACTCGACCTCTTTGCCGAGACCAGCGCACTGGGAGACCAGGTGTTCACGGCGTTGCAGATCGCCACCGAGGTTCTGGTCGGCGCCTCGCTGTTCCTGCATCTCGACCGCATCGCCGCGCGCTACTCGCCGGACTATGTGGTGCACAACTTCCCTCACCAGGTGCTCATGGACCGTGAGACCGCGCTGATCGCCGAGGAATCGCGTTTGACCGATGAACTGGCACCCGCCCAAGGCCGACTGGAACAGCTCGATGCGGATCGCAAACGCCACGTCACGGCGACGGAGCTGGCCCTGCTGGAACGCCGCGGCCGCTACGACAACTGAGCGGCAGCACGACTGCATATTCCCTCTCACGAAGGAGACCGTCTTATGAGACACCTTTGTAAATTGACCCTGGCGGGCCTGTCGCTCGCCAATTTGTCGATGACGGGACCGGCGGCGGCTGACACCGTCGTCGCCCTGTCGCCCTACGATACGGCCGCCAATCTGCGCAACCGGATCGAATCCATTACGCATTTCTTGTCCGATACGGTCGCACCGGGCCAGTCGGCGCACATCATCGACGGGGATGGCCTGCGCCTGATCGGTACCTTCAAGGTGCCGGACAAACCGGGCTATAAGAACCCGCGCGCCAAGCTAGCAGTGAACAAACCTGTCCTCGGCGCGCTCCTCCGCTTCGCCAAAGACGCCCGCACCGAGGCGGAAAGGGCCGGCCGGATCGATCTACCGGGCTTGCTGCGGTATGTCGGCAAGAACCATCCCCCTGGCGATGAAAGCGATCTCATCGTCTTCGGCGCACCCCTCTATCACGATCCGCGTATGCCCACCTATTCCATGCAGGACGGGCATGTGCCCAATGACGGGCATATCTCCGCCACGCGGGCCCGGAGCCCGTATGGTACCGCCGGACTGAAAGGCCGGCTCAAAGGCTACCGGATCCATATGGGGCTGCCCGCTACCGACTGGGCGGTAACGGACCAGCACGCCCATTTCGTGCAGCGGTTCTGGACGCTATCGATCGCGGCGCAAGGCGGGCAGTTATTGTCCTTTACCGCTGATCCGGCGACTCTGTTCCGACAGGCCTCGCAATCGTCACCATCGTCGAGCGATAGTTACACGCTTGGTACTGTCGATAAACTAGAGATGCTGCCCTTCCGTCCGCAGCGCGCGACCCTGCCGATATACGACCGTGAACTGGCGCAGAATTCACCCAAGAAGCAGGAACTGCGCCTGGCGCACAATGTCGAGATTGGTATCTCTTGGGCCTGTAGTGATTGCGACTTCGATCTTTACGCCCGGCCCGGCACCCATGCTCAGGTGATCTACTTCAATCGTCCGGTGACAGGCGAGGGTCGGCTGTTCAAGGATTACCGGCAGAGCCCGGCGATCAGTGGAGGCTTCGAGACCATCAGCTTTACCGCACCGATCGACCTGACCGCCCTTCGTCTCGCAATCAATTTCTATGCAGGGCGGGTGCCGCCCGGCGGCGCCAACGGCGAAGTCCGGATTGCGATCGGCGAACGCACTTGGGCCAAGCCGTTCCAGATTGCGGCAACCGGCGGTAACAAGGGCAAAGCGGCGGAATCCGTGATGATCAGTGGCCGCGCGGCGAACCTGGGCTGGGTCGTGATCGAACCGGCCGGTGTCACCGGTCTGCGCTAAGGGTTGCCGATCGATATCTCCCGGCGCATCCGTGATTCTTCCAACCACAGCGGCCCCGTTTTTGCGCGGGGCCGCTTTCTTTTTCCAGGTGACCCATGCAACAGAACCAGCGCGCGAACCCTCACGCCTCCTTTGCACTCACTATACTGATCGGCTGGGCGCTCTACGAATGGCCGCCCGGCTATGACACTGACCCCATGCTCCGCATAGCCTGGTGGATCGGTGTCGTCATCGTCAGCGTCGGCGCTTTCAAGCTTCTTCCAACGCTTTGGCGTTGGTTGGCCGATCTGCGGACTTATATCCGCGCCGTACGGCAAAGTACCGCGCAGGGCTCCGCCGATTGGCTACACCCGAAGGAAGCGCGCAAAGCGGGCCTGCACAAAAAGCGGCCAGGCAGCCGGTTCGCCGGCGTCATCGGCATGACACCGCTCTGGCTCTGGACCGAAACGCATCACCTGATTTTGGGCCCGGCCGGGACGTCGAAGACCTCGGCGGCGATCGTGCCCTTCTTGTGTTCCCTGGCCGAGTCCTGCCTGGTCAATGACACCAAGGGCGAGCTCTACGAGACCACCGCGAAGTTCCGTGCCGAGAAGCTGGGGCACCGCATCGTCAAGCTCGACCCGACCGATGAGACCAGCGCGCAGATCAACCCGCTCGACTTCATCCATGAACTGGTCATGCAGAACCTGCCCGAAGCACTCACCTTGCTACGCGGTATGGTGTTGCAGCTCTATCCGGAGCCGGCACAGGAGGGCCAGAACAAGTTCTTCCGAGACGGCACCAGGCGCGCGATCGCCGCCGTCGTGACGGCGGTCACGGTCGTCTGCCCGCCGGCTCAGCGAACTCTCGCCACCGTCTATCGCGCCTTCAGCAATGCGGACTTCTTGCACGATCTACTGATGGAGGCGAGCCAGTCCGAACTGCTCAATGGCGAGGTCGCGGATATGGCGGAAGATCTCCACCGCATGGCCTTCGGCGATGAAGGTTCGGCCCGGACCTACGAGCAGTTCCGCATCGGCGCGCTGCAGGCGCTGGATCCCTTCGGGCCTGGCAACTATCTGGCCCGCATCACGGCGACCACCACCTTCTCTTTCACCGAACTCAAGCAGGGCAAGGTGACTTGCTATCTGATCGTCGATCACAACAACAAGGACACGCTCGGCAAATGGTCCGGGCTGATGCAGTGGCTCGCCGCCTATCAGTTGGTGCGCGAACGCTCAAACGTGCCGGTGATATTTATGTTGGACGAGTTCTGCAACGCGCCACTGCACGCCTTGCCCTCGATCCTGACCCTGTTGCGGTCCTACGGCGTCAAATGCATCCTGGCAACCCAGGACCTCGACGACATCACGCGCGTCTATGGCAAGCACGCTTTAGAGACGGTCCTGTCCGAGACCTCGATCAAGCAGTTCCTCGGCGGGATTCGCTCCAAATCCACCCTCGAATATTTGAGCAAGTATATGGGCAACTACACGGAGTACGCGCCCAGCTATGCCTTCGGCCCGGACGGCGTGAAGGAAAGCCAGGGGCGCACGGGCCGCCCCTTGATGACCCCGGACGAGCTGCGCCGGCTGCGCGACGATCTGCAGATCGTCATCTACAAAAACTTCAAACCGATTCTGTCCAAGAAGATTCAGGTCTTTGCGATTGCTCCCTGGCGCCGGCAGATCGGGTCCAACTCCATGTATGGCAGCAAACGCCATCTCCTGCCCGTCGCGGTGCGTGTGCGCCGATGGCGCTCGACCGAAGTGACCCGTCACGGCCGCTTCAAGCTCAAGCGCCGAACATCCTTCTGGCTGATCGCGGGCCACGTACTGCGCTCGTTGTTGCCGACCGTGGGGTGGGTTCTGGCCTTCAGTCTTGCCGCCATGATTTTTCTGCAAGGTTCCCCCCACTTGCGGGTCGAGTATGCGCAACACTCCTCCAATGCCACGGCGTACGAATGGTGCCGGTACTGGGGTGTCGATTCCTTCACGAAGGGCCCCGGCGCCTGTCCGGTCATCCTTTTCCGCAAGCTGTGGTGACAACACTTACCAAAGGAGCCAACCATGAGTGACCAACAACACGATCCCAAATCCCACCGCATGATCCAGACCCGCGAGGGCGTGGTCGCGGTGCCGCGCGAGCAGCAAGGTGTGCCGCTGACCGAGTATTTCCGCAATGCGGACTTCCCGGCCGATCTTGACCGGGCGATCGTCTTCGCCACGGCCGAAGGGCCGGTCCTGGCCAAGCCTGATCCGGTCGAATGGAGCCAGGAACATGCCGAGAAAGCCGATCACTATGCGGCAAACATCAAATCGCTGATCGACGAGAAGGGCTACTATTCCCGCACCCTCGGTGTCTATGCCGGGCGCCTGGCCGAAGAGACCGGTCATTCGCGAGATGAGATGAAGGCGGTCATCGTCGATGCCTTCCAGCGCGAGCATGGCAAGGACCCGTTCAACTACCTGAAGGACCGGCGTCAGGAACAGGGCCTGCCGGTCAGTGAGGGCAATGGCAAAGCGCAGGACCGCGAGCCCAACCCGGTGGATTGGTAGATGAGCGACAAGGATCAGAGCGGCTCTCGGAACATCGTCAGCCGCCATGAACTCTCGCGGCTCATCGCCGACCGCAAGAACGATCCTCCGGCCCCGCAGCTGGATCATCCGAAGCCCAACTGGACGTTGGACTCGGAAGATCCGGCGCGGCGGCGGATGCGAATGCGCGAGCGCCGCATCCGCTACCTCACCAACAAGCTGGACGGCGCGGCCAAGACCATGGAGCGTGAGTTCGACCAGAACAGCTAGGCCCAAATTATAAATAACAATAAAAATAGTGTACAATACCCCATGCTCGAATATTTGCAGACTCGCGAACAGGAAGAAGGATTACGAACAACGGCCCGTCGCCTGGCCTTTCCGGACGGGGAGGGGCGCCGGGTCGAGGCGTATCGGCTGGTCTGGACCTGGTACGAACGCGCCATTGCCTATGAATTCGGGCCGAATCAAACCGAGATACTCAGTCTGACGTTAAAGTGCGCCGAGGAGGAAGGCCTTCCTCTTGGTCAGGCTCTGGGATGCGTGCTGAACCATATCGTCGAGCGGGACGAGGCGCTCGGGCTTGATTACACCGATGACAACGTCGCACTCTTGCTGGCCAAACGCGCTGTCACCGACTTCCATAAGCGCAAGCATAAATAGGCAATCCCGCCTGCCGTCTACTCCATGTCCTGCGTCGGGTCATGCCCGCGTCGCCGACGCCGGCGTTTGCCCGGCTCCCTATCCTGTTCGCGGGCGCGTTCGTTGAACTGATCCCGTTCCTTCCGGACCTCACCAAGCATCCGGGCGAAGTAGCCTCTGGCTCTTCGGGTCATCTTCTGGAAGGCCTGGCGCTCGCGCAGCTGCACATGCACCAGATCGTCCCGTTGCTCCCGGTCGCGGATCAAGGCGGCGAGGGCATCACGGTCATTCTGGCGTACAATCCTCGAACGCGCCCCTGTCACCCGTTGCCCATAAACGATCGTTATTGTAAATAATGGTGAGAAAACAGGATTTGTCTTTCTAAACAGTAACATCAAGGGAAGGCAGCGATTTATTGTTTTTCTTTTCGTACGCAAACCTAAGAGTAGGATGTCAAGTTTTGTTAAGATAATACTCACCTTGCCGCTAGTATTGGAAAACAGAGAATGTATCACCAACACGATGAAAATAGAAAAGTGGACGAATAGCTTCTTAAAAAAGATTATCTTCATGAAGATCGACGAAAACGTTTTCTTAAGTTTGTACAAGAAAAGAACCCATAGCGACTTCGTCAACCAGCCTGAACATTGTATCAGTATCTGTAAAACTGAATTTGACCAACGATGTAGCTTCGTTCATCAACTCAATGAGCACGTTCTTTAGGAAGGTTATTTTTTCAACTGTACATATTGTTAGCTAGAATTCAAACAGTCTAAGGTAAGGGAAGTTTGATAAAGTTCTATTGATGTCAAATGAGTACGTATTCCATAATTTTGGTCGATCGCTAAGTGTTGTATTATTTTGGAAAACGTAAAGTAATCTAGAATGCAGTTTCTCCAAAAATGGGTTTGTACAGGTTCTAAAATTTCTGATAGTCATCTGGCTAGCTCGTGTTATGAGGATACATATGCATGTGAAAAAGATTTGAAACATTTTACAACTAACTACAGTGCAAATATACAATTTGACTTTTTATGAACACCCGTAGAAGACAGGAAAAATTTTCAACCAAAATATGGAGAAGAGATTATGATCCTTATGGTCCAATGATAAACACGTTGGTTAAGTAATCACGAGGTCGTGGGTTCAAACCCGGTCAGCGCCCGTAAATTGCAAGCTATTGTGGTAATGCTCCACTCTTCGAGAATTATGTAAATTTGCAATATGTATGCTGCGACTATATGTATATATATATATATATATATATATATAGTTTTGCAAATACATATTTAAATGCATTTAAAAATGACAAAGATTCAAAGATAAGGAGGAAACAACAACAAGTGACAGGTACAATGATCTTGACATCGATTAAAAAAACAGAGAACATCACTCATACCTTTTTGTTAAGTATTCTTATCTATTATTCACGTGTAAATATTAAAGGATGTTAAGCCTGTTATGTTATTTGGATCCAGGCCTCTTTTAAGATAAGAACTTAAGGACTACCCACCCAACATGTAAATAATGTCGAATACGAGTTCAAATACGGGTAAGATGCCAGTTACGTGAGTAGAACGTCGTTAAGGCTTATCGAGAGAATAAAGCAACATGTTCCCTTGGAAGTAAGACAAGGTACGCAACAAAGAGGCTCAACTACACCCTTGTTGCCGACCGCTTCCTGCAGGCAGATCAGTTCGGCTATCGGTGCCCACTTGCTCGGAAACGCAGAATGCGCAGATAAGTATTCGAACACTATGTTCATGATTTTATTCAAGGCAAGATCGTCGTTGCATCTGAGGGTTCTTGAGTGACTATTAAACTGCGGAACCCCTCTTTATGCAGGCAAAAAGATTTTGTTTTCGAGAAGAAGTTATTGTAGGTTGTGTATTGTTGTTTTAGCATTCTTATATTTTAAATAATTTTTTACAATTTCTTTATTATCAACGATTTCACGTCCATTTCTAAAGCTATACAATTTTATTTTATCTCATTCTCTTTTATACCGTGAATTCGCACGCTCATTTTAATATAGTTGTTGTAATATATAAGATTTCTTCTGTATTGTGTAAGTATGTTGGCGAATGATCTGAAGAGAGCCGGTCGAAAACCTTCGATCGAAAATATGAAAACACAATGTGTCCGCTTTTATCGTCTATATTCAAGTTTTGTACCACCAAGAATATCTTTAAAGGATATTTGTAACATTTCTAATTAATACTTGACCCATTAGTTACATGGGAGGTAAAGTGGATGCATCGTAATGCAAAAATGCCCTCTGTGCTCACTCGCCAAGAAGACTGATGATCAATAATCGTGCCCAATGTTAACTTTTATTACTAGAAGCATCTTGTCGTGAACGCAGTAAGCCTGTGTTACAAAAAGTGTGTAATACAAGATTGAAAACGTACATACCATACGCCAATCACATGAAACCAAAAGTACTACTGATTAATCTCACAGGTGTTGATGGCGTATTTTGGAACATTTAATCCAATCTTGCTGACGCTTGTTGTGATTAACGTATACTTGCTTGGATATTTCACAATTTAAAAGTTACTTGCATTACCAAAATTATACAAAAATCAGAAAATTAATCATACATATCCCAATATCCCGTTGTCTGGAAGTTCAGGTTTGGTACATTCTCCTTGATTCTAATTTGTTATGTTGACTATTTTGAATTTGCATTGACCTTCGTATTCCTTTTATGAGTCTCTCAATCTGTGATGTATCCTACTAGTTTCATTTGATACCAGTTTGCATCACCTCCCGTCTGATATGTTGATGTCACCTTAATAACCAACTCGTGTGGCAAATCTGCATTCCAAGGCAACATGATTTCATAGTAAAATGTATTGCCATTGACATTATAGTGGGTGTTGACAACCTTGGCTATTCCCTGATCCTCATTTTCATTCTGGTAAATATCAGCATTCAAATAAGCATGACCCTTAACATTCCAGAAGTTGCAAAAAATTGATATTATCAGTGCTTTGGTGTCTGAAGGAACATTGTATGGAAGCTTTTCAATGTATGTTGGAGTCTTCTGATGAAGTATTATCTTTTGCAGAGTCGGGAAAACAGCATCTAGTCTCTTCAAAGACCAATGTTTAGCATTTTGTCTTATGCAATCCTTTGTCACTTTGTCTACAATAACAAAATGGAGAAGATGGTTTTCATCAGTGTGTTTACAAACAAGTAACCATTCTTTATAATTTATGGGGAAACCGTGAAATCCCAAATATAAGCACTCCCGAATATAACTTCACCAAATGTATGCCCCCCTCCCTGTAAACTAACCAAAATATCCTTCCGAATGTAAGCACCGCTCTTGAATAGCCCAGAGCGGATATAAGCCCTCAAAAAATCTTACGAACCTCTATAAACCCAGGGCTTATATTCGGGATTTTATGGTATGCAAAAATATTTAGTATCAGATAAAAAGAAAATCTAGAACAAGACCAGATTTCTCTGTCCTGCAAGAGTAAGATAAGGCTGCTGTATTTTGACTCCATTCGTTGAATGTATATGCCTCTGAGTTTTTAGGACAACCTATCAGTAGATGAGACTAGTTAAAACTAAAAATTTAACTATAGGTTCTTAAACATGTGACGAATTTATTTTGGTTTCCATAAAAAAAATTTAAAAACCTGAATTTTTTAATAAAACCCTAGTTTACGTAAAACCTCGTGCATGACAGGTTTTGGGTACGACATATTTTGGTGCTTAAGAAAACTCAAACCTAATGTAAATCTCTTGTATATACAGCCATATAGAAATAATCTCAAATGTGCATTGTAAATGTTAGATGTGGCAATATGGTGCCTATCAGGCTCTGCATCGCAGAATAGTAGTCAACAGCAAGACGTCACAAATGGACTGAAGTTGATTAATTTTATAACAGAAACGTTGCTCAGTATTCGTAAACTGTGATTGGGGGCTAATTAAGAGTAAAGTTTTCCCACACGTTTCGGAAATATTCATGGATCAATACCAATTTTAATCAAGTAATCAATCTTTGTTTAACCCATGCGAGGCCAATGGATATACCATGTAATAGGTGCACTTCTTGATTAATCAGGCAAATAACCCAACAAAATCACTTTTTGAGGTGCACCAATGAGCTTGCGAGCCGATCCGCCGTGAAGAAGGCAGTGTACTGAGGTTTCAAAAGGAACATTTAATCGATGTAGTAAAAATATATAACAAGAGCTGATCGATTCTTTTAGGAAGGGAAACGGATCTGTTTCCACGGCCAAAGAACCCCGA
>JAAAKM020000498.1:16587781-16655971 GCA_010016025.2 Alatinidae sp. Z8VKAUB7J3
TTAATCGAGGTGTTTGAAAGGACTTGACATGTGCCCAACAAGACGTGAACAATGAAGGATCGCTATTGAACCAACACTGATCTTATTCTGGCAAAACCGTTTTGAAAACACACCTGAAATGTTGTTGGTGCAGTCGACTGCCTGTCCCAATATTCTACATGGAAAACTTTCAGTGGTCTTTAAGCAGTTGTTTGGCAAAAGATTTAAAAGTAGATATGACGCTATATAACGAGAGGTGTGACTGTATATAAAAGAGTGGGAGACTAACGGCAAGTAAGTTTTCTTGATCGAGTCCAAAAAACGATTTCAGTGTTCATTGAGGTTTCTATGCCTTTCGTATCCATTCTTTTTAAAAGCTGTCAAGTCTTACTAAGGAAACTTGATTTCGTTTCTGTAACTGAAACTCTGTGCAACGCCAAGGATGTATCAGGAGTTTGGTCTACACGTCTGACCTAAAACTCTTGAATAAAATGGAGCTTAATTTAAGAGTTAAGTATTTGAAAGAAACTTGTTAGCGTCCGCTAAACAATAGGAATGTCTTTATCAGTATCAGTCGACTTTGTAGAGGCACATCCTAAAGTGAAAATAATGGACGGACGAGTCATGTTTAGATCACGGGTAGAATGCTAGACGGTTTTAGGACACGTAATATCTGGCTTAGGATACCTGAAACTGACAGAAATCTCATTATACTCACGTCAATGGAGTTTAGATAGAAATAAGTTGTGCTGACAGTTTAAAGCTATTAGGATGACAGTCAGTAACCACGCTGAATTGAACTTACCCAAAACGTAGACTAATCCCTAAGTTTGGGTCGATGTGGACACTGTCCATCACATCACCTTTCTCTTATCAACCTACTAGCTTGGATAATCCAATTATCAATGAAAGTTCATTGAAATTCATGAACCCATGATCAACAAAGGAATACACAAAGCTGGTTAACCTTTGGATCTCTCACCCCTTTGTCAAGCCTTGGTCTTGAGACACTAATGTAAATTCTATTATCATAAACGTGTTATAATAGCGGTCTTGACAATAGAAATCTTTGAACAGGGCAGTAGGCTCGAAGGAACTGCTTTCTCTGGCGCTATTACATCCTTTACTCCACCAATTATATTTTAATCATTTTAGCTAACTTACTGTAACCAGTTTAGCCACTCCTTCTCTTAAAATATAAAGTATTTAAGCTTTTTATCTTCCTCGGTTCACGATACAGATGTAGAACATTTGTATTAAAATTGGGCAGGGCATATTAGCTCTTGTCGAACCTTCAGGGATGCTCAACATGAATGACAACCGAGAGAACCCTATGAATTCATATCACCGTATCTCGTAATATAAATTTCTTCAAACTCAATGCAGTAGACCTGTACTGAGTACTGTAATTGCAAATCATCAGAATTTCCTTTAAGGGACGAAGTTAAATAGAGCAACACAAATAATCCCGTATGGAAATGAAATGACTTTAATAAAGAATCTACTAGGTTACCCAAAAACACAAATAATTTTAATAATCAGTTAATATAAATTTAAAAGCTCATATAGCACCTATTATGTTGCCTCTAAGCGCTTTGCATAGACATACGTTTAATCGCTACAAAAAAATTTTGAAAATGAAAATTAGTTAAAACTGAAATAAACTTTAAAACTTAAACCGAATTATCGAAAAGATGTGTCTTTAACAGATTTTTAAAACTGCTCAGGTTTTTACCAGCTGTAAGTATGCCTGGGTAGTGTATTTCGTAAATTAGACGCAGCTACACTGAAAGCTTAATCACCATACCCTTATTCGACGCTAGTACTAAGAGTCGATCTTGAGTTCTAGATCTTGAATCTATAGACGGTTCCATGATGATTATGAAAAGATAAAATACTGTGCCCGTGAATAAAAAAATATGGCCTTTAAAGGATGTTTAACTTGGACATGTGGTGTAGCTCGCAAACCCACAAACTGAGCCATAGAAGCTATTACTATTTACAATAACATTTACTCGTGAACTGCTTTCCGCCGAATTGGAATAGTTTTGTAATACGTCAGGAGCTTCGGCAGCTCCATTGTGTAGGCCTATCTTCATTTTATACCGTATTACGCCAATCCCCTCTTTGTGTTATACACTTTCTGCTTCAAATAGTTTGTTTGTTGTACAAAATAAAAGAATAATACACGGAATAACGAAAACGTTGTATACTTAAAAGCTTTTTAGTGTAACACTCCTCCGAGTATTACCGTCAGAATGACAGAAATGAAATGTGTAAAAGAGTATACCCAACTGTATTTTTGAAGGAGCCAATCAGAGTCTGAGCTGCCTGAATGGTTTGTGTTTTTGGACCGATCGGCATCCACTACAACAGATAAATTGAATAGGCCTAGTGAGAAAACGAATTCTATGCAAAATTTTTATTGGCGAGATTACTAGTTCAACCCCAATGAATCCATGCATGTGATGCTCAGGTTTACACAGGGGTCCACAAATACCCCTTTCGTTGGTCAGGGTTCTAGGGAAGTAAACGATTGCGGATCACATGACGCTGTGCACACTACGGATTAATGTAGTTAAGAGAGGACGGGTAAAGGAACATGAAGACCGTTAAAGTGGTTTAAAAATTAATACTAAAATTCGAACAGGATCGTACCTGCCTGGTCATCCCAGACTTTTGATGCTAATAATACGCCACCAAGTACTGCCCTCTTCCAGTTACTTGGATGCAAATCAATTTCACCGTACGTTAATAATCGTTCAAGATATACCTATGGAGAAAATAGAGCTTCACTTTATCATCACACAAGTTACGACGTATTCTATCTTTCACTTTACCACTCAATGGAAAAAGGCAACACGCAGCAGACATGCTTACCTTGGAAGCTAGCACAGGTTCAAATGATTAGAGCAATTTTTAACAATTTCACACACCTCTGGAACACTAAACAACAATTCATAAAAACATAATACAACCTGTGGAACAATGCGCAACATGTTTGTGAAGTGTGACGCAGAACTCCAGGGCACTGTTTCCGAATATATCTCATGCCTTATTTGAGGGTTTACTCTGGGATTTCCAGCAAGAAAATCTCCAAACAGATATTTTGTCATCACGAACATCTCGCCTCTTGTGCAAGGAAACAGAATCGAGGCCTGTGTCCTTTCAGCCTTTCAGCCATCAAAGGGACCTTCAACCATCACAACCCAACCCAAACGGCTCCTAAAGCTACCACTCTAAAGCTTTTCAGGATGTAGACTGAGAAACGTACTCGCCCAGTAAATGATTATCACTACTTTATTTTGGAAAACAGCCAAAGGAAACATACATAAAGTGTACTGGTCGAAGAGACACGAACACAGACCGTAGTCGTTCCCAAACCCTTTGATTCATGCTAAAGTAAAGTGCCATGAGCCCTGAGAAGGTCTTGGGAGAGACGATGAAAAGTAAACTAAACAGTATCCGTACTGTAGGACCTTCTACTACGTACTGTTCATTATTTGCAACGATCCAAACAACAACGACGCTTCAATTCTCCCTTTGCCCGTGCCAAGCAATAAATACATTTTTTCACTCCATACGATTGCTGTGATCAGTGTATGGCGAAAACGTTTAGCAAAATGAATCCGTTACTCAACACAATATTCAAGTTTTGTACCACGAACCAACTTTTCAAATACATTTTTGGAACCTATCAGAAATGATCTTCCACCTCTGTAACAGTCCTCTAAGTTAAGACATTAAGATGTATAATGATGTTGGCGATAGACGATTATGCTGAAGAGATATGCTGTTAATGCGCTGCTCTTTTGTACGTGGTCAAGACTGGGGACTAATTCCAATCGACTGACAGCATCAATCTCTAGAAGCTCGTCTCCATGACGAGGATCCAGTCGATTCACTTTAAGTATTCCAACCGCCATCACTGTCCCATTTAAACCCCAAACGTACACACAACTAATATATAACTTTTAATATCGTACGTCAAATCAATTAGCTACGAACTTACCAACGTGATGATTGCACATTCGGCTGTCAGTTGGGCCGCACTAAATAAAGTCTTGATAAAACGGTAAATGTGTCTATGTTCTGGATTTATTTTATCATAGTTGTCGGGAACAGGATCTTTCTACGGAGTGTAAAGAAAACAAAATCTTATGTATAAAGCACTAGATGATTCCACTGGAGTATTTCGGTATACTACACTCTTCAAAGCAATTTTAAAAGTAATAGCAGAGAAATCATCTAATCAGACTACGATGATGACGCCACCCATGGAGTTAAGCGAAATAAGTAGCGTCTGAAATGTTAAATATGAAGTCTGCATGTGAAATAGAATTGAAAAAAATAGCGGGGGCTTGAGAAGAGACTATGCGCAAATTGGTACTATGGAAATTAATCGAAGGAAAGCCAAACAGAGGATGGAGGCGAGTGGCCTTCGCAGATAAAGTCCTGAAAGATACTGGCCATGACCACTTAACACAGGGGTTTCATGTTGAACAGAAAAGACGGGAGAAGACGTGCGGACTCCGATGAAAGTCCCGGATAACGACCGAACTAGACAGCGTATCCACATGAGTTTATGTCGACCTCTTACAGCTAAATAAGTGGACCTTCATCTGAGGTCGATTTACACTCAGAACCAAATATTACCGGTATCATACAGTAGGTACAATTTCTCTCAACTGTCGAGGCCTAAAAGTGTTTTTCTAACTTGTAAGGGCATGCTTAAACTTTAATGTACACTGAGTATTCTTACCCGAGATCCAAATGACGTAATTATCTACGAGATCAATTTCAAGAAGTCTTCTATGTCTATTACTTGCACTACATTATACGGATATCCTGACTTTGATCTTATTGTAAGAAAGCCAATTATACCGGGTAATTCATATTAAGCTAATCCACCAGCGAGCTCCTTCCTCCCCAAGTTTTGGGAGTCAATCGATCCCCAGTTTCCACTTATACGCGGGCGGTAACGGCATGTCAGTAGGCTAAAACAACCCATGCAAATACGCAAGAAAATCCTTTTTCATGCATAGCAGCTGATACGTGTTACCACTGCTTGCACAGAATGTATTTGTGGCTGCTGAGTCGGAGCCTATACTTACGACACTGTTATGGCAATGACCAACAACTGCTGCATAGGCCTACATAAAACAGCAATGCAGTATCCTGCGTCATGCATCATGCTGGGATGCACAGTGTGGCCATGTACTGTCCCACATCCCATTGCAATAAAATCTTTAAACAAGTATGGTATACAATAACATGCACTTCACAATGTTCTTTACAAAGCAAATCTTCCACCCTCAACATAACTGCTCCACGCCACCCTACTCTGTACTACTTTTAAAATAAGAGATCTAAATTAACCGGTATTAGAAAAGAGAATAGTGTCGGTAAGTACTTGTAATGTAGAGATATAATCACGACGTGTTATTAACGGCTACAAGCAATGTTCCATTGAAATCTTTAATTAAGTTTCCTTAAAGTATGAGTATACAATAACATGCACTTAACAACGTTGCTTACAAAGCAAATCTTCCACCCTCAAATTAACTGCTCCACACCGCCCTGTTCTGTACTATCTTCAATCTGAGAGATCTAAATTAACCGGTTGTAGGAAAGAGAATTGTGTCGGTATGTACTTGTAATGTAGAGACATCATCATAATGTGTGATTAACAGCTACAAACAACGTTCCATTAAAATCCTTAAACAAGTCCCCTTAAATTTTATATTGTTACTTACAAAGCAAATCTTCCACCTTCAAAATAACTGCTCCACACCACCCTTTTCTGTTCTACCTTCAATTTAAGTTAATCGGTGATAGAAAAGAGCATTGTGTCGGTATGTACTTGTAACGTAAAGACATAATCACGATGTGTTATTAACAACTATAAACGACGTTCGATCCCTACCGATAACGGGTGTAGTTTCTCATCAAATATATCAAGCAGTCGACATCTTTCATCCCTAGTAAAAAGAAAACAGAAAATTAAAAATATAGTTTTCCCAGTTACGTTACTACGTAAAGAACGTTTGTTAACTTCATGACGCAGTCTAACCATTTTTAATATTCCAGCTTTTCAATGGAATAGCTCTCATCCTTTAAAAGATCGAGATGACCTATACGAATAAGAAAGTTGCTAGAAGGCCAAGACCCTCTGCTAAATTGTTTGCGGCACAAAACAAGAATACTGCACAACATAGCGAAAACACTGTGCATGGATTTCTCTGCCATTGGGCAGCACTTGCTTCTAAATCCAGACTGTGGCAAAATGCATGTGGACACGACTGTTTCTGTATCATAGGCAAGGCCGGGTCTGCATTTGGCCGCCTTGGAGTCAGTCCACCTAAAGCAAGAAAACCTTTGTTATGCAGACAAAGATTTCGTTTTCTCGTTGGGGCTTTTCAATTAGCGTGTAGTTGTAGCGGACGCTGATTGGTACAAAAATACAAGACATTCAGGCAGTACAAATTCTGATTGGCACTTACAAAATGCAGTTGGGTTTAGGGTTTCGTACGTTTCATTTCGATCATTTCTGACGATTGCACTCTTAGGAGTGTCAGATAAAAAAGCTGTACACGTTGTTTTCGCTGTTTCTTCCAGTTACCTTCTGATATGTAAATTATCGCCTTTCTTAAATACGTAACAATAGCGAGGAGATCAAAATCAATTATGAGGAGACTTTGTACGATGGAGATACCAACTTCGAACACCATCACCTGTTAACCCGGTTTTCCGTACATTGGCGTAAAACCGGATTTAAATTTTTTTGTGTTTCTGCAATTGGAAAAAATGGCCTGGATTTACATTCAGGGCCCAAAAAGATTCTAATTTCTGGGTAAAAGCCTTGATTCGCATCAAATAGATATGGCGTCAACTATCACACACATGCGTAGTAAAGACACAAAATCACTCAACAGACAAAGGACATTGTCTACTTAAAAACTATTGTGGAAGAGATTCTTGTAACTAATATCAGTTGCTTTCTGAAAAAGGTTATTTTCCATAACGTTCAACATGGGCCTCCATTAAGTCCATGGGTCTAAATCTTAGTTAAGGGGGAAAGACCCCCAATGTAACTGGGTATATCGGATTGGACCAACAGATGTAAACCCTGCACGTACAACTAAAATGTACGCTTAACGCGAGAAATCTTACTGACGAAGCAAAACACCTTCGCATGTACAATGTACATGGAATGTTTCTATGATTCTACCATGCGCCTCGCCTCACCAATAAACATGAAAACCGATTATCACTGTACTTTTTAGAGACAACATTAGCACCGATAGATCTCTCCTTGTTTTTATACGTGTATACAAATGAACGAATCTTTCAGTAGGGTATGTCCGCTGTAAGTAGGCAACTCTTCATTTCTCATCGACAGGTTACCCCCTGATTCCACGCTTTCCTCTGTTGGCATTTCCAGGCATAAATGTATGTGGGGGAGCTCCACAAGAATCAATTGTGTTTTGCGTCGAAATGCTTCGTTTACTACAATCTGGCTTTTCAATTTTTAGGATAATTTGTGGATCTTACCAATGTGATTTTCGTTCCTACAACCACCTTTGCTTTGACGTTAAACTTCCATAAAACTCTTATTTAAGATCACTGCCTTTTGCAATGAGATTATCGGAGCTTACAGCACAAGCGCGACTTGATGACGAATTGGTAGTAACACCTGTACAAAAGCATTATACGTCTCGACGCGATAATCACCCTGATTATCGAAGTATGAGCCTACAACAGAGGAAGTAACTGACATTACTTCCACAGTTAACTAAAATGTGATCACACGAGGTGCCACGACTAGTCCGTCTGTCTTGTCACCAACTAAATACTTCAACAAACACCGCAGATTAAGAAGAGTGCCTAATTAAAAGTTACCTATCCTTTGGAAACATAAACACAATTACCCTTTTCTCTTAAACTTCTCAGACCGTTGTTATCAGTACAGGATGTCGACTGCTGAACTGTGTTCACATTAATGAAAACTATATCACTTGACAGATGTTGAAAATTTCAAATGATCTTTGTGTATTCCTAAGCATATGTGAACCTACATTTGCGTGTTTTAATTGTTATGAGTTGTCACTGTTTACTCTCCCATATAATAAAGAGTCTCTATCAATTACTTCAACAGGTGTTTAGTAATCATAGTTACAATAAAGTTGATTACTCCTGCGTGTGCTGAAAGAACATAGCAAACCATTAGATCTATCAAACTTTCAAAATGCTAAAGACTGTCACGAAACCTTACATGTTTACGAAATGCCAATACGAGCTTCGTATTGTGACTTGGTGAAACAAGATAGGTACCTGTGTATTGATTGTATCTTTAAAGACAAGTGATCTATTACATTCAAACGCATTTATGCGTCACATTTAAAGGACAGTAGCCTACTTTTTACTCTGATAGATACTACACCCTACGATTATACAGATGTCAGAGGCACTTGGCTACATCTGGTCCTAGTATTGTAATATTTCATCGTTATGCAGGTTTACGCCCCAGTTACACGGTACCGGGAGGCTCTCGCATAAGATAGCCCAAGCCTGCTCCAAAAATAGTTACGTTTACGTGGTGCCGTATAGCTATATTTAAAAGTTAAGTTTGCGCTTACATGACACCAAGCTGAACGACAGGGTCTACAGTTTTCTTTTGCTTTGACACAGACGTGGGAATGGCGGGATTAACCATTTTCTTATTCTGATAGGTTCTGAAACACAATGGGAGTACAGTGCATCGAATACATTTTGTACGGCTTCCACCCTGGACCAATTTCAGTACCAAATGCATCTTCAGTGTGTATCACATAGTATGGTCAGCATGTTTACTTACATACTTTGAACGTCTGTGGTCTCTATCCTAGACGTTCCGTAATTACTGAGCTGCTTGCCTCGCTCTAGCGACGTAACAAAGCGGTCCGATTTCACTCTTAGTTACCACCCTGCTCTCTCATCTTCTTGACTTACTTCACTTATCAGGGCACTCCATCAATGGAGCCTTGCCCACTTCCCAATTTCCAGACTTTTCCAACGGTCTCTGTTTTTCTGTCGCCTCCTCTGCTGTAAGTCCTGGTAGTCATGTGTCTACTCTTATCTGATCTGTCCCTCCTTTCGGAGGACGTCCAGGTTTTCCTTCTTTTGAAATCATATTTAAATGTTTTGTACACAATGCTTTCAGTTGAACGTCTACAAACACGTCCAAACCACTTCAGTCTCTGTCTTTTTATTACATTTAGGACGTTTTTCTACAACTGCTTTTTGGTAGAGTTTTTCTTTCAGTGTTCTAGAAGGTTAATTTTCATGGACGTATTCCCAAGTCGTCAACATTTACGCAGTAATAGCTGCTCCTGGACATTCTTAAACCAACGATACTACTTAACTAGCCTATAGTCAGAACTACAACAGCAAATTTCATGGAAGATCCTCTGAAAGGTCATGGCCTGGGTAGCCCCTCCTTTGAATTCGACAATGGACAGGGATTATTTGTACAGCGAACACAACATCATACATCCCCTCTCACAGGAATCCCATATTCTATTCATGTGGTCACGTACCTTCAAATGCTACGGTGATATATATATATTTCAAAGCTTCTGATATATTAATTTCTAAAAACTGTCGATGCTTGGGACATCAACAGTGAAAATGCCATCACCTGAATTCTACGAAGGGATCTCTTCTTAATGCGTCATAACTTTCGAAATTGATAACGAAGAGGGAAAATGAAGAAACAAGGCCTAACACCCGGATGTAAGAGGTCCCTCGTGAAGTTGCGAACAAACCTCTATATTTCCTTCAATTTCTCTGAACGATGACAAGTTTCTAATGATTTTTTAGTTTAACTGAGATTCTGAACTGCAAAACCTTATGTTATTAAAGACTTAAAAGCCAACGAAATTCTTCCTAAATTTCCAAATGCAAAGACAAGACGTAACTTCCCCAAATGTTAATCGCAAGGCGACAAAATCTGGCGATCGTTTCATGTTATAAAAGTTCCCAAAGATTAAGCAGTTTGGAATAGTTGCTGGTACATCAGTGATTCTCCAAACTGTCAGTGATGAAACTAAGTGGCACGCTGATCCTTGGAAACACCTGTAATCAATGAGACTGGATGCTACACCCGAATCTTGACAAAATGCCACCACAATAATAATAATAATAAATGTAAGAGGTTTTTTAGCAGTTTTGAACTCAATGGGGCGTTCGTTCTGATCCCATTTTAGGATCGATGGTTACACATGTCTCTTAGAAGAACGTGAACCAGACGACCAACATAATTAACATAATTACGTATACGTTAAAATAATTAACAAATCTATGCCTTACGAATAAGGTAATAGAGAGGAAGAAAAGGACGGGAATAGAACAAGATTGTCAAGCTCGGGTATTATGCCAATAACAACACTGCAGCAACGAATCTCGACCCACTCAACCGTAACGCTAATAAAACTACAGGTATTACCTCCAAGTACTGTAAAATTATTTTATTAAATTATACAAAACAAATATTTTGATAATGCTGATAGGCGATGTAAAGGTAACCTGAGCGGTAACCACGGTGACAAAAGCTTTCAATTAATCAGTAGAAGATTAAACACTATTCCGTGAAGATACCAACAGCCGCACCCAGTTCATGGAGGTCAAGACGGGGTTTTACTCCCACTGGCAATATACCAGCTGCTTTGAATATCAACGCCCAGAGAGAATACTGCCAGGTAAATTGCTCAGTTTGTGATTGTAAACTCGCCTCCGTACGGGACAAACACGTTCAGTCTGATTATTTAACACATCGGACTACAGATTTTTACGCATTGTAGAAAATTTGACAAAGGTAGGTAAAACGCCAACAAGGAAACTGAAATTCAGACCACGTTTCGTCTTATTTCAAGACATTGTCACGTCTCTTGCATACAGAAATTTCACGAGGTTAAATTGGACTCCAGCACAAACGTAAAGAATATCTGTTACCAAAAGTGCAAAGCATTGTGGGGCATAACTGTGTTGGTATGTTACAGCGAGGCACTGAAACGAGGCCAATTTCCTGGCGAAGTCATGAAATAATACGAAACGCTATCTGAATAGTAATTTCGTAAGTATTATGGTGAAAATAACACCGACGAACTATAGATGAGACGCCAAGAGGGAAACTACAATTTTGACAACGTTTCGTCTTTTCTTCGAGACTACCATCGTGACTATTTCTCACAAAGTTACTGTCGTTTAGTGACAGATATTTTTTGTACATTTGTCCCCGAGTTTATTAGCGTTGTGACGTACAGTGTACAAAGACATGACAAAGTCTTGAAGAAAAGACGAAACGTTGTCAAAATTGTAATTTCCTTTTTGGCGTCACACCAATAATATTAATTTCCTTGATGATATTTTACCTCCAACTTGTTACTGTTACATTACTCGCCATTATATTTACAATGACCTTACATATTTACAACTTGGTAAAGTTGTCTTTGACAAACTTTCATGTACAGTAATACCCGATTCAAATCCTTCGTTCGGTACTTACTGGTACCTGGATGGTCCTTAGTAAAAAATGCCATTGACTTTGTAACTGAATATGAGACTTTGCCTCGGCAGACCAGAATACAAGGGAAATAAAGAAGTCTTCCGGTTCGTTAAAAGTAGCGTGGTTCATACTATGACAACTAAAAACCTAGAAGTTCTGCAATGCCCACGCGCTATAATCTGCTGGGCATTTCAAAGGCATTATTGAACGGAGCACTTTTGGAGCCGGGGAGAATGCAAAGGCTCGCTTCCTATATTTAACTTAAAAGCGGGCTCATGTTACAAATTTTAAAATGTGAGCCCAACGAAAGCACCATTGGTATGTAAAGGTAGGATATTCTCAACATGCAGAACGCTAGGAAATTACCACTTTCTCCCGTTCTATTACCTAAATATTATGCATGTAATAGCTTACTTACTCTTCCATTTGTTTACTTACTTATACATTTGTTCATTCGTTCCTTCATTAACTCTTTTGTTCATTAACCTTTCCCTTTTATCTACCCGTGAAGTAATTTATCCACTTAAAAATGTTATGGTTATTGTCAGAAAACTTTGGCGTTGAAACCATGTTGCATTGTAATTTGGGGAAAGTTTCTGACGAGAGACAAACGAAAACCTTCGATCTTAAACGTCACACCCATGTGTCTGTTTCTCAGTGCTCATTTGCTTATTTACTTATTTATTTGTTCATTCGTTCCTTCCTTCATTCTTTGGTTCATTAACCTTTCCCTTTTATCAACCCGTGAAGTAATGTATCCACTTAAAAAATTTATTGTTATTGTCAGAAAAAAATTAGCGTTGAAACCATGCTGAATTGCAATTTTGGGTAAGTTTCTAAAGAGAGACAAACGAAAAACTTTGGTCTTAAACTTCACTCTTATAATCTATCCGTTTCTCAGTGCCATTTTAATCCAGTTATCTACTCAAATATGCAGTCAACTTGCGCCAGTTCAATCGGCTTCAATTCTTGTTGCAATTCATTGTTTTGTTTCTACCTTAATGCCTCGCATATAAACTTTCCGACAAAGGCTTTCAAAGATGCACGTGTCTGACTTTGCAAAACGTCGCTCAACACTATTGTGCGATAGTGTCGTGGTTTCTCTTTTCCTTTATCGCTTTTCTTGGAAACTCCATACCAATTAATGGTGAGGCAGCCGTCATGTACAACAAATCGACCGCAGAAGCTCAAGATCATGTGACACAAAAGTCAACTTTCATACGTGTTGCGACGGTGGGGAATCTGGTTCCGTCATTGTGGGAACATCCACCAAAAGGAAAAGGGAAGACCCACAATATCACTATTACTTGACTATCTTGAGTGGAAAATGCGATAGTAACCTATGCAATCAACGACAAGGGCTTCCTACTACTAGTAGCACAACAATGACATTTTGCGGCATTCTTGGGTCGAAGTAACAACGACACATACTAAGAAGTACAGAAAATGATATCATTAATAACACTTTTATGGTGTCGTAACAGTACCTAAAATGCAAGTAAACTTACCTATTTTTAATGTGATAGTAGATTGCAAGAGATACACTGTAAGGAGAAAACAAAGAAACGTTAGAGGAATCAAAGTATGTGGAAGATCTTAAGAAAACTCAAAATAAATAAGGTAGAATACGTAATGTTTTACGTCATAAATGTATCTTCCCGTACAAAAATTTCGCTGGGAAACTAACCTGAAATAAACAAGCGAAGACTTTGAAAGATGCTGCTCAGCTAACGATAAGCACTGGCTTTGTTGTTTGTTTGTAAACTTCTGCCGAATATACTGAAAGGCCTTCCTATTACGTCATAGTTGAGTTGTTCCAGACCTTTTCCGAGGGCATGGTGTTCTTAGAACAATTACGCTCTACACTTCAAATACGCTGCTTTAATGGTCCAATGCATGAAAAGAACATAAGAAACTAACAAGCTGCTTTCAAATAACAGACTTGTAACCATTAAATTAGCCCGAGTGTTTCCTCTCCATTCATGGGATAGGTAATTAATATCAAAACAGAACAATCCTCTAACTCTCAACCTCGTAAGTTAAATAATACCCCAACTTGAGCCCTTTGGTATCTCCCATGTTGGCAACACTGGGAAGCACTGAAAGTTACAAAAACTACACCACAGATCATACACCAGTTCACGCCAATAGGTAGACATGGAAATGCCACGCCAAATTCGGAAGAGCTAGTCCCACGTTTCAAGAATTATCTATGTTAATAAAATATCATGATTGATGATGATGATGATGATGATGATGATGATGATGATGATGATTGATGATGATTGACCGAGCTAGATCAATCTTTTAAATTCGACCATTCTTGTCCACAATGCTTCTACGATTATTGTTACCCATGTAGAATCAGTCAGCGGGATACCCAAGACTGCTACAAAATTGAACCAGGAAAATCTGATGTTGTCATTGAGAACATAGAGGAAGAAGAATGGGCCCAGTCTTCTTCCTCTATGATTGAGAAGAAGATAAGGTCTACTTAAGCCGATGAATTTCTGAAAACCTTGGAATTCTGTTTCACGAAATCGAGGCTGAGAACATGCAATCGCTCGTCGTAGATCAAACCTACTACCCGTGCGGTAGGATTCTTTATCAGGCTAGGTTGGAAATTACAGTTAGGCTCTATATACCGGACGGCTAAAACCAAATTTGCAAAATCTCTGGTCTGTAGCAGTCAATTACTTTACTGGACAGATTACAAAAAGATAAACATGTTCTTACCACTTCAACATTGCTTTGAGGTTGGGTTGACTAACTGTATTATCGTCTATGAAAATGGTTGAACATGAATTAGCCTTTCTTAACGATCCACCAGAACCCTGTATTGGGAGGAAATAACCTCATTAGTGAAGAAATGAATTATCAAGCACCAAAACTTCCAACTGAATTTGCATCTTCTCAGGGCAACGAGGCCACAAAAGCACGAGACGTACGAGAAAGATCGCTTCCTAATGTCTGCCTGGAGGAGGCAGGACTAACTTCTACGTAACGACAAACAGTAAAAATCCTACTAGATTATAAAATAACAAGTAATTTATGAAAAACGGATTATATCTGTGCTATTATATACGATCTTTCACTGCCACGACAACTTTTCTCTAGTATTAGTGGCACTAGTCAGAGAACACTTTGGCAAAACGTGCACCAGAAATTGTTGCCCTGGATTTGAATATTCACGTATAGGTCTGGTTAGGATACACTACAAAACCCCCTTCCTTACTAGTACTCATGGCTCCATTGCGTATAATGTACAAAAATTCATTATGTGAGGCTGCCTTTTCTCATTTGGATCAGCAGGGATTACTTTTCTTTCATCAACAGTTTTAAAGGTGATTCAAACATGGAAAGGTAAGTTAGAATAGAAAAGTGCACACAGTCGTTCGGTATTATGCAAATAACATGTGTTCGTCATTTTGGGTTTTGATTTAAGGCGCCTTTTATCATATCCTCTCTATACGTAAGCTCTACACTGCATTCAACAGCTAGGCCTGCTAAACAGAAACCACAAAAAGCATGTGCTTATCGAGATGAAAGAAAACTACACCGTTTCTGAAAAATGTTCCGTCCTAGGACTAAAATATCAACCAAATCTTTAATTTCGGCCTCGACTCTAGTATTAAAAGTAAAAACCTAGATAAGACCATAACACGGTAAAAGAGCTATAATTCCACTAAAATTACATTACCACAAACCTGCTAGGCCATGACGTCAAAATACGATAAAATAAAATCAAACGATTTATCGCGTCGTGTATTTTCAATATTGTAAAAATAGATCACTTCTAATCTTTTTATTGATTCATCGACTGATATTCGCTTTGAAACAAAATAAAACGATAACATAAGTCACACTTCTTACGCTTCACGCTTTACTTGCAGTTTCAAGGATTCATCTATAATACTTGCGTAAGGACGAGGACGCTAAGACGGACCAATTGTTTGGCAAATTCACGTAAAAAGTCACACCGTACAGTCCACGAATCTTGACACTTCTTCTGAATCTACTTACCCTTCCTGAATCACGATCTCCTGGATACATAATAGTATGTCGTCTTGACCTTGAGATGCCATTGACTGCTGAAAGGGAAGATAATTGACTCTTACTGTACATCCCATTGAAACTGCCTAACCTTCAACTAATAAAAGTGGACCAGCGAATAGTTCACTTGCTCTCTATGTTAGAGGGTACGGGTTCAATTCCCTGAAGGGCCATTGGTGACGATGGGAAGGACATCCGGTCTTAAAGTGCTCGAAGCTCCAAAGAAAGTCCTATGTATATATGGGCACCGCCCTAGCCCCTATCAAGGAGAATACAAGGCGTTAAAACCAATAAAAAAAGAACTTTACCTTTGGTATAATGTGAGATTTTCCCCGTTCTTCGAGGGATTGGTGTAGGGGCTGGAAGACATATTTTATATTGTATATGCACTGAATCCATCTTCATTCTACTTACATATGATTTTTATCCTATGTATTTTTCTTACCACATACTTGAAATAATTACCTGTTATGATCTAAGAACAAACGTGTTAGGGCAAAATATCTGACTCGGTAATGCTTTTATTCAATTTTATTTGTTTCTTCTTTATAATACTATCTGGAAAATGTATGCATATCCCTTCTAGTAACGGTAAAGTTCAGTTTTGATGTGATGTCAACTAAAACATTCAGAAAGTGTCAGAAAGGTGTCTATCTCCGTGCATAACTTGCCAGTATGAACTCGATCTAGCCTGGATTTAAATTTAGCGGCAATCAATGCTTAGTTGCACGCTTTCCAATAAGCAGTAAAAGAGAGCAATTGCCAAGGAAAAGACGCAATCCCCTGCAGGCACCTTCGAATTCATCCCCTCCATAAGTACCATTCACCCTGACCAGAAAGGACCTGCTGAGCACTGGTTGTAAAACCTAGTCCAGGGCGTCTTTTTAGTCTCCATGTCCTCTTGCTGACAGTCAACCCGTCCTCTCCCCAGCCTGCTACCCCCCAAACCTGTATCATTAAGTGTGTACACTAAATATCCTCCAGTACGTATATACAAACAGATATATGACATAAGTTCAATATTGTCCCTCCTCCTTACCGTCCCTGACCCAGTATAATTTACTTGTACGACATAGGGCCTGCCCTCTACAGAATACTGGTCGCGAAACCCTGGTCTGGGATACACTTCTATTCATTCTATTCACTCATATCCTCTTTCTCACAGTTCGTCCACCTTCTCCCCAGCCTTCCTTATTTTCTTTTCACCTTACAACCGTTGGACCCTTTTGTCCGATTCCTGACATGCGCTTCTTACGTGAATTAAACAGGTGGTTAGAGTGGCTGATACACGCTGCATAATTGTACAAGGAAATGTAAGTTACCACCTGTTACTATGAACACAATCAAAAGAATATAACTCCTTACGAAGCAACCCAAATCCCGATGTTATTCATGCTGAATTCAATATATCATATTAGGAGCTTAAGAATAGCATTGACAAAGAGATACAAAACTCCATCATCAAAGTATGTACAGTAAATATAGGAATGAATACATAAATAGATATATAACGCAATGTCAAATATGGATCAAATAGTATGGATCATATTGAAGAACGCAGGTCACTAGAGTAAAACGTTATCACCATTTGTCATTCATACAATACGGTTTTCAACACAATATCATCAATGAAAAGTTGAACTAAATGCAGAATTGTCCAAATAAGTAGCAAGCAATGAATCAGGAAATCTCTGCGCGTTTGTTTGTTTGTCTCTGGTGTGGTTTGTTGTGTTGTTTAATGTTGTGGTTTTGGGGGAGCTTTTTTTTGGGGGGGGGGGTCTGAAAAAGTTCTACATATCAATCTGTGAAAAAATTGTCCATCCTAAATATATCAGGTGTGGTAGTCCTCAGTTAAAAGAATACCACCCCTTTTTGTAAAAACAATATCAATCTCTATCACTGTTAACACAGCATGAAATTAACCAGTATTTCATTCAATAAACCGAATTTCATGGTGCAGGGCAGGGCAACTGGAAATGTACATACACATTGTAACATTTGAAATGAGGGAACGTTCACCTTAAAATGAGAGGAATATATGATATGTAGAAACCATGCAGCCCGGTTACAAAAGTTGTAATAAAGAAACAGAAGAGATATTTGCTACTCCTGCTTACTTACACAAAATGGGACTTTCAATGACAGGAAAAGAACACACTTGAAAAGGGCAGACAGTGCTTATCAAATCTGTAAGAGGTACGGTGTTCCTTGTCTTGTGCCTTCAATAAATTCCATTATTGACAAGCAAAATGGTCCCCATTATGATCAACTGCATATAGGAAGTTGGTTTATAGAATCCCAAAATGATGCAAGATTTTACAGCAATGCTTAGAAACAGTTTTGCCATAAAAAAGTGATATTGGAGAGTAAATGGGGCAATAGACCAGCCAACTACACTTGAATCTCCAAACAGCACTTACAGTCCCAACATAAGATACCTGTGTTTACAGTTACCTGCCTTTAACTAAAGGGCCTTAATGCAAATTTATATTATCATCACAATGTTGTGGCAAGACCATTTACTTCTAACTAAAGACTCACAATGCATCGTCTCAGTTTCTCTTTTCTCCTTTACATATTTGGGCATACCAAACAATAATTCTTGATAAAAATTTCAGTAATTACCAAAGCCAATAATCCATGAAATATACTACATATAGTAAGAAAACATGACAATCAAAGCACTATAAACAATACACCGCTTGTTCCCCAACATGGCAGTGAAGTTAAAACTAAAGGGTTGAGACATCCCCAAGGAATATGCAATAGTAATGTATCATACTTAACCAAGAGGCAGAATTTTTTCAGTCACATTTCACTTTAACTGACTACCCAAATTTCAAAAAGGCAAGATCAGAGTTTCTGATAGGGGGGTATATGTTTCTGCCTGTGCATTTTGTAGTTTGAACACATTTTTCCAGCATATACTAAGATAACCTTTCAAGGCATTGGTTACTGCAATAATTAACAATGTTGGTCTCTGTTAGGGAACTGGTGTGGAAATGTGGAAGTCCTGTTATACAATCATGTGTCAATTCATGCCAAATTCAACATCTCTGGGTGAAGAATTTCTGATTTTCAAAACAAACAGTGCTGAAAGTGTAAGAGTACATAGTAATCGGACACAAAATTCTCGAAACTCGTAACAATATTTCACAATTCAGAATAGCTGGTAGTATGTACCTTTTAAACTGCAATACTTAATGTACATTTCACACTGCATAATGTTCATCCCTTCGTACTTTTATGTACTGATTAGCATGTTTCCAAGTATTAGTTATGGCAATGTACACAAACTTTACAGTAAATTGCAATAGTCAATGCTGCAAACACTATCAAGTGACATACGATTGTCAATACTGATCACCAGTCAGTTATAACATAATAATTTTATTACATTAACTGCAGATATTCGCTCTAAATTTGTATACAACAAGCTTACTTTGTTGAGAAATATTGAATTCCTCATGTTGTATATATACAGCAGGTTTTCAGGATAGTAACTAAGTTGTTTCAACTGAGGTAATATTGAACAGTTAAATGTAAACAATGAGAACAAATGTTCACTGAAGCCATCCGTTGAGCTTCTGCAGTTGTACACTCGTTGATAATATCCCTAGTTGTTGCCATTGGTAAGTGATCCGTTTTAACGTAATTATTCTATTACTAGTATAAACTCATAAGTATCCACTGTTATCATTCTCAAAGCTTGTTATATTCAAGGCCAAGTTGCACGTTGTTACCTTGCTTCTCTTCTTGCACAGCTTTGAGCAACCGATAAATTTTGTTGTTGTTGTTGTCATCATTCAAGCTATTTGACCACAGGGAACCGTTTCACTACTCAGTTTTGTAAACAAACATTTTTGTCAGCCATGAACCGTAATTTTACCCTTGTTTACATGTAGCAATTATTATTTTTTGCAAGTATATGGTACGTACAATTTGTATTTTACTTTTTCAGATAGTGCCATCGCCCGTTTTTTGAACTATTGAAAGTAACTATTGGTTAATCACTGTTGCACTGTACTTACATGTTAACTCCAGTTGTGTTGCCGCACCCTGAACAGCCGTGCTGTATCTCTCAATAGGACAAGAAGTCTGCAATATTTCATCTTCAGTATCATAGACCTGTTTTTTGTTAATTGCACACTTAGAAAAGACAATGGTGAGATTGATATTTGCATTTTTCCCACTGCTTAATAACAGTGTTACTTGAAAATGTCCGTTTTGATGGTTTGACTATGATCCACACCAATAATATTTAGAAAATTAGTCAATACTGGGCAGATGTGCTCAAATTACAAGACTGAGAGGCTATCATGTGTTGTTGTACTCCCTTTACGCCTGAAAAAGTCTGAACTTTCCTGGTTTAAATTTGGGGATCTGTTAAAAGCAAGCTTAACCATGTTTCAGGATGAAATTTTAAAGCAGGTATTTGGCAGACTTACTATTACTTTAAAATACAACCCTTGATCACCTGGTAAAAAGTTTGCAGTGACACACTGTCACACTGAGCAATGCAAGTCCCATAACATATAAACTTTGGTTAAAGTTACAATTTGAATCTTTAAGCAACGGATGACTAACCTTGCTTCTTAATTTTGCTCTGTGACCTTTGCAGAAACAGTGTTCCAGCATGGTTTGAGAGATCTGAAAAAATATTAATAAATGTAATTATTATTTTATCTTGAATAATGCACCTAGTGAATATATATGCATAAAGAAATTCAAAGGAATTCAAGTGTCAAAAATTCTTCTACTTCTTCCTACACTAGTCACTGAATGTTTATGACTGGTAAAACATTAGTCATCAAGGAATCAAGAATGGACTCTTCCTATACATTACTTTAAATTACATTACTTTAAAGAGAACGCATTCAGTGGGTCTTTACAAAGTAAATATTTCACCCACCATACAAAATGCATCTGTGATAGGCAACTTCATAAACAGTCACAATACCTGCACAGGCAGTAGACAAATGTACAGACAAAGATATGGGTTCATACTTCCCAATCCCCCTACTTATATGCGTATAATAGTTACAAGTAATTTTGAACAAATAATTTTATGAATAGAATGTTCATATATAACTTTGTCTTCTGCTACTAATATCGCTTTTATATGTTATTATTTATGATATAAGAGTTAGAGAGGCTTTAAAAATATGGAAACAATTATTCGTCTACAGCCTTCACACTGTTTTTAATGACAAAACATTTATAACCTCATTGGTTAACAAATAGGAGAATTTCTTAAAATGAGTAAATAGCAAGTGACCTACATTCTGTTTTACATCCAGTGGCTTAATTGTGTGGGATATAGTATATACTTATTATTGATGACAATAAAGACTGCCATTGGCATCTTAGTATTCTTAGGTACTAGCTCTGCTGAGTAGAATGGTTGATCATCAATCACCATACACCTTGACTGCTAGCACATGTTCGTAAAGTTAACTTCCATCAATACATTTAAACTATTACAATCAAGTTTAAATGGTGATCTAGTGTCTGCATATTTATGTGCTAATCAAACACTTAACAAAAGATGTAAACATTAAATTAAGAAAGGGAATACTAAAATAACGAGAACAAAAAAATCTTCACCAAGAAATTTCAAAGTTATGTATTCTACTACTGACTGCTTAGTATTTTTGTGTCCAATGTGACTGTCAAAAACTTATTCTACAATTTTGCATATGCAGAATCTGCTTGATCATGTTCTGAGGATGAAGAAATTTCCAAGACACTATAAAATACTCTTACGCCTAACATAAAATGGCATGACCTTGTGCAAATACTGATGTATATATACATTGGGCAATCTTTTACAATAATGCCAGTAGGAAGGTTATAATGGTTTATTATACAACATTACTGTTTTGTCAATAGGTAAACTATGTAGGGCCCCACTGGACTTGGGAGTTAACAGTTAATAGCCATAAAGTAAATTTAGTTAACTACATGTTGCTATATCAATTTCTGGTTGATCACTTTAAAAAAGTATATATATATATATACACACAACTAAAAACAGATCCCTAAGCCATAAAAGTTAAAAATATATATACAATAAAAACACCAAACTCTGGCTCTATAAGTTTAAATTCCAAATCCTGCTTATTGTAAACAAGATTTTATTGAACATAGATGTTTTATTTAAGGACTAGGTTTTTAACTGTTCAGTGCCTGATGAAGGAAACCAGTTTTCCGAAAGCTCGCGAGAGCCAAAGTTTGGTGTTTTTATTGTATATAAATATATGTATTTAAAAGAGAATATGTATACGCCTGGCACTGATGAAGGCTCAAAGAGGAAACACAATAAATATTAATTAATGAAATTTCCCCATATCCATTGACTGAAGGAGACTTCGCGAAAGATTGACACTAAAAATCTCCGCCTTAGCTTTTTGAACCTTGACAGCTCAATGGTTGAGGCGTTGGTTTAGTAATCATGAGGTCCCGGGTTCGAATCCGGTCAGCGCAGTTAAATTGCAAGCTATTGTCGTATTGCTATTGTCGTATTGCTCCACCTATTAGCTTTTCTCATTATACGGAAACGCGAACCACTCTTTAAATCATATCGTGACAAATGTCGTCTTGGTTGGTTGTAAAGCGAGTAATGGTTGCATTATTCGGAATGAAATAAATATATGAAGTTTAAAAAAAAATATATAATCTTAGTTCTCACAGTCGTTAGAAAAACGAAGACTAACTGCGTTTACCATTTTCTAAGATTTTTATTGTAATAATATCTTGTTGCAACAGATTTGTAGTTTATATTGCTTATGTAGCTGTTTCATCCTCTTTGGTTCTAAGGGCGAGGATAATGTTTAATCCCTATTGCCATGTATTGTTTTGTGTTTCGTTTCAGTTGATAAAAATATTAAACGGTATGGGAGATGGTACTTGCACACACTTATATTCAACTTGATTCTGATTTTGCTCGATATTGTACGAGTTATTGAGAACCTCATTAGAAAAGAATGCACCATGATCTTGTAAGATAAACGACATCGTGCCATTATTGAACTTTTTAACAAACGTTGCATTATTGTAGAAAAGTCACATCTCTGGATTTCCAATTTTAGATCAAAGTCCAAATTAACAATGATAAAATTTGTGAGTATGGATTTGCCATTGTATACTTATTAAATTATAAACCTGATTATAACTTTAATTTTGCTTCCTTTAAATACTAATGCAATTGACATAACATTTTAATTAATTCAGATGTGGTTAATATGTTCTTCTTAAATACGAGTTTAAGAGATTTCATATTTCGGTTTTTAAAAGCGTAAAATAAATCCTAAAGCATTGCAAAAACGACACGTTGAAGAAGGCTCCAATTCATTTCATTTACTGTGTTCAAAATCTACATCTCTCTCTACATTTAGACTTAAATACCAGTGGTGATCATGCAGAATTAACGGTCCGTGCTATTATGAATTAAAACGGGTTACCCAAATACCAGAGTGAATTTCGATGAGGCATTATTAATTAGCAAAAAAAATTAAAAATTATATTTTTGTCCTATCACACACCGGAAGGATTCCATACACTTTAATATATAAGTAAAAAAAACCTTCTGCTGATAGAAAAACACAGTATTATTACAAATGCAATATAATCTGCAAACTAGGCCCACGATTCTTGTAGGGTCTAGAGCTATGTACATAAAAGCGACATTATCTGTGAAATGTAGGAGATGCGGACTTCTCCCAAAGCAAATTGTTTGTGTCCCAAAGATGCTTAAATTTCTAACCTTGATGTTTTCTTTATCTGAAAAAGTGAGGTCGATGAGCAATGCCAAAAGGTTTTATATGTTGATACACCATAGAGAAGAACACTTCAGGACATTACCCGCTGGTAGATATCCTTTATAAAAGCAGCGTAGAGTAGCCACTGTACTGGTAAAGTTATGAAATAGCAATACACCCATTCCTCAAGTAAGGGGCTAAGGAAATTATGAAAGTCTTTGAAACGCATTTGAAGTATTTTCCTTCCAAAGTAATTCTAAGGATACCAGTGATGCGTAACACATGACTGATCCATCTCCTTAGTTGGTGGTAAATTGTCATGATCAAGGACCTCTTCTCTGAAAATCTTTAATGTAGGTAAACTTTTTATACCTTGTCTATCCAAGAGATCCCCTCCGTCCTCCTCAATTACCATATTTTGCACGAACGTCAGAACCTCGATATCTGCCATTTTTTTTAATGATGACATCACCGATCCATAGAGGAGTACACTCCATATCAATTATATGTAAACCCTTTCCCTTTGATTCTTTGCTCATATCATTTGTGTGTAACAATCTATTGCCATTAAAATTTAACTTTTCAATGGCCACTATTTTTCTTCCCTGACTTCCAATGGCTCATTACCTTACAGAGTACTTCCAAAGTATATAAACTGGATGAAATGCTTACCTGCTCTTGCATACTACCACCCTCTATAATAGTTATACCAATTATGTTTCATCAAGGCTATTCTCAATCTTGAAAATTTGTCACTTATTTACATATTACCTGTCATACTATGTGCCATCAGCGTAGTATCAACTTACCGAGTAACTCGTGTATTTATGATAGAGTCGTCATTCACCGAGGTGCTCAGAGGAAACACCCCACGTACTAATAAGGCTTTGCTCCACTATAGAAAAGTCAACAGAGAAGTACTCCACACTAAAGCTTAAAGTGCGTATACGTTTTCAATTCTTTCAACCCGCTTAGAGTAAAACTATTTTAAGTACTTACTTTAAAGGTTTGCACGCACTTTAAATGTACCTGATTGATTTGATGAAAAGATCGTATACGAAAAGCATCGCAATTAATCAAAAGGTAACGTTCCTTCTTCTCTATTTCGTTGGAACACATCAACACAATTACAGTAATACATCCTTAAAACACAAACGGGCAGAAATAACATTTCTACCATTCAGTATTAAACAATCTCTTAGCCCATGAATTGTGTTTTTTCTATGCTGAAATACCTAATTATAACTTTGGTACGGAAATCTTTTTTTTCATAAAATCAAAGTCAGTCTTTTTCCCACATAACTGATTCTTAAGCGTCAAATTTTTGTTTTCCTAATTTATCAAGACTTGTTTTTAATACTGCATTACCCAAAACTGCTCTTTATCCATACAAGGCTTGCACTAATATTGTAGCTACAGAAGTGTGGCATTCAAAATCTATATCATAAACGAAGTTAGTAAGAAGTGTGGGTCTTCATGGCAATCAAAACTATATGTTCTCAATACCAAAATCATTACATTGCATAACACTAATTAATCATTAGCGAGAGGTTGTAAAGTATTCCTTGTCAACGTAAATTCCTCTAAACCTCTATCTCATGATGCTAGAATCTCTTTTGAGGCAATTATTTTGCACATTCGAGCCGTTTTTGAAACTCTTCATAAATCAAAATATCTACCATTAACATTAAATATGAAGGTTTTCTTAGTCCTTTTTCTTGCTACATCCATACCTACATTTAAATAGAGGACAAAATATACACATCGGTTTCGTCTGTTACGTTCTTAGACATTTTATCTTTTGGAAAACTGAATCATGTTAATATATCTCCTCTACTTATTATCTCACAGTTGGAAGATATGTAGATGAAATGCCTTCATCCAACTTCAATACAAACTTAAGTACAGATTACCCCAACAATTCGCCCCAGTCGCCTTAATAAGCACTACAGATTGCTTCGCGTTTGTTTTCACAGATAGCGCTCCTTCAACAATCTAACTATCTACTGGTGATGCTAACTGATTTAACAGGATTGGAATGCACATTTCTACCGAATTTGTATCACACGTGACAAGTGATTCGAAGAGTGTAGGGTAACGTCGCAGTCACTGAAATTGAGAAGCTGTAATTAGTTTATTACACTGAGTTTGAATTCGCTATCCTCCGGTATCATATTTATAAACAGTATGGAATTCTGAATTTGGTGAAAGTACCTTTAGCTTCTGGAAAAACAGAGAAAGTGCCACAGATAAGACAAAGCACGCTGTTGGCCTATTACAGGATCTTGAATCCGGAAGTGCCGTTGCTGAAGTAACAGGAAGGATAAGAAGAGAAAAAGCTCTACCAATCACACTCTTGTCAAAAGCTATTACCAAAAATAAGAATTTTAAACATTTATCTGAGATGAAAACAAGAACGTTTAAGTAAAGTTGTTCTTGCGTCGAGTAACAGATTCATTTTGCTAAACGTTTTCACCATACACTGATCACATCAATTGTATGGAGTGAAAAAAGAAAGCTAATGCTATGAATACATAGGAAAGGAGAAGACAATAACACGTCCTAGTAAGTGTAACAACGTGTATTCTATTCCGATCAGAATTACATCTGGCAAAAGTTTTTTGACTTGACTAAATAAATACAAATTTTTTACAAAAATTTAACAATAAAAACTCTTAAATTCAACGTAAAAGTTCTTGAGGTATTTAAAACCTTGATATCAAATCCTATAATTACGCTTTATAGCAGTAATATATGTTAAAATAGCCGGGGGCCTAATAACCGCGGGCCTACTACTTGTTGCGAGTTAAATGCGATTATCCAGTTTGTCAATTGTTAATTGAAATCTTATCATTGTTATTCGTACAATGGTAATTTCTTTCATCCGAGAATGTGTGCCTGTAGCTACTAATATATTTGAACATGGACCCTGGGCACTCCGTTGTATAGGGAGCTATTAACTATATGGCTTCCCCAGCTTTTTGGCCGCTCTTTACTTTCTAAGGTACGTTCCGTCAAGAGATTTAGATTCTTTATCGGCATTGGTTCATATCTCACTATCATACAGAAGTGCCAACTCATCTGTTGCTCTAAAACCTCTCATCTTGATTGTGTCTGAGATGGTTCCCTTTCGTAGCTTGTTCATTTTATGCAAAGCTAACGGACATTGAATAATATCATCAGAAGCATTTACAGAGACGTTTATGAATTTTCACGTTTGTGTGACGAGCTGTTTGACTATTTCCGTCTAGGTCATCAGTTACAAAAAACAGGCGGAGTGCGCTAACAGTGTGAAACGCAAAAGCGTCTCTATAATCCTGACATCATTTAGTTGCTGTTTGAAACATAATAACAGAAACATTACATGTTACTTCTATGAGCAATCATAGAATAGAAGCAAGACAAAGATAATCAAGCCAGAAGAAGTTTTAGGATACCCTTGACATCCTGTTTTATGATGGCCTTGTTGATTAAAGTAATTATAATATTTTTCACGACTATGGTGACATCTAAATATCACTTAGATGAAAAATTTAAAGGCTGTATGTTTTGAAGCCTCAAAATTGAATTGAATTAGAATACATATGTATTTCATATCTTGACAAGGAATTATTAGTTTTGTTTGCTAATATGGAATTTCACTTCGCACTGGCATGATCTATAATGAGAAGCTCCTTAAAATATAGGGCATGATAATTCGCATACTATCGACTTAAGTTTTTAAACTCTAAACTACAGTATTTAAACTATCAAATTCTCTTTTTTCTAAATAATCATCCGTTGAATAAACTCACTTGATTGACTACTCCTGAGTTCACACGTTGACTAAACACACAAAACCAATTATTGTATTTAATCAAACACCTTGCTTATCGCTCACCTCTCTTTCTTGTGCAAATGAGTAGTAAACTTAGAATGTTATCTGTCTTTAAGCCCGTTAGACATTGCTTTTTCATGTTATCACATCGCCAAAGAGTAGAGAGAACTGTGCAATATCTGATCAATCGACACATGTAATGAGAATTCACTGTTTCCAACTCACAAAAGATATATAAAATTACTCATGTTCTAAGCAAAACAAATCAAATATAATGTTATAAATTTGATAGTGTTGTAGACAGTAAAACAGGACTGTGTACGACAGAGATAAAAATTCTGACACTTTCTAATCACCTTCGCCCGTCTTAGTCATCTAGAATGGCCATCTTTGTCTTGGATTTCTAAGATTATCCTTTTTAGAGCAATAGTTAGAATTGAAAATAATGAAAGCAACTTGTTTTCATAGCTGTATATTAAAAGAGTTAAACTGCTTCCATTTGACATAAACCGACACCTATGTGTAAAACTGTTTTATGATTTAAGTATCTGTATAAATGTAAATGGATATAGGTTCCGTCTATTGCTCCACCTCCCAGCAGCATATATCAGAAGTCCGTCAAACAATTGCTGGGTATCGGGAAGCACGGAGATTACAGTTGATTAAAAGCTGAATTTTATGCCTTATTAACTACTAGATGCACACTTTTCAATGGACGTAAACAAATGGCACTAGTTACCTTAGAGGATTTACAGCAAGCTTGTGCATGTTTGGCAGATTTTTCATATCCAAAGGTAAAAGTAAACAATTCGGTATGTGCGACTATGCAGCTGTAACTCATGTGATAAGAGAGCAATAGGCTGTTTGTTAAAGGTAGTTGAAAATGTCCTAAGCGTTCATTTTTACAATATTGTAAGATCTTAAGAACGTGATCCTGTTAGTGAGTTTACATGTTATTAATGAGTTTACATGGTAGAAGCTTCAATCATAGTCAAGTCAAGAAGGACTTACTTGTAAGACTTTTAAGATTATAGGCTACCGTTACTGCTGGTACGATTTAATAACTGAGCAAATCTTCGTTTCAAAGCGAATGAGGTGACAATCGTGAATAACTCACGTGGAGTCATACAAGTACGTTTTTAACGTTTTAAACCAAGTAAGTTTGAATTTTACCTTATACGATGCTCGGTACAAGTGAAGGTGCACTGTGAAAAACCGCTGACCACTTTAAAGGAAATACAGGAGGTTTGTGGGGCTTTGAGTCAATTTGTTGCTATTTTATGAAGTGCAAGGCTTTTAACCAAAAGAACTGAAGTATCTCAGTCAACTTTTTATACGAGTAGATACACGCTATCTTACAGTCTATTCTTTCTTAAAAATTTGAATTCCGATCGTATGATTTTCGGCAAAAATAATTCAATCACAGAACACTGTCGTTAACACTTAAAGCCATAATAAGGAAAACTTTGAGGAATAACGTGGTTTTTGAATATATCTTTATAACTTTACTAGACTTATTTCTTGGGAAAAAATACGCAGAGGAGGATGTGTTAAAAGTGTTTCAAAATCAAAACCATTAGACAATTTGTGTAGCTGCGAGGTCATGTACAGTAAGCGAGTACGGTAAGAGTTAACCTGAGTTAATTTCCTTACCAGAATATGACTCGTTCTCTAAGTTCTATTTATACAAAGTATGGGATAATATTAAAAAACAACTAGATACGTTTCGTTGCAAAGACACTGAAGGGCTGACGGAAATCAAGCCTGTTTACCCAAAATGGTTTAAGAGATGAAACAAGAAATCCCCTATCGAGACTTTTCTCTCGGTTGATTACCTGTACTTTAAACCTGTAATCTCAACGTTTCTTTAGTTTATCCATACTGTTTGCCGCACCTTTTTCTCTATATCATTTCCCTCATTATGGCTTTAAGTGTTAACGATAATGTTCTGTGATTGAATTCTTTATGCCGAAAATCATACGATCGGAATTCAAATTTTTAAGAAAGAATAGACTGTAAGATAGCGCGTATCTACGGTGCTACGACTTTTCATCACGCGACAATTCATCACTTCGAAAATTCATCACCTGAATTTATTTATTTATACCACCAGACTCGAACAAAATCTACTTGCAGGCCAGATACTGCACTGCTTTTAAATATGTTAAAATGTCAGTTTAACCTAGCGTAACTGATGTAAATGACTGCAAGCGACACTGAGAGCCAACCATAGAGTAATAAGTATATATAAGGCAGTCCAATGACGTTTGCTGTGCCTCCCTGGGTCGAACAAAAGTTGATCAGTAGATTAACGGGAGAAAATCGCATTGACGGGAGAGAATCGAGTGAACAAACAGCTTGCTTAGGGGTATTCCTGGTAAACTAAAATGTGTGCTTACTACCAAAATAACATGTTACTCAATAACACATTGGTGTCATCTTCAGGTGATGAGTAGTCGCATGATGAATTGTCTTTGTGGAGAATAGCCTGTGTGATGAAAAGTCTGCGTGATGAACTGTCTCTGTGATGAATTGTCGCGTGATGACAAGTCACCAAGCCAAAACTTTAAAGGACTTTTTCGTCTATAAGGGAAATCATGCGTTGTCGTATTTCAAATTTTTTATTTGGTTATTGGTCAACACGACACCATGTGGAAAAAGACTTTTATTCGAACAATCAATTTTTTAGATGGGATGACATAGTCAATTCCTAATGGAACGATTTTCGTTTGTTTTCGCCTTTCAATTATCTGAATCATTATTACATATCTAAAGCAAGAAATAATTGTTTAAATCGTTTACTAGACATTGTAATCGATTACAACCAAAAACATTGTAAGTTGTAAAAAGCATGGTTATTAAATTTTTATACACCGTTATCCGCAAACCAAACGGATTGCAACTTTCTGTCAAACCAAATTTTAATTTAACAGGTACAATGTTAAGATGAAAGAGAAAATCTGACCTTTGAAGGTTATAATCGATGACAAGAACATCTGTATAACTTACAGTTTGATAGGGCAAGATATTGGCTTTTATTTGTTTTTGGGTTGATGACAATTTTAGATGGTTCCAATATAGGTAAATGCCATTGAAGTTTGCTCAACAACAGCTTAACGTTTGGCCTGCAGAAGTAGAGTTAATTCTAAATGTCAACTTTCATAATGGGCAAACAGAAAACCTTATTTAATATAAATAATAGGATAAAAAATGGATAATATTGACAGAAAAAAATTCTTTTATTGTTAATAAAATTGAACTCCAGCCTTTGATGTAAGTTCATGCAAATATTTCAAATGTTATGGATATTATGATTTGAGTTTTGAATTTAACCATAGCAATCAATCATGTTTTTTAAGAACAAAAATTGCTGATTACTACGATTATTAGATTAATTGCCGCCCTACTATCTAAGAACCCGGCTTTGATTTGTGTAAGGAAGGCTTTTTTTTTGTCTTTCATTAAAGGTGTCTACTTCTCAAAATCAATCCTCCTAGTACAGGTTTATTTTGCCTATGGCGACACTTCGCCACGCGAAATGCGATTACAAAATCCATCCCATATGAAAAATAATTGGCAGATATATTCTAAGCTATTGCAAGTACTTGTCTAGTTTTAAAGATCATTGAGCAGCAGTAGGAGGGCAGATTGGAAACGGGGCGGTGCGTTGTTATGATGTAGGTTATTAGATATTAGCTGGCGTTGGAAGCAGATGGCAATAGAATAGATAACGTGGAGAGGAAATTACAGATGATATCTCACATTATTTTTTAAGATTACCGTGTTGCTTTATCCAATGTCCTATCATTAGGGTCGGCTCAGCTATAATCAGCTGTCTTCTATTGCGAGCAAATCTTTTAAACAGAATAGAGACCTTATACTTTCTAAACTTTGACTACGCAACTTATTGGTCACCAATTCATCTTAAAGTTTTGTCTTTCTTTATTTCTTTTTTGTTATCGCTTACCTCTCCCTCTATATTTACTTCTGTCTCTCTTTCTTTCCTTTTCCTTGCTTCCTTTCCTTCTATATTATCTCTCGTTTCTATTTTTTGTTATTCATTTTGTGTAAGTTGTTTTTTTCACTAGTACCTTTATCCATTCTTTCGTATTTTCCCCTTTTTACCTTAGATTGAGTTATGAACAATTATTGCTGTTCATACCCTGATAACAGTACTACATTTTCCGTGAAATCAGTTTAACAGTTACTCCTGTTTACAGAGCCACAAGTCTACTGTAGTTTTGTCTCTATTCACCTTGTTTTCCGACATTACAGGATCTTATTGCTCTATGCCTTAAAGAACTTAATAGATGTTTTTAATTATTTGTAGTCTTTCTGGTCTTCTGTATTTACACTCAATTTGCTATATTTAAGAAAGACAAGGGAGCCAGTGCAGGTGCTTTGTTTGGTATGAACTAACCGAACTCATAGGACGTAGGAAGATAGACAGTAGCGGATTATCCATGGTTTAAGTGACATGTTTGCATAGGGAATTATTTCTGTATGAGGAAAATTTGTATCTTACTGCACGTCCTTCCTGTTTTGCCTTGCATTTTGTATAGCACGTATTTTGACGTCATTGGGATTTTTGCATGCCAAGTTGAGTTACTTCATAAGATAATGTAATCAGATTTTGTTGCAGGTTTGTGAATTTCTTGCCCTTACTCCATTTGTATACCTATGATGCTGCTTTATATAATCTGAGTAGGGGCTAATCCACTCGTTGATTATAGCATTGTGTATAGACCAATGAGAGAGAGGCTATAAAGGGTCGATGGTATAAAGTATAAAGTATATATAAATCACATAATATCTGGCGTATCACTTCTGCTTACAAATTAGTTGTTGCTGTTGTTCAATACATGACTTGATCTTTCTATGTATTCTCTATAAAACGTCAAGTATAATTAGGTATTTGCAAGGAATAGGTCACTGAGTATCATGCAACTGTCATTTTTTCCTTTAAAGGCAGTCTTTCCGACAAGCTTTTTTTTCGCTTTCTTTCCCCCTTGGTCTTTCTTTGTATAATCTTTTCCCATTACTGTTATTATCAATGCCTGTTTTTCTTAATGCTTATCATTATTTCCCTTGTGATCCAATCTCTTCAGGCCTATTTCATACATATCCGGATATTGCTGCTTGATAGATATTTTTATCATCGAGACGAGAGAATTTGAAATGTTAGTTTTGAAAAGAACCCTAGAGAAATAGAAAATATGTCATATTGACATATTTTCTATTTCTCTAGTGTTCTTTTGAAAACTAACATTTCAAATCCTCTCTTCTCCATAATACTCTCTAACTTTAATGGGCTTTGGATTGATGACAGACCGAAGGGCAGTTCTTCCTTGGTCAAGTAACATGGCACAGAGAGGCTGGTCTCCAATTGAGAGAGCTGGATGTCGGTAACCACCGGTGGATGATTGGGAGCTAATGTGGCGCCTAGAGAAATAAAAGTATTTTAACATCGGAGGTCACCTAGCTCAGTTGGTAGAGCGCACACTTCGTAAGCGTGGATCACGGGTTCGATCCCCTGTGGTGACATATTTTCTATTTCTCTAGTGTTCTTTTCAAGAGATATTTTCATATGTATTTGAACGCTTTCGTCTTCACAAGTAGTGTATTGGAACTGAATTCGACGGTCCACAGGCATCCAGATTGACACGAGTATTGAAGACTCATGAATATTTCCAACTGAGGAACACAAAAGCCTTCACGTGTGTGTACTTGAAGTACATTCGTTTTTTACAGTGTTTTGAGCTGCTTACTGTAAAAGCTCTAAGCTCAGTAGTGCTAGCGCTATGTCAAATTGGGGAAAAAGGTGAAGAATGACTAGGGGAACAAGGTCCTTACTTTTAAGTGGAGATGGACTGGAACTTTTATCAGAAGTCATGATGGATTATGATTTGAACTTTCATTTAGAATAGTTGAAGTGTCCAGTGACAAATAAGTAGGCTTAGTGCACTCAGAAGTGCCAGAGCCCTCTAGGTTGCTATAAAGGTTACCTACGGCGTCTCCTATTTCCTTTTTAGGAAATAGAGGGTTAATAAACTAAACTCCCAGCATCCCTCAGAAGAACTCTGATTCGTCTGTATTGTTACGGAGAAAAACAGGTCATTCTACCAGTCCTCACGTTCCTTAGTTTTAGCAAATAAACCTCTCAAGGTACTTCCTTAGCAATAAAATTGGAAAAAAATGCGCAGATGTTCTTAAACTACTTCCATGATGACAAGACTCCAAAGTCCGGTTTAGCTATAAACAGATATCTCTACCTTTTAATGGGCATCCGAACATTTACTCCTAACCATGGGTACGTGGACGATTTTCTAGAGAGGGAAGAAGGGTAGGCCCATTGTGAGCGGTAAAAATAGCCGATTTTTACCAACATTGCTATCGTTCAGCCATTGAAAAGGGAGACCACTGCCAATTTTGACCCCTCCTACGGACGCCCATATTCCTGATGAAGATCTATTTATTTGCTTAAACCCCCTCAAACAGTAAACGTCCGTAACAAAGCAGTATTATTTCTGACGTACAGTGTCCCATCCAGAGGCACAAGGGTCAACCAAGGGACAAGGGAGCATACTAACGTGCCCGATTCATTTTTGCAAGAAAATTTCTGAACTGTGCTTGTAAAAAATCGTATAGATATAAGGACAATGACATCTCAGAAAATTTTGTTGTTTAAAACTGTATATTTTCCTTGATGTATAAAAGAGGCCAAAGCTTTATTTCGTCAATAGATATTTTCAAATACCCCCTAGGGTAAGATTAAGTAACCTACGTTCGTCTTAAGATGTCTCATAAAAGTGTCATTGTTATTCATGTATTTGTGAGGAACTGAGACATAAAATGTTGCAAGTAAACAGAAACGTCTATCACACAGTAAGTAACAATAAAATAAGTAAAATATGTGTTACATTAAAGTATTATACAATAATATTTGTAAGCTAATACCATCTTAATATATTTGTTATATTTTAACCAACTTTGTTATCAGGACGATTACCCTGCCTTGGTTAATGTCACCCAGGCTTCTAAAACGTATTAGTTACTTTGTTCCACAAAAGTTTACATTCATGAAAAACATTTAGAAATTGAACTTAGCCCAAGGAAGCTGAAAAAGATAATGGTTCAGAATTTCATCCATAACAATTGACATTTGTGCAGTTAGAAAATTGTTGTTTCAACGGAACATCCTAAAAATTGAGCTTAGCAACGCATGCAATGAATACCTGATAGAGTCTAACATTTGATTTAAAATGAATTGTAAAATTACATATAAGAAGTTTATTGTTACTTCTCTTTATAAGTTACTTGTTATTCATATGCAGTTCTGAGATATTAACAGCTGTATCCCGAGCATCTATCAAATTTTTAATAGATTGAATAGAAATACTTTTAAAAAAATAGCTATAGTTCTACCTTTCTAAGAATAATATCTTCATGTTTAGCGAAAACATTCTTATTACAATGTACTGAGGGCTGAATGTTATTAATAATCATAAGATGTCATTAAACATTCATTTTAATGTCTGTTTCTTAAACTAATGCTTTAGGTATGGTTAACTTCTGAAAAGAATCTTTCAAGAAGTAATGTCTTAGTAAAAAAGACAATTTTCACTTATTTGAGAGCAGTTAATGACAACATTTTACATGGTGTTGTGGCATTCCTTTCTGAACAAATAGTTTGTTTGTGGTACAAAAAAAGAATATTGCACTAAATAGTGAAAACATTGTGTACTGAAAAGCTTTTTCGTCTCACAATCCTCAAAGTAGTAACGTCAGAATGACCGAAATGGAATATGTGAAAGAGTATACCCAACTGTATTTTGAAGGAGCCAATCAGAAATTGGACTGCCTGAATGGCTTGTGTTTTTGGACCAATCATCGTCCAGTTTTCGCTATTTCGTGCAATATCCTTTCTGAACCTGTGGAAAACCTTTCTAAAACAGCTGTTGTTTTTAAGTGTGGACAGGTAAGCATAAGTATAAAACTCAAAGATCACGGCCACGTAACGCTTTCATTCAGATGCATTTAACTAGTAGTACTTAGGGTGGAAGCATGAAGGCGACAATGAAGCAGAAAAGGCCATTGAAATCTCTTCTTATGAGATAATAGACAACAGTGAGCAGAATAAATTACGCCATAATTACGTATACAGATAATTATGAACTTTCCCTGGGGAATGTAGAGTATTCTACTCGGCACTCTATATTATTATCATAACTTTTGAATAGAACAATGCTTTTGCAGTGCAAAGAAAAATTACTCTTTGGTTGTTTGGTGTCAAAGGAAGCTCTTAAATCACTGGGGCACACATTCTCAGAAAAAATCAAAGGCTAATTCTAATCTCCTTTGAAATAACAAAGCTCAGTTGTCGTAATTATGATAAAATATACTTAAACTTTTCGAATTAAGGAGATTGGAACTAGAGTATATTAAGTGCGTAAAGGCTCTCATCTGCAGCTTATATCCGTATAAGATTTGGCAATTGCATCATTTATACAACACAAATTAGGTAAAATTTATTATATGGATCAGATTCGGTGATGATCCAGATTCATAAGCCGTATAATTCTGTAATGCGTTGGCATGTCTGATGTCGTAAGTCGATTGTTAAAAGTCTGCGTAACATCTGTAGTTCAATCTATTCTTTGCGGAGAAAAGGGACAAACCTAAATATGCCCGTGGAATAAGCTCTAGATTTCACACCGCTAAAGTATTTAATCTCCCTTGGACGGTGGCAATATGCTGAAATTAGGTTCACATTAGCATTTAATTTGTGACTTTTTATTGTGATTTGTGAAATTTTAGGCCAAGAACTCCAAAAACTGAGAACAGCTGTTCGGCTGGGATTTTCTTGACGTTCTTAATAATGGTTTCTACAGAGCAAAAAAAAGGGTATAGCTTATAACCGTTCACGTGTATGCAAATCCTTCCCTCCTGTCTTATACTAGGTGTTGCCCGACCCGCTACATATCTGGTTCACTCCAACTATGATACAAATAAGATGGCTTTTGACACCGACGCAAATACAAGCGTATACAGATGTTTTTTTACTTAAAGCGTACTTTGCAACGTAAATTTATTATGGTCGATGACAGTTTTACTGGGGACTTGCTTTCCTGTTCGTAGTTTAGTTTTTTTCAACGACTACATTTATTTGAAAGAAAAGTAATAGATTTGTTTTATTGTCTTGGTTACCTGACTAATACTGTATTCACAACTTCAAAGTTATATTTAAATCAGAAGCCAACATCAACGACAGTGTGAATATGCAAGGAACCTCTGTTAATTCATCTTTGTCGCTGCTCGCATAATAAGTGTAAAACAAGCTTCTAGTTTGAGCTCGCTATTTGCGAGCTTTAGGATATCTAAAAGCTGAAAAGTGCCTACATATTTAAGGCATCATCTGTATAAATAGGTCTAGAATTTTAAAACTTTGAAACATTGTATTCCTTTTTCCTACAGGGACATAATTCGTGGGTCTTTTCCATCACTCGTTTCTCTGAAATTTTAGCACCGTGCTACTGCGGATTTTATTGTAACAGCTCATTGCTTATGCAAAGATATTTATACCTGTATGTTGTCGTACCAATACAACTGTGTAAGAGTGGCATATTTCAGTATATTGTACTTTACCAGGAAACCAATTAAATGGTATCTTTAACTTTTTGCATGGGTGTGGTCTTCTATTACTAGAAGCAGTAATGATGGTGTCCCCACATCACGGTATCTCTTGTTTTACTGTTGCTTTATGATAATCGCACTCTTGAATCTTTTATGAGATACAATTTAAAGGCCCAAGCGTTATATTTAAACGGTATATTGGTTTTGTATTTCTTTACCTTTTTATTTGGTAAAAAAAGGCTTCCTGGTTCATTACCACGTTCAGGGATAGCCATGTTGGATTAATACAGTATTTGAAGATCCGCTTTGATTTTCATAACGGTTGCTTCTACGCTTTGCCTAACAATACAGAGAAATTTGTTATTCTAGTATTAGAAACTTCTTATCCTTGGCAAAGAAAAAGTCCTTGGAAAACTCCTTGTACGAGTATTAGGGCTCTTGTCCAATACAACCACTGCTGGAATTCCTTGACTTGGACATGTTTTTTTCAACCGTACAATAATGCTCTCAACATCAAGTTCAGTAAGTTGTCAGCAACTTTTACATGGACACTTTTCGACATAAAAAAATAGTGTTTATAAAATGACATCATGTCTTGTAAATCTTTGTTCATGTTAAGGTGGTCGATCTGGTTTTTTATCCTAGAGTTCGTTACAAATGTTACAGATACAATTAAACGAGTACAATTCTAAGGCCACTTCAACTTTTCTAGGGATTTAAGGCACCACTCAGCACGCTGGTAGGTGGTGCAAAATTTTGAGCTTCAAGAAATGCATTGCTGATCGGATTTGAAACTTGTTCCTTGTGATAGTGTCCCATCTTGAAGAGTAACCTTGCGGTGACATGGCCAATAATACGACCAATTGTCGTGTCATCATGTCATCGTCTTCGAAAGAGTAATACTGTGTTTATCAAGGTATAAATTTTGTACAGCAACAATTTTACGTATAGTTGCATCTGTGAGGATATGATATCCACCCTGATAGAAAAGTACGATGTCTTTCATCATGACACCATCTCATGTAGTATGCAAGTCATATTCATGACTTTTCCTATTTGTGGCTGGCGACTTGATAAATGATCACCAGTGTTCATTTGACTAATTTTCAGTTAAATGACATTTCAACTGTATTGAAGATGCTTTGGTGCACTACTAATGTTATTCCCCAGGATCATATCTTACCCTTTTCTCGTCATAACAGCAGTCTTTCGTCTGCTGTAAAAATAATGGTTGAATCTGGTATACTCAAACACAAGTGATCTCCGTGTAGTTCATTGTTTTACTTGGAAGAACCAATTCCTATTGATTTTATTTTAGTACTGGTTGCGTCTCTCTCCAATACAATGTCTTTGTCTAGGCGGCAATAATGCAAATCAGACACTTCTGATGTCATCTTCAATATCATTCTGAAATCTTCTTTTCGCATTCTTGACCATAACAATTTAGTTACCTGCGACATCAAACTTTGAACAGCTCTGGTACACAAAAGTCGTATGGCTGAACCTTTGTCACGTGATCACACCTGGCAGTTGTCTGAATTCTGTCTTGTTATTGGGAAATGGTAATTTCAGAATAATTTCCACCTTTTTCGGGATCTCGATTCACACTTGTTGACGTTGGTATTTGCCAACAGAACTTCCTCTTCGGTTCCTCAACGATAAACGTATCCTCGTCCAGATGGAGATATTAGTGTCTGCATGTCTAATGGAATGCAACCAGGTTCTTATCCTGGTCTGCAACAGCTTCTATCATGACTTCTCTGATTCCAGTAACGATAACTACATCATCTATGAAAGAACTCTCTCCAGACTTCACAGGCGTGTTTCTTAAATTCATCAAGTAATCCAGAGCCATCCGTAGTGTCACGGCAGTGGTGTGAAGAATTGATTGCTTGTTAAAGTCCAAATGTAGTTTTGATTGTACAAATCCTTTGCATCTTTACTTAGACTAGAAACTACTGTTAATGAACTATACGATACATTCAAGAAAACAACCAACAAAGAGGAAGTTGTTGGCTACATGAGACCTAAGCATCCCGATTGAATGACGAATGATACTACGGAGTTCCGAGAACAAAGATAAAAATTAACCTGATCAATGATTCTGATTCCGCAATACTTCAAACGAAGTAGAAACTTTCAATAAGGAAGTAACAAAAGCAGAGAAGATTGTAAAAAAGAATGGAGAAAAAAGAGAAACGTCTCAAAGAGGATTTCAAGGCAAATAACTCTGAAAACCTGTCCAAAGCAGTGAGAGATAGCCGGCCGGCCGGCTGAATAAATCACTGGCGATGGTAAAAGATAAGCAAGGGAATAAACACAGCCAGCCTCAGGAAGTTATTTTCTGATGGAAGGACAATTTCAAGCCCACCTGAATACTGCCTTTACACACGAACCAGATGTTTATTCGCGTATTATAAATGTCAGCTGACCCTGGTATTAGCAAACACACTCATTGCTGTGCCAAAAGTGCATTCTTTTGTTTCAATATTTAATAGAGTTGAGATCCACTATGAAGTCAATTTAAGCACAAATGCAAATAACTTGTTTCCTTTAACTTTGTCATGAGTTCGGTTTGCACAGGAAGTGATCCTGCAATTTAAATCAGTATATAAGCTACAATACAACTTTACCGGTGACGATTCAAAGAAAACATTTTATGACTTACCGGAGAAGAAAAGTAAAAATTAAATGATGATGGTTCGGACAGACTAAAAAAAGTTACTGAGAAATCAGAAATTTGTTCGTAAAATGCAGAACTCTCAGCTTTTCCTAAATCAGCGCTACGCTTTTTGTCATTATTATGCAGCGCTTAACAAAAACCGTTTTGAGGCCTCTGCGGCTTATAAAAGTATTGATCTTCAAGATGGCAAACCCTTGTTTGTGTGATTAGTAATTTACAGGAGTTTTGATGTACAGAGTTTAATTTGACTGAAAAATAATTGTGACTGGTAATAATGACAACACGTCATTAGGTTTTTGTTTGATTCCTGTGTTGCAATGTGGACATCATGCGTTCTTCTGAACAATCGCTTTATTTTGACGGAAAGAAATAAATGGCAAGAAGAGTAATGGTGGTCCGTTAAAATGGTAGGGACTGATGATGATAAGATTCATGGTGATGTTACTGTATTTAACAGTGTCACGGTACAGTAGAATTTTAAACATCATCAATATATGGTCTTTAAATTAAGAATAAAGAATAAAACGGAAACAAGGTGGAGTTTGTAGCAAGGGCTAGAAATTGGGACGAGGTAGAGTCTTTTGAAGTTTGGAGGGTTTTGACACCACACTCACGGAACTGAAAAGGTAGAGTCCTTACAGATTTTGTCAGAGGGAGTACCTAGAAGGATCTAAAAAAGCTTGTCTAAAAAATACAAAAAATAAGGAGAAATGGAAAAAGTAGTGATTTTTTATTCAAGGAACTTAGCCCTAGATTGCCTCCCGTGGGTACCAGTGAGGTAGAGTGTTCGTCACCGCATGAATGATTTTCAATATGGTGATAATCAAATAGACATCATAACATTATAAAAGTGTTTATTTCAATAATGTAACTATGTCAAAGTTGGTCGTGAATAATGGATTTTTATCATAACAGGGTACGTAGAGGTTTTTTTACCATTCCATTTCCCTTTCGATTTCAGAAATTACCTTTTAGTAACAGGCATAAGTTGAACAGCGAGGTCAACATTGCCTTAAAGTCAATTTTAAAGAATTTACATTTCTTTGCTGAGAAGTGTAATATTATATTTCGAGATTCCATAATTTACTCTTCTGCAGACCTGCTATGGAACTTCTAGATTCAACAACCCCACTGATTGCAAGTGTGCCAAAGAATGTATTTGGTATATTACAAATGCTAATCTTATCTAAGACCAGCTGTAAATTTGTGCCATTTAAAGTTTTTTATTTATGCGTTAAGAGAATATATTAGAAGGTGAAAGCTACCTCTAATGCATTTTAAATTTACTCTTAGATTAGAAACTTCTTTTAGGAGGAACTTTTCTGGAAACTGTGTAAACTAAAATGATTTTGTAATTACTTTCTTATCCCGGAAAAAAGCTTCTTGCTGTTGTAAGGGTTCGTAACTATATTGATAATTACAAAATATCAAAGCAAAGCAATCAGGTCACAGACGTAGGACAGATGTAGTTCAAAACAATAGCACTAGATAACAAAAGCAATGGATTTGTATTGGGAATCCTTATCAATGCCCTGTAATATAAACGCATTTTTTTCATCCGATTTAATATCGACTGAGTTTGCCTGATTTTGTAATAGCAAGTTGTCGCTTTAACAAACGAACATAATGATATTCTTGGTCTCAGTGGTATATTCCATATTTAGAAAGAAATCGCTCTAAGCTCAATGAGAAGGCAAACATGTTTGTTCTAAAAGGGACCTTTTTATCAGGTCAAAGACAACTAAACTTTCTTACACAAGCAATAGTTTATCCACATGAAAGAGATATAGTAAATTTGTATTGAGAACGTCTTGTTTTTAAAACGCAATTTTATTTGGAAGGTGTGCACGCAGAATTTATAAATATCTCTTTGGCATTTGAAGCTGATAAAAAGTTATCACTAAGTGAAAAGGAAAGCTTCAGTCAAAGGACAGCTCCAGTCTTGAATACCTTTATGCAACATTTTGATACTCTAAAAGGAAACGTAAATATGATATACCCAAGACTACATTTAGTCTGATGTTCATCTTTTAAGAATAAAAATAAACAGTCAGTATGGGGCCTTTTAGTTGGTGTTACGCCATTTAAATCTGTCAATTTATAATAGCTCAATAAACTTACGTAAGTGAAACTGAAAGTTGGACTTTAGACTTCATAGAAATTATAAAAAAAGGTATTTAATCATTTCTATTTTGGATCTTAAACGGAATTAACTGCAGATGTATTTATGGTTCAATTCCTTGTAAAAGCAAAGTATTACTGAATTTATTTGTTGAAAAAAGTTAATAAACAGACCCAGATTGCATTTTGATGACACCGTCTCAACATGGGCTCAACGGACGAAAACAATTTGGGGGTGGGGGTAGGGGTGGTCTGTGGATTATTTTCAAGAAAAAATATACATTTGCCCGAAAATTATTGGGACATGAATAGACTAAAAGCACGTCAGTTCGGCAGAAATATCGACGCTAATTCAGACGGCTGGCAAGACTTAAGAGCAAAGTGTAATGTAAAAAAGATCACTTGATGGATACTTACTTGTTTTAAAATACAACAGTAGCAGTTGAACATATCAACATTGTAAAAGGCAATAGCGCTCAGCTGTATTGAAATCACAGTTTTGTTTAATGTCCACCTACTTTTATGTCAAATTTTGAAAACCTTTATAGGCCTACCAACGATCTGCCTGCAGAGTTGTCACCAGCTTATGATCACATATTTTATTATGATAATTGCCATTACAACCACCACTGGACACCATGCATCTATGGCATGATAAAAAAGTCGTGATATCAAGACCCCTCTCCTCGTTATCACCAAAAAGAACAGTAGTCAGATTTCAATGACAATTGATCACTGACCCCCTCCACTACTCCAACATCATAAATCTTTGGTCTCCTGAAAATGGCCTGGCCCCTTGTTACATGAAATAGTTACCCTGCCAAATTTACCAAAAAATCATTCTAGCTTCAAAACCGTTCCTGTAGATTAATTGCACACATCTATTAAACATGTGTATTCATTCACAAGTAAAATATCATGCTAGATATTTCTGCCCCAGTTTTTATGCAGTGAATGAACACAAAAATGAAAAGAATTCATGTAGTAAAAGCCCTAATATGAAAGATCTATTCATGACAATATTGCACATAACTCAAATTTCCCCTGGAAATCCAATTATTGGGTATGAACTCCAACCCTTATCATAATGATTACAATACTGGTTCATGCAAGTTTAGGAGCCACAAGGTTAAAATATGTATAATAGCTAAGGAAATTTGCACCCTCCCCCCTACTTCTTCTCAACAGTCACTTTAACCAGACACCCCAACTCCACTCTGCTGACGTATAAAGCAAACGCTAGTTTGTTGCAGTCCAATAACTATATTTTGCTTCAAACTACAAATATTTAATAATAAAAATAAACAGTGAGCGAAGTACTGATTTTCGGATGTTTGCCAATTCACTAACATAGTTATAGGCATAACCTTAAAAACATGTCAGGGGTGCAATAATGCTGTGTTCCCTACACAATCAACAATGATGTAATATAAAGCATCCATATACAGCAACACAACAAAATTTATAACCCAAAAGCAAAAGATTGAAGTATTTGCACAAGTTTATGAATTAATAAATCCATTTTTTATTGATGTCAGAAAATGTATGATATTTCATCTGCTTTTTGACAACCCACTCTCCATGTGAATTGCATATCAACATACCAAATACCATTTTAAGTATGTAAGTAAGAGCAGGTCATGCTAAGGTATCACGAATAGCAGGGAATAGCAAAAACCTTCAAGTTTAGGGGGTGTCATGCAGAAATTGTTAATATCAAAATCTGCCAAATCATGTAGAATGATGAAATGACCATCTCTGAATGGTATACACATCTCCACAAGATTAATTAAGTATGTATTCATAATGAAACAAGAACTAGTGAAATCATTTGTAAAATAAAGAAGTCTTGGAAGTATCCTGGTTAATTTATGCATTGTTCAGACATTCAATACTCAAAAGATAACATTAACTTTCATGTAAAAATAAAGTGTTACCAGAGTTTAAATAGTAGACATGTTTGATGTCCAAAAGCCCAGGAAATAATAATATCTCAACCATTAATGCCATTCATACATAGGGAAATCTATTTGTTAGGGGGGGGGGGGGGGGGGGGGGTAATTGCTGAGACAACGAAAACATGAATACTCTAATTTGTAAATAACAGCAATCAATAGGCCATGAATAGGAAGTGTTTTCAATTTCAAACAAAGTAGCTAATATGTGACATTACATATTTTCACAGTTGAAAATGAAACAGATAACAAAATTACGTAATAGGCCAGGAAATGCACAAGATTTTTACATTGTCAATTAAGTTGATGTTATCCAACATTTATCAATGTCACTGACAAAGACACATGTCTACAAATCACCAACAGTATCTCCCCATGTTCTTTTTGTAGTTGAATAAGTTAATCCAGTATCTCATGAAATACATCATGCTCAACCTTAAGTTTCATGATCTGATCTGTAACGTCCTTTGCTGATGAGCCCAAAATGTATTTGGCTATAAATATTATTGACTGGAATCATCCTCGATATGAATGAATCCCGTTGTTTACATGCATAGTTTGATTCTACACGATCGATGAACAGTTACCGTTAAACTGGTCAGAAAACCTCCACGCTTCTAACTACTAATGTTAGGTTCATTCCTCTCCACTATGGGGTAAAGATAAACATCATCTCCTAATTACTTGAACACTAAGGTAGGCCTATTCTTTCCGCTATTCAAACCATCATTTCTCGTGTTATGGAAGCAGCCAGTCCCACTCGATGAGCAAGCTAAATCATCCGTAATATGAAGGCCAGAGGGCACCTTTTCCTACCCGAATCACTTAAGGGAAGACGACAATGACATAGCAGCCATCTTTGACTGATTTCAACTTGTGGAAGGATCGATTTTTCAGAGTAAATAGTTAACGTTTCCAGAGAACGCTAGCTGCGAGCTGCTAACGTCCTAGGCCGCTAGCCGAAAACGATAACCTTAAGGGAATCCTCTTTTGCGCATGTGTACTTGCGCTCAAGCCACTAGCTAACGTTCCCGTTTCGGTTACCGTTCTGCTTGCTTAAACTGCCTAATAATGACTAGAAAAAAGAATAAGATTTCGAAACTTAGTGGGCGCAACTGTAGTTGTAATGTTTTCACATATATAGTGAGTTTAGAAACACCGACCTCCCTTTCCGTCCTATGAATAACGCCTAATAAAAGTGCAATAGTATCTGCAAATCTGCTCTACAAAGACATATGGTGATACATAAAGAAGAGCTTAAGCAAAAAGACACCAATAGAGTTTCTTTGCCATATCTTGTTTTTTTTTACCTATGAAATCGCAAACAGGTCTCACAGATCACATTTGCGCCCATGGAGGTTCGCGAACAAAAATCCCAACTTCTATTAGTGAAGATTCTCCCACATCGTAATAATTTGAAAGGCGCAATCATTTGGAAAGATGGGGAGATCAATAGATATATTTACACATAAATCAAAGTTCTTACTATTTACATAAAATATCAAATAACGAATAGATTACAGCACATTCCAAACACGAAACTTCAACTGAGTAGGGACATTTTGCGTTTTCCTTGTCTCATACTCCTTAATATACAGTTACCTTCGCCTAAGTCGACATTTTCGGGCCGGTGTTTCTATGATGACGTAGAGGTTTTGACGACCTGCCTACGCTTAACTCGACATTTTCGGGACTTACATGTTGGCCTTACTTTGACAGCTTATCGATGTATTTCGCCGCTTTGATGCCGTATGACTCTTAAGTTTACTACATTACTTGTTCAGTAGGCCTTGCATAACTTTCTAATACAACGCTCTTGATCTGGTGACACTTTCCGTCAATTGAAGCTGATTCCGCAAAAATGGATAATTCCCCACTTAAAATTACGGGATGGAAAATCTATAGATTTTCCATGTTTGGAACCACAAATTTCACTTCGGCAACCTACTACTTAATAACTATAAAATTTTTTAACAAATTAAGACTTCGACTTAGGTGCCGTGGAGTGTATGCAAATATATACATACATCAGGGACGTGCCGTCAGTGAATGCACCGCATGCATTGAATGTGTTCAAATTTTCAAAAAAACATGTATATACAGATGATCACTGCTCTCTCTATGTTTTTAGTTTTGTTATTTCTCAGAACGTAGAGAAAAGTTAAGGCAAGTGGGGTGCTATTTTATGTCAAAAGCCACAAATCTTCATTCTCTTTCTTCTATATCAATAAAGTAAATGACAAAAAGGAGCACCACAGAAAAATTGGGGCCGTGTTCACCAACCTCAAATCTGTCAAAACAAATTCTTGCGAGATCTATTTTAGTGTTCGATTTGAATGCCTTACTTTTATGTACCTAGGACTTTCCCTTGCCTTTGCCATCCAACATTCCTTGGATGATTGACAGCCCTCCGCAGCTAGTCATGAATGACAAGGGTTAACAAACAATACTTCAAAACAGAAAACGAGCTCAAACAAAGAGAACACACAAAAGGCACTGACCTTCAGTGCTTTTCAACAAGAACGTTTCTGTCCTTACCTGCTCTCTTCTTACAGCTTCTGCATCTTCTCCAATATCCTCCTGTGCGTTGCTCCCTGAAAAGAATTGAAAAACGTTGGTATCTAAATATTAAAAAGATGTCCTTACGATTGAAAACTGATGACCAGAAGTTAAATGAAGACAGCAAACTGCATGTATGACAGTTGGTTAGTGTTTCTTGAGCAACGACAGCTCAACGATTGTAAGGTTTTCAATAATTTCTGTCTCTTAAATCGTATATTTAAAATTATTATTAGAAAAGATCAGGACGAAATCATAGGTTCTAAGTGAAGAACTCAGAAAGATATTCTAACATAATTGACTATTAAAACAGAAGGGCAAGTGCATATAAAGTTGTCAACACCTGCCCCACAACTGCATTGCCGAAAATTCGTACAAAAACTAAAAGTCGCAAGTGCGTTGTTCATGTGTATTTTGAGAACCATTTCTTCGATACGGATCAACTCCTTTTACTGGCTAATTAGATGGGGTACCCTTTTCAAAACAGCACCCTTTTGTACATCACCACCTAAAGAAGCGTATCTCTTTCGGGCTGACAATGCGTTATCATACACAAAACAGTTGCTTTTTCTGGATACAACTTTATGGTATTTGTAGTTCTATATGTAAATCTGTTGCAAAGAAAACGATTTAAATTTACAAGGGACGCAAGTCACGCAACCCTTGATATCCACAGCTGTTGGAAAAGAAATGTTTCACAACAGACTCTACTTTAACAATGTTTAACCTTGAGAGTTGAGAAAATTCATACAATTTTTAAACAAACAAATAAAATCATATCGGTCTACTTTACAAAAAAAGCAAAGGGTAGAAGTTGCTACTTGAAAATCGATACACTGTGACGAAAGATCGAACCAGACGAGAAAAAAATGGGAATGGAACATGCCATTAAAGACAGACGAACGAATACACGAGGATTTTTGCATAGAGTGAACCGTAAAAAGGTGGAATTTGAATAAGTAAAGCGAGCGCCAGGGAGAAGTGAGAACAGAAACATACATAACAAGACTACGAAACGAAGATAGGATAGGTGAGACTGTAGACTCAAAAACTATAAAGAAACTGAACGAAGTAAAAATGGAAGAGCAAAATCAGGCTTGGAAAGGTAAAGGACTTAGTACGGTTGAGAGATACTAAGAAGGGGAAGAGATAAAATGAAGTAGCGAAAGAAGGAACGAAGGGCGTATAACTACGGAAATAAAGAAGACAGTAAGTGACAGTACTTAAAGATGAGAGAACACTGAAAAAAAATTAACTCAACTTGAGCATTAAAGCGTCTTACAGCATTTATGCACACAAATGACCTTTCGATGCTCACTTTGTGACCCAGTACCTACAGTTCTGGTTGCTTAATCCGTCATAATCGTTTCTTACCTTCAGTTGGGTCACCATACTGTGGTACAAGACGGATTCGTGACAAAGTACACCAACAAAAGTTGCCATCAAGAAATTCCACCAGGTAGTGGTTTGCTTTGGCCACTAAACGGTAATCCTTAATCCTGCCACGTAGCATTCTCATTTCATTCTCATCAGATAGGGAAAGAACCTATAGTAATCAGTTCAAGGAAATAAGAGAGGGTACGTAAGAAGCTGGTATATGTTAGGTAGTAAAAATCACTGCATATGTCTACATCAGCTAATAGGCATTGCTTATTCCGGCGCATCATCATAATCATATATCTTAAGCTCAACCACAATGTGAGGGGACAACAAGGTCAACATTTTCACTGTTTCAAACTTAGTGTTTAATCAATCGTTGTATATGTTGCACATTGTTTGGCTTAAGTAATTGGTTAAATTTTGGCAAGAAATAAGTCTTTGCTATCCGACGGGTTCAAAGACGAGAGAATGGAAATCATCACTGAAACCAAGACGCATCCCACCAAGTCGTAGAGAGATGAATCATCAAAAAAATAATACGGTGATATTTATATCTGCATACAAACCCCTCAACATGTAACAGTTATTGCATACGTTTTGCTAGAAAGTTTCAAAATATTGATCTTCGCCGTAGCAAGACGGTTTAAAGTTTGAACTAACAGTAATTATTTATTGACATTGAAAACAATTGTGTCGTACAGGAAAATCCTGTAATCAAAAGGATATCACATGTACACGTGCTGCACGGTATCGTTCAAGAATTTTGTATACTTTTTAGGACTTCACTTATACTTTCACAAAGTTATGGAGACAGGATCGGACAGGAATCTCGGTGGGTTGCAAATCTACGTTATACAAGAACCAGCATAAATTTTGACAAGAATGGGGGCCCTCCGTGTAATACCCTGCCAAAGACGGCCGTGTAAATACTGACAATTAATTTTGTTGAGGAAGAAATACTATTTGAAATATGAGCCTCACTTTATTAAATATGTTTAAAAGCTTGATTCAGTCTCACGCCGGAAGCCTGCCAATATGTTCATAATAGGTTTACAAGAGAACTGGGAGAACTGAGAGCCTCAGCGTTATACAAAATTATTTCTGGTTGTCAGCCCTAAATTTAGCTAATGATGTAAAAAATTGGATGACCTTAAACTATAAAATTCAGGTATCATCAAAAGGATCGGCAACTTTTTAGGTAAATTTGAAGGAAACCCACGCATCTGCTCATCTAACGTAATCCTAATAATTCCCTTTTGATGTGAACAGAGTAATCTCAGTGTAAGGCTTAAAAGAAGAGAAGTCCTGCTCTGTTTCTTTAAATAGCAACATATTATACAAGTTCCTGTAGAGGTGGTGTCAATGTAATCTGACAGGTGGTGTACCCCTAAACCCGCAGATTTAAGTCTAGGGGGACCTCAGCACCGATACCATTTCATAGGAAACATGTTTGTGACTCTAGATAGGTTCTTAGTAACAATAGGCTTAAATTTGTGACAAGAAGTTTCAAGGCTCCTTACCCGACGATACTGTTGAGTAATTCAAAGTTGAGTATCGAAGAAACGATAATATCTTTGAACGCGTGTCTGAGTAATTGCTTTTGCCGATGTTCCGTTATTCACTTTGAATCATTCTCCGCTTTCCTGTGCAACTTATCGATAGCTTCGTTTAACATCACAAGCTAAGAAGCGTCAATGACACCTCACTTCTTCATGTACTCAGTAAAAAAATATATCTGAACGGTCCGGCTGAGACATATTGCTTAGGGGGAAAGATTTAAGGGTGGACTTGTGACCCTCATAAGACATATGACATATACCACTGCTGAGGGATCACTAGGTGAAATGTGAAGTGCAGCATTTGCCAGGTACTTGGCTAATCCCTAAATAAAAATTTGAGGCTTCATTTTAAGCCTGGTCATAAACTAGATACAAAGACGGTAAACAAAGTTTATCGTGCTTCAATTACTTTTGGTTTAATTCTCTCGAAACTCCACGAACATCCGTGTTGTTCACCGAGGGGTAAACCACTCACTATTTACAGCAGACAAGATTTCAGATTTAGCAAAAAAAACTTATGGTTTTCTGTTAAAACAACATAATATCCGACGACGGTGTACGAGATTTCTTGGGAGTTGTTAATCCTTCGTACATCACAAATTCTTCAGGCACAATAAGATAAGATTGTTTTGCAATATCTACAAACTCATAAGTCCTTTGAGACTATTCGTTGCATTTTTATACTGTGTATGTGGTGCCGTCATAAACTACTGGTAGTTGTTAAAAGAACTTTTTGAAGTAGATACAGCATACAGTACTTCGATGTGATTACGACTGAAATGATGCAGGGTCTACTTTGAGTGGCATTCTCACCCGCTGTTAAATTGTTATTTTACGGTCCCACTACCTCCAGACTTTCCACCATTCAACTTTCCTAACTAACTTTCAGTGCAGTCATATATCAAATATGGAATGAAATATACAACTGTTCCTGCATATCTTGAAACCGCAGTTACGTCGAAATAATGTTTTGGTTGCAGGTAGGGGCGTTTCGCCGTGTAAACCGATGACAATGAGTTTGTTTTGGCTTTATGCCTGGCGTTCAAGCTATTCCTCCAGCTTATTTATAGGCTCTATGTGTTATGATGTCCAAGACCCAATCAGACTGAAAGAATAGCAAAGGTGCCAAACGTGGATGAACACGGTTCTAAAAGGTGTTGACTCCTTAGGAGGGTCCCAATTGTATGGCAAAAGATGATTACAAGACTCGAGGGAAAGAATCTAGGACATCGTACTTAATCGAGTATAATGGAAAGCTCCAATTTACGATCTGGTGAAGCCAGCTCAATGCTAATTCACGCACAACTAAGTAATAGTGTTTTACACATTGACCATTTCCTGTGTCGAGTACAATGATCTGTAAAATGACACACAGTCTTCGAGTCGCTGTCGTTGCGCAAATAAAACTCACTGGATTTAAGTCTGAAGCGTCTATTGGTTGCAGGAATAAATAACATGATGTGGGAGTATACAGACAATTTAGTAACAAAAACGAAACATGAGAGAATAGAAATAATGCCACAGCAGTGACCTGGGGGATGTAAATATACCATAAAAATCGAACAGATTATTGCATGCTGATTTCATTGACGTTTTGGCATACCTGTGTCCCAATACGGATACTCAGTGGATCAGGCACTGCATCCCAAATGACTGACTCAATATCATTGACTTGATATCCTAGCCTGTTGCCATTGACAAACTTCACAAGAACTTTCTTCTCCTTTTCCATGACAACGCCTTTCTCGTACAACAGGGAATCCGCAGATGCTCTTGCATATACAAAACAACCGATACCTGGTAGCACTGTGTGGACAAACACAAGGGCAATATCAAAACCACGCAATTTGATTGCACCAAATATTGCAAAATGTTAGACAAAATTACAAATGAAGAAGTACCTACATTTCTATTCCCCGTCTACGACAAAGTTCTCTTCATATTCTAAGCCTCTTTCCATTTAACTTCTGCCATATTATAGTCCTTGTATCACATTGCATTGCCCTACAGCACCATAGATCGCTGCTGTTTCGATCACTTTGGCAGCCTTGTTACAGAAGTAGCACCTTGTCCTCATACCTAATGTTTAATGTCAAAATTTGTTACGTATACCTTGGCTTACTTTACTTGCTTAAACCTGCTGACTACACTTTTCAATCAAATAATCGACCAAACGAATCTCTTCAATATTCAAAGCTTATTTCTTTAAGACTCTACAAAAACATATCTTCCGTTAAGACCTTATGTTGTAGAGACATACTCGTAGACGGACTCCTAATCTTCCTAGAAAGTGCCCAACTGCTTTGATATCGCCACATAAGTGGTATATTTGTTCTCTCGCTGGTCGCTGGAGTATGATTTCAGGTGACCCTGTTTCTTTTCCCTATTATAAACTACTTTAAAGTAACTTGCCTCAAGCGCTACATTAGAAAATCAAAGTGCTATAATGGGCAAGCCATTAGGGTTCAAGTCTAACGTGCTAACTATTCGGCCACAGCATCGCTTACTGGTAAATGCCCTATCCTCACCCCAAGATGGTCGGCGATGTTTACTACTTCACGATTTTGCAAACATGGTGCTATTTCTCTTTGACTGCTCTAACTTTGACTCACTTCCATCCCATTCACATCTATCTATCTACGAATCAATTAATTGATTAATCAATCAATTTTCCTAAAGGAGTCGGGAAACGTATGATGCAAACTACTGTAAATCACTTACAATCGGTGTTTGGCTTGGGTAGCAAGCACATTTGCTCCAGTCGTACTCTGCAAGATTCGCCATCCTGATAGCGAACTAAATAAAGCCATTCATTGTTTTCCTTTTGGGCGTCAATAACCTTTGCTGGGAAAAACCTATATTAAGGGAAAGGTAACCAAAGCCAGTTCAATAACATGCGCCACGAAACTCTCCTACATCCATTCGGTAAACATCTACTCTTGACACAGCAAGAGAAAAATGTCTTCCAGGAGCACATGTGCAATATACTTTGTACATGAGAAAGCGAGAAGGCCTACCTGTTGTCTGATGGGTACCGTCCCTAATACCTCTAATCTAGCAATAAGAACTAACACATTCATAATAAGGATATCACGCAAAAAAACCTAGTATGATCTCATAAGAATAGCAAATTACAAGAAGGATGATCAACATTATCTAGGACAGAATAGTTACGATAGATATTCTACCACACATCTGTTGGGGTAACTGATCCTATTATTTCATTCAAAGTAGATAGAGTCCTTGACCTTGCGGAGTAGTTAACATCAGTGTTGACATTCAGCTGCATTGCTCCTAAAATATAGAACTGGCAGTCTCTCAGTTAAGAACGTCTTGATGAGTAGTGATCCTGGTATCGAAACTACACTAAAAACGTTCCTGACAGGCTAACATCTGCAGAGAAGGCTTTTCAATCGATCCCTTACGCGGTGGCCATCAAGCCTGTTACGAACGCTCCATTTTCAGGTACATCAAAGCATCCGTAGTCAATTGATTGCATGAGAACCTTACCAGCTGGAAAACGGAAGCGAAAAGTAAAGTACAAAAGATGGTCCTTCGTAAAAGGCAAGGCCAGTCAGAGCCTAGTAAGGCACCCAGGTAATTCCTACCAGGGAAAAGGACAAGAATGAGACATACGGACAAGGAAACACTTGACTTTGCATCTGTTTTCTGAAATAGGTCAACACTTAACGTGCCACAAGCCTCCAACTCCTTGGCTGACAGGCATATTTCCACAACTAAAAACACCACAGGACTAGTACCTTCAATGTAAAGTACTCTTTAACGAAGTCGCTTAGCATGACATAGCCTAGCTGAATTTAACAGCTCCTACAGTACTATAAACAAGGGGAAAAAACTAGGGAATGACCCTAGAATGGTCTTAACACACTTACTGATTTCCTTTCGATCTGGCGCAAATCACTCTTGTCTTCGGTTGTACCTGAGAGGGCCGTGGTGACAAATTGAGGACGACAGATGTTGGGTCATCTAAGTCTCGTGCTACTGCTTCTCCAAGGCTTGGGACAAGAACCATGCATTTGAACTCTTTTATGCTTTGCACCCTACCGAAAAGATAGGCTCCTGTTTTCATTCGAACGTACACCATTGCACCAAGGCCTGGCATTGCTGTAGGTAGGAGCAAATAACAAATATTTCAAGTTACAAATTACGAAATGTCCATTGATATTTGAATATTGCTAACTTCTAAGTTGCTGAAACTTTCCGACTTTGCTTAACTTTTATTTAGCAAACTCTTGGTAAAAACATTGGTCGTCACTGCTTCTAGTCCGGTCACGTGACCCTCATGAAAAAGTTGACCATAAACTGTGAAGATTTTGAAATTGCTTTAACTGTAGAGTTTTCTCATGAATTTGACAAATATTTTGTACAATGATCTAAACTTAGATTCTAAATATATTTGAGATGTATTTATGCTAATTAAGAGGTAATTATCGTTTTTGATGACGTCATATTTTGATTCCTTACTTTTTAAGTAATTTGTACCTAACAACCAAACAGAACGGTCCCAAATATATAAATAAGTCTAAATTTGATTGAAAATAGGTAAAGCCATATGTAATTGTCAAACAAAATTTAATTTTTCCGACATAATATACATATTCTGTTTGAAGTTGGTTACCCGCGATCGTTGACACTTCTCATCTTCATTATTGGTTTCTTTGTTTGTCATGAATACTTATCTGTTTCATGTTTTTTGAATTGCCATAATATTTTATTTCTCATAATAGCTTTTGATGTAACACTTGCTGCCTTTAGTATATCAAAAAATGTGCAACAACATGTATTCCATTACGATCAGAATTACATCTTGCAAAACTTTTTTGCCTTGACTACCCTACCTTATAATACTAATAAAAACACGATTTTGACCAGAAATTTAACAATGAAAACTCTTACATTCGACGTAAAAGGTCTTGAAGTATTTAAAATCTTGATATCAAATCATACAGCCACGTTTTAAAGCAATTATATATGTTAAAATAGCAGCGGGCCTACTAGGGCTTTTTATTAGAACATTTGTTAGTTTTGAAAATAACACTAGAGAAATAGAAAATATGTCACCACCGGGGATCGAATCCGTGAGCCACGCTTTCGAGGCGTGCGCTCTACCAACTGAGCTAGGTGACCTCCGATGCTAACATGTGACGGTTATGTGACTTGACTAAGGAAGAACTGCCCTCCGGCCCGTCATCAATCCAAAGCCCATTAAAGTTAGAATGTTTGGGTCACGGGTTCGATCCCCGGTGGTGACATATTCTCTAATTCTCTAGTGTTCTTTTCAAAAGTAACATTTCAAATCCTATCTTTTCAATGACACTAGAATATTTGGCTACGCCAATGTTAGACAATGGATGTATGTTATCGCGCCTACGTTTACATTGCCTGTCTTCATTTCTCTTTCCTTCTATCGCCCATATAGTCGTATCTATTATGTAAATTTTGTAAATCTGACCCATTACATCTTTTATGACAGTGGGTGGAACCCAAATTTAAAGTATTGTATTAAGGCCAACTGGATCACAGGCTCTAGACGGTAAAGTGGAAAGTAGAATGACGTAAGAGTGTAAATCCCAAGGGCCATCCTTTCCAGACTCTGTCACCCAAGAGTAGCCCCTCGGTCAAAGTGTCAATAAAGAAACCTCGAGAAAAATGTTACGTGAGAAATCTAAACGTTGCTGTAACTGGAAATGTCTCCTTCTTCAAATGGTGTCTGTTATAATATTGTTATAATATTATAACAGACACCATTTCCTCCAAAGAGCAGGTTAGTACTACGGTGTAGGTCATTTTACTACCTTCAACTCCACCACCGTTCATTCCTTTTTACATTATAACCTGGTGGTGTATTCTTAAGCTTTACTTTATTGATAACAAAGCCCAAATGCGAAACAATGCGTAAAGTACGCATGAGAATGCTACAGAATTGATTCATTACCTACATTCACGATGTACAAAACGTCCCAGTCTTAACACAAGTACACAAAATAAACATGATAAGATACTGCAAGGACATGAGTTGATTTATGGATACGGAAATGATACGATCAACGCTAGGAAAACAAACCTGATAAATTTGGTCTTGGAAGACAGCGCACTAAATCCTGCTCGATCCATTCTTCTTTTCCTGTTTTATAAAATTTCACAAGATACCGCGTTGTGCTCTCCTTATCGTCTAGTTTCTCCCACCCTTCGTCTGCTCCACCTGATGAAGAACTGTCTTTGCTGACATCGACTTGATCCCCTGTACTCCATATCTGTTGTATTCTGGCAGGTTCAAACAGACCTTTGTCACCAGGGCATATAACACTATATCCAACACGAAGGTCTTTTGGATCTGGTACATAGTCTAGGATAACTGCTGTGTTGTCCTTGATTGAATGAACCACTTGTCCATCGGGGTAAAAGTAGACAGTTATATGAGTGTCTTTTTGAGCAAGGAAACCATGTTCGTACAAACCGTCTTTCTTACGAGCCCAAACCATACTCCCTGGGGTCAGCTTCTTGTCATCAGCTTGAAAGAAGTTGTAAAATTCAGTTAATTCTGCAGCTTAAATATTATAAAGTTTTACATGGCTGGTGACAAGTCCTTGTTTCATAGCTTCAAGACAATTCATAACAAATTTATAACAAACTGCAATTAACATATTATACATCATAGCTCAACCTAAGGCAACTTCATTGACGCTCATGGACTACCACCGTCATCAAAATCGGTGAAATCTGACTAAAACTGCAATTACTGGATTTCATAAAAAACGACAATTTCTTGTTTTCCATCATCATATTCCGCGATCTACGGTAGAACCAGATTGCGTACTAAAATGAGAAAGTAATCTGCATTGATTCCGGTCTTTCGTTGTTCACACTTTACGAGATATTAGCTTAGGCAGCAATTTAAGTCGACAAGAGATTAAAGGCCCTGCGCAAACGTAAAAAAATGCACCCCACCAAAGATCAGCATTTTAAACACGAATATAATTTCAAAATAGCTGCTTAAAAAAGCCTTACTTGCTTCTAGATACCAGGCCTTTTTCTCACTAACATCAAGAATGTCCCACATCTTTGACATATCTGTTTCTGCTTCTTTGTCTTCAATACTTTTCTGCAAAACACAAGTACAGGGAGATGCTGCACTCCACCCTTTGTAATAGGTCAAGCGTAAAGATACGCGTAACAATGTGAGTGCAATTGTGGGAGCGCCCTAACTTCGCCCCTGTTCACTGAAGGTTGCTTTCCTTAACAACGATGATATAATGGCGGCACTTTTCTTAACAGAGTGCAACTCACTTTGATACATTAAAGAAGTCCATAAAGACTTTCGTCCGTTTCCAAGACTTTGTACATGACCGAGGATCTGTTTCCAACTGGTAATACACTCTGTCGGTATAGTTTCAAATGGTTACGACATCAGTGCCTCCTAATACTCCACAGCTCAATTTTAAAATGATTTCAGTCACTCAGGACCGGTCTTCCAATGTATTTGGCACAAACCAATATATGAATCGAGAAAAAAGGAAGAGCGTGGCCCCTGCAAAGCAAATTCTGAGGCGGGTCAAAGGTACGATTGACACCCTCAGTTAGGAAAGAACGGGGGAAAGCTTGCTTCTAAATCTCTCAGGTGTCTAAATGCTCTTTGTCAAAATGCTATGCTACCTGCGCAATTTACAACGTTACTAAACACCGGTAAATCTGTTTTTATTCTTGGTTGCAAATACCTAATTCTTTGAGTCGACTTGCTTAATATTTTTGTTTGATGAAAACATGAGGACGAAGCTCTAAGATCTCAAACTTTTCTGAGATGATTTATTTCACCATCTCACCTTTTCCAATTAAAAGACTACTTTGAAATATATAGAACTATGCATTAGTAAGATCATTATTGTTTTCAATTAATCGTATCTGCAAGAAACCTTTTATTTGGCGGCAGTACAAATCCATTTCTTTGGCTTACTGCTATGCGGTGAGCCTCACTAAAAGATCATCAAATATCAATACCACTTCCATCGATATGTCAAAATGGAGGAACGTAACGAGGGTAATATAGGGACACGTTAGCAGACCACTAATACACCGTGTTGCAGCATTCTAGCGAGTACCGGATCTGTACATATACACTTTCAATACAAGAAAATTCCAGTATGCATAGTAAAGGAAGTATATCAATGAAAAATATTCTTACAGCAGTATCTGAAACTTTTGTCACCACAGCCATCACTGTTCTCAATGTTGCCGGAGAAAGATTAATCGACACCATTGAAGTTGATATATGCATGTGGGGTTTGCCACCAGCAACTGCGGAACTGTGCAGGTTCACACAGGATAACATCAAGACCTGACAAAAGGAAGTAAATATAGACATAAAACAATCATCCAAATGAAAATATCATGAACTAGTAAAAGAATGATCAAGATTCATATAAAAAATGCATCGACAAATTATTATCGGAAAAGATTCCTGGTACTACAAAACTGGTAGATAATATTTAATAACGGAATCATTAGTAAAATGCCATTGACCGGTTTCGTTGCACCCTGATCAGAATGGCTCGTGCAAAGAACGCGTTGTTCAAACATTCTAGCATCACACATGACAATTCGCAAACAAAGAAAGGGATCGAAGCCAAAGTCAGCTGACAAGCCCTATGGACCTAAGCAGTGCCCAGTCTATCTAAGGTTACCATTCAGCCATTCTGATGAGGGTGCAACGAAACCGGTCAATGGCATTTCACTAATGATTCAATTATTAAATACTATCTACTGTTTATTATATTTTTCGTCAATCTTCTCAAAATTTCCTCGCATTTAACAACATAAGAATAAATACACCAGATTTTCACTTTTACAATTTAAAGAAAGAATTAATCAGCAAACCTTTGGCTGGCCATGACCCTCTCTCTACAATAATCTACTTTACTTCCTAATGCTGTGTTATATTTGTACTGCGTCAGTTCGTGTGAAATTGCGGTACTTTTGATTTCCGCGTAGAATGTCCTTGTGGTCACATTTTGATTTCTTTTCGTTCTTTTTACGCCTTACATCTTCTACCTTTTGAATCTATATTAATACACGATATATGAGCAACTAATGTTTATTACAAATAGAGCACAAATCTGTTAACATTAAGGTAAAAATCAGCGAGGATACCTTCGCCCGCTGTGGAGTTGTTGAAGACCACACGTAAAGTGACCGATGAAGGGGCAAAGAAACATGATAGAAGCGCACGTTTAACAGTGTACATATTGCCCTTACACTGTTAGCAATCCGACAATATCAATATTAATGTTACTGGGATAGAAGAAATGAACTACAATAAAAAGATTCATTAAAATGAGTTCGCCGACGCACCTGCGAAGATGTATTTTTTCTTCTTTCCAGCTCAAATGCTGCAGAAATAAGCTTCGTGTCCGATACTAGACCAATCATTTGCTGTTTACCGCTTCTCTCAAGGTACGTGAAGTCGACGGCAGTCTAATATATTAGGAGAAAATACAGTTATAAACGTAACTTTATTGTTATTCAACAACAACAACAACACCAACAACAACCCACAACTTCGAGGCAGCCTTTCAAATCGTTGTAAGAGCCGTTGTAAAACTCGGCAATACAGGCCTATTTGAAATGTACACCACAGTGACATAAAATGTCCGGAAACACACACAGGCGAAGCCATATTTCATATGTAACTAACAATCAGATGGGTCTGCGTGACTTAAGGCCTTTGCTTAAATTATAACTCTGCCACATCAAGGAAGTAAACGCATGTTACAGGTGACAGACGCATAACATGCGTAACACTGACAAGAAAATCTTTATCATCTGTTACCATCCTGGTATTGCGTTAAAGAGAGGCGTAAAGTACCAAGTGTTAGCAGACACTAAGCTCTTTTTGTAAAGTGTAAGTGAATACCAAAAAAATATCGCTGACAAATTGTTTGCGGAAACATTGTAGAGACGCTATACTGAAACGGTATACCAAATTGACAGGCAATTTAATCTAATGTAAAGCTTTACAACAGCAAAGCAGCAATTGAGACGTACTGTGTTACCTGTAGAAACAGCGCATTCGTATTTTTGTCTTTTGCATCAGCCAACAATACAAGTTGTGGATTTTTAACTGTAAGGTGCAGCTTTGTTTCGGGGACTTTGTCATCCCCTGCCCTTCCGCCAACTGGTCCCGTCACGGTTTGAAGAGAATGGACTGTGTCTCCTGCTTCGACGCTATTTTTACCTTTAAACATATGTGTTGGGGACGACTGAGGTGATGGTTTGTCGCTATCAATGACCTGCTCGGCTGGTGCCAACGCGGATAGGAATACATTGCTGAGTACCATAATGTACTCGACATTGAGAATGGTAAGCAGATTTTGCACTTTTATCTCCACTGAAAAAGATGAAACAAAAAAAGAAATAGTGGTGTTGGATACTGTTACTTCGTCCATTTAGAAACTACAAACAATCAAAATGACACTGCTTTCTGAAAGGATATTTAAATTAAATCTAAGTCGTCCAAATGAGCAGACAAACTACTTACTCGTTTAAAATGGCTTACGATTCAAGACCTCATAGAAAGTGACGGGTAAACAATAATCAAAAAGTCCTTAAACAGTCTCACTCTATATCTTTCGAAAATATTTCCATATTGGATTGATATCCTTTCACAGCACAATGTGCGGTATTACAGTACCTGCACTGAGCACCTTAATTGATGACACAGATTGGCCATAATCAGAACCAAAACCTAGTAAACAATTTCTTTGCCACATGTAACTGATATTTATAATATTACCTATTGCCTTATTACTAGAATAGTATTTTTTAAATTCTTTACAAGTATCTTTACCGCGCCAGTTACAAATGGAGTAAAGCTTCTATTCTCAAATTTTCAACACCGGCATCAGATCACGAGTCCAACCGCCCTGACTATTTTGCCACGTTAGCCCTGAGTATTTTAGTATTTTTATTTTAGGTCCATTTTGGACTTTACGATCCTGATTCAATTTCATCTACTCGACATTCCCCATGCGATCTGCTTTTTCATTGCTTGAGTTCGGATTTATCATTTTTTTAATGATCGCAAGGGGAAAGGTTCAGCTGTTTTAGTTACTTTCTTATATTGTTAACAAGCAAACAAATCATTATAAGAAAACATCGATCATTGTCAACGATAAATAAAATCAACTGGAAGCGGTTCAACAGCCTATCCAGTGATTTTTCCACCGAAAGCTTGGCATGAGCTCATATGAATTTTTAACTTTTATAATCTATCACGGCTAAGTATGACCTCCAATGCCTTAATGAAGATAATGAAAAGGCTCATTAAGATAGTTAATTTCATGAATAGATAAGAAATCAGAAAGAAAAAGTCATACTGCTGTATTCAGGTTCCATAACAAGTATCCTAATGACATATTGTGTGTATTTTGGCAGCTGGGCTCAATGTTGAGGGTGCCGATGATTACCTAAACAGCTGCACTTACTAACCAGATTTCCTTGGAAACAAGGTTTATCTTATTGATAAAAAAGAGAACAAATAGACACTTACTGGGTTAATGGGAATAAAACATGAGCAACAATGCCGAGCCAATTAACTGTATTCCGTGAAGTGAATATTATCCTCAAATTCTCTTCGTTCCATGCACCTTTTGGTGCTTTATGATAGCCTGGAATATATAAGATCATTAAGGCCTATAAAGCTGGAATTTCCTTAAAGAACTTACCAAATTTATCTCTTTCCTTTGTTTGCTCAAATTTCATTTCAAACATCACTTTAATTATCTCTTCTGGCGCCTCGTCATCAACAGGACTACTCACTCTTGAATCATGACTGGCAACGTACTCAATCATTCTAAAACAAGACAAGGTATTAAAAGCCTTACAATATACATAAGACTCCTACCAAACTAAAACGTTAAATTGCCGCGATATGCAGTATCATTGTGATATAATTCTAGTACATTGTCTCAGGTTTTGGTTATGGTCTGATCAGACTTTGACTATCAATTTCCGTTTCTCCGCTGTTTAAAACTTCAAGAGGCTTTGCAACTTCGCACAATTGATGTAAGTATTCCCGTTTCCAACCCTCTGATTATTATAATTCCATCCTCAAATTGATTTGTACGTAAGATTCTCATTGTCTACCAACTTGCCATGGAAGAAAATTGTGATGGATGTATTGGTACTATCTACATTATCATACTATTGTTTTAAACACCAGAATTATCTCACGTGCAATAACACAAATTGTAGATTCCGTCTTTAAATAGAAACCAAAGGGAGGAATCCAATATAAAATTAATTGCAAATGACAAGGCTGCGAAGAAGGTCGATCTGACACCATTGATGACAACAAAAAATATACCGAGTGGTGATAAGTTAGAAATTTATGCAAATTTCCATATTTAAAATCGCCTTACCTAGTTACACCTTCTCCACTGTCAGGTCTCTTGTCTTCCAAGGTTATGGTTTCCAGGCACAAAGAAGTCGTCAAAGATTCATCCGAAAGAGTGCTACCACTGACTCCCACCTTCCCGATAATGAACTGTCCGAGGCAAAGCTCTGGGTCCCTCGATGCAAATTCTTCCATCATAACCTACAGGAATGCCACTAAAAGCTATAAGTAACTTGTTTATACAGATTTAAAGATCAGTCAGTGTGCTATGTAGTTATGCAATTATTTTTGGAAACTTTATTGACAAAGTTTCGTCTACCAGACGTCTTTAGGTCACTACGTTAAGCCAATTTTCAGTAGTGACCTAAAGAAGTCTGTGAGATGAAAGGTTGTCAATAAAGTTTCCAAATGTGATGTTTCACTTATCATGATTCTTAATAATATGTAATTTTTGATCATTATTGGCAATGTTAAACAACTGACAACATTTCACATGGTATTTTACAAACTATTAGTCGACCTAAGACCCAAACCTGTTACTAATTGACTTTGCAAAGCAATTGAGTGGTTTGAGACATTTATAGGACATAAAACCTTAAATTATCCCAAAGGAGCCGACCTCAGCCCTGCTGGAGCAAAGTTATGACTTCAAAGGATTGGTTTTATTGTGTTTGTACAAAAGACGCAGGACTATTAAAACTCTATAATGATGTTGACCATGCAGATCTGCAGATTAAAACGAGGCCAAGAATGCCAAACTTAGCTGCTACTTCTTCCAACAACTACTTAAAACGTAAGTTCGGATCTTCCCTGATTGCTTCTCGCGCTGCATTACTTGAATAGTTATGATTTTTCTGTATTTCCAGGAGCTGGGTAAGACGTTTCTTGTATAAAAATATATCATATAACTATATCTACTACCAAATTATGTCAAATAAATAGTTTGACAACCGATGGATTTTCCTATCGATCTCGACATGTGAAAACTAGATTGTTAAATCAACTAAGCAATCTAGACAGCAATTTGATAGTGACAGTGGCATTGGAGAGTGTAGCTACTCACAGCCTTTACATTTGTGGGGAGGGGGCATGCATATTAAGCGTGACACAGTTTGACAAAGCTTTGCCATCTATAGACAAGTAAAAACAACTGGGTGGAACATGAGAATGGTGACCAGAGATCAAAATGTCTCAGCGCTGGGATCAAATAGGGCCCTGGGGTCTTCAAAGTAAGTGCGCTGCTCGGCCACAAGCTCCACCAAAATATTGACCTGACTACGAGAAACACTACGATAAATAAAGATTTTTGGCAGGCATGTACACATGCAAACAGTTATCACATCCACTGAGAGAGAAAGAAGGACATATATCCTATCAAAGTATGATAATCACGTGCACTTAAATGCGAGATTGAATTTGTGAAACAAGCATAAAATATTTCAAATTAGTGAACGTTCTCCGTTTAGCATATTTTAGAGTGGTTCTGTATCATAAACTTACCCATCACGGATAAAAACATATTTCTCTCTTTCATTTTCTGAGTCGGTTGGTTTTCCATAGCATTCATCCAAGACGATGGCGAGTTTGGCCTGTGGTGCTCCCATATCGACTTCAAAATACATATCTTGGTCATTATCAACTAATACTAAGGTATTGTCTCGCAGCTTTGTAAATGTAGAATCTGTAAACATCCTGATCCTTACTTCATGCACACCAGTAACTGGTCCAACAAACAATCGTTGAGAGGCTTTTAAACGAAACTGACCACTAGTAGCAGACGAAGTGGATCGGTATAAACAACGGAATGGAATATTGACTAATCTTTGTCGAATGATGATCAAACTTGATATATCTTGTGTGATTTGGTTAGTGTAAATAAGCGTTTCACCATCTTGAATGATGCCAGTTCCGCAACTTCCAAGTGGTGTAGATACAATAAAGTGAGTGGCATTTTCAAGTGCACGACATGAAGCATCACGTAATCTTAAACTGCTAGATTCAACAGGTGGAAGGGTGCTTTTGCTGAGTGTGACAGTCATGGCATATTGGCCGCATGATATGTCGACATCGTGTCCTGAAACAAAGCAAATGAAATTATAATTTGTCAAGGTGTCTAGAGCTGTTGCTGACTTCTAAAGGAGAAGAGGTAACTGTTCAACTAGCATGCTACGTTTTTGGAATCCAATATATGTGTCTGAGTAACAAAAGGTGCTCGAATGGCAACTTCGGCAATGAAATGACTGTAGATCCCTTATGCAAGCTGTGTGCCACAGTTATCAAAATGAAGAATTTTAAAATCTTGTTTATTACTCTATAAATAATATCTCATAATGCACTTTCATGGAGTATCAACTATGGTTATGAATTGGTTATATTTAGCATCATCTGTTTACAATAAGGAAGCGTCTCAGAAGATTGGAGCATTTTACAACTGCTATCAGTTCTCTTTCATTTTGTTTTATTAGTTCTCTCATAAGTCGTTTATTCTGCAAATACCAAAAAGATTGAAGTACAATAAATTTGTAATAACAACCAATCAAGGTAAGTGTTGTCTTTAACAAAATAAGGTTTATAAATGGTCACTTGTAAAAGATAGAAGAAATAAAGAAAAGGAATGTGTACTTTTCCCACTGCCATTGAGTTGGATTGAAAAAATGAAAGTAGGAGGAACGAGAATACCAGTTTCAATACTTCAATTTCCTACAATGATGGGCCATAATTATATATGGTCCTTGATAACCAATGATGTAATGGTTTGATATCACATGTCCATGCTTTAAAAGGTTCATAGTAGGTAGGTGAGTCATACGAATTGTGAAACGTTCCAAATAAAATGGACTATTGAATACATGAAACTTAATAAACATTCTTCTTAGCCTATGTCTCATTTCTCGTTATAACAAAATATGGAAAATCTATCTTTATACAAGATAAGATTAATTTCCCTTTTTTATGAGTAAAATTGGCCTTCATAATAAACTCATTGCGAAAAACATACTGAGCAATGTCTAGTGTAGTAGCTGGAAAAACTACTAAAATCACCACTACTAACACACCACTAATACGAATTAGTGTCGAAAGAATGTTAACGGCTGTTGCAGACCGGCTCTTGCAGAGGACTATCACCATCAGCAAGATGATATCATCAGCAGCAGCAGCATAATTATCATCATCATCACCACCACCACCACCACCACCACCATTATTATCGTCATCATCGTCGTCATAATCATTATTTTACAGCCACAGCAGAGACGGACTGTCTAATCTATTTGCAGAGAGCAGATTCCGCCGTTGTTACAGGTTTGTCTTCAACCATTATTTTTGCGCCTCAAGACAAGGTTTCTTGATAGATTCTTTAAACGCTTGTTGGTAGAAAAATGCATAAGATATGAGGTATATGACTCATATTCCTTATGGCAATAATGTCTTAAGAATGAAGCTCTTTCCTTTTCTAGAGGATACGGTACACAGGAACGTTACACGAGGATGTATGGTTTGGGTAGTTTTACTACAGTGGTTAGGCCCTTGGCTCGGAACTTGAAATTCATTCCTCATTTTGCCCTTGGAGGATCAGGAAGTCTCTTTGTTTTATTCTTTTTTGTATTGATTCATCTACGAGCAGGCACATATCTCCATCCACCAACATTGTATAATCAATGTAGCGAGAAGTAAGAGGGACAGTAATACCCTCAGACAATTTTTGTTCGTCATTAGAGGATAAGTCCCTTAGCTGCGTATTAAGTTACTGTGAATACTTTATATTCTAAAAAATAACAGTTTTTATTGTTATTTTATTGTTATTGTAACAAAGTAAAACATGCCGATAAAATGTAGCAACTCAATTTTTATGATGTGATAGTATCTAAAAATGGAGGGGAAATCTTGATTTCAAAAAGAATGATTATGTTATGGTAATGCAGCTACTAATAATGTTGATGATGATGGTTATTACAATCTTGACGATGGTCAAGATAATCATGATGATAGTCACGATAACCATGATTGCGATCATGATAATGATCAAGATTATGATCATGATAATGATCATGATTGTGATATTGGTAGTTGTAGCGTAAATGGCTATCTTGATCACGATGATGGCGCTTATATGGCGGTGATTTTTATATTAATAACAATAAGGGTGATGATGATTAAGTTCATTTTGATAATAATATATGCAATTAGTATTAAACAGAACTAAAGGACGGAAAAAGTCTCATATCACTATTTCCTACCTGTTGATCTCCTCCTCCTTGACAATACCCCAGTGGTTGTTGTGGGCGTTTTAAGACCGCAGGTGGTTGAGCATTCCGGGTCTTTGAGGTCACATACAATTACAGTGCAAGTCAAATGGGCAGTTTTTCCTTTTGGGAGGGACTTCGTGTCCATCGAAAGGCGGAGAACTTCGGTGCGTCCACTGTGTTCATAGAATAACACTTTCTTACTCGAGGGACAACTACATAGAGAAAAAAAAGATAAATTAAGCAGGTAATAGCCAAAAAATTATATAGTGCATGTTAGATAGAAAAGAATGATATACAAAATCTATTTTTGATAAGGACTCGCGAAGGGGCTTCAGTGTTACAATGTTCCTAAACAATTGATGAATGTAGGTATATACTCAGTAAGCCCTAGGTTACTGGTAATTTTGTTGTGCAATTCCCATTTTTTTTACATCAGACGTAACCCAGAAAGCACCAATAGCTCAGGGTTATATTGAGTAACATGTTTTTCCAATAGAGACAACACCATGATGGTTGTAACGTGTTACAGAATTTACTATCCTTGTGATCATAAGCCTTCGACCCGGCCAAGAAACTACTGCGTTTTTGGCACAACCTCTTAATCACTCTGCCACGATGGCTCCTAAATTGCAGGACTATCTATGTTTATGTCAGTGAGTGCACATGCATCATGGAAGAATAAGAAGGATCCTTGGACAACTGCATAGTGTCTCCAAACACAAGCAGTGTGGTCACTTGGTACGCCCAACTAGCCGCTCATTAGGTCAATGAGATAAAATGATGTATACCGTACAGATAATTTGTCTCGAATATCGGAAAGAAAAATGATTTGGCATTGCAGGGGAAAACTGTATATATGTACAAAGACAGCAATTTTTTGCTTGATAACTGACTTAATTAAAAAGATAACTCATTATGATAATCAACGCCCGAAAGAATTTTTACATTTTTATACTTTAGAAACACTTCGGAAAATTAATTTGAGATATTAGATTGTTTGAAATATGGGAAAATTGGCAATAAGAGTGGCAAAAGTAATATTATAAGTATACATAGTGTTTTCAGTAACTCAGGAACAGATTCTAAAACAAGAAGTGGAAACCGTTTAGATTAAAGAAAATTTTTAGCCCTTGCAGAAAATTGGTATTGAGGCAATTAAAAGTTTCAAAAGTGGTTTGGAGGAAAAAAGATTAAAAATACAACAAATATTTTTATACAAGGAAGGAATATCCTTTGAATGAAATTGATCAAAGGCATGTTAAAATGATGCGGACACAAAATAAGTGCACAGTACAGAGGGGCTATCTGGCAGTCGGTAGAATTTTTCATTTTCCTTTTTACACTATTAACTCTCTGAGCTCGTGAGTCATTTTATATTTCTGTTTTCTGATGAAATGTTTAATTATGCGTGAGGGCCCAGCGGTGGAGTGCTTTATAGGTTTGCTTCAAACACTAAGACGTATTGATCTGATACCGGCTTTGCTTGTCTTAGCTGTGGGGCTCTTTCATATGGGCTGCATGTGAGGCATATGGCGGAAGTCCTCCAAAAACCCAGACTTGACACACAGATACACAGAAAAAGAGAAAATTATTGACTTCAGAACGTAAAATATGTAAATATACTAGTAGTTAATCAGCTGGAGATACAGCCATTGAAAGTTTTCGTCAACTTAAACATAGTTAAAGTAAACTCACCCTTTATGAATTAGCTGCACCTTGTTCTTGCTAAACACAGAGTGCTTCAAAGCGCAGTGTTTTGTTCGAAGTGTAATGCCTCCATGTTTGGCCGAAGAAACAAGATCAAGAATTTGTCCATTCATCTTTGTTGCAATTTCCACTGGAGACCTTATAAATGTTTGCTTCACATTGCGACCAACCAATATTTTAAACTGCAAACGATATGGATGGATAGTTTTTATGTGGAAGAAGCGCTTTGGTCTTTGTAATGAGAATTTAGCGCGGGTTGAGTCGCTTTGAGCTTTTGAAAAGGAACAACTGACTTCCATTGGGAAAAACGAACTATATTGGTTAACACCCTCAAGATACACCATGTTTCTGTAAACAACTTGAGTCTTCCCGTCAGATCTCATGGCACCACACTGTGCAACCATGTGGTTAAAAAGAAAATGTGTACCATTGTCCTTCGGGATGCAGTCTTTGTCATTCATGTGAAAAAGATGTTTGCTGACACCACTGTACAAATTCTTTTTCATGATAATTTTCATTTTGCCATCCAGGCAGATACTACTAAGCTCTGCAAAGAAAAGATGCATACCAGAATAATTTAGAAGTACATGAAGAAAAGTAAGATTGGAGATAGGAAACATTTGCAAAGTCAAAGGGGGCGGGAAAGCTAGTTCTTAATTCTTTTCAAATGATGGAATCTGACAGTTGAAAATATGAAAATTTGTTTGGAGACGACGAAATTCAACAAGAAGGGCAAGAGGGCGAGGCATAAGAGTGATCATGATCTGGGGTGGATTCGATTGC
>JAAAKM020000498.1:16656071-16712423 GCA_010016025.2 Alatinidae sp. Z8VKAUB7J3
GGAGACGACGAAATTCAACAAGAAGGGCAAGAGGGCGAGGCATAAGAGTGATCATGATCTGGGGTGGATTCGATTGCTTTCAACTCATATTATTAAGAAGACGAATATGTTTCAAAAAGCATCATAATGTGACTAATAAAGGGGAACAATTTAATACTCGTATTTGCCACTGAGAATAAATCTGATTCACTAAACACCAATACAAGCGAGAGGGCGATCGCAACCCATGCAAACCCTACTTGCGGCTCAGCTCGTATTTTCATATTCAAATCGTGTCCATTTTATTGATGCTGATTTGTATACTATTGTCACTATTATCAACGTATATACATTCTCTTACCTTATCTTAAGGATCAGAGAGAAAGAAACTCGGCTTCTCGACTTTTTACCTGAAGATAAAGTCTCTCAAACTTGTTTTTAATTCTTTCGTGGTCCACAGTAGATTAACAGAATATTTGGCCCCTAGCATGCTAATGAAGTTATGAACTGCCAGTATAAAATACCTGACATGAACGACGTTGCCTCATTTCACCTAAATTTTACCGCAGCTACAACCAACAGGGTATCCTGCCGTTCTTTAAAGTTAAGTCAAAATGATTGCATAGCTGAACACTCAAAACAAGCTTACAGAACTCGCTGATCGGTGTAGCAAAACCCGACGTCATTCCTTCCACTCCGTCATGATCTCGTAAATGTAGTTGATATTCTATAAGTATCGCTAGGGCAGTGTCACTGATTTAACTGGCTGGTTGTTCGTGTAATATTGGATGCACAATGCTAAAAAAGAAAACAATTAATCAAATCATGCCTACATTCTTATTTTCCTCGAGATTGGTAATATTCATTAGCCTGAGAATTCCGACACGCTTTCTCCAATGATGCCTTGCAAACCTTTGTAAGGATCTTTGCTGACATCTGTTTGGAAGCCAATGTTGTAAATCGTTTACATTAAGAAGGCAACAAAGGTCCTGCAAGTGTTACTTACCGGGTGGACGAATAATTTTTTTCTCCACTTTCACTCCCCATTTCGAATGTCTCTTAATTCGACTGCCTTCGTCATCCACGCAGCCTTGCCTGCATGTTGAATGGGCATCGTTTAATTCGCAAACGTCAACTTGACAATGAATGTAAAAGCTGCTTACTTCTTGTCCGGCAAATTTAAACGACCGAATGCTGAAACGACTCTTCCATGGTCCGGATGCGTAAAAACTAACTGTATTATCCAATATACACCTGAAAGAAAGAAGTTAATGAATCATATGATCATGTACCTGTCATAGTGTATAGCTTTGTTTATCATGCCATGTTTCCTCTGGAAGCAACATGAAGCGCCTGGCAAAGAGGGTATGTAAGTCGGGGCTTTGTTGCAAATGATGCAAGGTCATAGATAGGTTTTAACAAGATCGTGTAAATTATTCAAATTTATGGGTCTTTGTATGAAATGCAACGATCTCCACCATGGCCGTACACAGCTGAGGAGACAAGAAGGAATGTTGGAAGATTTCTTAACATTTAAAGTTTGGTAAAAGAAAATACTGTCGTTTTAATTGCTTATTGTGTTTGAAAGATTATTAAGATTTTGATTTCATAACGTAGAAAAGTCAAAGCTGCGTTTCAGTTTCTCATGTAGCCACCCTTCTCTTACTATCCAAATTTATCTTTATTAGATATTGTAGATTTGTGTCACAGTACAGGAGAGACTTGAGGCAACAGTCATTATGAAATTTTAACATTTACAATACACTAACTACATTTATGTAAGCATATTATATTTTGTTATCATGCATCATATGTTCATATACATTTTTGCTTGCATACTGAAATCAACAAGTATGCGGGTATGAAAGGAAAATGTATATCTGTCTTGATTTGTTTTATGATAGATGGACAGAGCGAAGGCACGTTATGGTAGTCGCTCGCAATAAAGCACACTTGAAAAAGAGAATTATGAAGTTCACTTGAAAGTGGTAATGAATGACAAATGCAATCAAAACATTAATTAAACTGGGTTAGTTAGCAATCCTTCGGACTGTCTAATTCGGACCTATTCAATTGGCCCCTTGCGGGCGGCATAGAAGCAGTACCCTACTGATCCAGCTCGCGTTTCTGCCAAGAGAGCAGCAAACCAATTTCTCGGGCCGGACTTCAATATACCTTTGCTCTCACTCAGTTATGAAGATGAAGCACCAAGTTGCTGTTTGGAGTGGCTTCCCTGTTTATTTTGGCGGTCCTGCTTCGTGGCTGAGCCTGCGTCATGACTTGCTTCTCTACTCGGTAGCCTAAATTGAGGGGTGTTGCCCTTGGACGCCCTAGCTGCCCTTTACTTATTAGTTAGCCTCTTTGGTGGTTTTACTGTTTATTTTGGTTTCACGAGCTTGTGTTAGACGGCACATTCTTCAAATGCCACCCACAAAAGGAAGTACACTTGGGTAGGTCAGGAAATAAAGAAAAAACTTGTAAATTTGTATCGAAGATAAATTACAGGTTGATTATATTACAGCAAAACTCAAGATTAAAAACAGCATTAAGAACGCTTACGGCTACCCTTATTGCTAATATATCATCAGACAATAATTTATTTAATTTGTGGTGTTGATAACATCCTACGTGCACTGTGTCCCCAGTTAGCTTATTAGAGAATGGCCTTTAAATCTAAAACTACAATGGAAATGTGTTCGATTAGTGGTCATGTGGTGTAGCTTGCAAAGGTATTATAATACCCTTACGCAACCTTAGCTTGGGGTACCGATTTGGGGATTTAATACTCACTAACTTTGAAAGCGGGAAAGAAACATCTGGAGGGACCATTCTGAGAGAAGATGTTTACGTTCCGAGAGTAAACCGAGACAAATTCTGGAGCCGAGCGGAGAATCTAGGATGGTCTCATGCTCACAATAAATATTTTGACAACTCCTGCAGCTGAACTGATAATAATAGTATTGATCTCAGCCTTTCAACTTTAACCCTAGCAATGAGACCAAGACATTGACTCGTTCGAGATGTTTCTGTGCATCCGAGGGATCTCAACTTATGCATAAGCCTGTGTAATGGCTTGGACATTTTAGCTTTGTTTCTTACCGGACAAGGGATACAATACTTAAGGCAACAATCCACTGTAACATTTCCCTCCTGAAATTGGCTTGGAGATGACTGTCAGTGTTGTTTAGGCTGGCATGGGACACCATAGAGTCTCACTGGACAACTACCGCCCTCAAAGTATTCTTATCAAATATTGATAAAAACTTGAGAATTAGGATGATCAATACGTTGGTTTGGAGTTTTGCTTTCTATGGCTCAGTGCCATGGGCATTGAAACAAGAGGATAAAAAGTTACTGAAAATATTATAATGTGGGTATAGAAGAGAATGCAAAGGGTTACTTGGACGGAAAGAAATATACATGAAGCAATATTTAGTTATACAGGAAAAGTAATACATCTATTTATACAATATTGGCAGGAGAGTAAAGTTTCTGCGGTCATCCTTAAGGGAGCCCAATAAAGAAGTTGCTGAAAAGCAGAATGGGGAGAAGCCTCCTTGTTGGAAAAATTAATAAATTTATTGATAGTATTTAAAAAGGAAAAATACAGAAAGATCTGACATTTTTGATGTGATACCGAGGAAGGACAAAAGCCATATAAGACACCCTATGTAGCAGAACACCTGATAAAAGGATCTTTTTTAACAAAGTAAATTATCATTCAAAGACCAATAACTCACCCATTCTTCAAGAAGTAGTATTTTACTTTATTTGCTGGATCTTTATTTGGTGTAGCATAACATGTAGAGGGCATGATTTCCACATTGTTATCTCCAAATATAAGACGTATTTCGTAGAAGACATCAATGAACTCCTTTTCAGCAACATGTTTACCTTTAATCGGCTTACTAAACAAGTCATCTGAAAACACCATCATGCGCAGACCATACTTTCCTGTGCTTTCCAACTCTTTGCAGACAACAGTCCTTTGCTTTGCTAAGAATCTACTTAACTTAGTGCGTTGGCGTATACCAAGAACTCCTTTGCTTCCAATTCCTATTATGGCTGGGCACTGAACGGTACGTTGCCTCATTCTCAACCTTGCTCTAGCTTTTGCCAGGGATATGATGCCACCTTGAAGAACTGGCCCGATTCCAATCATGTGTTCACACTCTACAATTTTCTCCTGAACTTGAACTTTTCTAACTGCCGCAGCAAAGAGGAAAGGATAAAAGCAAGCAAACTTGATTTTGATGATTGGGCATTTGGTAACAACATCTTCTGGCTTTGGGTATTTTGTCACCAGCACATTGCTATAGACGATGCCATCGTATTGATATCTCCTATTAGTCCCGCAGTCCTTCAGCCATGGATGACCAATGTAGTGAGTCCCGTTGTCGCTGGCAGTACAAGCTGGATCATTCAAGTGCAATTTACCTGCAGACTTAATCCTTTTTAATTTCTCCTTCGGGATCGAAATCTCCATGGAATTTTCAAGGCATTGTACTGTAACGTCATCGCTAGTCAAACCAGGATGGCCACTCACGAGACCAACAAACGCCAAGCCTAAGCAAAGGAAGGAATCCAATGATTAACTAATGCATACACTGTTTGGAAAGTCAAGGCAAGCAATATGATGTCTTGAGAAAAGGCAATAACTTACCTGTTCAAAGATTAAGACTCGAAAGCGTATTCCCTTTTTTCACCACCACAATAAACATCACAGCAATAATACCAATACCAAAAATGTTTGTAAATTACATTTAAAACACATGAGTGCTGGTTACAGTAATTAAGTGGTCTCGTACGTTATTGGATTATACATGGGAGGGCATGCAAAGTTGTTCGAAATTGTTCACAAGATGTTGGAAGACCAAATAATGCAGATTACGAAGGATGCGTCGGTCTCGATGAACGTAAATACAGGCATACGGAGTACAAGTATAGGGAGTCTATATTAGTAACTGTAGAAAGCTACCTCTTTAAAGCTTACAATAACGACTATGGCAATAATGGTTGTTTTCCGTGTAACCTACGAATTCCAATAAGAGGAATTCAAATAAATCTATGCAAAATAATAACTAACTTTAATGTTTAGAGCACATAAACCAACAGCAGATTATATGCTTTTTAAAAGGTTGTATTATCAATCGGCAAACTTCCTTTTTCCGACTTGAAATGCCTGTACCTAAACCACCTAGTATAGTATCTCATGCGATTGTTCCAAGAAGATAGAGCATCGTTTCAGGGTTACGCACTCTGACTACTCAGTCAGGAAATCATAAACGCGGGAAATCCAATAGGTACCAATTGTAGGAAAAGGAAAACACTGTACGCGGCTTTCAAAGAAGCTTTAATAGTAATTTTGTGTAAGAAAAGCAACGCATCATGCTCTAGACAAGGATTTATGATGACATCTCGCTGTCCACTTTACGGGTTGACTGTGATGCTACGATCAGACAAGTAATCTTTGATTTGGCGAGTGATTAGCGGGATTCTACAGGCGTGGTTTATAAAAAAATATGCCTGAAACAGTTCAATGAAACAGAAGTACACGCTAGGCTGAACCACGTTAGTTGCAAACACAGCAACATCTTCTTCTTATATTTTCCTAAAGAAAAGCTCCATTGCGAAGAGAAATGAAATTGGGAGGTCTGGGTCATAACACCACGGCCGACTCGTCCACCTTGACAACGACACTCCTTTTAATCGCTACAGTAATATGAAAAAGATATCTGCTATTCGTTATGCTTTCCAGATTATCCTCACATTCTAGACTTGACCAAATTATCCCATTAAAAGATTTGGTCTCTTGTCAGCACAGATCGTGTAATTGTGTTCTATGAACACATGAATGCGCATGAAGAAGTATTATTAATGAACTCCTATGATTTCTTTGTAAGTTTCTAACCTTTGACAGAAATCTTCGCTCGAAGGGAAACGTATACCATATCTAATAAGATGAGCCAAAGCTATCACGTTTATACAACCACAAAAGTATCTTAAGCGAATATAATTGACATGACAGAAAAAAACGCTACATTTGCAGATCTATCGTAGTTGGGATTTTCGATTCCAATAAACTTTTCATTGAAGACTTAATTGTTTGAGACACATGGTTTCTGATATTATTGTCCCATAATGATACCAACAGACTTTTGTCCTAGAGATAAAGTTGACATTACCAATGACCTAGAAACTGCTGGAAGCCCTCTTCCCCTGCACTTGACACTGCGGCTTTGCGGAGAACCTCGACTATTTTTTACGTATGATTTATTTCATCAGTAGATGTACAGTTTTAATCCAATTGAAGAAATTTGACCACCATATGACTAAAATGTCTTAGAACCACAATAGACAGGGCTGAGTACGTTGATGATACCCATGTCTATTCCACGTTGACAATTTCTGAAGCGTCTGGTTGTTGCAGAGTTTAACCCAAAATCTTTCTCAAAGAATAGCGCCCTCTAGCTAACTTTATACCTTTGCTGAGTGTTCTCTTGCTACAAAGTCAGTCAACTGTAACATGTAATTACTTTATTTTTCTTTAGTTGATGCTCTTCCTCTTCTTATCTTTGCAGTTCCCTTTTCTTAGATGCAGTCAATTTTCTTAGATTCCACGTGCAGCATTTGTTTGCACGTGCCGAACACCCTAAAATCTTTCTGTTGGCCTTTGTTTTGATCCTGCCTTCTTGCCCTTTTATGTTCCACAAACACATGACTAAATCACCACATTGTGTGAGGATACACATTTCCCTGCGCATAGATATTTTAGAAATGCTTCCAGCAGTCTACATTGGAGTGGAAACATCGAGGCATCTGTAGTCGAACAGTGCTTTTGATTCTAATACTTAGCTTTGCCCACTGGAGCACGGATCCTCAAAAATGTTAAACTGTTTTATCAAAATTCACTTGGAATAGGAATCCTCCCTAAATACGTTGCTTCACAGATCTTTTGTTTGGATTAAAGCATTTTGTCGGATACTGGTCATAGCGTTTAGTCTTGAGTGACCAAAGAACACAAGAACAGGGTAACTGTTTTCAACGTTCATAAAGAATTTTAAGTCGCTGCTAAAATAGAAATTACAGTTTTTGGCGGGATTTTCACAGAATATGATCTAATTGTACGCAAACATTATATTTACAAAACGTTGATTCAAATACTAATTTAAAACTTTTAAACCTAATATATTTACCCTCTATATAATCAGTTTTACTATCCCTATACAAAGTAATGTCTCAAAATAATAAGTAATCTTTGTGAGTTATCATAAAAAGTTTAGTAAACGAGCTTTTTACGACAACAACTAAACAACTTTAACAACGTAAAAAGTAACTATGAGATTGGACTTGCTATTTGCTATTCCTTTTATTTTGAATATATACGTTTTTCCATTTAGTTAATCTACCTGTAGGCCTGGGGTAAATAATCTAGATCTTGAAGTTTGACAATTTACCAGTCGGTAGAAGTGGTCATGTTTTGTCTAGATGCTTTGAATGGATTAAACTTAATGCCATATTTAGAGACCATTTGTATCACCACCTTCCCAATGATCACAAAGAGTTCTTACTTTTTGCCTGCAAAGCTGTACGTGTGTAAGGATCATTCCTAAACGTACATAATGGAAATATCAAACATTTTACCCCATCTTTCACATTTTTCATTTACAATACTTCTTAACCGACTTCGATTTCCTATCGCAACTCCCTCATTGGGCACCTATTTCAACCTACACAAATATTGGAATTCATTTTTATGTCAATGCACCCTGATTTTATTTGTTTCCATGGTAACTGTGGTTTTCTTTATTGCTTAGAACCTGGGGGTCACTTCCATTGTAATCAATTGTTGATCAAATTGCTTGACGCCAGGGGACATTAATCAATGAAGGACAGGTTTGACATCTAAGATAAAGTATTTACTATGTTCAGGATTGATAATATGGGGTGTATTCAAACTTACCTTGCATGACGTGAGTAAGGATGATGCAACTTTAAGTGGTATCACAAGGTAGACCACGTATAATTATCAAGAGATAGCATACCAAAAGAGAAAGGATTGTCTTATTACTACATTATGTTTGAATTTTGTATCAACTATTCGAGTGATAAAATGCTAGAGGAGTTTAATTGTCAATTACGATCAATGAATGTAAATACTCAGTTCCCTACACATGTAATGTAAGAGAACAATTCAATCTTCTACATCCAAACAAACCTATCTCAAGACATGTCTACAACCTGAAACAGATTTTTGTGCCATCGTTACACAAACCATGGACTAAGCAACCTCGTGCACTTGCATTTGCTAAAACCCGCTACCCTCTTTATACTATTACGAAAATTGGAAATGAAAAATTAGTCAAGCCTAGACTTTTTATTTTATCAATACAGCTTGCCAATTTACAATACTGCAAGCATATAAATAAGCAGCGACTTACCTTCACAATTGCAGCTGATCCTTTAAACTCATAGGGAAACCTTAAAACAACATACCATTCATTCAAATGTAAAGATGACACACAATTGCTTCGTAACTCATCATTAGAGTCCCTGAACAAGCACGTTCCAAATGAAACTTCTTGTTCAAATTGTTCACGTTACAAAAGAACGACCTTGTGTTCGTACCAGGATACATGCCACAGTGTAAAAGTAGAAAAATGAGGGACTGGGTCCAATGGTACAGGTTTAATAGAAAGCCATAGCAACAAACAAGGGGCACTCTATCAACTTAACTGGAGAAGGGATATGAACATGAGTTCAAAACTGAATCGTTGGTCAAAAGTAGGGGGGGGGCTCTATTCTTTGCTTTGGACCTTGTATATAACGTTCCAATTTGTGTGATGTGATCTACGCGTATTCTCCTTTTACTTTTATCATTCAATTCAAGACATGAGGTGTTTGTATGAATGCTTAAACCTTTCTCACGGTGTTATTATGTAAGGATATAAAACCACTATATTATACCACTAACTTGTTTTGCTGACAGATGCTCAGATTACAAGTATCCGCAAAGGACACGTGTGCAGGTAATTTGTGTTAGTAGATATTTTTTTCAGTATTTCCCAACGTCGGCATTTCCTCTTTACTTATAATAACATAGTGGGTCACAGTTTCTTTGTGGTATCCACCTCCCCACCTTTTCGTTCTCGGTACAATGTATGAGAACAAAATTGCCTTTCCAAAAGAACGAAATATAACAGTATGAAATTTAGTTTATTAGATAGGGGCATTTTGATTCTCCTATGGTTCTTTGGCAGCGGCGGAGCAGATGCAGCGACACAGTTGTCTCTCTTGTCAAGGAAAGGACCATTGAATAGCGGAAATAACAGCATTATTGGATATTGACGATGATAATTTCCATACTTAATGATGGAAGAAATGACACAGGTTCAGAGTTGATACTTTCCTTTTCACCTAAACATTTGACCTCATGCTGAATATTACATTAAACAAGTCTAAAAATTCGGTGAAGCACGTGATCGTATGGTCTACCAGCTTGCTTTGCATAACGCGACCTGGGTTCGAACTAATCCCTGGAAAGATGCAAAATCTTTTTACCACAGTCAAGGAGCCTATTTAGTCCATGTGAGGGAAATCAGGAAGATGTCTAGAAGTTTGATGGATGGATTGTACATGTGTTTGATGTACCCACTGATATCAAACTGTGTCACACCGAATATGCTTGATGCATACGTAAACTATACAAAGTACTCCAGTCTGCTCAGGCAATTTCATTATAATCTACTGATTGGTTCTTTCAGGCATCGAACGACTGAGCTCTAATGTAGTGAAGTGTAAGGGAAAATAAGTCAATAAAAAATACATGACGTATATTAGAGAAACAGTAACGTCGGGCTTTCATTATAAATACATTGATGTGTTTTTCAATTGCAAGGTCTGAATTAATATATTCCAACTGAATCAAGTTCACAATTTTGATCTGTGGAATATATTCGTTTCGTATGTGTGTCAGGTGTTTTGAAGCAGCAGCAACGAGTTGTTTTCGTATATGAACTCATCTAATAAATGTAATCTTCAATGACTATGTAGCAGCAGAAAACTAAAATGATTTTAATATGTCGTAAAGGTCGCATTGTTATGCAAATCAAACACTTTTAGCATCAGTCTGATTTCAATACTTGGTAATAAAAATGACCTGACATATCTAAACCTCAGGGAAATGTATTCCAGAGGAATTCAGTCTCATGCTGATGCTTTTAAATGAACAATTGTCCGCAAATATAATTTGTCTGACTCTTGAGATAGACTTTAAGATCGTATCAAATAGCAGGCAATCCTATTAAAGACTCTTTGACATAAATTAGATTTCAAAGTTGAAGTATAGGCTGGTTGATGCAACTTATCTGGATATCAACATGGATAGTTTAATACGTTCCTTTACCACTTAGTGGTACATGAGTACCCTTTACCCAATCCAACAAGTTTTGTAGTCTCCTCGTTTTCATTTGAACAGTGTACTCAAATCGATTACTTACCATGGCTTCGAGGCTTCCACGTAGGCGAAAGTCATAAGAGAAGAAGCTGCTTGACGTATCATATTAGAGTGATATTTCTTGCTTAAGGGGTGACGGTTCTTTACTTCATTAGACGATATTTCTACTTGAAGGTGACAAATCTCGATTACTGAAGGTGGTTTCAAATAACACCGATTAAGGAGGAGATGTTAAGCAGATATTAGGAAAAGGAATTCCATAATCATTATCATTCTAATGCATTTGATTGCTGCAACGTCTCAACAATGTAGCACCCCTTGTCATTCATATTTCAATATGCCATTAGTGTCGAAATCAAAACATTAAAGTAAAATGATGGCATAGCTACTACATTTATTTACGAAGCAAGTGCTGTACAATAAGGGAAACTAAAACTGGTCGCATCCTCTTAAGAAGCAGTTAGTTACAAAAGTAAATGTGTCACTAAATAGAAACGGATAGATCGAAACATATTATTACTATTAATATGTTTTGCAATCTTTGGTCTTCTCTGAAATTAAACTAAAAGGTTTGGGCAAAATATTATCGCTCTACGTTAAAAAAGCAATAGAATCGTAGCTTAAGGAAATTACACCCTTTTCTTGTAAAGTCTCTGCAAAACGCTAGAGGTGCCAATGGATCGATGCTACTCAAGACCCTTTAAAGCATTTAGGTAGGTTAAACAAATGCAATAAAGTCACAGAAGAACTGGCACCCTTCATATGTCCTTTGATATATTCTAGTCACGAGGAACCTTTACGGTCTAGAAAGCGATTAATCCTAACCAACTCTGTTTACTGATTCCTTAATCGACTGTCACTAAAGAGACTGACAAAAGGCTGTCAAAAGGGTTCGTTCCATTAACTCAAATTGTGACAGGTTAATATTCCCTACGCCAGTATTTCCTCAGCATACTTTATAAACAGTCATCATGTCTACGTGCGAAAGCTAGTTTAGTATCTTAAGAAACACAAGCAGTTTTGTTTTAGGAGCTTGTACGATTCCAGTTCTTCCTAATTAAAGATGAGAGCATACAGCACGCAAACTCTGTATCATAGAGCTGTGGGGTGATAATATAATGTTGACAAAGAAAATTCAAGTAAAAAGAGTGAAATGGCTGGTAGTTAACTCACCCTCCGCTGAAGTCAATGGCATCAGGGTAAGCAGCCCGTATATTATCTGCACAAACATCTTCATACCATAAGCCACACACTGTAACACAAATTGTCAAACACAATTTCTTGTTACTCTCGTGGCTATCGGAGGGGCTGAGCGACTGTATCTAATCTATCTTTTGTTTTCTTGTATTCTGTTTAAACGACTTTTGCTAATACCTCAGCCCACAGGGTCCTATTTTAATACACCACAAATCTTAGCCATTGGTCAATACACTCAGACTTCGATGAAATATCAGAAATTGGCTTGAAAGCACAGGAAGTGTAGGACTGAAGATGCCGGAAGAGTTCAAACTTGCCGCCATGAAGCTGATCGACGTAGACATTTTTTTGGTTAGAGCAAAGGAACATATCCGCACCGTTTTCCCCTTAATCTTTAATAACTACTGGTTTGCTAACAGTCAGGTGACTAAGTGACGCGGTGTCTGTAAGCTGATGAAACGTTAAGTTGGAATATAGGATCATCCTGATGTTTAAAATGGAGAGGGTTGTGCTTTCGTCTTTACTGATGTTCTTTCAACTGTCACATAGTCTCTGTACATCATACGTCGTCCGTTCTTTGATTAATGTCTCAAAATGAAGTAAATGCTTGGCGTCTGGAATTACTGTAAGCGATCAGTCCCATGCCTTCATATTTTAATCCCAGATTCATCAGTCATAATCATAGGCGAATCTGTTGCCAACGAAATGGGAAAGAAGTCCGTGGTTTATTTCCTGCGGTCTCCTCGGCGATGTATTAAATTGCACATTGTTCTTGATTTGGATGTCTATGATAAAAGAAGTATCGTCAATCTTGATAAATGAAGGATTGATTGTTGATATTTTTGAGCAAAACGTGTTCAAATAAAACCTGCTTAGGAGCCGCAGTTTACTCAAAATGCAGGGGGTGGGGGGTGCAACATTAAATCAATGTTAATGGAACCTCTCTATTGCAGATACCACTGATTCCAAGTGAATCTGCTGTAACGAGGTTCTTTTTAATAAAATATCACAAATGCTTCAATGTTTTTTAGAAGCACAAAAACTTTGTATCCATAGGCATACTCTCCTTAAAAATACATTCAACCCCGTGTCGCCTCTGCCCTTGTTGTGTTCTTAAGCGCTTTGCAAATTGCGCGTTTGCTGGGCATATTTTCTTTACTCTCGACAGTTAGTTAGAAGAAAGTCAAGACGAATATCAGGAAATGGACTTGAAACCGCATGTTGGAAACAAGTCTAAGAAAAGTGGCATATAGAGACCTACAAGGCATTAACATGGTTATAATACAGATAAACAAGACTCAGTCTCCCCAGTTTCCGAATTTTTCTCTTATCATGAAAGCAGCCTGGTGACTGCACTAGCAGATACTTGTCATATCACTCCATGTAGCAATCAAATTTGGAACGTCGGTAGAAGAAAATCAGCTACAACAATTGATATTGTACCCCTAAATAGCAGCTGGCGAGTTTGTTCTTCAGAATAAGGTACCAAATATCTATACCATTTAATAAAAAGTCTTACTGCCTCAATATATCACTCTTAGTCGCTTAAGTAATAAAAACTTCTTAATCCTGATTGATAAAACACCTGGTTCAGTGTGCCAAGACCGCACGGTAACAGGCCTGCGGTCCCGGGTCGCCGGCGCAGGCCGCACGCAGCGCTCGGTCGGCTCGAGTCGGCAGCAGTGTCCAGAGCATGACGATCGCTGCAAGGAGCAGCAGCGAGACAGGCACCGCCACGGCAATCAGGAGTCCTAATCGCAGGCGCGCGTGGGCCTCCTCGGCCTCGGCCATGAGCCGGCTCGCCAACAGGTCAACGTCGGGCGGCAGGGGCTCGAGTCGCATCGTCGGCACGGCCACGCGACGCTCTTTCCTTTCCTGCGGGTCCCAAAAGGCGACCGCGATCGGGCTGATCTCGATCACGCCGTCACGGTCAACCCGAAGATCCCAGGACTGGCGGAGGCGGGCGACCGCGCCGTCCAAGCTGACCTCGGTACGCGCATCGCCGCCGGCATCGACCACCGACAGACCGCGCACCCGGCCGTGGAGAGGAGGCTGCAGCCGGTCCGCCGTCACGCCCGTGGCAACCACATCGACAGTGCGGCGCACCACATCGCCCACACGAAGCCGATCAGGCGGCGTGGACCAGCTATCGCTGATCGTGACCGATGGGGAGACCAGCCACCAGTCGGCCCGGTAGGCAGGGTCGATGGGCTGCACCTCGACAGCCAGCGATGGGCCCTGGGCAGTGAAGGGGACCGGCTCGCCCTCGCCCTTGTCCACCGCGCCGGTGACGGCCACGGGCAGGATCCGCAAGGGACCACTACGCCGCGGATAGAGTGCAAGCGCGGTCTCGAACAGGTAACCGTGGCCGGAATAGGATCGCACCTGCCGCGTCCGCGGCTTTGCCAAGGTCACAACATCGACGTTCTCGATCTCCGGCATGCGCAGGTCTAGAGCCTCGAAGGGGTGCTGCGACGTCACCCGCACCATGAGCCTGAGCTCCCCCTGCACATAGGCGCCGCCGCTGTGGGCCCAGGCAGGATCCAGTGTGACCGTGAGCTGCGGCGTCTCGAGCATCTGGATCGACTGGGCCCAGGCGGGCCCGGCCAGCGCCAACGCGCACACCACCGCAAGCGCCCGCCTCATGGCGCCTTGCCCGCGAGTCGCGCCCGATGGGCGTGGTACAGTCGTGCGCCCAGGACCCGGGCGGGATCGTCGCTCACCTGGCGGAGCAGTATCTCGGCCGCTTGCCGTTCCTCCCGCTCGACCGCGGCGGTGCTGGCGCCACGTCCCTCGTCAGGCGCTCGCGCGCCCTCCGGCGCATCCGAGGGCGCCGCGGCAAAACCGGGCTGATCGGAGGAAACTTTCTCGCCCGGTGACCCCGTCCGGCGGCTGCCGCCCGAGTCTCGGCTGTCTGCGGCCGAACCGCCGCCGCGGACCTGGCCTTTACCGCCCTCGCCTTCGCTCGTGGTCTCTTCCGCCCCGGCCTGTTCCTGAGGACGGTTCCGTTGCCCGTCCTGCCAGCGACCGAGACGCCGCTCGTGCCGCGACTCTGCGATCAGCCGCCGCTCCAAGGCCGCTGCCTCGGTCACGATCGCCAGATTGTGGCGGGCGTCGTCGTGTCCGGGCGCAAGGCGCAGGACCCGCTGATAGGCGGCGATGGCGGGGTCCCACTCGTGCAGGCGGGCGTAGGCGGTACCGAGATTGTAAAGCGTGAGCACGTTCTCCTCCTGGACGAACTCGCCCGCCGCCCGGCGGTAGCGTCCGGCGCGGTACTCCGCGACACCGCGCCAAGCCGGGGCCTCGAAGAGGTAAGCCGCTTCCCTAGCCCGGCCCGTCTCGATCAGGTCGCGGGCCGCCTCGAAGCGGGTCGGCGGCCGCTCGACACGCGGCAGTGCCCATGCGACCAGGGTCGTCGCGGTAACCGCGGCCGCGAGCAGCGATAGTCGCGCGATCACCGCTCCGGACTCCGGCGAAAGAGGCCGAGCCACAGCAGGGCCGCGGCCGCGATCAGCCAGGGGGCCAGGTCCAGGCGGGTCCGCCCGCCGGCCGACCGGGCAGCCCGCTCCGCGGCCCGTTGCAGATCCTCGACGACAGGGCCCAGCGTCTCCGTGCCGGCGAGCCGGGCAGAGGCCGCTGTAGCAAAGGCGTCCCAGCCCGTGTCCGGCAGGACCTCCGGCGGACCGGCAACGACAAGCCCGCGCAGCCAGCGTTCCGGTGTGCCGGAGAGGTCCGCCGCCATCTCGGCGGGAGGCCGACCGCCGGTCACCAGGACCACCTGGCCGACCACGATCCCGGCCCTCATGAGCAAGCCTTCGGCGTGGCCGAAGGCAAGTGCGGGCGCGCGACCGCCAAGCGGCATCAGGCCGGGGTCGACGACCTGGAGGTAGCGGTCGATCTGCCGGCGGTCTCGGGTCAATGGCATGACGTCGAAGGCATCAGCAGTGGCCGCCACGATCGCGGTCGGCACATCGGGGGAGAGGTCGAGCAGCCTGCCGGCGGCGACCCGCTGTGCCGTGGCATCTGCGCCCGCCCCCAGGTCCAGGACGACGACCCGCCCCACCAGGTTCCCGAAGCCCTGCCGCGGTCCGGACTCGATCCCCGGGCCGGCCAAGGCCAGAACCAGCAGGCACCATATCGCCAGCGGCAGAGCGGGGGTCTTGGCGCGTTCGGAACCGGCGGCGCGTCCGGCCGCGATGGACCGCAGTGACGGCTCGATGACCCGTGCCCAATCTCCCGGCAAACCGGCCGGCACCAACCGACGCACGGCCCCCGGCCAAAGCACGAGCGCGAGCGCCGGCAGCAGAAGCAGTAAAGCCAGGGGCAAGGTCAGACCGACCATCGGCTTCGCTCCATCACGGTGATGCCGGCGAGCGCCAAGAGCGCGGCCAGGACGGCGAGTCCGGTCCAGTCGTGCCGCAGCCGGGCCGGATCCTCTTCGACCGCTGTCGGCTCGACCCGATCGATCTCCGCGGTGATCCCGGCCAGGGCCGTGGCCGTGGGCGCGGCGAAAAATCGGCCGCCCGTCGCCTCCGCCACCTGCCGCAGCAAGGCGAGACCCTCGTCGTCGGCCTTCGCGGAAAAGCCGATGCTGTAGATCTTGATGCCCCGGTCGGTCGCCAAGCGCGCGGCGGCCGGTGGACTCAACGGCCCCGCATTGCTCTCACCGTCCGACAGCAGGACGAGAACACGGTCGCCGCGCGGCTGGTCCTCCAGGGTGCGGATTGTCAGGGCGATCGCGCGGCCAAGATCGGTCTTGCGCCCCGGCAAGCCGATCGTCAGCTCGTCGAGGAAGGCCGCGACCGCCCGCCGGTCGAAGGTGAGCGGAGCGATCAGATAGGCGTCCTGGGCAAAGGCAACGAGCGCGATGCGATCGCCTGTACGGCGCTCGATGAAAGCCCCGACCAGCTCACGGACCACGGTAAAACGCTCCACCGGCTCGCCGTCGCGGGACATATCCTGCTCGGCCATGCTGGCGGAGAGGTCGAGGGCTACGATCAAGTCCCGCCCGGTGGGCTGCAGCAGGACTTGTCCAAGGCTATGCGGCGCGGCAAGTGCGGTGAGCAAAGCGAGCCATCCCAACCAGCGCAGCCAGACCGCCCCGGGCCAGCGCAGCCGTCGCCCCGGGCCGGCGCGCGACAGTCCGTGCAGCAAGGCCCGGACCCGGCCGGGCACCGCAACGGCGGTTCTGGCCGAGAGCGCGGGTAGCAGGCGCCAGGCCAGCCAAGGGGCCGGCAAGAGCAGAAACACCCAAGGGCGCAGGAAGTCGATCATGCCGCAAGCATCTCGGCGATCCGGCGACGCAGAGCCTCGCGCTCGGCCGGCTCAATCGCGCTCGGATGTCGGAACACGAGGTTCGGCAGGTCGCCAGCCCTGCCGGAACGCTGCGCGACCTCGACAGCTATCGCCACCAGGGAGTCCCACTCGCGCGTCGGGTCACCCTCTTGACCAAGCTTGGACAGCTTGGCACGGACTCGACGACGCCAGGCGCCTCGACGCCACAGCAAGGCGGCACACCAGATCGCCAGCAGAACAGCCAGAACCGCGAAGGGCCAGATGGCCAATCCGGTGGGCCCGAAGCCTGCCGCATCGGGCGGTAGGTGGATGTCTCGCAAATCCTGCAGCAGCTCTTGCGGTGTCATCGTTTATCTGCGCCCAGGGGGCCGACCTGCGGTATGAGCGCGCCGGCTGCCGCCAAGGTCCAGCCGGCGCCCCTCAGGTCTTGGGCGACCTCGTCACGAACTGCGGCGACCACGGCGCTATGGGCATGCACCGCGGCACGGGACAGCTCTATCGTCTCGCGTCCTCCGCCAGAGGCATCACGGATGGGATAGCAGCCGGCCGGGACCGGATGCTCGAAGAGCGCGTCTTCGACCACAAAGGCCATCAATCGGCGCCGAGGACTCAGGTCGCGGGAACGCGCGAGGAACGCCGGGTCAAGTGCGCCGAAGTCGCTCACCAGGGCGATCTCGTCGCCGAATCGTAGGCGCGCGGCCGCCGCCTCCAAGGCGTCGGAAGGGGCGAGACCGGGGACGTCGGCAGGCCCGACAGCGGCCGCGGTGTAAGTCCGGGCCAAGCGGTCGAGAAGGCGCAAAAGGTGGCTGCGGCCCCGCCGCGGCCGCAGGGTCTCTGCGCCGGGCAAGGTAATCAATCCAACCGGCTCGTGCAGGCTGAGCGCTTCCCAAGCCAAGCGGCCGGCGGCCAGCGCCGCGGTCTTGGCCATGGGGCGGGTCTTGGTCCCGAAACGTAGGTCCGGGCGCAGGTCGACGATCAGCATCCGCGCGCGATGGGATTCCGCGACGTAGCGCTTGACCTGGGTGCGGCCGGTTCGGGCGGTGGCGCGCCAATCGATCCGCCTGACGTCGTCGCCCTGCGTGTATGGGCCGATACCGTCCAGATCGAGACCTTGGGCCCGGCGCCGTCCGGGCCGCACGCCGGTGGGAAAGCGTTCGCCTGGGGTGAGCGCGTCGCGGACGTGGCGCGGGCGCATCGCGACCAGATCGGCCAGGGTCAGACCGACAGCCGACTCCTCGGCTATGCGCTCAAACCACACGGACCTGATCCAGCAACGCCGCAACGATGCTGTCCGGACGGACCCCGTCTGTCTCCGCCCGATAGGTCAGGCCGAGGCGGTGGCGCAGCGCGTCCCCGGCAAGCGCCTCCACGTCCTCGGGCAGAACGTGATCGCGCCCATCCAACCAAGCCCGCGCTTGCGTGACCCGGGCGAGCGTGATCGACCCGCGGGGACTGACCGGATGCTCCAAGTGCTCTCCGACACCGGCGAGCGGCTCGGGATCGTTCCTCGTGCCGGCGATCAGGCGGACGATGTAGTCCTTGACGAGATCGGAAACATGGACCTCGAGCACCGCCCGTCTGGCCTCGGCCAGCTCCTCTCGGGAAATAGGCGGATCAGCCGGCTCGCGCGCTGCTCCGTTAGCCTTTGCTGAGTCCGCGCGTGTCTCGGCCATGACCAGATCGAGGATCTCTCGCTCGGCCATGCGCGTGGGATGGTCGATGACGATATGCAGAAGAAAGCGGTCAAGCTGGGCACGAGGCAACTCCCAGGTCCCTTCGTGCTCGATAGGGTTCTGGGTCGCGATCACGAAGAAGGGGGGATCCAGAAGATAAGTCTGCTCGCCACTGGTGATCTGGCGCTCCTCCATGGCCTCGAGCAAGGCCGACTGGACCTTGGCCGGCGCCCGGTTGATCTCGTCGGCAAGAACGAAGTTGGCGAAGAGCGGACCGCGCTGGAAGTCGAAACGGTGCTCGCGCGGATCGTAAATCGCTGTGCCCGTGAGGTCGGATGGCAGCAAGTCGGGGGTGAACTGGATCCGTTTGAAGGACCCCTCGAGAGAGTCCGCAAGCTGCCGGGCAATGCGGGTCTTGGCGAGGCCAGGCGCACCTTCCAGCAGCGCATGTCCGTCGGCCAAGAGGGCGACGAGAAGGTGCTCCACCAGACGGTCTTGACCGACGATCCCGGCCTCGAGACGCGCGCGCAGAGCGGCCATCGCCGCCTGGGCGGTCATCCGCCCCGCCAGCAAAAGCGCCGCGGCCCGGAGGCCCGGCACGGTTTGGACATCACGGGAGTCCACCTCTCGAAGTTGCGAATCGCGAGTGTGATGTCCCATCTTGGGAATTTCAATCGGACATCCGTCTAAGGCCTGGTGCCGTATCCACAGCGGCGGTAAGCACAAATGCCGGCGAACGAAAGGGGGGTGAGTATGACCACGATAAATCCAGAACGGCTCATTGCGGACCTACGCAAGCTCAGGAGCTTCGGAGCCGAAGGCAATGGGGTGGTCAGGCCGTCGCTCTCTCAGATCGACATGGAATCGCGCGCTTGGCTGGTGGGGCGGATGTCGGAGGCCGGCCTCGACGCCGGGATCGACGGTGTCGGCACGGTTTTTGGCCGCTCGCCCAAGCCCGGGCCGGCAATCCTGATCGGTTCGCACAGCGACACCCAACCGCGCGGCGGGTGGCTCGACGGGGCGATGGGCGTAATCTATGGCCTGGAGGTGGCGCGGGCCTTGGCCGAGGCTCGGGAGACGCAAGACCTTGCCGTCGATGTCGCCTCCTGGATCGACGAGGAAGGGACCTTCTGCGGATTTCTCGGCAGCCGCTCCTTCTGCGGTCTGCAGGACGATGCCATCGCCGCCGCCGCGACCAACAAAGCCGGCGTGCCGCTGCCCGAGGCGATCGCAGCCGCAGGTCTCGCCGGTAAGCCCAGGGCCAGACTGGAGCCCGGCCGTTATCGCGGTTACCTGGAAGCCCACATCGAGCAAGGCCCCTATCTCGAGGCGACCGGCAATCGTATCGGTGTGGTCACGGCGATCGTCGGACTGCGCACACGCCGTATCGTCTTTAGCGGCATGCAGAACCACGCCGGCACCACGCCGATGCATCTGCGCAAGGACGCGGGCGTCGCTCTGGTCAAGCTGGCCAACCGAGTCCACGACCGCTTCGCCGAGATCGCCGGCGAACGCACGGTCTGGACGATTGGGCATATCGCGCTCGATCCGGGTGCCCAGAGCATCATTCCCGGGAAGGCGGAGATGCTCTTGCAATTCCGCGACCCGGACGCCGCGCTGCTAGACCGCTTCGACGCCGAGCTCGACAGCTTGGTCGCGGAGGCCGACGCGGCCGGCCCGGTCGAGATATCGGCCGCGAAGCGCGACGACGAGGTCGCCCCGGCGGCCATGGACCAGGCTATGCAGGCGCATCTTTCGGCTGCCGCGGAACGGCACGGGCCCGGCGCCTGGATGGCCATGCCGAGCGGCGCCGGTCACGACGCCCAGGTCCTGGCCGAGGTCATGCCGGCCGGCATGCTCTTCGTTCCGAGCATCGGCGGGGTCAGCCACGACTTCGCCGAGGATACCGCCGAAGAGGACATCGTCCTGGGCTGTCAGGTCTTCGCCACGGCCGCCGCGACGCTCCTCGCCGAGGCGCGCGGTGGCGGCTAAGCCGATCCGCCTCGGCCTTGCTTACCGGCGCGCCGGGCAGCTAGCGTGACCACTCGTCAACCGAACCCGATCGTCGGGCTCGGCCGTGGGCTTAGAGGGGACACGTAGATCCGTATGACTTTCGATTTCGACGAGGTTATCGACCGGCGCGGCACGGATTGCGCCAAGTGGGACGCCATGGAGGCCAAGTTCGGGGTCAGCCCGGACGACGGGCTGGCGATGTGGGTGGCGGACATGGACTTCCGGGTGGCGCCCTCCGTGACCGATGCGCTTCGCGCGGCCATCGACCATGGCGTTTTCGGCTATCACTTCGACCGAGGCAGCTACCGCAACGCCGTCGTCGACTGGATGGCGACGCGGCACGGCTGGAAGATCGACCCGGAGTGGATGACCACCACTCATGGCCTGGTCAGTGCCATCGGCCTCCTGGTGCAGGCCTATTCCGAGCCCGGCGACGGCATCATCCTCTTCACGCCCGTCTACCACGCCTTCCATAGGATGGTGGAGGCCAACGAAAGAAAGATCGTCCAGAGCGAGATGCGCGAGGTCGATGGCCGTTACGAGCTGGATCTCGAGGGGCTCGCCAAAGCGCTCACGGGGCGCGAGCGCATGGTGGTGTTCTGCTCGCCGCACAATCCCGGCGGCCGGGTCTGGACGGTCGAGGAGCTGCGGGCGGTCGCGGATTTCTGTGCCGAGCACGACCTGATCCTGGTCTCCGATGAAATTCACCACGACCTGGTGTTCCCGGGCGTGCGTCACACGGTCATGTCGCTGGCCGCGCCGGAACACATCGACCGGACGATCATCTGCGCGGCGGCGACCAAGACCTTCAATCTCGCAGGGGCCCTGACCGGCGGCGTCTTCATCGAGAACCCCGAGCTGCGGGCCCGGTTCCAGAAGGTGCATAGCGCGTCTTGTCCGACCCCCAATTCCCTTGGCCTGCGCGCGGTGACCGCCGCCTACGCCGGCGGCACCTCCTGGCTCGAGGCACTGATCCCCTACATCGACGGCAACCGCCAACTGTTCGATGCCGGCATCGCGGAGATCCCCGGACTTCGCTCGATGCATCTCGAATCGACCTATCTGGCTTGGGTCGACTTTTCGGGCACCGGCATGGCAACGGACGAATTCACCGCGCGGGTCGAGCGATCGGCCAAGATCGCCGTCAACCACGGCCCCGGATTCGGCCAGGGTGGCGATTCCTGGCTCCGCTTCAACCTGGCCACACGCCGTGCCGTGGTCGAGGAGGCCGTCGGGCGCCTCAAGACCGCCTTCGCCGATTTGCAGTAGATCCCACGGAAAGTCGACCCGTGCCTTGCTGGCCTTCCGCTCGGCCGAAAGCTACAGTCCTATCGCCAGGCGAGCGGACTCCGGAGCCAAGGATCGGCGGGCATGAGAGACGGGACGACAGGCGATCCGCCGCGGTCCACGACGACCGCCGAGGCCGAACCGTCCCTGGTCGCCGACCTGAAGCGCGGCGACCGGAAGGCCATCGAAACCCTCGTGCGCAGCCACGGCTCGTGGATGCTGGCAGTGGCCCGGCGGATCGCCGGCGACAGGGCCTTGGCCGAGGATTGCGTGCAGGACGCCCTCATCAAGGCGGTCCAGAAGATCGGCGATTTCGAGGAACGGGCCAGCCTGAAGACCTGGTTGCACCGGATCGTCGTGAACCAGACGCTCATGAAGTTGCGCAGCAGGCGCAACAAGAGGGAAGACTCCCTCGACGAGCTTCTGCCGGAATTCGACGAGAACGCCTGCCGTATCGAGGGCCCCTGGCAGAGTCTCGCGACCCCGGAGGAGGTCTTCGAGCGCGAGGATCGGCGGGCGCTCGTTCAGGCCAAGATCGGCGAGTTGCCCGAAAGCTACCGGGTGATCCTCCAGCTTCGCGACATCGAGGACTTGACGACCCGGGAAGTGGCCGAGGGGCTAGGTCTGACGGAGGCCAACGTGAAGGTGCGGCTGCACCGAGCCCGTTCGGCGCTCAAGAAGCTGTTGGAGCCTGTTCTCAAGGGAGAGGCCGAGTGATGTCCCCGAGCCGCACCGCTACGACGACCGGCAACACTGCCGTTCTGAGCCGTGGTCAAGTCTGCGCGCGTCACCGTATCGATCCGGAGGTTCGTGTCATCCAATCTTCAACAGCTCGGCTCTGGCGGGAGGGTGAGACCCAATGACTCAGTCCGCGCAACAGAGCCCAATGCGGTGGATGAAAGGCATGATGCTGAGGCATATGCCGATGATGATTACCTGCCGGGAGCTCGAGGATTTCATCCTGGCCTACCTGGAGGGCGAGCTGCCCGAGCGGCAGCGTTTCGTCTTCGAGCTGCACCTCAAGCTGTGCCGCGAATGCCGGGACTATCTGGCGGCTTACCGCCGCACCATCGAGCTCTCGAAAAGGGCATTCGCCGAGCCGGAAGCGGGACCCGAAGATGTTCCCGAAGATCTCGTCAAGGCGGTTCTCGCCGCCCGTGAGTCCTGATCGGGCAACCGATACCGCCGCCCGCGCATCGGGGTGGTGCATGCGCGGCTTCCCATCCACCAGACGTGAGGGGTTAGCAGTTGGCCAAGACCATAGAGACGGACATCTGCGTGATCGGTGCCGGTTCGGGCGGCTTGTCGGTCGCGGCCGGCGCATCGCAGATGGGTGCGCGTGTCGTGCTTTTCGAAAAGGGCAAGATGGGCGGCGACTGTTTGAACTACGGCTGCGTGCCCTCCAAGGCCCTGATCGCCGCCGGCCATAGCGCCGACACGCAACGCCATGCCAAGCGCTTCGGCGTCAAGGAAGGCGAGCCCGAGGTCGACTTCCCAGCCGTGCGCGATCACGTCCGTGGCGTCATCGCGGCGATAGAGCCGCATGATTCGGTGGAGCGCTTCGAGAGCCTTGGCGTCACTGTGATCCAAAAGGCCGCCAGCTTTGCCGGACCCAACGAGGTCGTTGCCGGCGATACGCACGTCAAAGCCAAGTACGTCGTCGTGGCGACCGGCTCTTCGGCGGCCGTGCCGCCGATCCCCGGACTCGATCAGGTTCCTTTCCTCACCAACGAAACCGTGTTCGACCTCGCCGAGCGGCCGGAACACCTGATCGTTATCGGCGGCGGGCCGATCGGCGCGGAGCTGGCCCAGGCGCAGCGCCGACTGGGCGCGCGGGTCTCCCTGCTGGAGATGTTCACGGTGCTCGGCAAGGACGACCCCGAGGTCACCGCCTTCGCGCGCCGGCGTCTCGTCGAGGACGGCGTCGATATCCACGAGGGAATCGCCATCAAGGAGGTTGCCGAGGATGGCGAGTCCGTCGTGGTTACAGTCGAGAAAGACGGCAAGACCGAGCGCCTAACGGGGTCGCACCTCTTGGTGGCCGCCGGCCGCCGGGCGAACGTCGACGGGCTCAATCTGGAGGCGGCTGGTATCACATACAGCCCCAAGGGCATCGAGGTCGATAGCCGGCTGCGCACGAGCAACAAGCGGGTCTTCGCTATCGGCGACGTGTCAGGCGGCTATCAGTTCACCCACATGGCCGGCTATCACGCCGGCATCGTGATCCGCAACGCGCTGTTCAAGCTGCCTGCCAAGGTGAGCGACAAGGCGGTGCCCTGGGTCACCTTCACCGATCCGGAGATCGCGCACGTGGGCCTGACGGAAGCACAAGCGCGCGAGCGCCTCGGCGATGGCGTGACGGCGCTCAGATGGTCCTTCGAGGAAAACGACCGGGCCCAGGCAGAGCGGGCAACGGAGGGCCTGGTCAAGGTCGTGGTCGGCGCTCGCGGCAAGGTGCTGGGCGCCTCCATCGGCGGCCTTCACGCCGGCGAGCTGATCCAGCCTTGGGTGCTGGCAATCAACCAGGGCCTCAAGATCGGCGCCATGGCCAACATTATCGCCCCCTACCCGACCCTGGGGGAAGTGAACAAGCGCGCCGCCGGCAGCTACTACACCCCCAGTCTATTCAGCGAGCGTACCCGCAAGATCGTGCGCTTTCTGCTGCGTTTTTGAGGCGGAATGAATCTCAAGCAGTTTCGGATATTTTCCTTTATTTTTCTATCACTTCCGCATAATTTCCGGCCATGGATAAGATTGACCGGAAAATTTGCACCATTCTGCAGCGAGATGGACGAAGCTCGAGCGCGGAGATTGCCGCCGCGATCGGCGTTTCCGTATCCACGGCCAACGACCGCGTCCGCAGGCTTGCGTCGACCGGTGTCGTAGCGGCCTACCGCGCGGTGCTGGACCCGCTTAGGGTTGGGGCAGGCCTCTGCGGCTTCATTCTGGTGGATATGGCCTACGACGGCGAGGAAGAGGCGAAAGCGGCACTCTGCAGCCGGCCGGAGGTCCAGGAAGTACACCACATCAGCGGCGCCCACTCCTACCTCGTCAAGGTGCGAGTGGCGGACACGCAGGCCATGCAGCGATTCCTGCAGGACGTCGTCAAGCCCCTGAAGGCGGTGCAGCGGACCGAGACCTTCTTTGCCCTCGAGACTTCGAAGGAAACCTCGGAAGTGCTGATCGCCGAGCCTGCAGACCGTAAGCCGGCCTGATGCGGATGCCCAAACATGTTGCCATTATCGGGTGCGGCTTTACCGGGACGAGCGCGTTCTTCCAGTTGGTCGACGACTATCCCGTCGAGACCGTCACGATCTTCGAGTCCAGCGGCTGCTTCGGACCTGGCTGCCCCTATCAACCCGCGGAGTGCCCGAGTTACCTGATCAACAACACGACGGACAGCATGTGCCTGATTCCGTCAAACCGGCGTGCCTTCCTGGACTGGCTCCGCGGCCGCGGCGGCCCGGAGCAGGAGATCGACGAGAAGGGCCACTTGCCGCGGGCGACCTACGGCAGGTTCCTCATGGACGTGTTCGAGGCGACCCGCACGATGGCGGCAGTCAAGGGGATCGAGGTCCGTTTGATCCCCAGCGAGGCGACAGCGCTCCGGGAGGAGGCGGACGGAGGGGTTCACATCGACTGGGAAGAGGGCACGGTCGCGGCCGACATGGCCATTCTCTGCACAGGCCGCTGCCCCGCCATGGAGGCCTATGACAAACCGCCCGCGGGATCTGCGGCGCGCTATATTTCCGACCACGTCATGTCCGATGAGCTCGACCCGGTCCCGCTCGACGCGACGGTCCACGTGTTGGGCGCATCGCTCAGTGCCTACGACGTGGTCAACCGGCTCTTCGCGCCCGACACCGGCGCTCGCTTCGAGCGTGACAGCGACGGCGAGCTGGTCTTCCATCCCGGTGCCAACCGACGCCAGGTGGTCCTCTGTTCGCGCAGCGGCAGGCTCAAAGCGCTGCAGAGCCGGCAGCCGATGCCGCTGGTGCGCAAGGTCTTTACGGCCGAAGGCCTCAAGGCAGCAGCCGCCGACGGCCCGCTCTCCCTCGCGCAGGTCGCAAGCATGGTCCGGCGCGAAGCGGAGGCCCAAGGCGCGCAGGTCGACTGGAGCTCGGTCACGGATCCTTATGCCGGCTGCACCAGCGCCGCCGAGGTCGACCAGCGCGCCGGTGCCTGGCTCGAACAAGCGATCTTGGCGGCCCGTGCCGGCGGCGGCCGAAACTTTCTCGTCGACCTTTTCGCCGATGCACAGATCGACATTTGGGATTGCTTCGCCGAACGGATTTTGAGTCCTGAAGCCGAGGACAGCTATCGACGGAAGGTCGAGACCGCTGCCTTATCCTATGCAGCACCCTGCCCGCTCTCGACGGCCGAGCGTCTGCTCGCGCTGCACCGGGCAGGTCGGCTGCGGGTGGTGCGCGGCGTCGGCGCGCTGACTCTGGCCACCGATGGCTCTCACTACGTCGTTCCTCACGGCTTCGGGTCGGAGCACGCCGAGATCCTCGTCAATGCGACCGGCGCCGTCGACCGACAGGTGACGAGCCCGCGGCAACCGGCCTTGATCAAGAGCATGCTCGAGACCGGCTTGCTGTCTGCCTACCGCCGCGAAGGCGCGGCCATGAAGGGCGCCGCGGCCGATATGGCCAGCTTCCGCGCCGCCGGATCCCGCAGCGTCTACCTGGCCAACATGCTGCTTTGGGGACCCGGCTTCTTCACCAGCTCAGCCTTCATGATGGCCACGATCGTCGAGCGGCTCCTGAAAGCGGCCTTCGCGTCACCGCAATTCGAGAGATCTGCCTAGACCGAGCTCGCTCCTGCGGACTGGTAATTGACAGTTCGGTCGCCCGAGGCTCGACTCCCTATCGGCTCTTTCGGCGGAGGACAGGATGAGCAAGAGAACAGCCGTGGTGGTGGGTGCGACCGGCGTATCCGGGCGCGGCATGATCCAGCACTTGGACGGACGCGCGGATTGGCAGGTGATCGGGCTCTCACGCAGAAAGCCGGATTACCCGAGCGGCGCCCGCTTCGTTCAGGTGGACCTGCTCGACGCAGCAGACTGCGTAGCCAAGCTGTCGACACTGACCGATGTCACACACATCTTCTACTGTGCCTTCAACGGCAAGGGGAGCTGGGCCGAGCAGGTCGCGCCAAACCTCCAGATCCTGGTGAACGTCGTCAGCACGATCGAGAATGCCTCCCCTGGGCTGGAGCACGTCAACCTGATCCAGGGCACCAAGGTTTATGGCTCACACCTGGGGCCATTCAAGACACCGGCGCAGGAGAGCGATCCGCGCCACATGCCGCCCAACTTCTACTTCGACCAAGAGGACTGGCTTCGCGCCCGCAGCGACGGGGCGGCCTGGAGCTGGAGCGCAGTGCGGCCGCAGACCATCTGCGGCTTCGCCGTCGGCAACCCGATGAACCTGACCACGGTCATCGCCGTCTACGCCGCGATCTGCCGCGAGCTCGGCCTGCCCATGCGCTTTCCCGGAAAGCCCGGCAATTATCGCGCGCTCTATCAGGTGACCGATGCGGTCCACCTCGCGAAGTCGATGGAATGGATGGCGACGACGCCGGCTTGCGCCAACGAGGCTTTCAACATCGTCAACGGCGACTGGTTCCGCTGGGAGCATCTGTGGCCGCGCCTCGCCGCCTTCTTCGGCCTGGAGGCAGGACACCCACAGCACATTTCCCTGGTCGAGTTCATGGCCGACAAGGGGCCGGTCTGGGACCGGATCGTCGCGAAACACGGCCTCGAGCCCCACCCCTACGAGGACATCGCGCTCTGGCCCTTCGCCGACTTCGTCTTCGGCAGCGAGTACGACATCATGTCCTCGATGACCAAGGCCCGGACGTACGGTTTCCACGACGTGGTCGACAGCGAGCAAATGTTCACCCGACTCTTCACCGAGTTCCAGGCGGGCAGGATCATTCCGCCGAGATGACTCCACTCGGCGCCAGGTCCGACAGCAGCCGATTCCTGATCGGCGCCGCGATCGGCTCGGGCAGCATGGCGCTCGCGGCCGAACGGGGCGGGGCCGATCTGCTGTTGGCGATCAACGCCGGCCGGCTGCGTAACATGGGGGCGCCGTCGATCGCCTGCATGCTGCCGATCCTCGATGCCGACTCCCTGACCGAGGCCTTCGCTCGCGAAGAGCTGCTCGCACAGTGCCAGGCCCCGGTCCTGCTCGGGGTCAGCGTCTGGAGCCGGACACACGATCCCGCGCGATTGGCCGCGAGCCTGCGCGAAGCCGGCTTCGCTGGCGCCGTCAATTTCCCGAGCTGCATGCACTACTCCCGCCCCATGCAGCAGCTCCTGTCCCGTGCCGGGCGCGGCATCGAGTGCGAGGTGGCGCAGCTACGCGCAGTTCAGGACGCCGGGCTCACGGCGATGTTCTACTGCGCCACGCGGACCCAAGCGCGGCTGGCGGCCGACGCCGGCATCGACATGGTCTGCCTCAATCTCGGCTGGAACGTGGGCGGCGCGGTCGGCCATCGCCGACGGGCCAGCCTGGAGGAGGTCGGGACCATGGCACGGGAGGTCGGGCGCCTGATCAAACAGATCAATCCCGCGGGCGAGACTTTCCTGAAAGCGGAGACGAATGGGTGAAAGCGTTGAACCTCTAGGCAGCCCTACTGTGCCGAAGTGAATAGGAGTTCTATTTGTTTCTTGAAACAACTAACTCGCTAGCTTCTAGTTTAGTTAGATCAGTCAAGCTGAAGTATCTTTTAACACCCTCATCAGATCGCCAGAATTGAATCTGCCCGTCCCTCCATCGCGACACAATTTCTCCCAGTTTTCTGGAGCCTATCGGAGATTTCTTCTCAAGATTCTCTAATAGTGTATTCTCCGATTTTCCCCAATCTGAGAGCCAACCAGAAGTATGGTCTGAGCCCACGTTCCTGTCAATGTATTCCTTAAGGATATCCCTGATGAGAAGAATTATGACGATAGCAGCCGATATGTGTTTCGCATTTTCCAGCTTTTTCAGATTACCTACTCCACTCAACATTAAATTTGCATCCAACAGAACCACACCCTTACTACTTCGCGGCAACGCGACTCCCCATCTTTTCTTACCTAATACAACCTTAGTCAAATGAAGTCCGAGGTACCCATAATCAGAAAAATCCGAATCTGTCGGTGATTCTATAGAATTCAGACCTCTTAGGCACAACATTAGATCGACAACAATCCAGTCATACCTCTGGAATTCTTTTACCGACGAACACCAAAGGTCTTGCCCACTCCTCCCAAGGGCACCCTCATCCACGATTCCCAAGAGGTGAAACAATCCCAATGCATACCCATCGCTTCTCTTTGACATAAGACGAAAGGATTTCCCTTCGCCTACACCAATAAGTGAAACAAGCTCATTGTAGGAATCAAATGCCCGACCGCGCTTAATTTCTGGACTTATCTTAGATCTTTCACCAAATGAGTCAAATGCCAGTCCAACCTTTCTCAAATAGAACCAATCCAGCAATACGCCGACTTTCTTTCTGCTATCCTTCCGCACAAGCGCTTCAATACCTTGAGAAAAACCCCTGAGTGCTGCACCTTGCATCGGTGTTGATCTATCCAGCATTCTCTCGAAAGATCTTTTCCAGCGCACATCATCTGAAGTAAACTGAGTAACCAATTTGGCAAAGTTCTCGAAATGCCTTTCTGGTGGTTCCAAAAACTCACTTAGATCTGTAATGAAGGTTACGAGCTCTTGTTGTTCTCTACGCGAAATTCTCCTTGAGACCGATAATAGGATCTCCGCCACCTCCTTAGCTCGCTCATAGCTGCTACCAACTCTTGTTTGAATCGCCAAATTAGCAGGCACATGCCAAACTCCTTGCACGATATAGGGTACTACACTGTCAATCAGATCTGCCACCGTTTCGTGATTATCATCCAAAAATCTAGCGAAGAAATACTCTAAAAATGTCCTATGTGTGTAGTAGTACTTATCTGGCGCAATCTCCGTCATAATCCAAGCCCTGTCCGTAATATGTTCTACAAATCTCTCGCTTGCAGCATTAGCCCTTATTTCCGCATCGTAACTGAAATCACTTACTAGAAAGTTATAAATCATCGTTTTTAGAGACTTCTTGGAAGCGCCATCTCCAAGTTTTTGATCTAGGTAAAACGGTTTTGATAGTGCCGTAACAAGCTGAAAGAGTCGATGTCCATCTGGCAAATCTGGATCGATTTTCCGCACGTCGTCCCATCTCTTGAATAGCAGCTCTGAGCATTCGTGTATTAGCAACGCTTTACTTGTGGGCAAACTGCCCACCCTCTGGTGATAAAGCCACAACATCAGAGCGGTCAGCAATGGTATTCGAACCAAATCTGAAGCATCCTTCCCGACTTGCTTTCGAAAACTCGCGCTTGCGTGTACTGCATCATTGTGATTCATACCCCACACATGTTTTGAACATAATATCGAGTATTTTGTGACCTGCTCTTCGGCAAAGCCATCAAGATCATAATGATCAAACTCCTTTAGAGGCGCCTTGCGGTATCCAATTTTTCGCGACGTAATAAGAACTGGACAAAGCGGATATTTCGAGCAAAAAGCTCTAACCTCATCTATCATTTCCTTTCTCTGAGATACTTCGAGGACTTCGTCTACGCCGTCAAAAACAAGTAACGCTTTTCCGAAAGCAAGGATATTCCTAATTGGATCTAACAACTCTTCCTCAGTGTAATCAAACGAGATACTTGAAAGATTCTTGACTAAGTAAGAGAGAATGTTGTTTGACTCACCTCTTGCTAGTGACGCTGCGTACTTCCTCAACTCTAGCTGTATTGGGAGTTTCCCCAGTCGTTTAGTTGCTCGAATTGCCTCGTCATAACAGATCATCCTCCCGAGGGTAGATTTCCCAGTCCCAGGATCGCCAAGCAAAACTGTCTTGTCGATTATCCACCTAAATGATCCGTACCCGATAGTCCGAGACGTATCACGTCGACTCATGCCGGCTTCATGGGACCGAAAATCTATGCTTGTTCGATAAATCGTGCCCGGCACAAAAATCTCTTTCAGGTCGACAGTCTGGCGTTTCTGAGCTGGCCCCTCAATGCTCACTACGGAAACTTGTGAGAGCTGGCAGTTGGCAAGCTCCAAAAAGACGGACCTGACTACTTTTCTATCGACACTTAGCCACGATTCGGCTCCGCCTGACGCAGATGATGCGTGAAATGACGAGACCAGGGCTCTCTGGTTCTTTCTACTTAGTTCAAGAAATGCCTTCGACTGGAATACTCTCTTCTCTATTCCCAATGCGCCACACACGGACGCAAGAATCGCATCACACAGTCTTTCATAGAAGTCATCTGTACGAATTCTTCTCTTCCCTACCTTTACAATGCCATCTTGAAAATGTTGACTTAATAGCAGCGAGAATGCCTGCTTGGTACCCTTGCTATCGTTGCCTGCGGCGGCCGATTGGCACATTTCTGTGAGCAGACCGGTTGTGCCGAGATCAGATAGGAAACGATCGAGCTCTTCTGTAAGTTCGCCTCTCCGTCCGAAAACAGTTTTGAGATCATTTGACACATAACTGATGAACTTCTTCTCAAACTCGATTGGTCCATCTAGAAAGCTATCGATCAGAGCAAATTTTCGAAGTCTACTAAATATCCTACCAGACACATCCGTCGCGATATTCGCCAATAGGCTACCGAGCATCCCGTCAGCTATCATAACCTAAGCACCTCCTGCGAATCATTCGATAATTGGGAGTCTGAACAATTTTTCCACTCAAAATTGACGGCGACTAATAGGTGTAAATACCGAATTTTCAATGATTTATTTTGGCATAGAGATACAATTTGTGGGATGAGAATGAATGAATAAGGGGTTGATTGATTTAGGAAGTATTTGAATTGAATCCCCATCTCGGGCAAGCTAGCTGAATCGGTATTTGCGTCGATACACAAACGGGCGACCTGCACAATCTCGTCATCCAGAATCTGTCGATCCAATAATCTCATTCTGAGCGACTGTCTCGATTGTTGCTACGTTGGACTCTTCCAATATACCCTGAGATGTGGTTGGTTCTCTAGATCAATTCCTGATCGGCGCCGCGATCGGCTCGGGCAGCATGGCGCTCGCGGCCGAACGGGGCGGGGCCGATCTGCTGTTGGCGATCAACGCCGGCCGGCTGCGTAACATGGGGGCGCCGTCGATCGCCTGCATGCTGCCGATCCTCGATGCCGACTCCCTGACCGAGGCCTTCGCTCGCGAAGAGCTGCTCGCACAGTGCCAGGCCCCGGTCCTGCTCGGGGTCAGCGTCTGGAGCCGGACACACGATCCCGCGCGATTGGCCGCGAGCCTGCGCGAAGCCGGCTTCGCTGGCGCCGTCAATTTCCCGAGCTGCATGCACTACTCCCGCCCCATGCAGCAGCTCCTGTCCCGTGCCGGGCGCGGCATCGAGTGCGAGGTGGCGCAGCTACGCGCAGTTCAGGACGCCGGGCTCACGGCGATGTTCTACTGCGCCACGCGGACCCAAGCGCGGCTGGCGGCCGACGCCGGCATCGACATGGTCTGCCTCAATCTCGGCTGGAACGTGGGCGGCGCGGTCGGCCATCGCCGACGGGCCAGCCTGGAGGAGGTCGGGACCATGGCACGGGAGGTCGGGCGCCTGATCAAACGGATCAATCCCGCGACCAAGTTCTTTCTCGAGGGCGGGCCGATCGCCACGGCCGAGGATCTCGCCCGGGTGCTGAGCCTGGCGCCGATCGACGGCTACGTCGGCGGCTCGACCTTCGAGCGCATGCCCCTCGAATCCTCCGTCGCCGACCAGATCGACCGTTTTCGCCAAGCGAGCGTTCGCGGCGCCTCGCTCGACGCGGAAAGCAGGGGGCTGGTCGACTGGGCCCGGCGCTTTGGCTTCGTCGGCCGCTCGCCTGCCCATCTCGCCTACCTGCGCCGGCTCCGGGCTCTTGCTGCCTCGAAGCACCCGGTTCTCGTGGTGGCGGAACCGGGGCTGAGCGTCGCCCCGACGATCCAGGTGCTGCGCGGCAAGTCGGCACGGGACCACACCCACCTCGAGGTGGAGGTCACCGGCGAAGACTATCCGGCGCGTGCCCGCGCGCTGGACCGGCGGACCCGGACCGGCGGCGCGGGCCGAAAGCCTCGGCGTGCCGGCGCACCCGATCGACGGCAACGATGTGATGGCGGTCGACGCGCTGGCCGGCCGGCTGGTGGAAGAGATGCGTGCGGGCGGCGGCCCGCAATTCATTCATGCGAGGACCTACCGCCAACGCGGCCACACGGTCGCCGACCCCGGCACCTGGCGCCCGGCGGAAGAGATCGCCGAGTTCCTCGCGCACGATCCGATGACCATCGCGCGGCAGTTTCTGACCGACGCCGGGGTCGGATCGGCGGATCTCGACACCATCGCGGCCGACGCCCAGCAGGAGATGGCGGACGCTTACGACAGTGCGGCGGCGGCGCCCTGGCCGGACGACGGGCTGGCCGCCACTGACGTTCAGGATATCGGAGGCCAGGCATGAGCACGGTCACCTATAAAGAGGCGTCGCGCCAGGCGCTGGCCGAGGAGATGCGCCGCGACCCGACCGTCTGGACGCTGGGCGAAGATGTCGGCGATGGCGGCGTGTTCGGACAATATGTGGGGCTGCGTGATGAGTTCGGCCCCGACCGGGTCGTCAGCACGCCGATTTCGGAGGCAACGATCATGGGCGCGGCGGTCGGCGCGGCGATGGTCGGCACCCGGCCGGTCGTGGAACTGCGCTTCGCCGATTTCGCGCTGTGTGCGATGGACGAGATGGTCAACCAGGCGGCCAAGGCGCGCTACATGTTCGGCGGCCAGACCCGGGTGCCTGTCGTCATCCGCCAACCGATCGGTATGTGGCGGTCGTCCGCGGCGCAGCATTCGCAATCGTTGGAATCCTGGTACGTCCACACGCCGGGCTTCGTCGTATTGGCGCCGGGAACACCAGCCGACAATCACGGGCTCCTGAAATCCGCGATCCGGTGCGACGATCCGGTGATCTTTATGGAGCACAAGGATAGCTGGGACGTGGAAGGCGAGATTCCCGATGGTGGCGAGGAAACCGTTCCCATCGGTAAGGCGAAGATCGTCCGGCCCGGTGAGGATTTGACGATCGTCACCTGGTCCGGCGCGGTACAGGTCGCGCTGCAGGCTGCCGAGGCGGCGGCCGAGAAGGGCGTCTCGGTCGAGATCGTCGATTTGCGCAGCCTTTGGCCGTGGGACAAGGAGGCCGTCTTTCAGTCGGTCGAAAAGACGCGGCGGCTGGCGGTCCTGCACGAAGCGGTCAAGGTCTGCGGCTTCGGCGCCGAAGTCGCGGCGACGGTTTCGGAGACGATGGGCGACCGTCTCGCAACGCCGGTTCGCCGGTTGGGCGCGCCGCGAATTCCAATACCTTATGCCCCGCCGCTGGAGGATCTGTGCCGCGTGCGGGTTGCCGATGTCATGACTACAGTTGAGGAGATGGGCGTATGAGCACGCCGAACCAGGACAATATTACGCGCAGCATGAATGGCGGCGAAGCGCTGGCCGAAATGCTGCAACTGCATGAGGTCGATCTCATGCTGGGCATGGGCGGTTTCCAATTGCTGCCGTTCTACGAAGCGGTGCGCGGGCTCGGGCTCAACCACAATCTGATCAACGATGAACGGTGCGGCGCGTTCATCGCCGACGCCTATGCGCGGGTCACGGGCAAGCCCGGCGTGTGCGATGCGACCCTCGGCCCGGGCGTTACGAACCTCGTCACCGGGTTGGTGGAGTCGTTGAATGCGGGTGTGCCGCTGGTCGTGCTGGCGGGCGACGCGAACCGCGAACATGCCTGGAAAAACATGACCCAGGAATGCCGACAGGTCGACATCCTGACCCCGGCGGTGAAGGAATTGATCCGCATCGAGAGCGGCACGCGCATTCCCGAACTGGTCCGGCGCGCGTTTGCGGTGGCGACGAGCGGCCGGCCGGGCCCGGTGATCCTTGACGTGCCGGAAGATGTCTGTCACGAGACGCACGAATTCCGCGCCGACGATTTCTGGATCGAGGAGGAAGCCAAATCGATCCCGGCGCGGCGCGCCCGTCCGGGCGCTGACGACGTGGCGCGGGCCGCGGGTTTGTTGGCAAAGGCGGACCGGCCGTTGATGCTGGTCGGCGGCGGGATCCATCTGTCTGACGGCTACGACGCGCTGCTCGAATTCGCCGAGACGCACAATATCCCGGTGGCCCATACGATGAGCGGCAAGGGCGGGATCGCCTGTTCCCATCCGCTGTCCGCCGGCCTGTTCGGCCGCTACACCCGGATCGCGAATGATCTGATCGAAACCTCCGACTGTCTGATGGCGGTGGGCTGCAAGCTGGGCGAAATCGCCACCAAGCGGTTCCAACTTCTGCCCGAGGACACCCCACTGATCCAGCTCGAAGTCATGGCAGAGGAGATCGGTCGCACGACGCGCGTGCATGCCGGTTTGTGCGGCGATGCCGCCGAAGGGTTGCGGGCCCTGGGCGAGGAGCTGTCCGACAGTGCGGCGAGCGCCAAGGCAAAGCGCTCGGACTACGTCGCGGAAGTGCCCGTGCGGATGAAGAAATGGCTCGACGAGGCGGCCGAACGGTTGAATTCGACGGAACGTCCGATCAACGTCGCGCGCATGATCAACGAATTGAACAACGTCATGCCGGCCGATTCCGTGCTGGTCGCCGATGGCGGCTTCTCCGGTCATTGGACCGGGTTGCTGTACGACACCAAACGGTCGGGCCGGACCTATATCGCCGACCGCGGGCTGGCCTCGATCGGTTACGGCCTGCCCGGCGCCATCGGCGCGCAGATCGGGGCGCCCGACATGCCGGTGGTGGCAATGACCGGCGATGGCGGTTTCAACATGGTGATCGGCGAGTTGGAAACCGCGTTGCGCATGAAGACGGGGGTCACGATCCTGGTCGTCAATAATGCGGCGTCCGGCTACGTGAAAGCGCTGCAGCACGCGGTCTATGACGGCAAGTATCAATCGAGCGATCTGATGGAAACCAACTACGCGCAGGTCGCCGAGGCCTTCGGCTGCCATGGTATTCGCGTGGAGGCTCCGGAAGAACTCGCCGGCGCCATGCAAGCCGGCATGGCCGAGACGAGCCGCCCGACCGTCATCGATGTCGTCGTGACCCGGGATCCCGCGAAGATGCTGCCGGCCGTCGACAGCCGGGTGCTGAAGGTCGAGAAGGGCGATCGCCCCGTTTAGAGCCTTTCACGGTCCTACGGAAGCGCTGAGACCGGTTTTTCCGTTTCGCCCGTCAGGAGGCGTCGCGCGGGCGATGTGGGACATCGTCAAGCGGCGCCGACGCCGCGGGCGGCTCGGAAAGGCGACCGGAGGCATCAGATCAGATCAAGCCCAGATGGAACCGTTAACGGTTCCATCTGGGCTTGTGAATCTGATCTATTTTCCTAAGAGCAGAGCGGATTCACGCGGTCGTTGGATCGCTGAAAGCGATTCCAACAAACCCCGATACGCTCTGCCTGCACGCGGCTGGTCGGCGTCGGAACGCGCTTGCGATAGCCCCGCATCGCGGCGCGCGCGCCTCCTGGCCAACCACGCGCAGTCAGCGTCTCAGCGTTTCCGTAGGACCGTGAAAGGCTCTAGCGAAGCGAAGCGATGATCGCGTCGACGAAGGCAGCGGTGGTCTGTCCCGGCTGACCGCCCCGTGCGGCGGCGCTTTCATTGACCCTCGAGATTACGCCGTCTTCGTAGATCGATTTCGCGTCGCCGATCCGCGCGCTCGCCGCGGACACGGTGGCGGCGGGGATGTTGCGGCCGTCGAGCGCGGGCAGTCTGCTAATGCCGGCGTCGTCGATGCCGATCCCCGCATCGTTGAACACCGCGGCGACGGCGTCGTACCGGAATGCGGTTTCCGGCTGGCCGCCGAGTGCTTCCCCGTGCGACCCGCAGATCACGATATGGTCGGCGTCTTCCGGTGCGGCCAGCGACGCCGAATCGAGACCCCAGACCGGCGGTGCGTCAGGCGCCTCGCGCAACAGCACGCGGTTCTCTGTTTGCGGCGGCGGGCTGACCGAAACCGCTGATGCGCCGCGCATTTGTTTGGCGCCGTCGTTGCAGCTTTGCCCCGCGATGCAGCCGAGGGCCGCCGCCGTGTCGTTGACGTGACTGATCACCCCACGCGCTTTCATGTCACCGCCATCGCCGATCCGCGCGCTGCGATATCCGACCGTGGCGGCGGCAATACCCAGCGCGTCCAGATAGGGCAGGCCGGAAATGCCGGCGTCATCCTTGCCGACCCCGGCATCGTTCAGGATCACCGCCCGGGCGCCGCCTTTGGCGGCCAGATAGGCGGCGTATTCCGCGCCATGCGAGGCGGCCACGATGACCTGGCCGCGATGCGAGTCAGTCAGCTTCGTGATGCTGTCCAAAACGTGGATTTGGACGTCCGTCCCATCGGCCATGCTGCGCTCCCTCAAGGGTCGTAGTGGATGCTCGAATTGAAGGCGATCACGATGCGATCCTTCTCGCCGCCATAGGGTGGGGCGGAATGGTACAGGTAGGACGGAAAGATCAGAAGATCGCCGTCCTTCGGCGTCGTGTCGAAGCGTGTCTTATCGTTGAGGTATTCAGTGCCGTAGTCGGTGTAGTTGTGCGCGGCGGTTCGCGGATCGAAGAAGGTATTGCACCCGTCGGTCATCGTGGAATTGCCGATATCGAGATAGTAAATCCCGCACCAGGAGCAGTTCGGGTGATTGTGGAAATCATGAAAGCCGCCCTTCCGCGTGATGTGGAACCAGCTTTCATGGAACTCCAGGGAAAAGTTGCCGTCTTTCGCCCAATTGTCCGCGTTGACATGCTTGGCGACCTCCATAACGGCGGCGCCGCAGAAATTTCTCAATGTGTCGACCGCGGGGTCGTTAGTCTGGAAGAAGTCGAAACGGCTTTCGAACAGGCCACGTTTCACATTCGCCGCGATGCCACTGGCGACGGGCGTGTCATGCTTTGCTTCTTCTAGATAGATGAACCGCTTGATCGGTTCCGCAATCTGATCGTGAACCGGGTTCCTGGCGGTGTAAAGCGAAGTGGTCCACAGGACCTGCTCCGCGATGGACATTGGTTGATCAGGCATCGTTTTGCGCAGTTGCCTAATGGTTGCTTGGAAAGACTTTATCTATCAGGTAAGGCTCTGGCCGTCATGCGACGATCCGCCGCCGCGCCGCAATCAGGCTGTAGGTGAGGATAAGACCGACGCCAATTCCGGCAACGTTTGCCGCCCCGTCCAGCAGGCCCGCCGATCGGGTTATGACGAAAATCTGCAGAAGCTCGTTCGTCGTTGCGGCGAACACCAGATAAAGCGCGAGCCGCCACCAAACGGCCGTTCTGAAAGCCAGTCCAACCACCAGTGCCAGAAATATATGGCTGAAGAAATGAGCTGCGTATTGAGCGTGGTCGCTCTTCACCTGAATCGATGCCCGCTCGGCGCGTGAGGTCTTTTTCGGTTTGAGGGTTTCTTCTTCCGACCTTGTCTCGGACGACGTCGACTTTTTCTTCTCCGGTTTTTTCGATTCCGCCGACTCGGGAGCGTCCTCCGAAGGGGTTGCCAGTGTCACCAGTGTATCAAGCGCCGGTTTGCTGGTCGTAGAGAGCAGGGGCTGCGGCAGAACCGATACTAAAAGCATGCCGAGGAACGTCGCCAAGGCCAGATAGGCCAGGACGTTTTGACGATAGTGCACGATAAGGGGCAGCAGACTCCAGATGGCAGCGGCGACCCATGCGATGAGGAGCGCGTTTTCCGTAATGACGAACCAATCCGCTTCCCGAGCGGCATCGACGTTGAGATTTCGAACCCGCATTTCACCCGATTTTCCGCCGTGCAAAATGAATACCTGCATCGACTTCATGGTCTCGTCGGTCGGGATGACAGCGGCGTAGCGGCGCCAATCGTGGGTCCCTGACATAAAGGCGACCTCGGACGGCCAATAGATCATCCGCTTGCCGCTTTGATTATAGCTCAATACGAGAACGCCAGCCTTCTGCCACCATGCCGACCCCCCTTCGACGGCATCAAACTCGATATCAACGGCAACGCGAACGTTCTCAAATCTGTGCGGTTTTCGTAGCGTTTGCGTCATGAGCGTTTGACGCCGGTTGTCATTTCTAAATGCAAGGGTCGTCGGAGATCGCGCACTGACATAGATGTTGCCGCGCGAACCAACCCAATATCTGCCGGTTTGGTTAAAATCCAGGTTTGGCAAAAGCCTCTCTTGAGAAATGATGTAACGCTGCTCGATCTCGAATAGGCCGAGCGACGCAAGACTTAGAAAAGTCAAGGCAAAGAGCTTGAATTTCTCGTTTTGGTAGAAAAACTTGCGCTTTGAATTGTAGGGCATCTGAGCGATGATACGACGCTAATCCGTTCGCCCGGTTTGGGCATTTCGATCCGCAAACGGAGGGAATGACATGAAGGCGATTCTTGTACCATTCGAAGAGAGTGATGTCGTGGATTCGGTGCTGGGCACGGCATGTCTTGCGGCCCAGCGTTTTGGCAGCTACGTCGAAGGCGTCTATGTCCAGCCGGCGCTTCCCGCGATCGCGAGCGCTGACGGGTTTGGCGTCGTCACACCCGCATTCGTGGAAAAGTACGAGCAGGAGGATAGGGCGCGGATTAGTCAGGCCGAACAGTATTTTAACGACTTTATGCGCGCGCGCGGCGTCGCTGGAGGAGAACCCGACGGATCTTCGGACACTCCTTCGGCGGTCTGGCAAAATGTTGGGCCGAGCGATGATTATGTCGGCCATCGCGGGCGCTTGTTCGACTTGATTGTGGTCGGACGCCCGGTCCACGGCGCTACGACACCGACGATGCACACGCTGGAAGCGGCGTTGTTCGAAACCGGCCGACCGATTCTGATTGCGCCGCCGTCGGCGCCGGCCACGCTGGGTGAGACGATCGCCATCGCGTGGAACGGCAGTACTGAAACGGCGCGCACCATCGCTTTTGCCATGCCGTTCTTGCAGCAAGCGAAAAAGGTCGTGGTGGTCACGATTGAGGACGCCATGGTCCCGGGACCCACTGGCGCTGAAGTGGCGCAGCATCTCAGCCGTAACGGCATCGAAGCGAGCGCGATCAACAGCACCGCAGGCAAGCGATCGCTGGGTGAGGCGATGCTGGACGAGTCGGCGAAACAGGGCGCCGATATGGTCGTAAAAGGTGCCTATACGAACAGCCGCCTACGGCAGATGATCTTCGGCGGCGCAACCAGCCATATCCTCGCCTATACCGAGCTTCCGGTCTTTATGGCGCATTGACCTTACGAGCGTTAACGCAAGCAATTTGGGAGGGGGCGATGCCCACCGAGCGCGCGGCACTGCCGGAACAGGGCATGGCATGGTCGGAACTAAAATCCGAACTGACGGCGATTGCGGAGAACGATTTCGATTGGCGTGCCGGCCGGCTGGGTGTGTATGTGTTTGATCCTGGCGAGGATGTTCGCGCTGTTGCGAAGGAAGCCTACGGCATGTTCATGTCGGAAAACGGCCTCGGGCCGGCCGCCTTTCCGAGCCTGCGCCGCATGGAGGATGAGGTCGTCGGGTTTGGCCTGTCCCTGCTCAACGCACCCGAAGACGCGTGTGGGGACATGTCGTCGGGCGGTACCGAGAGCATCCTGTTGGCGGTCAAGACCTGCCGCGATTACTGGCGCGCGGCCGGGGCGGCGGACAAAACGGAAATCGTCGTGGCCCATTCCGCCCATCCCGCATTCAATAAGGCGGCGGAGTATCTCGGTCTCTCCGTGACCCGCGTGCCGGTCGCGAATGACTTTACCGCCGATGTGGGCGGACTCGCGGCCGCCGTCAGCGATCGAACGATGATGATCGTCGGTTCGGCACCGTGTTTCCCCTTTGGCGTTATCGACGATATCGAGGCGCTGTCAGTGCTGGCGGAAACGCACGATATCTGGCTGCATGTCGATGCCTGTGTCGGCGGCTATTTCGCGCCCTTCGCGCGCATGAATGGCGTCAATTTGCCACCCTTCGACTTCGCGCTGCCGGGCGTCCGGTCGATGTCGGCGGATCTGCACAAATACGGTTATGCGGCGAAGGGCGCGTCGACCGTGTTCTACCGTTCGTCCGCATTGCGCGAACACCAGATGTTTCGGTTCGGAGATTGGCCAACCGGGGAAATGGCCACGGCGACGATCGCTGGCACCCGTCCCGGCGGCGCCATCGCCGCGGCCTGGGCGGTCATGCGCTATCTGGGCTGCGCCGGGTATCGCGAGAAGGTCCGTACGGTGATCGAAACCCGCGAGAAGTATGAACGCGGCCTGGAGGCGATCGGCGGGTTCCGGTTCTGGGGGCAGCACCAACTCGGGTTGCTCGCCTTCGGGTCGGACGAATTCGATATCTTCGCAGTCGCCGAGGGCATGCGCGACAGGGGCTGGATGTCGGCCAATCTTCGCCAGCCGAAAGGTATGCATCTAATGCTGTCCCCGGGGCACGCGGATGCAGTCGAGGATTATCTTTCGGACATGGCAGACACGGTCGCCGAAGTCCGGTCCGGTGCCCGCGTCGCCGTCGCCGGCGGCGGATCGCGATACAGTTAACGTGTTGACCGTCTGGCAAGTAGACTTGCTGCGAACAACACCGACGATGTGACGACGATGGACGGCCCCGACGGCGTGTCCCACGTCACCGATGCGAATAGGCCGGCGGCCACCGACAGGACACCGATAAGGCCGGCGAATGCCGCCATCCGTTCCGGCGATTGTGCGAAAGGGCGCGCTGTCGCGGCGGGGATGATCAACAGCGAAATGATCAGCAAGGCGCCGACGATCTTCATCGAGACGGCGATCACGATCGCCAGCAACAGGGTGAAGGTCAGTTGAATCGCGAGGACGGGAATGCCTTCCGCGCGGGCCAGTTCTTCATGGACGGTGATGGCCAGCAACGGCCGCCAGATGGCGATCAGGATGCCGATGCAGAGTCCGCCGCCGATGAATATCCAGAGCAGGTCGGTTCGGGATACCGCGAGGACGTCGCCGAACAGATATCCCATCAGGTCGACTCGCACCCCTTCCATGAAGGACAGGGCGACGATCCCGATGGCCAGCGATGCGTGCGCCAGAATGCCGAGCAACGTGTCCGACGCCAGAGCCGTCTTGCGCTGCAACATGACGATCGCAGCGGCGAAGCTGATGCAGGTGAGCAAGATTCCGACGGTCAGGTCGATGGCGAGGAGGAGGCCGAGCGCGACGCCGAGCAAAGCGGTATGCGCCACGGAGGCGCCGAAATAGGCCATGCGCCGCCAGACGACGAAACATCCCAGCGGACCTGCGGCGAGGGCGACGCCGAAGCCGCCCAGCGCGGCGCGCCAAAGGAAATCGTCCAGCATCAGTTGAGGTGATGGGGCGTATCGACGACGTCGCCCGCCAGGTCGTGATCGTGATCGTGGTGATGCGCGTAGACCGCCAATCGTCCGGCCGCTTCGTCACCGAACAGGGCGAGGTATTCCGGGTGCTGACGAACGGACTCCGGAGCGCCGGAACAGCAGACATGATGGTTGAGGCAGATGACGCGGTCCGTCGCGGCCATCACGAGATGCAGATCGTGCGAAATCATCAGGACGCCGCAATCGAAGCGGTCGCGCAGCCGGCCGATCAGTTCGTAGAATTCGATCTGCCCCGAAACGTCGACCCCCTGGGTCGGCTCGTCCAGCACCAGGAGGTCGGGCGCGCGCAGTACCGCGCGGGCCAGAAGCGTGCGCTGCAGCTCACCGCCGGAGAGGCTGGCCACGTGCAGGTCCGCGAGGTGGCGTGCGGCGACCGCATCCAGCGCCTCGTCGATTTTCGCCCGTGTGGTCCGGCCGGCCAGGGCGAGGAAGCGGTGGACCTTCAGCGGCAGGGTTTTGTCGATGTTCAGCCGCTGCGGCAGATAACCGGTCGACAGGTCAGGGACCCGATCGATCCGGCCTCTCTGCGGTTCGGCGAGGCCGAGCAGGACCCGGGCCAGGCTGGTTTTTCCCGAGCCGTTCGGGCCGATCAGGGTGACGATCTCGCGGCGGGCGATGGACAGATCGACACCGTCAAGGATCCGGCGACCGTCATACCCGAGCACGATGTTGCGCGCATCGATGAGCGGTGACCGAGCTTCAGTCATATCGCGGTTCCCATAATTTACGGCTGTCGCGGTGACAAACGGTTGACAGCGTCAACCGTGGTGCAACATATGTTATATTATAACATTTCAATTTGCGAAACCATGTGGATGTCGAACAGCGCCAAGCATCGAGCGCCATACACGATCTACGGCCTCGTCTTGGTGGCGGTTGCCCTTTTCGTGTCGGCGGTAGCGAACGCCGCCGAGACGGCGCCCAAGGTGGTCGTGAGCCTCAAACCGCTCCATTCGATCGTCGCCGGCGTCATGCGCGGGGTGGCCACACCGGTGCTTCTCATTTCTGGCACACAATCTCCACACGGGTTCGCGCTGAAGCCGTCCCAGGCGCGCAGCCTGCAGGATGCCGACGCGGTGTTCTGGGTCGGCCCAGCGCTTGAGGGGTTTCTCAAAAAAACCGTCAACTCATTGACGAAAAAAGCAAAGATCGTTACCGTTGGGGAGTCTGTCCCGCTGTTGTCTTTTCGAAAACAGGGGCTCTGGCAGGGTGCTAAGGTCCATCAAGATCATGGAGACCACGCCGGGCACGGCCATGTCACCGCTCACGATCATGGGACCCGCGACCCGCATTTTTGGCTCGATCCCCTGCGGGTCCGACAGATTGTGCCGGTCATCGAGCGATCCTTAAGCGACGTCGACTCAGCGAACGCTTCCCAATACCGGAGAAATGCGCGCGCGCTGGAGCGGCGATTGGATCGATTGCACGGACAGCTTGAGCTAAAGCTGGCGCCCGTGCGGCAGATTCCCTACTTGGTGTTTCACGACGCCTATCAGTATTTTGAAGCTCGATACCGGCTGGCGTCGGTTGGGACGGTGACCCTTGATCCTGAGCGCCGTCCTGGTGCGCGGCACCTCGCTGAAATTCGACGCAAGGTTGCGCAAAATCATATTCAGTGCGTTTTCCAAGAACCGCAATTTAGACCATCGACCATCGCAGTCGTGATGGAAGCCGTTGCGGTCGAGCTTGGTGAGCTTGATCCGCTTGGCGTCGCGCATGCCCCAGGGCCGGACGCGTATTTCACGACAATGGAAGATTTGGCGGAAAATTTGGCGAATTGCTTGGGAAATAGCGGGCCACGCCAAAGAATTAAGAAAAATTAAATAAAATTTGCGGAAAATCCCGCGTGTATCGGATCCCCCGCGCACGGACGGTCTGAATATCGTCAAGACATGCTCAAGGCGGCAGCGACCAACATGTTCGATTCTAACTCCCAGATTTCCGGCGAATTGCTGGAGGCGAGTTTCGCCGCAGCGGTGGCCGCTTCGACCGCGGGGATTGTGATTTCGAACCCGCTTTTGCCGGATAACCCGATTGTTTATGCGAACGCTGCTTTCGAGCGAATCACCGGTTACGACCAAGCTGAAATCATCGGCCGAAACTGCCGTTTTCTCCAAGGAGCCCATACCAGCCCGGACGCGGTCGCGGCCATCGGCCAGGCGATCCAGGATCGGCGCAGCATCACGCTCCGACTGTTGAACCATCGGAAGAGCGGGCAGGAGTTTTGGAATGAATTGACGGTAAGTCCGGTCACCACGGCGGGTAGCGGCGTTACGGGCTTTATCGGTATCCAACGCGATGTGACTGAAGAAGTTGCGACGCAACGCGCCTTGACCGAGAAAGTCGCGTCGCTGGAGTCAAGGACCCAATCTTTGGTCAATGCGCGGGCGGAGTTGGTGCGGCTCGCCCATTTTGACGCGCTCACCGGGCTTGCGACCCGACGTTTCTTCGATGAGCGTCTCTTGCATGGCCTCGCGCGCGCGGCGCGGACGGAGGAACCCCTCGCGGTGCTCGTGTTGGATCTCGATGGTTTCAAACCGATCAACGACCGGTACGGTCACGGTGCCGGCGACAAGGTGTTGCAAGTTATCGCCTCCCGTCTGCGCGAATTGGTTCGGGAATGCGACACCTTGGCCCGAATCGGCGGCGACGAATTCGTGCTGCTGATGGACACCGGTGTGACGGCGGATGCACTGGAGACGATCATCGAACGGATCGAGCGGGAGGCCCGTGAACCCATCGAAATCGACAAGGACGTCGTCAGCGTAAAGGTGAGCATCGGTGCAGCGCTATTTCCGGACGATGGCGCTAACTCTGTCGATCTGGTCCGCGCGGCAGATGCCAGGATGTACGAGGCAAAGCGGCGGCGAAAGGGCGGTTCGTTCCAGGCCAGGTTCGTGCCCGGTGCTTTAGGCGTCGGAAGCTCGGCGAAACTCTAGCGGTACCGCTAGATATCGATGAATCGCAGGTCGTACGCCCGTTTCCACTTCGTTTCGAACTTTTGGTCGAATAGAACCTTTTCGTCACTCGGGGCGATCACCCAATCGTTGCGTTCGAGTTCCCGCTCCAATTGCCCCGTGCTCCATCCGGCGTAGCCGATGGCGAGGATACTTTTCTTTGGTCCAAAACCGTTCGCCAGCGCGAGGATGATGTCTGTGCTGATCGTGACGCTATACCGGTCATTGACCGGAATCAGCGGGGGATGGGGGTAGTCGTTCGAGTGCAGGATGAAGCCGCGTTTCGGGTCGACGGGGCCGCCGTAGAAAATCGAGACATTGCCTTCGATTCCGGTCGGATCGGCGCCCAAGTTCTTCACCACGGTCGCATACGTCACCTCGCCGAGTGGCCGGTTGACAATGAGCCCGAATGCACCGGTTTCGTCGTGGCGCGCCAGGAAAATGACGGTTTCCCGAAACCTTGGATCGGCCATGTCCGGCTTGGCGACCAGCAGCTTTCCGGTTAGGAACTTCTGAGAAGTTGCTTTTGAACTATCAGCGAGGGTGCCGCTGACGGTCCCGACGATGCAGGCGAGCGCAAGTACGACGGCAATCCTGGAAAGCGTTTTCTGCAAACGGTCGCGCGGCATGTCTCACCGCTCCAGTAAGTGAGACGGATATCACTTTTGTGAATTGATCATACCCGCAAAAAAAGGCAAGCGGCAAAATGCCGGATGGGTGCGGTGTATTGGAGAAAACGGTGCACGGGAGATCGCCTGGGTGTTCTAACCCAGGCGATTCCCGTGGACCGGATAACGCTAGATCACGCGTATTACTTCTTCTTCGCGGCGCAGGGATTGCAGCCCTTGGCGGCGCAGGGATTGCAGCCTTTCTTCGCGGCGCAGGGATTGCAGCCCTTGGCGGCGCAGGGGTTGCAGCCCTTCTTCGCGGCGCAGGGGTTGCAGCCTTTTTTGGCTTTGCACGGGTTGCAGCCAGCCAACTGAACCGGGGTGTCGAGGCTCGTCGCGGCCGCGGGAAGTGCGACACTTGAAGCGGCAAACGCCGCGACGCTCAAGGCAACAGCAGTTTTCTTCAGCATAGCGTTCTCCTGTCAAAAATTTATGGGCGGCCAGTTTGTCCGGACCGCGTCTGATTTTACCGCGTTATTAGACAGTTACCGGATGTACCTCGCTATTCACGTTACGATTTGATTCCTCAAATTCCCGTGATCGACGGCATCACGATCAAGGGCGTGGTGAGCCGATCCGTTGTATATACTGCCGGGTGGGCACCATTTGGGAAGGAGGCAGCATGCCGGACAATCAGATTAAGGCGTTGATCTTCGACGTATTCGGCACCGTTGTCGACTGGCGCAGCAGTATCATCCGGGAAGGCGAGGCGTTGGCCGCCCGCAAAGGGCTGGATGTCGACTGGGCGGCGTTTGCCGACGGCTGGCGGTCCCTCTACGACCCTGCCATGGCCCGTATCCGCGACGGTGACCGTGGTTTCGTCAAGCTGGATATCCTGCACCGGGAAAATCTGCTGGAGATGCTCGACCGAGCGGGCATAACCACCCTCAGTGATGCGGAAATAGACGATTTCAATTACGCTTGGCACCGGCTCGGCCCATGGCCGGACGCTGTCGCCGGGCTGACCCGCCTGAAGTCGAAATTCATCATCGCGACCCAGTCCAATGGCAATATCGCTCTCATGGTCAATATGGCGAAGCGAGCCGGCCTACCGTGGGACGCGATCCTCGGCGCCGAAGTCGTCGGACACTACAAGCCGGTACCGGCAGCCTATACCGAAGCTTGCGATCGGCTTGGGCTGCCGCCGGAGCAGGTGTTGATGACGGCGGCGCACAATGGCGATTTAGTCGCAGCGCGAGCTTGTGGTCTCGGTACCGCCTTCGTGTCACGGCCGACGGAGTATGGGCCCAATCAGACCAACGATGTCCGCGCGGAGCATGATTTCGACTACATCGCGGACGATTTCGAGCAGCTAGCCGATAAATTGGGCTGCTAAGCCGCCTATTCCAAAGTCTCGAACAGCCGTATCCACAGCGCGGTGCGCGGTTCCAGCGACGAGAAGTAGATCTGCTCGTCATGGGCATGTGCACCGCGGCCATCTGCGCCAAGACCGTCTAACGTGGGAACGCCCAAGGCGGCGGTGAAATTCCCGTCGCTGCCGCCGCCAGTGTACATATCCTCCAGTTCAAAGCCGATCTCTTCGGCCAGATCTTTGGCGTGCTCGTACAGCGCGGTAATGCCGTCATCCTTCTGATAGGGCGGGCGGTTCAACCCGCCTTTGACGGTGACCGTACAATCCGGGTCGATATTCTCGATATTGAGAACCTTTGGTATGAATTCGTCGACCGCTTCCATGTCGGGCAAGCGCATATCGACCTCGATTGTGCACTTGCTCGGGACGACATTCGTCCCCGTTCCGCCGGAAATTAGACCGACATTGGTGGTCACATTCCGTTCGTAGTCGGTGAGCCCTTCGATGAACAGAATATGCTGGGCCATCTCCTTGATTGCGTTGCGGCCGTCCTGATGGCGCAGGCCGGAATGGGCGGGCACGCCGGTCACCGTGATCTCGAACCGGGCGGAGCCGCGGCGGCCGGTGACGATCTTGCCGCCTTCGCGCGCCGGCTCGGTAACCAAAACATATTTGTTGGCGCGCGCGGTGGCTTCGATGGCGGCTTGCGAGGTCGGGCTACCGACCTCTTCCTCGGGCACGAACATAAAGGTGATCGGTAGCGGCGTCTGTTTTCCTTGGCGGACCAGATGGCGGTAGGCGTAGTAGGCCATGTAGGCGCCGGATTTCATGTCGTAGATTCCCGGCCCAAACACGCTGTCGCCCTCGCGGCGCCAGCGCAGCACGTCGTCCAGCATGCCGATCGGATGTACTGTGTCCGTATGGCTGACGACAAGGATGCCGGGACCATCGCCACCCCAGGGCGTGCGCGCGGTCATGATGTCTCCGAAGCCGTCGCGGCCCGGCGTTCGGTCGATTTCCGCGCCGATCGCACGCATGTCCGATTCGACCTTGTCGACCATGCGGTTCACGGCCTCTCCATCGTTCGACGGCGACTCGATCTCAACCCATGTCCGGATCCCTTCGAGGATCTCATCGGGATCCACTTTGGGGGTATTAGACGTTTTGTCAGTCATCAATTTGCCTTTGTGTTAGCGGTGTGTCGGCCGTCGGTTTCAGCGGCGCGGTCGGTTGACCCGGTACTTCGGCCGCTTGCCCTGCAGCATTCGAGCGATATCGGCGGCCGCAGTTCTGGCGATCCGGTCTAGACATTCCCCGGTCGAACCTGCCATGTGGGGCGTCAACAGAATGTTGGGTGCGTTGAAAATCGGACTTTTGGGATCCGGCGGCTCACCCTCCAGAACATCCAGGGCGGCTCCGCCTAGCTTGCCGCTTTTCAGCGCGCGCGCCATTGCCGCCTCATCGACCAGCGGCCCCCGCGCGGCATTGATCAAAAAGGCGCCCTTCTTCATTTTCGCAATCGCCTTGCGGTCGATCAGATGGTGCGTCGCCGGCGTGTGCGGGGCATGCAGCGAAACGTAGTCCGCTTCGGCGAGCAGGGCGTCCAGTTTCACCGGCCGCACACCTCGCGCCCGTATCTCTTTCGCGGTGAGCCCGGGATCGTATCCGCAGACTTTCATGCCGAATGCCTTGCAAAGATGGGCAACGCGGCGGCCGATCTGACCGACTGCAACCAGTCCCAGGGTCTTGCCGCGTAATTCACTACCGGTATGCCGCGCTTCGCCCCACGCGTTCTCGTGATGGACCTGCCAAGCACTCTGCGGAATTTGGCGCGCGAGGCTGATCATCAGGCCCAAGGTCAGCTCCGCGACCGAATCGGCATTCGCGCCGGGCGCATTGGTCACCAGCACGCCCCGTTCGGTACAGGCGTCCACGTCAACCTGATCGACACCGGCGCCGTGCACGGCAACGATCTTCAGACCGGGTAGCTGGTCGAGCAGGCTCGGTGTGATATAGCCGGGGCGCAACAGTATGCCGGCAGCACCTTGGAACTGCTCGGCGAATTTTTTTTCCTGCGCCGCACTGATCGGGCTGAACGGCAGCGGGACCGTACGCACCGGCGCAACACCCCGTAGGGCTTCACGAACCGGCTTCAAGGAAACGGGAAAATCGTCCGTTGCGGTCACGGCGACCCAACGGCCTTTCTTCGTTGGCATTGCGGGACTCCCTGCATTTTGCCGGACCATACAAAGTTTCTGCGGCGCGCTTAACCGCAATTTCCCAGATTCGCTGGCGCAGGCGATCACTCGACCGTTATTTCGTCCTGAAGGGAATTCAACTATGATGAAGCGGAGACGAACGAACAGGGGAGTTAAGGACATGCGTGCTGGAGTCTTCGCCGTTGCGTCAATATTGGGTGCCGTCGGGTTTATTGGTGCCGCCGCCGCTGCACCACAAGTGCTGATGGTCGTCACCCCTTCCGATGAAATGCCACTTACTTGCGAGAATGGTATTTGCTCAACGGAAGTCGCCGCTATTTGTCTACAGCCGGACCGCAGCAATCCACAGCGCGGTAAGAGTTATAGTGTCCGCGCGAGTGAGGCGAATATTCGAGGCGCCCGCAGTACCCGTGTCGAAGACACGATGACTTTGGTCGGCCGGACGGCCACTGGTCAGGAGAGAGTGTTGCCTGCCGCGAAACTGCTCAACGTCAATGCGGAACGCGAGCATTACGCCGTGACCTTGAGCGTCAGCGAGACGGTCATGCGGCAGTATGGGCTGACATCGCTGGCGGTCCGAGTGACCGGCAATGTTTTGCTGTTCCCGGACGCGGACCAGGGCGACCCCAATCCGCAGACGCCATCCGATTTACAGATCGCTGAAACGACGCAGCGGGGGACCGCCGAGCGGGTCCTGTCCAATCACGGCGATGAGCTGACCGGAGCGCGTATGGTGCGCTACGCGATCAATGCGCTACCGCGCGATCGGGCGTCCAGCGAGAGCGAGCGCCAAGCGGCACGCAATGCAGCGATGCACCGGCCTGCCACGGCGGACGCGGTGGCTTACGTGAAGGATGCGTTTTTTGCCTGCCGCAGCGTCACCGATCACGCCATCATCGAGCGCTATGATTCACGCTACAGCTATCGCGCCTGCCTTGGCGTGATGCATGACGAAATTATCGATGGCGTGAACAAGAAGTATTGGGACGCGCTAAAGGCCGGCAGCTAAACGAACGGTAACGCCATTAGGTCATGGCGCCGGCGACGATGCCGGCGTCGTGCAGCCGGCCGATCTCGCCATCGCCGAGGCCGAGTTCGCCTGCAAGAATTTCGTCCGTATTACCGCCCAACAACGGGGCCGGTGCTACCGGCGTACGGGGTGCCGCACCGAAATCGAGCATTGGGCCAGAAGCCAGATAACGGCCGATCCCGGGCTGATCGATCTCCTCGAACATCGGATTTTCGGTTGAGACTCGGCTGTCTTCCTGTACCGCCTGCGTGAAGGACTGATACGGCCCCCAACAGGCGCCGGCACCGTCGAGCGCGGTTCTTGCCTCGTCCAACGTATGGCCGGAAAACCAAGGCTCGAGGATCGCGACGATTCGGTCGCGCGCCGCCCAGCGCGCCTCCTCCTTGGTGAGATCGAGCTCGAGTTCATTCGCTAGCGCGGCGATCTGATCTTCGGTATCCGTCGCCTTCTGCAGAGCCTGCCAGTGGCGTGGCGTGAAGGCGGTGATCATGACCCGCCGTCCGTTGCTGGTTGCGAAGTCGCAACCGAAGGTACCGTAGACCTGGTTCCCGGTACCCGGCCGGTCGTCGCCATTGACCTGGACCTCGCCGATATAGCCGAGATGGCTCAATGTCGAAAAGGCGGTGTCGGCGAGTGCCAAGCCGATGAACTGACCCTCGCCGGTCTCACGGCGCTGCCGTTCGGCGGCCAGAATGCCGTTCACGGCGGAAAGTCCCGCAACCACATCCCACATCGGCATCACATGGTTGACTGGTCCGCCATGGCCTTCCGGTCCGGTCACAAGCGGGAATCCGGCGGCGGCATTGACGGTGTAATCGAGGGCAACCGAACCGTCTCGATTGCCGGTGATGCCAATCATGATCAGATCGTCTCGTTTCGCCTTCAGCCCTTCATAGTCGAGCCAGCCGCGTGCCGGCAGATTGGTCAACACGATGCCCGCATTCGGTCCCGGTTTGGTCATCAGCGCATGCGCCAATTCACGCCCTTCGGCCTCCCGGACATTCAACATGATCGACCTTTTGCCCTTGTTGAGGCCGGCCCAATACAGGCTTCTGTTGTCTGACGTGACCGGCCAGCGCCGATAGTCGAGCCCCCCGCCAACCGGGTCGATGCGGATCACGTCCGCACCCATCTGAGCCAGGGTCAGGCCGGCATAGGGCGCGGCGATGAAGGCGGAAACTTCAACAAGGCGAAGCCCCTTCACGATTTCCGTCATGCTGTAGTCCTAAAGGATTTCGGTGTTAATGCCGGTATTGGCATAAGAAAAAGCCGGCGATCAGGGATCTTCGGGCGAGGGGCCTTTTTCGTCTATTGCCCGGCTGGCCCGCCGGACGCGGCCGACGGCAGAATCGAAGAAGTTGTCGAGCCGCTCCCGCATATCGTCCGACACCACGAGCAGTTTGGAGCGCGCATCGTCCGGGTTGTCGAATTCGACCAGAATGCCTTCCTTGATGGAGTGGTCGACATATTTGCTGGCGGTGTGGGCGCTCTTTATCGCCGTCATATAGCGAAGCGCATCTGTCTTGCGAACGGGACCGTCGGCGCGCCTGATACCGGTCAGCAAGTCCCAATATGCGGCGGAATAGAATTCCGTATTGCCTTCAAAAACTTCCACCCAGCGACGGCCCACCCCGTCGATCATCTCCAAGTATTGTTTATGCTGCGCGTTGTTGTATTTCAGCGCCATCCAATCCTCGCCTTCTGCGATCCCATATTCGAATTTCTGCCGAATTTGCATTTATTTTTCCCGATAGCTACACGCGATTCCCTTAAGGCGCAAGCGGCCGGCTGGATAAGCAATGGATTTCACGGCATTCAACGCCGCGGAAAACCGCGAAGATTTAGGTATCCATGTGACCGCCGTCACAGACTATATAATAAATTGACATTAAAAATGCAACTAATTAAGATGACAAAAATTACACGAAATGACCGGGCGAACGAAATTAGTTGCCCGATCTTTTCATAGAAACCTCGTTGAGGCGGATTGATAGAGGAGCGCGAGATGGCGACGACGAAGAAGATGGGACGGGTTCTTTCGGTCGTGTTGGTGGCGGTGGCGCTGTCTGCCTGCACGGCGACCGGTGGACAAAAGCAAACCGGTGGTACCCTGATCGGTGCGGGGCTCGGCGCGTTGGCCGGTTCCCAGATCGGTTCCGGGCGCGGCAAGCTCGCAGCGGTGGCGATCGGGACGCTGGGCGGCGCCCTGCTCGGCAATTCCGTCGGCAAATCGCTCGATCGCGCGGGTTTTGTTCGTTTCATTTGAACTAATTCTGACGTTTGCACTTTGAGAAGTGTCAAACGAGAAAAAAATTATTTTAAGTACACTAGTCGTTTCGCTACTTCGTGCAGTGTTAATTTCATGAACTGTAAAGAAACTTTTTTAGCTTTAAAATATATCCAACTCTTGTCTTGATGTCAGAAAAGGGGATTTTGACTCTATGCAGGCCCTTCCGCATTTCTTACCGTGTCTTATAAGTGCCGTTGTAGTCTTTCAGATTCTATCCAGTGACATCTGCACCGAGAGTCATACAAGACATTGGGATAAGCCACTTTGAAAACGTTAACAAGAGTTTATTTTACTATTAGACGTTTCTATTCTTGGTCACCCAATGTTGTAATCCTATCATTAGCTCCCAAATATCAAAGTCACGCAAGCTAGGGTTTTTTTAAAAACTGCGTGACTTATTACGATGTACCTGTAAGTCTTATCACTTTCGTGATAAGGATAGCCCCAAGGATTTACACGAGTGTAACAACAGCTTAAAAACCCTTAGCTGTCTTCAGTTAGATGATGACATGGGCCTTTCTATGATGATGCCAATGGTGTGACCAATAGTTTGTGTCGTTCCAAGTTATGGTCACCCATATTGATCATGGCTACCTAAGCTTTGCGTTGTTTGCCACTATATCTTTGTATGATTTACCACTTTTTTATCGTTTTATAGTATGGTTTGGTACTATATCAGTATCTACTTTATCACTTTATCGTTGTATAGTTCGCAAATTCGTGCTTGTGTATTTCGGTACTATTTGTGTCTCAAGTTTGCAACGTTAGCTTTCTGTATTTGGTCGCTTCTCTCTTTATAGATCACTAATTCATCTTTGCATAGTTTCGTGCAATATTTTTTTAGCTCACCACTTCGTCTATGTATAGCTCGACGTTACCTCTCCATGCAGTTCGTTACTTCATCACTGTTAGTTCAGCACTTTAACTCTACACTCTATTTCGTAAAGTTCATTACTAATTCATCTTATTATGATTTGGTGCAATATTTTCTTCGCATACCACTTCATCTGTGTATAGGTCGCCACTTCCTTTCCATGCCGTTCGCTACATCCTCATTTTTAGTTCTGCACTTTGTAGCAGCACGTTGTTTCGTACAGGTCATTACTTCTTCTTTGTTGTTTCGGCACTCCGGTTCGCCATTCATGGAGTTCGGCACTATATCTTGTTGGCCACTTCAGCAATAAATGTTCCCTCTATTATAAGCCCTTTAGAGACTAGCGCCTCCTGCCCCTCCCCAACACCAGGGAAAATAAACTAAACTCTGAATCTTAATATGGGTTACAACTTGTTGAACTGATTGAATTTCCTCGTTGGTAGTTCTGCACTGTAGGCCTATCTTACCACTTTATTTCGTACAGTTTCGCACATTACTTCTTCTTTATTAGTTCGGCACCCCATCTAGTTCAGCAATTCATCGAGTTCGGCACTCCATCTTGTTGGCCACTTCAGCAATAAATGCCCCTTCTTTTATACACTCCTTAAACCGAACGCCCCCTTCCTCTCCCTAACATCAGGGAAAATAAACTAAACACTAAATATCATACAGGTTGCAACTTAAACTTTGATTGCATAAGCATTGGAAATTTTAAGGCAAGGAAATTTAAAAAACTATTTATTTGTCATAGGAATATATTTATGGGAAATGTTTGGCACCCAAATCTTGAAATTGAAGTAACTGAATAGACGCCTCTTATTTTTTGTCGAAAATTATTCAATAAATACCTCGAGGATTAATTTGGGCTTAGCGTTCCACTTATTTGCGTATAGTACGAGGTCGTAGTTAATACAGTACTATCCGATGTAACAGACTTTTACGAACCGTTCTTGTCACTCTGTAAAAACCCTTGATGTAACGAACTCTGAAGAGAATACAAAATAGGTCACTTTACCGAGAGCTCGTTATATCGAGAATTAAAAAAATCAGACTCTTAGGGAACAATCTTCCGTCAGAACTGTATGTTTAAAGCGTGAAGGCTGAAGAATAATTAACAGCATACGCTGTGTTTTTATGTTTACAGACGTAATAGTTGACAAGTACTAATTACATCGATAGGGCCTAAAAGTGGTAAGTGAGGTGCTGCCTCTTTTTCAATAGAGAAATTCCATAAATTTCTCTATCATGGTTAAACACTCAGTTCTTTCTCCCCCTTTGCCATGAAAGAAACAGCAGGGCGTGAGAATTTCAAGAACATTTCAAACTTCGTCTTATGTTGGAGGCATTATTTAAAGTGAAAGAAATTTATTAAGAGAGACAATTTTCGTTTTCTATGATTTATGACAAATTGACTTTATTATATCGAGAGGTTTTTACTCAGGTGAGAGAAGAGATTGTCCGGAAAATCTAAAGGTCATCTTATCGTTTGTACATAAATGGAAACAATCTGTGCGACATATGTTGTGGAAAACGTAGGATAGCGGACTTTTGTGCTTTATAACGAGATGTTCGTTGTATCAGGGATTCGCAGTATTGAGAGTATACGGTATGGCATGCATAATATTATTTGGAGCAGATGTTGAATATAGTTGCACAAGCATCGGGATTTTGGAGACGATAGGCGGTAGACAGATGAGATTCATGGGAGGAGTGACTAAAAATCGGGAAATGGAGGGTTTAAAAAGAGTATCGAGATAAAAAATATGAATAAGTAGAACTTAAGAGTTTGCCATTTTGTGGTTGCCAACGTTCAAATGGGAATGTCAAAGAAATAGAGACCATGTAGTGAAAAACGTTAGTCCTGGACAAGTAATTCTTACTGCTACATATAAAGTATTCGTAAGCGCATGACATTTGTGAGGGTGTGTGGTTCTGTTCTGTTCTGAAGTACTATAATCAGATGGAAAAAAAACAGTTAATCCAAAAATGTATCATAAAAAATAACATTTAATGGGAGGCGTATGCATGATTGAGGTTCTCCATATTTGCCAACTCCTGCCATCTTCGGCATTCTCGATACTTTTCTTCTTTGTTTGCCAGACGTTCGTATACAAGCGGCTCTGACCGTCTACATAAGTGAAAACGGAAATGAAAACTGACGCCCGGTAAGGCGGAAGTATCAAATCCACCTATAAGAAATAGCGTGAATATTGAGAAAGTAATTTATTTATTAAAAGATACTTCTCTCGGAAGAAGTTAAGTTGTATGTCTTATGTCAAAACTAGTTTTTGTGACAATTCTTATTGTCAGTAAGTACAGAGATATTTTTAGTGCTTCTTAGTACTTTAAGTTGCTCTCAATTACTACTTTGATGCCGCGACTGCAGCTCATGTTCATTACTAAAGAAAGAATTGTCAAATCATTTATCACTATGGTCTGTTTATCTCTCTTTCCTTTATCGTTGTCGTTTAGTTATGAGGAATTTCCTGGGCAATTTGACGTACTTTCTGTAATTTCCAATCTGACTTGCATATAAGACAGTTGGTTGTAAACCACCTTGTTGTCATAGCAGAATGCATGTGCATGCTGTACACATGCTTTGTGCCAATTACATCCGGGTTATTTTGGTTTAGAGCCTAATGCGCCCAATCTACATCCTCATTTTT
>JAAAKM020000498.1:16716628-16733683 GCA_010016025.2 Alatinidae sp. Z8VKAUB7J3
TGGATTATTTGACAATTTATGCAAATTGGCTTGGACCGGGAACGGGAGACCATGACTCCCCCTTTTGAAAAGCAAAAACAATATAGGTAAGGAAAGGGGATAATGATAAAACCCTTTAGAATATTTCCTGAAAATTTCCGTGTGGATGAATCTAAGTTTTAAATATTTTATATACAGCCCCCCACCATCCCTAGAAGGCCACGTTTTATAGATTTAAAGATTGCTACTAAGCGTGGTGATAACCTTTACTATAACCATGAAAGATCAGTATATTTGTACACTAACTGTACATTCGTCTGATGACCCCGTTATACACAGCTGTAATTTTTGTTTTCACTCCCGCAATGCAGATGCCGCTACTTTGTAGGGAGTTAAATGTTTGTTACTATTTTTCTTGTTTTAAGGTTTTTAAACTTTTTCGCTGGATGATACCACCAAGAAACTTAATCCTTAGTCTGAAACATGGAGGACAGCTTCACAGTCTATCATCAGAGTGAAGGGGAGTAGCAAATGTCGGTCGAGGCGGGCCAGTGGATTTGAGCATCTCTCGTGTCACTAGTCACTAGTCACTAGTCACTATAGCAATTTAGTTCACTGCGCCACCTCTTTTCCATTTATAAAAACATAATTACCAAAGTCGATAAGTTTGTAAAATCTTAACGCAAACCTTTGTCATTTACAGATTTTTGGCACTGTTTAGAACTTATCACTGTAGACAACACATATGTGAAAGGCGATAATATTTACCCAGCCAATCTATGCCATACTTTTCAAGTTTATACCAGAGCATATAGAACTCTATCACGCTCTGAAGTACTCAATATTATCCTATCATGATCCTTTGAAAGGCCATGGTAGTAGTCTGTAGAAAATGGAGCTCGCTGTGGTTGTAGAATTATGTTCCTATGTGTTGTTTCTCTTAAGGCAGTGGTTCCGTACCTATTTAAGTTCTCAGGCATCTTGATCTTTCATATAAATCCCCCCGCACCTCCCCCGGAAGATGTCGCACGGAAGTACATAGAATTAATGAGAAAGATAATAAAATAATTTCAACTAATATAATGCAATACGTTGAATACATAACGAACATAAAATAGTTTTCCTATTACAACTGCACTTACTTAGCACACCGATAATAAGACATAACTTGATTGTTGTTGTGTTTTCCCCAGGATTACAGATATTTCTTGGTTGATTTATTATAAGAATGTAACTACTAGCCTTTTATAGTTAGGAAACATATCACGTACCCCCTGCTTTAGTATTTCGTTCCTCCAAGTGGTACATGTGCCCTCAGTTAAGAGCGCCGGCTTCACCTTTTAGGCTTTGAAATCTCACTTAAATTCATAAACCTTAAGACAGAGAGTGCCATGTCCCACACTCTTTTGCCGCAATGTATTCTGTTCTGTTATCATCTATTTAAGATTTTCAAAGTCAACATAGAATCCCAACTATAGATTGCAAATCCATGAAGAAATCGAACCTTTAAATTAATTGCTAGTAATCGAACCTCTTGCCTTTTCGTTATTTTTAATGGTAATTACCGATGACTACAAATATGTAAGAGCTTTAAGAACCTTAAAACACAACTTGTTAATTACATTGGTCGAACATTAACACGTCATATCCGAAACGTGAAATCCTTGAAAACAAAGATAAACAGTGAGTTGAGTGGTAAATAGAAACTTTCGTTTTATGATCAATGTATACTTTGGCTAGCCTTCAAATTAGCAATATTGACAAAATCAATCACTGAAAACAGCAGGCTGTCTTACTTTTGTTTCATATTTATTGCCGGAAGGTAATACCTTCCCAGAGGCCAATATGGAAATGTCATTGAACCTTACTAAATTTCATCACATGCCTTCCTTTTATCCTGTTGTTTTCTCTTAGACTCTGGTACGAACCCTGAAACTAATGCTGCGTTTAAGCCCCATTCCACTTTTCGGACCATAGCTTAGTCACCAAATCAGCTTGTTCTCCTTCTTCTTTGCCTTACTTGTCTCTCTCAAATTATCTGCACATATACTAATATAACTTCTGCCTTTCTTGTGATTAGGAGCCTGAAAAAGAGTAAAAGATAGTAATCCTAATGTACTTAAAAGCTGGTGCACCTATATGGCAACATTTTAGCGCTAGTACAACTGTACACGACGGTATTACTCAATGTTTAAGACCGCATGTGTGCTTTTTGTTCTTCATATAACTTTTTATGTCCATTTCTAGCAGTATCTGCAAAATACGCGTCAGTGGACAGCATAAGCATGACTCTAACAACGTTGCCACTCCTGAACCCATGCTTTCGATGCACGCATAGGCATTTCATTATTAATTACCTACTGTTAGTACTTCATACGTTACCAAGTGGACATTTGAGGAATTGGAGGCCTCTCTGAAAAGTACTTTTCATGCTATGGGATCCGCAACTCTATTCGTAATGGGGCTCTTGTTCTTTGAGAACGAAATTATCTGCCGACCTTCTTTGACAATTTATTAAGTGCACATGTGGATTGTTTTGGTTTAGATTAAATTCGAATATATGTACATTTTCCTCTATCATTGGATGGTTATACTACGAAAATTACAATTCAAGACCCAGGAACGTATGGTTTACTCAAAGGACTAATGTTACGGGCCTGTAAATACAACTTTTCATATTTTTCGGACTGGTAGCGCCCCGGTCCACCAGTGAATGTGACTGTTCATCGTCTTTAAGTCGCAAATCGATGACCTACCTTTGGGTTAGAATATTGCAGTAGACACAGTCCAAATTTGTACCAGCTGCTTGTAATAAACTTCCAGCAACGAAATGGTTTAAAAGTAAAACAGAAACAGTCCATTGTGCTCAGTGATTGGTTTTGTCAATATTGCTAATTTGAGGGCTAGCCAATGTATGCATTGGCCGTAAAACGACCGTTTCTGTTCCCAATCGGCTTACTGGTCATCTTTGTTTTCAACGATTTTACGTTACGGGTAGGACGTGTTAATGTCCATCTAATGCAATTAGCCAGACGTTTTGGGGGTACTTGCAGCTCATCCAAATTTGCAGTCATGGCTAATGACCAGTAAAAATTACGGAAAGTAAGCGGTTCAATTTTTCTAGCGAGATAGCAGTCAATTGAAAGTTAAGGTCTTCGACTTTCTTCTGCAATTTGTAGTTTGGATTCTCATTGAAACTGATCAAATCACAGGCTGATAACCACCCTGCTAGACAATCAACAAGGAAAAGGTACCATTCAATCAATTGATAGCACTCCAATATAGAATTTTCCTAGACGTTTTTTGAAAATTTTAGTACATTTAGTCTCTAAATAGTGACCTTAATTATGCCTGTGGTTGGGTCAGGCAGGTAAGATGCAGGATCACTGTGACAGAAGGGGACATTCTATCTACAACGTTGTAGTACCCTTCTCGAAAGGGGTAGATGGGATTGACTTGAATCGATCGAAATGTAATTGATATCCAATTTATGTCATTTAACTATTTGAAAGATGTTTCCAAATTTCCTGGTTTGAATCCTGGCTCTAAGACAGGTTGATTCCGTTCGTTTTCTAGCTCATGCTACGTAATTTGACGCGATCAACGTAAGGAGAAAAATCTTTAGAAAGATAGTCCAATTTCGCTGATTACTTTTAGTCTTGCCCTATTATACAGGAGGACTATTACAGAAGCGATACGATTGACTCCTCGAGAAACGGTTTGGGAAGATAAGTTAATGTTGACACAAACACACAACAAAGGCACGTAATGTTCATGATAACGGATCTGAAGCCAACATTCATTCTAAGACAGTGGATTCTGTAATTGGTTGTTTTTAACAACCTTGGTCTGGAACTTTTCGATGATATCTTATATTAGTCAATTAGAATTCTGCTTTATATTAATTGCATACTTTTAAAAATTAGTTTCATCGAGTCAAGAACCACTTAACTTATGGATCTGATGTAAGTATATAGACTACTAAGCTATGTTTAATGTTATCTTATCACGGAAACGAGATTTTATTTTTTGCATGTTTCACACTCGTCGTTTGCAGCTACATTATCAATTCAGTGAGGTGAAATGATCGGCTATTTTCACAGATGGACTGCGGTCATACTGAGAACGTTCCGAATATCAATCATATTTGACTAGGCTTTCCGAATTAAAATCGGCAATGTATCCTTGGAGGTGATGTGATCCGTAAGCCACTACTAGGCCTTTTCCGTACGACATACTCTGCAGTCTACCGACAGACTGCGCGAATAACCAAAAATAGAGGCTTTTAAACGACTTCTGGACTTAAACAGTGTCATAATTTCTTATATTCACAGAAGGAAGATACTGTGATTAAGATGGTGATTCATGAAAGTTTGCATGGAAATTAAGTGATGCCGTAGCTGGGTTCTTCATAACTGTGACAGAAAGTCCACTATTCTGTTAAACTACAATCAACATCAAATTTGTGATAAGTGTATTTGTAAGCTTTGAAAACTGTTCGTGCTTGCTGCTGTTAACTGACCAGAAACTCACCCCCTTGAAGTGGTAGCGTAGAGTTAAAAGTTGTCAAAGGATGACTTTTATAGGAACTACTCTGTACAACGACGCTGTGCTATCACAAGCCCTTCATCCAAAACCGGTTCCAAAATCTTATTATACATACCGGAAAGGTTAGGAAAGTTAGAGCCAAGGACTGCAAGGAAATGTGCAACTGAGTATAAGTTCGCAAGGATGGCCTTGTTTCCTTGAGAAAGAGTAAACTCGGCGAGGATAAGTTCAAATACCTGCGTGATAAGTATAAATGGACTGGTACATCAGTATTGGCAATACTGCTGCAGCCTATAACATCATTCTGCACAAAAAGTGAAAATTTTGTTCGAAAGTAGAATGGGTGTTGCCTTCGGAAGTCGTTAAAAGGACGTTTTGTAGCTATAACACATCGTCTTAAGGAACCTCACACCGGAAAGGTTAGGAAAGTTAGAGCCAAGGACTGCAAGGAAATGTGCAACTGAGTATAAGTTCGCAAGGATGGCCTTGTTTCCTTGAGAAAGAGTAAACTCGGCGAGGATAAGTTCAAATACCTGCGTGATAAGTATAAATGGACTGGTACATCAGTATTGGCAATACTGCTGCAGCCTATAACATCATTCTGCACAAAAAGTGAAAATTTTGTTCGAAAGTAGAATGGGTGTTGCCTTCGGAAGTCGTTAAAAGGACGTTTTGTAGCTATAACACATCGTCTTAAGGAACCTCTTGGGCGTAATCACTGTCATCGTCTTCGTCCCCGTCTTCGTCCCCGTCTTCGTCGTCAGCATAGTCAATATCGCAATCATCATTATCATCATTGTCATAACCATCATATTAACATCGACATCATCACCGTCGTCGTCATCGTCATCGTCAGAGTCATAGTAATCGTCATCATGGTCATCAGCAGCGTCATCATCATCAGGATAATTGTCACCATCGCCATTTTCATCATCATAATAATGATCATCATTATCATGATCATCATCATTATTTTGATATTCATTTTTCGTTATCGTCGTCGTCATTGTCGTCACTGTAGTCATCGTCATCATCCTTATCATCATCCCTATCATCATCCTTATCATCATCCTTATCATCATCCTTATCATCATCGTCATCATTGTCATCGTCATCGTTATCATCATCATCGTTACCATCATTATCGTCATCATCATCATCAAGATCATCAAGATCATCAATATCATCATCCTTCTCACCCCGTTGACATTTCTGTGAGCCTACTTAATCTGCTCCTTCTGCTTTGTAATGTTTATGGTCCCAAAGGGCGATTTGTAATTTCCTTTTATAACGGCTTTTTTGCGAATGCGTCTTTCTGTGCCTAGACTCTATTTCCGATAAATTTTGCAGAAAATCATATTTGATATACTATCTTGTCACGAGATTACATTAGAACCTAATCATAAACGCCTGCTGTAGTCGCTGTGAAGCCTATAGACACGTCCTAATTTCCGAAGGATGCATCAGGACGTCGACTGGGTAATTAAAGAAAAATTATATTCGTATCAAGTTCTGATTGATATGGGGGTGAAGATAAAAGTCATTACAGGCCATAAAATTTGTAGATGGGCTCGGCTGAGAATCATACGTCAGATCTTGAAATCGCCTGTTTATCTACGTGTAGGTTGTCTAGTTACATAAACTGTTCTGTCACTTAATGTACGATTGTAACAATAATCTTCAAAGGAAGCAGAATGTGGTGGATTTCCTTGTAGGCTTAATCGCCAAGAGCCACTTGTACCGACGTGACAGTTTTTTACTCTCGGCATCTCGATCTGAAAAATCCCATTTATTTGCAGCTGGTGGTGGTAGCATCACTATACTTTCCACTTTGTTGCAAACCCTGCCCCCGTGCTTCTTCCTCTATTCGTTACACTCGTGTATTTCTGTACACCTATTGCTGTATTCCAGAATCGGTGATCTCATGATTCTTTCTACCTTGTTTACACAGTTTTATTTGCAATTATGTAGAAGAAGCACTAAACCAACAAATAGGCATTGTTTGCAGGTATATAGCGAAGAGGCAGTGCGAAAATGGCCTGCGTCAATTATTGAGAGATCCCCTCTCACGGGAGAAAGGGCGATAGTACGTCAATATCACTACCTCACTCATTTTACGTAGTAGATTCCCGGTTCTGAGTTTTGAGGGGGCACGTGTAAGGTTCTGTGTTATAAAATGGTTATTTCAGTTTGGGAAGCTCGACTATTTACTGTCACAATTTTCCAAAACAACGTCAACGCCTGTGTGGTGAAATGTTGCATTCGGATGATGGTACTCGAGATAGTCCAAAGGCGAAGACTTTTGGTATTTTTTGAAATTTTCCCGTTTGATGATTTCTTCGGGCTTATTTCTCTAAAGTCGCCGTTTATCTTCGTACCCTAACTGGCATCTGCTACTTTAGCTTTCGTTGCTCTATGTCTTTAAGTAGCTTATCAACAGAGGAGACAAGATTTGACTTGTGGTGAGGAGTAAAGCCAACGAAAAAGGTTTTCCCGTCAAACAGAGACAAAACTTTTAAAAGGGACAGGGATAGGGACGACAGTAGTGTTTATCTACTGAAGAAGTAAACGAGTTAGTATAATCGCCGATCAGAGGTAAAAAATTACAGATTTCCGTTTCTTTTTAGGGGCTAATTTTACCCGATTTTGCAAATACTACATTATAAAATACACTATAAAATCACCAATGTAAGGCCTGGGCTTATGCTTCTTCGTGTGCATTCTCACGATAGGCGTATATACTGATGGGCTTATATTAATGGTTGTTTTTGTTTGGAACTCTAGTAGCTTCAGTCTCGGTAGTAGCTTCAGTCTCGGGAATTTAGTGAATTATTTGTACCTTTGGCCTTTCGTGGCGTCTGAGACAGAAAGGGGACGCTTTACCGCCAGCTACAAAGTTTGTGGGTAGTTTACTCTTTCGAGGGTTACCAAGGGATGTCAACGAGCATGGGATTTACAACGGTTTGAAACACCGTTTCCTTCCGCATTGCCCGCACCGCTGCAAATTAAGCTAAGCTGGTTAAGTTAGTTAAGGATTGGTAAGGGCGCTAAAACCATAGGATTTAACCTATCTGAAAGCGATGTTTCTTTCTTTTCTCTTGTTCCCCATATCCTTTCAAAAACTCTTAATTTTTATTAACAGATACACGTGTGCAAGGTAGTCTTCAGATTCGATAGTTCTTAATATGCCATAGTGAGGATTAAACCAATAAATCGCCATGGCTTAGTATGGATATTTGGGTACATAGCTGCCCAAGTCAGTCCTTAACAAAACGTGATGATAGCTTGACCTTGAGAGCCCTCTGATGTGCATGTTGCATATGTGATTAAGACTATCCCCTGTTTTGTTTTCATGTTATCCGTCTATAATGCTCATGACGATTTTCACTAACAATAACATCTCAAGGGTCTTAGCAGCTTACTGGTAAATGGAGAGTGTTTAAGGTTCATTGACTCTGAAAAGTAACTGGTTGGTGTTATCCTTTTCTTATCTTTGATGGAACACTGAGCTCTTTTGTGTATCATTAACCGAAGGACAAATAGCCTTTGGGAACGCTCGTTCTTAGCTGTCGCCATTTTGTATTCCGTAATTTCTCATTCCGCTAACGTTACACACCCATTAAATGGCTAGTTCCCCAATGCAGAACAAATCGTATTGTTTTCCATTCATCCATGATAGTGAATTCACTTGTAATCAGATTTGGATATAATTCATAATACTTTAGAAAGGGCCATTGTCACTTCAACTGAGACACATGTCATTAATAATAGATGAAAGGTTTTTTATTTTATTTCTCTCATCTGAACATGCAATTATTCGCGGAAGGTTGTTAAATTTTTCATAGCTTATAAAACACTTACAGTATTTCTTCAAGCACCCTCAACGTTAGGATAATCGTACGGAAAACTGTTTATGTTGTAATCAAGCTCGCAGGACTCTGAGATCCGAGCAAGGTAAGTTTTGGCATTTATTGGTTTGTGTTGTTTTAGACCGGTGGGTCGTTGATAAACTCGTCAACCTCTAAATTCACTTGTTTATCAACCAGAGATCTGTGGCAGGTATCGTAAATGGGGACCGGGATTGATTAGGCTTCTTACTGCGCTTAACTCTTAAGTTTTTATAACAGCAACTTTCCAAGTAGATGACCGTCCTTCTCCCAACTACAACGGGTTCTTGAAAAGGATTAGCCCTTGACTCAGATACTGTCAGCTTGGATAAAATTCGTCCGCGCAAAGGCCTTGATTATCCTATGTCAGGCTTTATTTTATCTGTGATCAGTCATCAGTAAGCTTAGTCGAGTTTAACGGTTGTCAAAATACACTGATACTAATGTTACCCATAATCAATGTCTAAGCTTATTCAGTACTATACGTTAGTTCGCGCGTTTCAAAGATCTCTCTTCAAAACGTAGCCCTATTAATTTGGACAGAGTTGAAGAGGCATTCTAACAGGTGTCTTTTAAAGGGATTTAGATCTACAGTGTTGATATAAACGGTCGTTTGATGGTCGGTCTTTAACTTCATAATTTGAAAACCATACATCGTTGACAAACCACACCAATAGCAGATAAAGTATGTACGGTTTTAAGGTCAATCAATCAGTGGCAATCGTCACTAGTTAAGGATTTGTCCATAGTAACGAAGATCGTCAGGTTTCCGGCATATGATATTATATGCTTAAATACACTCTGTGTAGCACTTCCGCTGTGATGACCTTTTCACTCTCGTACTTGCTTCTTCGGTACAATGAGTAGGTGGTTTGATTGTTGCCGTTTACGCTTCGTAATAATTTTTGTATACATGTCTCGAGAAGATCATATTTGATAAAAGGCATAAACGGACTGTTATAAAACAACAATAGGATAGTCCAGAAACTCAACTTCAACGTATTGTGAGTTTCAGCAGGAGAGAGATTGTTTTAAAGCAGTTTACCCATGAGGATGTTTGACTTGGCCGAAGTTTATCGTACGAAGAAACACCAAACGTGTTATCGTACCGTCTCATGCAACCGGTTTTCTACACTGTTTGCCATATACCGTAAGAAGAAAACTCCCTGGGTTGCCATACCGACTCTTGCCCCAGTTTAAGCGGTTTTATACATTACTCCGTTTACATTTAGTCATATTTCTTAAGAAGAAAAGCTCAATGGGATATCATACCGACTCTTGTTAAAGAGGTTGAAGAGTTGAAGAGGTTTTAAACAGTGTTATTTGCACATCTTGTCGTTTAACTTACGGAGAAACCCCGTTTAAGTAGTCACACGTATGCTTCACACTATTTGAGCGTTTTTAAGTGTTAAATGGTGCATGTTTTATTTTGTGGTAAGTTTGTTCAAAGACCCAATGTTTTCCGGTACTGACTTTTCCGACAGTTTCTATGGTTTGGTTGGCACATCTTCTGTGCAGGCAAGATCGATATCCATGCAAAATACCACTAGTGTTCAGCTGTTTTGTATCGACATTTTAATGACATCCATACCGTGAGATCTCTGTCGTCTTACTAACTGGTTTCAATCCTGAAATATGTGTCATGAGCATCGTCTTTTTAAGCAATACCTTTGCTGCTAGATGGGATATAACAGCACCCTACAAAGTATTTTTTGATATGGCATAATGAAGGCGGCAAGATGCATCGAAGGTCTCCTTACATGCATAATTATTTCCCCTTTATTGATTGTCAATTTATGCGAAGCCAAACGTTCACGCCATTTTGATATGGCTACTCTTAGCAAAGAAGTTGCTTTTTTAAACAAAGTGTACTGTCTATTAGTCATTTTACGTAAGAGGAGAAAATAACGGTTTTGCATAAATTGATACGATAAGAGGCAGTTAAAGCTAACTAATGTTTAATTCGTGCTACCAATAGAATCCGTTTCCAACTTGGCAGAAAGCATTATATTTAAACAATCTGGACATAACTAAGCCTTCACCAAAGTGAATGACAGTATACTCTCGACTTTTGTTAGCTCTCTGTTTAGAGGCCGATATTTTAAGTGACTAAGCAGTTCAGCAATGTTTATGGCGATAATTAAAACGTCGGTAAGTCAATACAAGGGAGGTACAGCTTATCAAAGCTGATTTATTATTGTGCATGGGTATTGTTTGGCTTGCCGCAGACTTTTTAGTAAACAAGGGACGAATAATTCCTTGGTACCTGCAAAAACAGGGACACCTTCAAGGCTGTTAGGAGAACTTAAGTATATTAGAATACCATGGTTCAAAGAGATACAGGAATTGAAGAGTTTTAAACGTTTAGTTGTGAGCTTTGAGTAAATATAATTGCCGATGATAGGGTTCGAACCGCGAACTTTCTTTACAATAAACCCACCGTTGAATAATGTTTATTAGTTGCAAAGTCAATTATGGTGCTTACTAATCGAAGGATGTTTTACGTTCATGTATTTATGTATTGTTATGTGTTTACGTGTTTATTTAGCTCTGTATTGACGTACGTGCGGGAGGTGTATGCATACATGTGTGTACGTATGTGTATTTGTATTAAGTTATGTTTGTATTTATCTATGTTCGTGTATATGTGTTAGGTATGTAATATCGGTTGTCTCACATTAACAAATGTAAGGTCGAAGGTGTCTTAAAAGCGAACTGTTCAGCAGCCATACTGAAGAGTCAGGCAAAGATAGATAATTTATGTACTGCTCAAGTCCATATTGGGTGGTAAGCGGACAGCCGCATTTTCAAAATAACTACACATATTAAATGGCTGGGAGAAATGTACCGTTCTACATCAACCTATTTTGTTTGAGTGGTACCTGAATGTTTTACTACCAATTTGGTTTCTGTTTCTTTAATGCGGATAATCTTCGGAGACAAACTACACTAATCACCAAATACGATGGTTTTGGGTCGGTATAAATTGATTGGTAGACCGAATGCATAATATACTAAAATAAGCAGTAGGTGTGATTATATTCACTTCATATGGGCGGTTGTTAAGGCTGAGATGCGTCTTTTACACTTGATTTAAATGAGATGCCCGGTTTCGAAAGGTAAATGTGTTTCCGCCTTAAGTTTCCTAATTGTCCACCTTTGTTCGAAGGAGCGAAGTGAGCGTGTCACGGCAAGTTTGCCGTAAGTAAGGGCAGAATGGTACAGACTGGAAACCAGCGAAGAGGGATTTTCGGCATTTTTTACATTATTAAGTAATGGCCACAGATGACGTCATGTATTATAATCTATGGTATTATTCGAGGTGAAAACACATGATAGAAAATGGCGGGATGTCATTACTGACGTCACTATTGCAGAGACTTAAACTTATTTTATTTCCAAGTAGTTTAACGAAGTATTGTATTCTGTGTGTTTAAAATGATCCGGTTTCGAAGTTGTCGTTGTCGCAGAAAGTTTCTGAATCGTTCGCCCTTGTCGAAGCCATCGGAGTTTACCTGTCGTGGCAAGTTTTCCTCGACAGGGTTGAGAGATGTACGCGGAAACCAATAACGCCTTTACAACTAATGAGATGTTATCGGGCTCGATTTCCATTTAAGCCACTTTTCAAGAGCTCAGATAGGCGAGTTTAATTAACGTTTACTATCCAGAAGCACAAAAGAGATGTATTACATAAATGAACATAAGAATTCAAACAAGAATTAACGGGCCATTTAAAAATCATTGTGTGCACATATAATTGACCATTTTGCTACGCAAATATAACGAATCAGCCAGTCTTGCCACTTACTTAACAACAATGTACATCTATCAAGACTGATTTCATCCGTATTTCCATAAATGTTTTCAATTAAAATTAATACTTAATGATAAATTACGTATCCAATTAAATACATAAATTTGTACACACAAAGCACTAAATCAAACGTGACCATGCCATTTATCACAACGGCCCTCACTTACTACTACACCTTACGTATTAGAAAACATGCATCAAGGTTATGGGCGTGAACGTTGGCGAGACAGAGGGTTAGGCTTGTCTAACAGCTGCAAACCAATAATATCAAGACTGCGTGCTTGCCAATATCAACGAAGAGACCTCACTCATATACACAAACTATGTGAAGTATATTGGGTCCTTTCTGCTCTGAGGGAAACGGGTATTTCCACTAAGATGGCCCTTATCAACAGGTTCTGCCAATTCATAATCACAACAAGATTATCATGTTAATATGTGCCAAAACCGTTTGGGTTAAATTGATGTAAGCATTCCGTCATAAAAATAATATGGAACCCGTCAGATTTTGAACCCAGAGATTGTCTCATAAACGTTAAGATCGATTAATGTCTGCTTATGTCTGATTACATCCACATGACCTTCAGAGAGGACTCCCGTCAGACCATAATTGTCAAAGATTGAAACAGATTCATGTCTTGTTCCTCGGGCTCGATGCTTATCATATTCATCTTTTGACAATTTTACCTCGCACGCAACACAACATCCTACAATTCACTCCAAGCACACTCTTCGTTACATAACATGAAACGAAATATTGATCTTTACTCTCCATAATAAAACCCTGAATGCCTCCAATAATACTACAACAATCAAATGGATCTATCACTGTCAAATATCTTTGGTAAATGACCAGTCGAGAGACGGTGTCTTGATGTGGTGTGCAAATTAACATCATGTAGGTTTTAACTCCTTATCATAAAAAGACGTCGTTGTAGCGTTTCCGTTTACGCACTAAAATAGTTACATGGAAAATGTAAGAAAGGATGAATGGTGACGTGATAATTTAAACGATCATCGAGGCAAAAAACGAATAATAAAAAAGTAGCAATGTCAAAACCTTGATCACCCACTCCCTCCTTAAAGTGTACTTCCAGTGGTCAGAATATTTAGATGTTTTGTTTATTACACTTAAATGATATACCTACGTCCATCTTTTCTGTTGCATGTTCTCTGTACTTTTCGGAAAAGCCCATAATATTGCAGTACTGGCCGCCGATGTGATTGGTTCGTTTTGACTTTTGCCTACAGCATGTGACACAGGAGAGCGCAAAAACACGCTTCATTGTTCACATGACAAAAGGGCGCGCATATTTCTGCTTTGAGAACTGCCATCATTGAAGCACATGAAACTTTATGACAGTCCTTGAGGGTGTAGCAGGAAACCAACTGAACTGAAATTGATAACTGAGGGTTTCTAACTCAGCCACTCATTTAAATAGGGGTCTTTCATCGAGAATGGTCAGTTACTCATTTAATCACGACCAAAGTTCGAAATAAACGTGAAATAGGTCTGTAGATGCTTTTAGTGCTATCAATAGTTGTGACCATGGTTTTAAGTTAAAAGAAGGCCATTGTCCATGTTGAACAGATGTAGTTGCTCTCAACAATTAGAATTAGATTGTCATTGCTGCACCGTGATATCCACACCGGATTACTTGTATGGCACAGTGAACATTTTACTACTGGGTTACACTGTTCTTTGCAGTTACCAGGTAATTTTATTTGGTTCAGCATAACGTCAGCTACGTTTCTAAGTCTCTCCTGGTTGTTTTGCTCAGTAGAATAGGTCATTGTAGGTCCACATTTGCCTCGTAGGGCGGTGCACAGGGTGAGGGATTTCTATATCCTCTCCCTAGGACTAAAGATACATAATGGGTTTCTGCTCCTTCCCTTAAATTGTGACATCCCAATTGAAGAAGTGCCGCCAGAAAATCAACCGCCCTCCATAGTGTGCAGAGGGGTATGAACCCGTATCAAAAATCAACACCCACCTACCATGGCTGCAGTGGCACTTTGGGAAAGTCTCATCCCCTCATTGTTGGGGGGAGGTGCACACTATGCCCTTGCTATCAATACCCCCTCAATACGCCAAAAGGTACTTGAGGTTTTAATACTGTATCAGAAAAAGAGTCACTCAAAGATCTAACTGCCTGTCTGCCTGTTAGCATTCTTGTAGTTTTTCGTCAACCCCTCCCAAAATTTCTCGTCTCAAGATTCACCTATGCATGGCTTTACTAACTTTATTAAAGCAGCTACAATGCCAAGCTTGCAAAATTTTAAGAATAGCCCCTCTAACCTTCCAACCCGCTTTATAAACAGACCCAGTAATTACTTCGTCTGCCACTTTGTTTTTTGCAGAACCACACTGTTCTTGCGCGGATATTATGGCAACAGCAACAACAAAGCTTGGCCTCCTTTGTCCCTTATGACGTATATTCTTTACATTATGACGTCAAAAATTGTTTCGTTCTGTGAGAACTTTGTTAAAGAATCACAAATGTTAACTGGCAGGTGCGCGAATGGCGCAAACAAAAGTAGCAATTCAATTTGTTGAGACAAAACGAAGAAAACATCCCAAAAATTCTGACCATTGTAGATACCCTTTAAATCAAACCTCTACAATCTGCATGACCCTCCGTTTTCACACTTCATAAAGTCACACCCCTCCATGCATACATTTAAAACAATATTAAATGCTATATAGCCATTAGCCAAAGTAAATCTTCACTGTCCCACATTATATATTAACATATAAGCTATAAGATCAATGCCCACAATGTTATGCGATGCAATGAAAATCTATTACTCACCATACCATCAATGTATGAATCACTGTCACTCTCATTTCATTTACAACTACAAAATCCTCATATACTAAAAAGCAGGATAGCAATGCAAACAAGGTTTTTGTTATTAACGTTAAAATGAAACTGTGGAACTAATAATATCCATCTATATACACTGGAAGTAACGAGATAAGCGGAGAAAACAGAAAAATTATTCATTGAATCAGGTTCCTTGGACAAGTATGAATGAAAGTGAAGTGAAATTCCTCACTACATTCTCTTAAATGCTCCTAGCTAATCCTCATTTCCTTTTTTAAATCAAAAGCGTGAAGGGCATGACGTGTACAAGGCTGCTGAAACATTACTCTAAACAAGCGATAAACACCCAAGTAACACTAATATGAGCGAGATAACGCACGGCCGTTTCTGTGATTGCATCATTGTACATATACAGAGTACTACGTGTGATGTCATGCGCATGTACTAGTGCGAATGATATCACATACAACAAATAAGTAAAAAAGGTGACAACCCTCCGGACGGCAAACAATGGTATGTCGCATTGTTTATTCTCGGACAGTGCCTCTTTACTCTGAGCAATTCTTATTATTATTCTACTAAACTACTACTACTAATACTAGTTTCAACGTATTTTCGAAAACATTTCCTAACGAGAAAAAAGCCTTCTTACAAATTTTCGTATCCTTTTCATGCGCCCTCCTTTCCTCCCTGACCTCGTTTCATGGGAAGTCTCTTTATTCTTCCGTCGAATTTCCCTCACAAGTCCAAGAAAAATGTCTTCCACATTTTGTCGTGCTGCAGCAGAGGCCTCAAAGAATGGGCAATCTAACTCTCTCGCCAATGCAAGTCCATCATTCCTTGTTACTTCTCGCTCTTCTTCAAGGTCTAATTTATTACCAACTAGAACAACTGGGACTTTTTCAAAATGCCGTACCCTTTGCATTACTGAAATGTGATTCCGAAGGCGTTGAAAACTATGGCGATCTATAATTGAGTAGACCATCACAAAGCCCTCTCCGTGCCTCATGTACTGTTCACGCATGGCCGTAAATTCTTCCTAAGAGAAAGAATCAGGAGAAAAAACTGTCAGCCGACTGGAGTGATTGGAGTATCTACTCACATGAAACCACTGACATTAAGTAACACAATTAGTATGCTGCTTCCAGTCACAAAAGCAACCTTTATTGCTATCAGCCTAATGTAGCTCATGATGCAACTCACTGGTTGTCGTATAAAAGAAAACGAATAATGTGCACGAGGTGACAACTATCTAAATCCGAGTATCACAGATAGTTATGGGTGGCAAATGGGGAAAACAGTAAAATTATTCTTGACAACGACACCGCCTTCCACAAGAGAAACGGAAAGTACTTTCAGTAGATGCTCCCGGCTACAGATCAAGTTACCTTGCCCATTAAATTTTCAATTAAATGATCTGGTAACACATTCATCACTTAATGCCGTAAACGTTTCTATGATGTTACGGGTTACACATGTCACAGGTATTAATTGAAATCAGGCATTACACGTAACGGCTAATTACTAATTACGAGTAATGGCTAATTGCAACAATAAACCTTTCAAATAACTCTAAATAAGTTGAATCAGTAAAGAAATATACTTTTATATACCACAGGTAGTACATCGTTTTGTGCTGCAGGGAACAAGATGGAATAATGACCTTTTCTGTGCACGTTTTACGACCCGAGCGAAGCTAGGACACTCACTACAATCAACATTGTTTCTATGGACATCTCTAGGGGCCTGAAAATTTAGCAGAAAAAAGTGGACTGATATATATTTCCAATGATAACCTGAGAATTTAGCAGAAAAATGTGGACGTACCTACAGTAGCTCGGGATTTTTTTTGCAGAAAAAAGCGGACACCTCTATATTTTCTAGGGTAGCTTGAGAATTTTGCAGAAAAATGTGGACGTACCTACAGTAGCTAGGGATTTTTTTTTGCAGAAAATAGTGGACATCTCTATATTTCCTATGGTAGCTTGAGGATTTTGCA
>JAAAKM020000498.1:16760148-16848972 GCA_010016025.2 Alatinidae sp. Z8VKAUB7J3
TTGCTTTTCATTACCAATGACCTAACAAAAGTAAACAATCCTTACTTTAAAAAACTGCGCTAGGTTGATCCAAACTTTTCCCCACTATTTTTGCACTATTTAGAGATTGTACTAGAAAGTATACCAAAGCAGAGAATCTCAACACTTAGTCAAATCCCCCCCCTCCCTATCATCCATCACACCTGAGCAGAATCAAAAGTAAGAAAGGGCGGGATAAAAGAGTGAAATATGAGAGGATTTTACATACTTAATTACCCTCAGACGAGCGACCACATTGTTTCCTTGAATGTTTCTATCTTCCATGAATACAGCAACATCTGTTGATAAGACTCAGCCTGTGTCTTTACTAATGCTGTTCATAATCGATTCTTTCCTTCATCGACTAACTGCTAGAAGTTTTGACGATTAATAGATTAATTGGTTATTGTAGATCCCGCGAGGCTGTACCACGGTGTACCACGCCCTTTCATCTGGGGATCAGTGAGTTCTTGCCCCCATTTGGAGGATTTACATTTCTCCCCTTTGAACAAAGATCACGTACAACTTTATTAAGTGTTGACGTGCATATTTTTGATGTGCTTCTGCAAATGCTTATACAAAAAGGATACGAAGCATTACAGGTGTTTGTCCTTAAAGCAATTTTTGAATTCTCAAAAGCTGTCACTAATAAATCGGCTTTGTCTTTTCTGTTTTGTGATGTATTCAATATCCTACTGCACATTTGTAACTTTAGTCTTTTTTAACCTATGTCTTTCTTTTACACCCTCTTCGAAACACTTATTAAACCCTTCCATTGCCGTTTAATATGCCTTGTAGGTCCAAATATTGCGTTCAACTCTTTTCCCGTCTTCTTGAAATTTACCACTGACAGAAAGCCCACTCACACAGGAATGTGTAGTCATGGTGACTTTCTCGATTATTTAACGTTTCCTCTCTCTTTTGATTTAACCTTCAATTTTGATTTAGTGGCGCCGCTCTTGCACTCCTTAGAGTCTTCCCAAATTCATAGTTTTTAGTATTTTACCAGGTACGAAGTCATTGTTACTTTCTGGAACCCCTCTCATAAATACATTCGCTTCGGTTGCAACTGATGAATCACTGAGCGTGAAAACTATGGTGCTTGATAGTACAACTTCCTGTGTGATTGGGTAATGACAGGTGGGATGTGTTCTTGATACATTTCTCAAAACTGATGATGAAGTCTTGTTGTGACGCAAAGTTACCCCTCAAGGCGGAACGGATAGCTACATCATGGGTTTATCCTGGAAAGAAAGGAAAATTTGGAAAGTATTTTGACTCTGGTTTCAGAACTGGTGAATGAATATGATACAACGAAATATTATTTCATGATATACTATCTATACTTTGGTCGTGGGAATTGAATTCAACTGAATTAGTCCCAATACACGTCCCTAAAGAACCTGCTTTTCATAATTATATACCGTAATAAATATTTTAAATTTGAAGCATTTTAATTTTTAATTTTAACAAAATGAATGCTCAGGGCTATCCAAACCAAAACAGCTACATGTTGGGGAAATACTGAATTCAGATATATTCGCCATTTCATCGTCAACCCCTCCTTTTGCAATATGATGTGTAATTTCCCTAGTGGAATTTTCTCATAATACCCCAATTTCAATAAATTTATGAGAGTATGAACGCACCTTTTGTAATTAACTCCCCTACAATGAAGCAAACAAGGGTAGGAACTTTTGAGAAGATAGGCTTTGTCAGTGTTAAACACATATTACCAGCACATCACAGGTGACCGCAGTACCATAAAGTAGCCTGTAGGGTTTAGTTATCATAGCCCAACCCCCATCAATAAAACTAATAGATTTGCTGCCGCGACAATCCTTTGGAACAACTCCAACATGGTCAAAACGTCTCGGCCACTTTAGCTTAACAATACTCCGACTCAAATGTTCACTATTCATATGAAGTTCAGGCAACTCAACAATCTTTTGGATTGTTGCCGATTCATGTTGAACTGAGTCGACTCAAAATAAGAACCGGTTTCTTAGGAATTTTAACGATAAATCGCTATTAAACAGTTAACCGGTCTTTTTATTGATTCTTTGGTGTGACTTATATGAGTCGACTCTTTCTTGTCCCGGGTTTTCATAACGATTCTTTTCTCTCTCATTCTTGCCTTGTCCTTATAGAGCTTTGACGAATTTTATACATAAACCTTTGTGACATTTGTCTCTTTTGGGCTCTGTCCCATATTGTTCGTATGTAAAGGTTTACTCCCAAAGTTCGTTAGAGATGCCGTTCTTGGCCGCCTTTTGCTCTTTTTCCTTGCTGCTTCCGACTTAAGCTCAGAGCTTCTAATCTGTTTGTTCTTATCACATATCCTATATGTCTTAGCTGTCTTATCTCGATTAATATTAGCAGCTGACGCATTTGTTGAACTTCATTGATAACCATTTCATTGGTCCCGTGGTCAACATACAAGATTCGCATCATTAGTTGACAGAAGTTCATCTCAATGATTTTTCGGTATGAGTCAGTTAGGTTGACTCTTTCTTGAGCCGGGTCTTTATAACGATTCTTTCGGTACGAGAAATATCAGTCCACTCCTTTTTGAACTGGTTTTTTTAACGACTCTTCTGTATTTCCTGATAAGAGTCGAGTCTTTCTTGAAGCAGTTTGTAATAGATGAATGGAGTCGGCATGGACAGTACTAGTCTTGACGTAGACCTTCCTTTTATCTGTGCCTCGGTCTTCCTTTGTACGGTGCCCGTGGTTTGGCTGTCAAAGCTCGAGTTTGTCGGCACTTAGTTCCGACACCCGATAGGAATTTGAGGTATGATATTAAATGGAATAAGAAATATAGGAGGGTATACTGATCTAAGTTACTCGCTTAATATCTACAACATCATTTGATTTACGGTGTTTCTACGACAGAGCAACAATATTTACAATTTACTCAACTAGGATAACCCTAATTTTTACAAACTCTCAGAGAATAAACATAAAGCATTTTGGCACATAATTAAGTGCCAAACTTTAACTGTTCCACATGTTAGGCCTTTCAGAATCATTGACATTAGCACATGATAAGGCTCTGACTTGCCGCCCTTACAATCTGATAAAAAACAAACACGTGTTTTGATGCGAAATGTAATCAAGAAATGTGTGTGACGTACTGAAGCACTATATTGAAGCGCATAAGCTCAAAAATGGACAAGAAAATATGCCATTCAAGTGACTAAAGGTAAATCTGGTTGCAATAGATTCATTTACGTGGGTAAGAAATTGTACAAGGATTCGCCTTTGATATTATACGAGAACATTGAAGAATACCTGACAAAAACCTATGTCGCATATTATAGACTTAAGATGGAGATCCAGATAAATCTTTAAAATTTTAAAATGGTTGTAAAGTATTTTATGGTATTAGGTAAAAATAAAACATGAAGTAGATTTATTGATCTTTTAATCTATGTTTTAGGTACATAGACATTTATGAGATGATGTGAACTGATGTTTTAGCTCTTCCTTTTTTTAATTTTGCAATAATTAGAGTGAGAGAGGACAGACATTGATGATAGCTCAACGATATATTCTAAATCTTAATCCTGTCAAACTATTGATAGTATGTACCCATGTATGTAAAATAGGGACAAAGCGCCTGTGACTTGAACACTACATATTAGTTATAAAAGGTATGACGATCTTCTTACCAGACCATATGATATTGTTGAGAATCTACTAGTTTAGTTGGAAGCGAGTTAGAAGCATATTTTGCTTTCGAAATCGATGGCTTTCGTTGGCGAATGATACGACGATCTTTTGTGCTGTGTCATGAAAATGAATTTCGCAAATGCAGATTAGCTAAATTGAAGAAAAGTATGGCGCTCTTTATAGATCGCGTTGTGATATTTTTGTATTTTTGATCGATCAAGGAGGTACGGTAAAATAGTCACTTTTGTAGGATCATGAAATAAAAATTTAAATACACTATTCTAACCGATTTCAGAACGATCACGAAAACCTCTTAAACTAATTTCAAAGTTATAGCTAAAATTTTGACCGTCCTTCTTTCTACCCCGATCATAAATCTCTCCCACGAAAACTTTTAAGCATTCCCAGCTTTGACCATTTTTATAAAATACCCCTTCTTTTAGCAAATTTCATTCATGTATTTGCAACTACTGTTATGCACCAAAAGTTTAAGATTGATAATTATTATAACAAAAGTTTATTCGACATGATCCGTTTTGGATATAAACCAAGATAAGGGAAATAGGGAGAAAGATATCATATTTTTATGATACACAGCCTTATATAATCTATGACAATACAGAGTATAATTTTACATGATTTTTTTTTGCATGTTGGATTCTGTTACACTAACCCCTTGGAATTTCAGCCTCTCAAGTACATTTTTGTAAATAGATTTTCAGGCAAGTAAGGCATAGTTGATAAGGATAAATTATTTTGTACTGAACGTTATAAGACTAAAAGGCTGGTGTTTTTCGTGACTTCGTAGCATAAAATCTATACTACCTATTATGAATGAGAAATTTAATATTGTATGGCAAAACCTGACGCCTTACAAAATGTTCTCTTGGGGAATTAGCCTACGTTGCAGACGCAAACAAACTAGGGTCTGCGAGTCAGCTAGCAAAACGTCGCCGAGGCTTTCACAGTCAAGGTGCTTGCATATGAGTTTATTTACGATGTTGCTTTGTTAACCCGAAGGTAAAGGACCGGAACATAAAAGGATGACAACTCTCGAGTGTGAAATGCTTGAAGGTAACAGTGTTTTATCGATAGACTCTGGTACAGTCAAAGGTGGTTTCCTTGGCGTAGTAACTGATGATAAATGTAACCCGCGTGCTCACTTTGCAAGAGTCTGGACAAAGTTTTGTTTTTTGACTCGTAGACCCTAACAAAGACGTTTGTTTGGGTCAGCGTCGTAAGCTATTGGGGAATAAAATTGAAATCTGAATAATGAACAGACAAAATCTAAGGAATAGTGCAACTGGGAGCATATCCAAGCACTTATTTTTTGTCCTTCAGGTAGTAGCTAGGTCTTTAAATGGCCTAGTCGATTCTAAGGTTTTTGCGTCCTGAGCACAATGTAAAGAAAAATAAAAAAAATTAATTTATTTTATGATTTCTGTATATTGGTTTATTACCTTTTTAAATATGCTTGATGCATTCGCTGCTGGGCTTTATTGCTTATACTGATGCAGGATTACAATTTCCGCCTTGTAAATCAGTTGCTAATAAACAATTTTGTAAAATTTACTCCCATGATAATCAAATATGTTAACAGTTATCACAAACTGCAGTTTACTAATTACTAACAATTTATTCACGTGCTCTGATCCTGAATTAAATATGTGCAGCAAGATCCAGTGCCTAGCTCCTAAAAGCAGGCCTTTTAAGTCTTTCCGTTGAAAGATTAATTTATAAAAAGGTATTGTCCAACTTCCATACACATTCGAATTCCCATAATCTATACAGGAAGTCGCTGTCTCAATCTCTTGCCCCCTTATTAGGGGACAGTAGGCTCAATGTATTCACTGCTTTAACTGTAGTGCTTCATGAATCATTGTACATTTTGTCTACTTTCAGGCCTAAGAATTTGCCTATATTCAGAAAATAACTGGTTCTTTGAAATCTCAAGAATTTAAAGAGGACAGAATAAAAATGTTATCACTGAAACCAACATGAAACAGACAGAGTCATAGAGGTATGCATAAAAGATCCGACTACAAGAAGGTGATGTTTACGTGTGCGTGAAGATCTTGAGCACATTAACAGTTTGATATAATGTTTGCTATTGATGCTTTTCATTGAGAGAGACCACTACTTCTAGCTATTCTGGATACGTCGATATTGATTACGAGTTAGCTATAGAGTGGGAAGCATGAACTGATATTGTTTATTCATTGATGTTGTTACCCTTAGCAGAATGATATCACTTATATATGAGGATAAATTTTTTCCTATCGGTCAAGAATCTTAGTAGAACTGTGGCGTCTTTTTATTCAAAATTTAGGGCTGAAATACCTAGAAACCTAGCCATGAAATGTCGACGAAAACTTTGAGTAGATATTATATATACGTTATCGAAGAAGCAGTGTAAATTCTGACCAAAAGGGGTATTATCTATGTAGCTCCTTCCCAAGGTACAGTTATGTAAATATAGTTATGAATGATAAATTTGCATTAAGAAACAAACTGCTTTTAAAAGAGAAGCTTTATTGGGAAGTTTTATCACCTGGGTTTCCATGATGTTGATAATCGCCAAGATACGTGGCAACAAATTAGCTCTAAGGTTTGCAGGACTGTGCAAAATCCTTCATTTTCATTAACTTGAATTTTCCCAGTTCCTTGCAAATTAAAATTATATAGCCCTATAAAATACAGGGAGCATAAAAATATACTCAGTGCAAAGGCAATAAGATAACAGAAAAAGAGAGTTTATGACCTTAAACCTCTAGACATTATTGAGAGACAAGCAGAGTTGCAATTGCTTAAAATATTGCAAACAGTAAGTGATTTTGGTAATGCTCCCAGGAATGGGGTCTTCATATTCAAATACTTTCTCTACCACTAATTTAGCAGACTTATCTTTAGAACAGGATCTCAACGCCCTACAATTTTGTGAGAGGACATTCAAACTTTTATATCTAGCAATAAACACTTGCTACAGCTGTTAGGTACAACAGTATCATAAGAATGCCAATCTTAGTATACAACACTGTCTATTGAAAGGCTGACGGTTCAAGTTCGATCTTTAGTAGTACCAGAAAACAGGTTTTAGTGAGCACAATACTTCATCAAGTTGTTGGGTTCTGTGCGTTTTTCAGGTTAAATATGGCATCTTTTGCACCACTATGTAGAAATTTTGATATTTGATATGCAACATTGCAGTTGAATCATTCAGATTGGAGATTTGCAATGTTGTTATACATTTATCTAACGTAATCTTGAGTTATTTGAGTAATGAAGTTATTAATTTGGAATTAGCCTCCTTTTCCAAGTGAAAGGTATTTCGAGCTTGGCATGTTATTACAGGCTTATAATTGTTCGTGGTGTTTCATTTATTTCAATGCCTGAAGCGAACAAAAATTAAGCGAAGAAATCTCCAGGAACCACGATAGGTCGAAAGAAAGTTTGCATCCCTGCACTGTATTAGGATCCAGTAGGTGGATCTATTTTCAAAATCCATCATGTCGACTGGCTTCTAATCGATTAAAATAATCACTTCATCTTTCTTTTGTGGTCAAATCTTGCATATATTGTACTAACGTAGCTAGATTCTTTGGATGGCTGTCCCCGAAAATGGTGGCATCTTCTGCGTATGCATAAATCATGGCGTAGTCCAGAATAGCTGATAAGGAAACTAAATAAAGCAAATAAGCCCCTAATATATACTTAGAACTTTATCAGATAACGATATCTTTATGAAGAGATGCTTGACCATTCTCAGCAGATTTGCTTTCGTTTCGTTCTTGCAGTTTGTGTTGCTGCTAAGATTTTAACATGCAAAATGTGCAAGGGAGAGACAAAGTCTACAATAGGATAATTCATTGACATCTGGTCATTTGCTCTTCTGCTGTGTCGTTGCAGTTGCCACGAGGTTTTCAGCAGGCAGAGACCAGCGGTTTGTACATTTACGCAAGTCTGGTTGCCGAAAAATCTCCACATATTTTTCTGTAGAAATAATTGACATGAAGTGCCTGTAAAAAGCTATTTATGACATCTTCTTCTAAAATTTGTACATTATCAAGTTTTGAAAGAACGTTGTTAAATTTAGTTATATTTTGTCCGTTTGATCAGACACAGACGATCCCCACATATTTTTCTTTAGGAACAACTGATACGAAGTGGCTGTACATTACATCTTTATACATTATCAAGTTTTGAAAGAAGGTTGTTAAAATTTGTTATATTTTGTCGGTTTGGTCAGATACAGGCGTGTAAACGGCGACATATTCGGCATTGCCGGCGAATCGGGCTCCGGCAAGAGCGTCACCGGCTTCTCCTTGCTCGGTTTGATCGATCCCCCCGGGCGGATCGCCGGCGGATCGATCCGCCTCGACGGCAAAGAGCTTGTCGGCCTCGACCAGCCCGCCTTGCGCGCCTTGCGCGGCAAGCGCGTCGCCATGGTGTTCCAGGACCCGATGATGACGCTGAACCCGGTGATTTCCATCGGGGAGCAGATGACCATGGCGATCCGGGCACACGATCGGGTCGGCACCCGAGCCGCCCGGGCCCGCGCCGCCGAGGCCTTGACACGCGTCGGGATTCCCGCGGCCGCCGAACGGCTCGACTCCTTTCCACACGAGTTCTCCGGTGGCATGCGCCAGCGGGTCGCAGTCGCCATAGCCATGATCCACGGGCCCGACCTGATCATCGCCGACGAGCCGACGACCGCGCTCGATGTGTCGATCCAGGCGCAGATCCTGCACGAGATGCGTGAGTTGGCGCGCGAGAGCGGGACCGCGCTCATCTGGATCAGCCACGACCTCGCCACGGTGTCCAGCATCGCCGAGCGGCTCTTGGTCATGTACGCCGGGCGCATCGTCGAGGAAGGGCCAACGGCACAGGTGCTGCGTGCCCCGCGCCACCCCTATACCAGCGGCCTTATCGCCTCGCTGCCGGCGACCGCCAGCCCGGGTGAGGATCTGGCCCAGATCCCCGGCTCGACGCCCTCGCTGCTCTCCCTGCCGCCGGGCTGCCCCTTCGCCCCCCGCTGTGCGCACGCCACAGAGCTCTGCGCGCAGGACGTTCCTTTGGTGCGCGAGAACGGCAAGGGCCACCGTTGCCATCATCCTCTGGAGATCTCCCCATGAGCGACGTGTTCTTGTCGCTCCAAGGAGTGAGCAAGCGCTTCGCGCCGCACCTAACGCTAGGCGACAAGATTGCCGAGCGCCTCGGCGCCAAGGTCGAGCGGCGAGCCGTGCAGGCCGTGAGCGGCGTCACCCTGGAGATCCGCCGTGGCGAGACGCTTGGCCTGGTCGGAGAGTCCGGCTGCGGCAAGTCGACCCTCGGCCGCATTGCCGCCGGCATCATGTCACCGAGCGAGGGAGTCGCCAATCTCGACGGCAATCCTGTCATGGCCGAAGGCCGCAAGGCGACGACACGGGTCCAGACCGTCTTCCAGGACCCCTTTGCCTCGCTCGACCCGCGCATGCGCATCGGCGAGATCGTCGCCGAAGGCCCGATCGCCCACAACATTATCGCCCGCGGCGAGGCGGAGGGTTACGTCGCCGAATGGCTCGGCCGCGTTGGCCTCGACGGGAGCTTCGCCGGACGATACCCGCACCAGTTCTCCGGCGGCCAGCGCCAAAGAGTGGCGATCGCGCGGGCCCTCGCCATGCAGCCGGACCTCTTGATCTGCGACGAACCGGTCGCCTCGCTCGACGTCTCGATCCAGGCGCAGATCATCAATCTTTTCCTCGAGCTGCGGCGCGATTTAGACATCACCTGCCTCTTCATCTCCCACGACCTCAGCCTGGTGCGACACGTCTCGGACCGGGTAGCGATCATGTATCTGGGCCGCGTGGTTGAGCTGGATGCGACCGAGCCCCTCTACGACGCCCCCAAGCATCCCTACACCCGGGCCCTGCTGGATTCCGTGCCCAAGCTGGTGCTGGACGAAACGACGCAGGTGGACTTCCGCTCGATCGAGGGCGAGATCCCGTCGCCTCTTGCACCACCGGCCGGCTGCCATTTCCACCCACGCTGCCCGATGGCAGAGGACCGTTGCCGCGCGGCTCGTCCCGAATTGCGTCGCATCGGGGCGGCGCGAGACGTCGCCTGTCACTTGGCGGACGGGTCCTAGCAGAGCAAGGAGGAGACGAAGATGAGCGAACAAGAACCCTGGCAGTGGCCCGAGGCTGAATGGCGACGCCGCGTGGATCAGGTTCGCGCCGGCCGAACCCTTAAACCTGAGAGCTGGCCGGGCGGCGCGCGCGCCGCGGTGGCGCTTTCCTTCGACTCCGATCATGAGACGAACGAGCTACGCGACGGCGGCAAGTCGATCGGCCGCATGTCCTGGGGCCAGTACGGCAACCGCAAGGGCATACCCCGTATCGAGGCGCTGCTGGCACGCCACGACATCAGGGCGAGCTTCTTCGTGCCGGCGGTCAGCGCGCTGCTCTATCCCGATGAGCAGCGGCGGCTCGTCGACTCCGGTCACGAGATCGGCATCCACGGCTGGATCCATGAGCTCAACTCGATCCTTCCGTACGAGGCGGAGCGTGACCTCATGTTTCGCGCCGCCGACACGCTGGAGAGCGTGACAGGCCGCCGCCCGGTCGGACTGCGCACGCCGTCCTGGGATTTCAGCCCGAACACCCTGCGGATCGAGCGCGAGCTCGGCCTGCTCTACGACTCCTCGCTCATGGCCGACGACGACTGCTACGAGCTGCTGGAAGACGGCGAGCCGACCGGCATCGTCGAGCTGCCCGTCGAGTGGGTTCGCGACGACGCGGTCTACTTCAACATGGCGCGCTTTCAGGCCCTGCGCCCCTACACGCCCCCCGAGGCGGTGCTCGATATCTTCCGGCGCGAGTTCGATGGCGCATATCGGGAGGGCGGCCTCTTCCTCCTGACCATGCACCCACATGTCATCGGCTACCGCTCGCGGATCTGGATCCTCGACGCGCTGATCGAGCACATCAAGTCAGCCGGCGATGTCTGGTTCGCGACCCACGCCGAGGTCGCCGGCTACGTGAAGGAAACCTGTTCCTGAAATCGCGAAGCGGCGCCTCACCTGTCGAGCTGTGTGTTGCGGTTCTGAATGTAGGCGGCGCGCAGGGTGGCGTAGGGATCGATGGAGGTCTCGCGCACCGTTTCGATCTGCTCGTCCACGGCCTCGCGCGCCACGACCACGCGCCCGGCCGTCAGACCCAGGTTGACGTCCGAGGGGAACAGGTAGCCGAAGGGGTCGAGCAGACTGTCGACCGCAAATCCCACCCCATCGCGCACGGTGCTCGGGCCCAGGAGAGGGAGCACCACGTAAGGGCCCGAACCGACCCCGTAGGCGTGTAGGGTCTGGCCGAAATCCGAAGGATGGTGCTCCAGGCCGAAGTCATCGGCCCAATCGAACAGCCCCGCCACACCAAGAGTCGAGTTGATCAGGAAGCGGCCGCCCGTGGTCCCCGCATCCTCGACCTCGCCCTGCAGCACATCGTTTGCGAAACGGACGGGCGCGCGAAGGTTCAGGTAGGCCCGCTGCAGGGCGGCCTTCACCGGATCAGGGACGATGAAGCCGTAGGTCCGGGCAACTGGACCGAGAATGAACCTATCCGCGACATCGTTGAACGCGAAGATCGCACGATTGACATCTTCGATCGGGTCGTCGACATCCGCATCCTCGCTGACCAGGTCGCCCAGACCGAGGTCCTCGTCATCGAAGTCTTGGGGTTCGGACTGGCTTTCCGAAATGACAGGATCGGCCGTTACGGGCTGATAGGCTTGCGATAAGCCGGACCGACCGTCCGGGGGGTAACTGGGCGTGCTGCAGGCGCCGAGAGCGCCCGCCAGGATTAGGCATAGCAAAATCGGCCGCGCGCCGCCCCGCCGCTGCGCCGCTGTTTTGGTTCTTTCTGTCATCGTCCTACTTAGTCGGCTCCCACGGTACCCGCGATTGTTCGATCCTCTTGATGAGGATTCGGTTACTGACTCTAGAACACAACGCTAGCGTTTGTAGAGCCCCACCAGGCGCGAGATCAGGACCGCGAGATAAAGTGATCCGGTCATGGCCTCGAGCGCGGACCAAATCCGCGCCACCGAACCGACGGGTGTGATGTCGCCATAGCCGAGCGTCGTCAGGGTCACCAGGCTGAAATAAAGCAGCTCGGTCCAGATCATGCCGAACTCTTGCGCGGTGAACTCGAAGGAACCGGGCGCGAGCGCCTCGATCACCCCAAAGCACACCGCCCAAACGGTGGCGATCAGGAGATAGGCCGCGATTGCGCCGCAGATGATGTCGCTGTCGACCTTTTCGGCGGTCACCACCTGGACCAGCACCAAAGCAAGCACGAAGAGCCCGAGGCCGATCAAGAGCAGGTCCGTGATCACCTCGACTTTCCCGCCCTGCCACAGAGGATTTAGCCAGCTGAGCACGAGCCAAGGCACGGCCAAACCGATTGCAAAGACGAGCGTGGCGCGCCGGCCACCGGCGGCAAAGACCGCGGCGACCATGACCAACGTGAACAGCAAAGTCAGGAGCTGGTTGCCGGCCACATCGCCCTCAAGCAGCGGCGAGAGGAGCAGCAGGAGGACCAACGAGACGAGAAGCAGGGAGAAGCGGTGGTGACGGATGTCGATCCGACGGCCGTTCGTCGCGAGCATTGGCACACTGAGCATCCTCGGTCCTCCTCTAAGCCGCCGATGCAGGCGATGGGACGGGCGTCGCGATCGGCACACCGACATCTTCTCTTACGCCGTGAAACAGCGAATAGAGCACTGGCACGGTGGCGAGCGTAAGCAGCGTGCCGACGGAGAGGCCGGCGGCGATCACCACGGCCATGGCAAAGAACAGAGGATCCGGCGGCAGCATCAGCGGCAGCAGTCCCAGGATCGTGGTGAGCGTGGTCATCATGACCGGCTTGAGCCGGCTCACCGAGGCGTTGATCACTGCATCATAGGGGCTGGCGCCGGCATCGATCTCGACCTTGATCTGATCGAGCAGCACGATCGCGTTGTTAATGATGATTCCGGCCAGGCTAAGGAAGCCGAGCATGGCCATGAATCCCATGAAGGCCCCCGTGGCCAGCAGTCCGACCGCCGCCCCGATGAAGGACAGCGGGATGGTGATGAAGATGATCACCGGCTTGGCAAAGGAGTTGAACTGCCAAACCAGGATCAGGACGATCATGGCAAGACAGTGAGGCACGAACTCGAAGAGCGCCGCCTCGCCGTCGGCCGCGGCCTCGGGCTCGCCGCCGACCTCGAGGCTGTAGCCGGCCGGCAGCTCGGCCTCGATCTGCTCGAAAGCAGGCTGCAGCGCCGCAAGCAGCTCGACCGCCTGAAGCCACGAGTGCTTGGCCTGGATCGTGACGCTGCGCTTCAGGTTGTAGCGCTCGATCCGGCTGTACTGGTTGACCGGCTCGAAGTCCGCGATCTCGGCCAGGAGCACACTGTGACCGCCGCTGGACGAAAAGACCTCGATCGAGCGCAAACGGTCCAGGTTGGTGCGCTCCGCATCGGCGGCCCGGAGCACGATGGGTATCACCTGATCGCCTTCGCGATAAGCGGTCACCTCGCCACCGCTGAAGAAGGTGTTGAGGCTGAGCGCGATCTCCTCGGAGGTCACGCCGGCCCGGCGGGCGCGAACCTGGTCGATCTTGACCAGGACCTTGGTGATACGGTTCTCCCAATTGTTGTGGACATCGATGGTGCCGGGGATCGCGCGCAACGCCGCCTCGACCTTCTTGCCGGCTGCCGCCACCCGTTCGAGCGAGCGCCCGCGTACGCGGACCTCCAGAAGGCCGGTCTCGCTGTTGCCGAGGAAGAACTTCTTGAGCCGGCCGTAAGCTTCGGGATGGTTGGCAGCAAGTCGCTCGCGGGTGCGCGCCTGGACCTGATCGACTGCCGCGACATCGGTGACAGAGACCAGGATGAAGGCCACGTGCGGATCCTCGTCGCGCGGCGCCAGGGGCACGAAGAAGCGCGGGCCACCATAGCCCACGTAGGCCACGGTCTCGGTCACCTCCGGGTTGACCGACTCGTCACCGAGCCAGTCGATCACCTGCCGAACCGTCGCATCAGTCGCCTTGGTGGTGGCCCCATTGGGCAGGTCGAGATAGATGAAGAACTGATTGCGCGAGGACTCGGGGAAGAACTGCTGGGGCACCTGGGCCAGCAGCGCAAATCCGCCCACCAGGGCCGCGGCCATTGCCGCGACGAACAGCAGCCGCGCCCGCAGAAGGAGCTTCAGAAAACCGCGGTAGACTTGGTAGAGCCGGCCGTCGTAGGCCGCCTTGACCTGCTCCGGCGTCGTCTTGGGCCTGGTCTTTGGTGGGGGGCCCATGAACCAGACGCAGAGCAGCGGCGTGACGCACATGGCGAGCAACCAGGAGGTCATCAGGGCGATAAGAATGACCAGGGACATCGAGCGCATGTATTCGCCCGAAGAATCGCTCGCCAGCATCAGGGGCATGAAGGCGAGGATCGTCGTCAGCGAGGAGGTGAGCAGCGGCAAGGAGAGCTGCTTTCCCGTACCCATCGCCGCCTCGCGGCGGCTCACCCCTCCGGCCATGCGCCGGCCGATGTCCTCGGCGATGACGATGCCGTTGTCGACCAGGAGGCCGAGGGCGATGATCATGGTCGCGAGGCTGACCCGCTCCAGCTCGATGCCGAGCGCGGCCATGAAGACCAAGGAGACCAGCATGGTCAACGGCACGATGGCGCCCACGATCAGACCGGTGCGCCAGCCCAGAAAGAGCATCACCATGCCGAGGACGATGCCGAGGGTCTCGTATACGTTGAGGGTCACCCCCTCGACGGAATCGGCAACGTAATCGGCTTGATAGGTGGCGAAGTCGAGGGAGTAGCCGATCGGCAGCTCCGTCTCGATCTCGGCCACCCGCGCCTTGAGCCGTGGCCCGAAGTCGAGCACGTTGACCCCGGTCTTCTGCATCGAGACGGCGAGCACGATGGCCGGGCGGCCCTGGTAGTAGGCGCGGGATTGGGGCGGATCCTCAAAGGCCCGGCGGACCGTGATCAGATCGCGCAGGTAGGTCACCTGTTCCGTTGCCGGAACGCCGATCACCGTGTTGCCGATGTCCTCGACGGAATCGAAGTTGCCGCTGGGCTCGATCACCAGGCTGTGGCCGCCGATCTCCACCCGGCCACCAGGCAGAATGATGTTCTGCGCCTCCAGGGTGGCGATCAACTGTTCGGGCGAAAGGCCGTAGCGGGCGAGGCGGGCGTTCGTGGTCTCCAAGAAGATCCGCTCGCTTTGCACCCCGTGCAGCTCGACCCGGCGGATCCCCTCGAGGCTGTAGAGGTCGTCGCGGATGTCGCGGGCGACCCGCCGCATCTCTTCGAACGAGAAGCCGCTGGCGGTAAGCGCGACGGTGGCCACGTTTACGTCGCCGAAATCGCTGTTGACGAAGGGTCCGACGGTGCCCTGAGGCAGGCTCGGCCGCGCCTCGGCCATTTTGTTGCGCAGGTTCTGCCAGATCGGCTCCATCTCAAAGAATCTGTCATGGACCACGACATGGATGATCGAGACGCCGGTCTTGGAGCTGGATTTGATCTTCTTGACTTCCGGGATGAGCCGGATCTGTTTCTCCAGCTTGCGGGTGATCAGGTTCTCGACCCGCTCGGGCGCCATGCCGGGGAAGTAGGCGGCGACCACCGCCTCGCGGACCGTGACTTCCGGGTCTTCCTTGCTCGGGAATTTGAGGAACAGCAGAATCCCTCCAAAAGCCAGCATGAGGACAACCAGCGCCGTCAGGCGGGTGTTGCCGAGGGCGAATCCGGTCAAGTTCATCGGACCACTCCGTCGCCGTAGGGCATCTCCTCGCCCATGAGACGGACCTTTTGACCGTCGTTCAGGAACTCCACACCGGCGGTGGCAATGATGTCGCCCGCGCGCAGGTCGCCGGCAATCTGCACGGCATTGCGGTGCAGATCCTCGATCCCCACAGGCACCCGCTCAACGGTCGAGCTGGCCTCGTCGTAGCGGAACACGTGATAACTCTGCCCCTCGCCGGAGCGAATCGCCCACATGGGCACCATCAAGCTGTCTGACGCTGAGGCCTCTGTTTCGAAGGCAAGAACGACTTCGGCTGACATACCCGCACGCAGCCGTTCGGAGGGGGCGCGCAGGACGACAGTGACTGGAAAGGCGTTGGCCTCGGCCGCTCGGCTTCCGATCTCCGTCACCGCACCGGCCGATTTCAGCGTCGGGTCGCTCGGGAAGCTGACGCTGACCTCCTGACCGCGGCGGATCCTGTTGACCAACGTCGGCGGCACCAGGAAGGCCACCTTGAGCTTCTGCTCGCCGCTCAGTTCCAGGAGGGGCCGCCCGGCGGCGACCTCCTCAAAGGCCTCGACGTCCTTCTTCGAAATGACTCCGTCAAAGGGCGCGCGCAGCACCGCCTGTTTGAGGTCGCGCTGACGCAGGCCGAGCTGGGCACGCCGTGCGCCTACCTGGCTCTTGGCGGCGTCATGCCCGGCCACCGCCGTGTCGAGGCGGGCCTTGGCGATCCAACCGTTCTTGTAGAGAGTGCGTTGGCGGTCGAGGTTCTGAAGCTCTTCCTTATAGACCGCATGGGCGGCCGCCACCTCGGCCTCGGCACTGCGGACCTGAAGACGGAAGGGCTCGCGGTCCAGCTCGGCAAGCACGTCGCCGGCCTTGACCCGGTCGCCCAGGCGCACGCGCAGAGCGCCGACCCTGCCGCCTACCTCGAAGCTGAGCGCGGTGGTCTCCACCGGCTGGACGATGCCGGCAATCCGGCGCTCCTGCGGAGCCACGCCGCGCTCCAGCTCGATCCACTTGATCGCCCGCACGACGGTCTTGTCCACCTTGGCCGGTGCCTCGCAAGCAGGCAGCGTCAGCACGGCGACGAGCGCGATACCCAGCGTCGTCACGCAGGCCAGGCGCATGGCCTTGCCACGGTTCGCTCGTGAAATCATCGGAACCTCCCATGTCGTTTGTCGAAGGCCATTTGGCCCCGGCACGACGTCAATCTGGGTTAGCCGGAGTGAGAGCGGCAGTTTGTAACGGTGACTCACGCCCAGGGGATGCCCAGGGCATACCGGGGGGACAGCGGGAGGTTGACCACTAAGGTTTTGATACTATTGGCGTGTTAAACCGTAACCTGATTATAGTAACCTGTTGTTACCGCAGCGATTGAAGCGCCTGGGAGGAGTGCTTTGGGCGATAGGGATCTGCAGGCCGAGAGTTCGGCTCCGCCCGTGGATGCGGTCCGTGCCCAATTGGCGCGAATCCGCGACAGCGCGGACTTTGCTCAGTCGGCGCGCATGAAGGCTTTCATCGCATTCGTCGTCGAGGAAGCGCTGGCCGGCCGCGGTGACCGGCTCAAGGAATACACCATCGCCACCGAGGTGTTCGGCCGCGACGACGATTTCGACCCCCAAACCAACACGATCGTACGGGTCGAAGCCGGCCGCTTGCGCCGGCGGCTGGAACGCTATTACCTCACCGACGGCCGCGGCGACGAGATCCGGATCGACCTGCCGAAGGGCTCCTACGTGCCGCGGTTCCGCGCGGCGCCTACGCCCAGCCCCTGGGCAACCCCTGGGGCAACCCCTGGGCCAACCTCTAGGTCAACCTCAACAGTCGCCGCGGCAACGGCTAACGCACCGCCCGACACTGCCCTGCAGCTTCCCTCCGGTCCCTCCATCGCCGTGCTGCCCTTTGAAAACATGAGTGGCGACCCGGCGCAGGAGTTCTTTGCCTTGGGGATTACCGAGGAGATCCTCAATCACCTGACGCGCTTTGCCGATCTGAGAGTCGTCGCCCGGCACTCGACCTTCAAGTACAAGGGACAGCGCCTCGACATCCGCGACGTCGGCCGCGAGCTCGATGTTCGCTACGTTCTCGAAGGCAGCGTCCGGACCGGCGGGAACATGGTACGCGTGACAGGACAGCTGATCGAGGCGGCAGACGGGACGCACCTCTTTTCCGAGACCTACGACCGCGACCTGACCGCGAAGAACATCTTGGAGATTCAAGATGATATCTCCGCGCGCCTGGTTGCCGCCGTGAGCCAGCCCTACGGCATCATGGCGCGGGCCGTCGCCCGGAACAGAAAGGATCAAGGGTCTCGGAGCTTCGAAGCCTACGACGCGGTCCTGCGCTTCTACGAGTACTGGAGCGATTCCACCGAGGAACTCCACGCCAAGGTCAGAGAGGCGCTTCAGCGCGCCATCGGTCTCGATCCGAGCTATGCCAGCGCCTGGGCCGCGCTCGGTGAGATCTACCTCGATGAAGCGATTTTCGGCTTCAATCCTCCTGACGATGGCAGCTCGCTCGACCGGGCCGTCGAGGCCGCGCAACAGGCGGTTCTTCTCGAGCCCGAGAGTTCCATGGCCTACCACATCCTCTCCAACGTTCGGTTCCATCGCGGCGAGCTTGAGGAGTTTCGGGCAGCAGGAGAAAGGGCGATTGCACTCAATCCGAACCATGCCGACATGCTCTCCGACTATGGTGTGCGACTCTGCTGCTGCGGAGAGTGGACGCGTGGCGTGGCCCTCGCCAAGAAGGCGATCAGCCTGAGTCCGACGCATCCGGCGTGGTTCCATACCGCCCTGGTTTTGGACCACTATCACAAGGGCGAGTTTCTCGAGGCCCTGGCCGAATCAAAACAGATGCAGTCTCAGGGGATCTTCTGGAGCTATGTCTTGTCGGCCATGTGCTACGGCCAGCTCGGGCGGACGTCCGAAGCCCGCGCCACCAGCGACGAGCTCCGCCGACTTGAGCCTCTCTTTTGTGAACGTCCCTGGGATTATCTGGGCCTGTGGAACATCTCAGGCGACTTCGGGCGTCAGATTGCCGACGGTCTACGGAAGGCCGGACTTCCCGTCCCCGACCCAGGCAGCTAAATCGGCTTTGGAAACTAGACTTCGGCGCCTATGACCGAACCGGACCGCTCGCCTTCACCCGACTCGACCGCACCATCGCCCAGCGCCGTTCGTGGCCAGCTCGAACGAATCCTCGCCAGTGAGGAATTCGCCTCGGTCACGCGCATGAAGACGTTTCTGCGCTATGTCGTCGAGGAGGCTCTCTCCGGCCGGGATGAGCGAATCAAGGAGCCGGAGATCGCGACAGTGGTTTTCGACCGCGACCAGGATTTCGACCCCCGGTCCAATACCATCGTGCGGGTCGAGGCAGGACGCCTGCGCCGCCGTTTGGAGCGTTACTACCTGATCGAAGGACCCACGGACGGTATCAGGATCGACCTGCCGAAGGGCACTTATGTCCCGATCTTCCGTCGCGTGGCACTGGATCCCGACCACGGCTCCACCGTTACTCCGGATCAGCAAGCACTGCCAGCGGCGGATCGGGCGGTGGATTTGCCGTCCGGTCCTTCGATCGCCGTCCTGCCGTTCGAGAATCTGAGCGGTGACCCTGATCAAGAGTTCTTCGCCGACGGGATCACCGACGAGGTTATCAACGATCTCACCCGTTTCCCCGACCTACGGGTGATCGCGCGCCACTCAAGCTTCAAGCACAAGGGCGCAAAGGCCGATATCCGGGATATCGGCAAGGACCTGGGCGTCAGCTATCTGCTGCAAGGCAGTGTCCGCAAGGGCGGTGACGTGCTGCGCGTCACCTGCCAACTGGTCGACGCACAAGACGGCGCGCAGCTCTTTTCGGAAACCTACGACCGTAACCTGTCGAGCCAAAACGTTCTCGAGATCCAAGACGACATATCCGATCGTATCGTCGCAGCCGTCGGCCAACCCTATGGAATCATTGCCCGAACGTCGGCACGTCGTGCTAAACGTCGACCCTCGTCACATATGGAAGCTTACGACGCGGTCCTGCGATTCTACGAGTATTGGGTCAATCATACCCCGGAGAGGCATGCGGAAGCACGTGCGGGACTGGAGCGGGCCGTGGAGATCGATCCGGACTATGCGTCGGCCTGGGCGGCGCTCGCCGAAACCTACCTCGATGAAGTCCGCTTTAGCTTCAACACGCCGCCCGGAGGCGACTCCCTCGATCGCGCCTTGGCGGCCGCGCAGCGCGCTGTGCGGCTCGATCCCGAGAATCCCATGGCCTACCATTTCCTCTTCAGCACCCATTTCCACCGGCACGAAATCGATGAGTTCAGGGCCGCCGCCGAACGGGCCGTGGCCCTCAACCCCAACCAGGCAGACCTGCTCGTGGACTACGGCATCATGCTGGCCTACCTGGGCGAATGGGATCGCGGTCGGGCCCTGACCGACAAGGCCATCGCCTTGAGCCCGACACACCCGGGGTGGTTCCACACCATCGCCGTCTACGACCACTACCGAAAGGATGAGTTCGATCTCGCGCTCGATGCCGCCAGGAAATACCACATGCCGGGCTTCTATTGGAGCTACGTCGCAAAGGCCATCTGCTATGGCCAGATGGGCATGGCCGAGGAAGCCCGCGAAGCGGTGCGAGACCTGCTCGAGACCGCCCCGGACGTCACCCGTCTGATCTGGGAGCGCTTGGATTTTTGGATGATCCCGCCTGATTTGGCACGCAAGGTCGTCGACGGCCTGCGCAAGGCGGGATTGGCAGTCCCGGATCGCAAGTCCCCGGAAGGGTAACGTGAGTCACGGTGAAACACTATTTATCGTGACCATCACCTGAGACGCTAGGCTTGGCGCGCTACGAGTGGGTAAGGGCAACATGAGGACGATGCAACGAAAGCTGGTCGCAATTCTCGCTGGCGACGTCGTCGGCTACAGCCGGCTGATGGCTGCGAACGAGGAGTTGGCGATCCAGAACTGGACGGCCATTCGTGAGTACATCTGCGAGCTGGTCGAGGATCATCACGGCCAGCTTTTCAACACCGCGGGCGACAGCGTGGTGTTCGAGTTCGCAAGTGTCCTCGATGCCTTACGCTGCGCCATCGAGGTGCAACGCTTTCTGCGCGACATAAATGAAGACGTGCCCGACGCACGGCGCATGCTGATGCGGTTCGGCCTGCACATGGGCGACATCATCGTCGACGGAAACAACTACCTGGGTGACGGGATCAACATCGCGGCTCGGTTGGAGTCGCTTGCCCTTCCCGGTGGCATTTGCGTCTCCGACATGGTCGTCAGCAACGTCGCCGCCAGTCCGGAGTTTGTTTTCGAGCCTCTCGGTGAACAGCGGCTCAAGAACATTTCACGCCCCGTGACGGTCTACCGAGTCGCAGTGAACGGAGCAGAGGCGAGCTCGGCGCCAGCGGTCGAGACCTCCGAACCGGGCGACGGGGATCATCAGGCACCGGCCGTCGCCGTTCTGCCGTTCGACAATCTGGGCGGGGATTCGAGCCAGGACTACTTCGTCGACGGACTCACCGAGGACATCATCACGGCGCTCGCCGCCTGGCGCTCCTTTCCGGTGATCGCGCGCAACTCGACATTTGCCTACAAGGGAAAGTCGCCGGACGTGCGCGCCGTCGCACGCGATCTCGGCGCGCGTTACGTGCTCGAGGGCAGCATCCGTAAAGAAGGCGACCGGGTCCGGGTCAACGCCCAGTTCATCGATGCGGCCAACGGCCATCACGTTTGGGCCGAGAAGTTCGACCGCGAAACCGCCGATGTCTTCGCGCTCCAGGACGAGATTACCCACCATATCGCGGCGACGCTCGACCCGGAGCTGCGCAAGGCCGAACAAGAGCGTGTCGCCACAGTTCGGCCCAAGGACATGACGGCCTGGGACTACTGTCTGCGCGGCCGCAGCTACCTGGAGGCCTTCACGCCGGAGGACAACATCGAGGCGCGGAAGATGTTCGCGCAGGCGATCGAGCTCGACCCGGATTACGGAGAAGCTCATGTCGGCCTCGCCTACAGCTTTCACCGAGACCTTTGGTTCCAAGCTGCGGAGAACCGCGACGAGGCGATCCAAGGGCTGCTCGATGCCGCTGGCAAGGCAATCGATTTGGATCGGGCAAACTCCGAAGCGCACTGCATCCTCGGCTTTGGTCTGATCTGGGCCCGCCGCCTCCCGGACTCGATCGCGGCCGGCAAGCAGGCGATCGAGCTCAACCCCAGCAACGCGATCGCCTTTGCCCAACTCGGCATCGCGCAGAATTTCTTTGGTCAGCCCGGCGAGGGAATCGAGAACCTCGAACGGTCGCTGCGCTTGAACCCGCAAGACCCGCGGATCCACTTCGTCATCACGATGATCGCGCGCGCCCACTTGAATCTGCGCGATCCCGAAACCGCCGCGCGCTGGGCCGAAACGGCGGTCCAGCGACGCGCGGACTATCCGCTGTCTCACCTGGTACGGGCCGCCGCGCTCGGCCACCTGGAACGCCTCGAGGCAGCCGCCGCCGCACTGGAGAACTGCGAAGGCCTGGACCCCGGCTTCGCAACCCGCTGGGCCCTGCGGCCGATGTACAAGGACCCAGCCGACGACTTCTATTTTTTGGAAGGACTGCGGGCGGCCGGCCTGGGCGACGAGAGCGAAATCGTAAGTTAACACATTGATTTTTCGTAATAATATCTCCTAGATCAGGCTGGAGATGTCTCTCCCGACCTTCCTGGTGACTCACCGTTACAAACTCCTGCTCCTCCCTTGAGCACGCCAGATTGGGGTCATCGCGACGGGCGCGAAACGCGGCCGTCCAACAGATCCTAGCCCAGGGAGAGACCCATGCGTAGAACCGAGTCAGGACGCTTCGCCGACATCAGTACTACTCGCATTTGGCCACTATCTGCACCGCGCCGAATCCTGCTGGCCATGGCGCTTATGCTCTTGCCGCTCGTCGCCACGACAGCCACCGCCGCGGTCGACCGTCCCGCGGCCGCCGACTTCATCGAGCGGCTCGGTCAGGACGCGATCACAACGCTGCAGGGCGCGGACCTTAGCCAGTCGCAACGCGAGGAGCGCTTTGCGGGACTCCTCAGCAGAGGCTTCGAGCTCGACCTGATCGCGCGTTTCGCCCTTGGGCGTCACTGGCGCGCCGCCACTCAAGAGCAGCGCGCGGACTACCTTGATGTCTTCCGGCACTACGTGATCAAGACCTACGCGCGACGCCTCGGCGACTTCCGGGCGCGTGGCTTCGCCGTGACCGGCACGACATCCGTCGGCGCCCAAGGCGACATCCTAGTCCTCACCCGGATCGACCGGTCGGGCGGCGCCCCCGTCGAAGCAGGCTGGCGAGTCCGCGAGATCAATGGCGCCCTCAAGATCATCGACGTGGTGGTCGAAGGCGTGAGCATGACCATCATGCAACGCCAGGAGTTCGCGTCCGTGACCCGGCGCGGCAGTGTCGACGAGCTCGTCCGCAGCCTGCGCCTGCAAACCGCACGGTTGTCGGCGTCGGTCCGCTAGCCGCGAAGCATCCACCTAGCCCGAGAATCCCACCCGAGAAAACGAGGAGACATAACGTGTTTGCCGACCACAAGAGATCCCGCTCGAAACTGATCACCGCCATCGCCTTCGGCGCTCTGCTCTACTCGGCCTCCACCGGACATGCCGCCCAGGATACAGCGAGTAGCGCCAAGGAGAGCGCGTCGGGTCTCGGCACACTCAGTTGCCACAGCGTCCCGAATTCCGGCCTCAATCTGATCATTCACTCGACCGTCGACATCAAGTGCGTGTTCGAAGGCAGCGACGGCGCGGTCGAGCACTATAAGGGCGAGACCGGCATAGGCCTCGGAATCGACCTCGACTTCAGCCACGAGGAGACGTTCCACTTCGTCGTGGTCTCCGCCAAGTTCAAATCGGGCAGCCACCACCTGGCTGGCGGCTACGCCGGTGGCAAAGCCTCCGCGTCGCTGGGAGTCGGCGGCGGCGGCAAGATCCTCGTCGGCGGCGACCACGACAACATCGGCCTGAAGCCGGCCGCCGTGCGCGGCTCGGGTGTCGGGATCGAGATGGGCCTGACCTACATGCACCTCGAAGCCGACACGCAGCCCTGAGCAAGGCGGCGACAAACCCTTCCCCACAGCCCCCAACAAGGAGAATCGACATGAGCCCCAACGGCACCTTGAAATACGGACTTCGCCCCACCCTGCGCTTGTCCGACAACATCGCCCCCTTCGCCGCCCTTTTCACCCTGAAGCCGGACGATCCGGACGGTCATGCCAAGGCGGTCGCGGACCTCATCGGCACGCAAGCGTTCGCCGACGCGGTCTCGGAGATGGCCTTGATCCACCTCTTCAGCTTTTCGCGGGTGAGTCGCGACCAGCTCCTGTTCCAGACGAATTTCGATTCCGACGTGGTCGCCTATTTCGAGGCATTCAAAGACCTGGAGAGCCCCTTGCGCGAGATCCTCGTGCACTTCGAGGGCGAGCCCGGCCCGGAGGCCCAGTTCACCCAGCTCCTCGAGTTTATCGCCACCCGCCAGGTCGACGTGATCGCCTACTTCTGCGCCTACCCGGAGCTGACGGTCAATCAGATCCGCCGGGACGCCGACTGGCGAATGAAGGTGGTGGAGATGCAGAAGTCGCTGGCAAGACCGGCAGAGAAGGTCGCCTGGGGCCGGACCGCTATCGCCGTCTAGCACTGGCTCCCTCAAGGAGGATCTCCACCATGCTCGATCTGCTCAGCAAGCCGCTCAAGGCGGCGGACCTCAAGGCAAACCTCGCCGACATCCAGGGCGGGCTTCTGCGGGAATACGACACGCTTGCCTGCGTCTACCTTTTCTACACTATCGCGTCGCCCGAGGCCGGCCGGGCCTGGCTGGCAAGTCTGGCCGAGCGCGTGACCTCCGAGGCGGCGGCACAAGCCGATCCGGACCCCGCGGAGACCCTCAACGTGGCGGTCTCGGCAAACGGTTTCGCCGCGCTCGGCGTCGCGGAGGCCTCGCGGGCCAGCTTTCCCCATGCCTTCCGTGAAGGTATGGCCGCGCGGGCCCGACGACTCGGCGATCACGGGCCGGCCGATCCGGCGCATTGGGAGGGCGGTCTCGGCACACCGGACATCCACCTGCTCGTCGTCCTCAGCGGCCCCAACACTGAAAGCGTCGCGCTTCGCCGACAGCGCCTTACCAACGAAGCCAAGGACCATGGCGTGCGCGAGCGCCACGCGATCGAGGCCGCGGTGGTCTTCGAACAGCGCTCCGGTTGCCCGGCGGCACATTTCGGCTTCGTCGACCCAATCTCCCAGCCGGCGATCGCCGGCTTCGACGACCGCGCGCCCGGGGACGGCGCCCGCGACGGTGAGGGCTGGCGTGGCATCGCACCGGGAGAGTTCCTCCTGGGCTATGTGAACGAGCTGGGAGAGCGCTCTGCCACACCATCGCCCGACGCGCTCGGGGTGAACGGGAGCTATATCGCCTTCCGCAAGGCCGCCCAGGACGTCGCCGGCTTCCGCGACTACCTGAAGCAAGGAGCGCTCACCCTCTGGGGCCGCGACGACGCGGCGCGCCAAGAGAAGCTGGCGGCCAAGATCGTCGGGCGCTGGCGCTCCGGATGCCCGCTCGCGCTCTCACCGGATCACGACGATCATGGGATCGCCGACGACCCGGCGCGCGTGAACGACTTCGACTACGCCGACGATCCAGAGGGGCTCAAGTGCCCGCTCGGCGCCCACACGCGCCGGACCAATCCGCGCGCCTCCAAGCTGACCACGACGACCGACGTCAACCGCAAGCGCATCCTGCGCCGCGGACTGGAGTTCGGCCCGCCGCTGCCCGAGGGCGCGCCCGACGACGGCGTGGCGCGCGGCCAAGCCGGCGTGTTCGTGGTCGCCGACATCGAGCTGCAGTTCGAGTTCATTCAGGCCGAGTGGGTCCAGAAGGGCGATTTCATGGGCCTGCCGAGCGAGGAGAAAGACCCCCTGATCGGCGCGAACGGCAACGACGGCCAGTTCACCGTGCCCGGCGCCGACATGCCCTTCCTGTTCGACCTCAAGCAATTCGTGACCGTGCAGGGCGGCGAGTACTTCTTCGCCCCCAGCCTCACAGCTCTACGCCGCCTCGCGGCAGGCCACTTCTCAGGAGAAAATCGATGACCGAGATAACGGCACACCCACTCGAGATCGTCCCCGCGGGCGAAGCCGAAGCCATCGAGCGCGTGACCGCGCTGCAGACTGCCATCATGAAAGCCCGGGATCCCAAGAAGCGAGGCCAGCATCCCAAGCAGCAGGCCCTGCTGCGCGGCACCCTCGAAATTGCAGACCAGGTCCCGGAGGGATTCCGAGCCGGCGTCTTCGCCGCGCCCGGCAGCTTCGATGCCCTGGTGCGGGTCTCCACAGGGCCGATGCCCAGGGACAGCGACCCGAACCCGCATGCAATCGCGATCAAGCTGCTCGACGTGCCCGGCTCACCCAGCGGCACTCAGGATTTCATCATGCTGGACCAGCCGACCTTCTTCATCAGGGACGTCGCCGAATACGTGAAGTTCTTCGACGCCACCCTAGCCGACCCCTCCGCCGCCGCTTACTTCAAGACCCGGCCGCGGGAGTTCGGGCTCAACCTCACCTTCAACGTGGTGATCGCAAGCCACCTGGAGCGCCAGTACTGGTCGGAAGTGCCGATCGCCATGGGCGCCGGCGCGGCGCGGCTGACGCTGATCCCCGAGGTCGAAAACGCGTCAGGCGGGGAACCGGCGACCACGCCCGATGGCCTGCGCGCGGCCCTCTTCGAGCACTTCGTGCGCAAGCGCAAGCCGGCCAAGTTCTACTTCGGGGCTCAGGCCTACATTGACGAAGCCACCACCCCGATCGAGGACGCCACCGCGGTCTGGCCGACACCTTTCGAGCTGATTGCGACCTTGAGTCTGCCGGCACAGGACTTCAGCCAACCGGAACTGTTCGAGTTCTGCGAGAACCTGTCCTACACGCCCTGGCACTGCGTGGCGGACCACCAGCCCCTCGGCGGCATCCAGCGCTGCCGCAAGCGGGTCTACGAAGAAAGCCAGCGGCTGCGCCACAAGCTCAACGGCGCCGAAGACCGCGAGCCCAGCGCCGCCGACGCGCGAGCCCTGACGGCCTTCCTCTAAACCTTAGGAGATCGACATGCCCGCCAAACAAGAGTCCTGGTGCGAGGAGCTGGAGAGTGCCGGGCGTCTGAACCGCGCCATGTTCAAGCTGACCGGCGTCCTTGGTCTGACCACCGGGATTGGCGTCATCGTCTGGGGCTTCTGGAGCCTGATCGCCACGTTGGCTACCTTCGTCTATGAGGAATCCGGTGTCTCGACCGATGAGATTCTGATCAACGGCGCACTCAACGAGGGCCTGCTGCTGAGCGCGGTCGTGATCGCATTGGGCGTCATCGTCCTCGAGCTCAAGAAGATCCAAGACCTTATCCAGGCGGGGCAGTCCGCCGACGGCGGGCAGGGCGATGCCTGAAGTCCTCGGGATGTTCTACCGGATCGTCCTGGGCGCCGACCCGGCGTTTCTAGCTGCGACCGAACGGGCGACCCCTATAGCCTTTCGCTTTGATCGTAGAGCTTGAGGACGGCGATCCCATCGAGCTCTTCGTGGCCCTTGGATACCAGGATGCGAAATAGCGAGGCCGCCTGGCTTGACATGGGTGTCGGTGACTTCAGGGTTTTCGCCAGATCATGCAGGGTGTCCAGGTCCTTCAGGATCTGCCGGGCGTAGCCCTTGGGCGCGAAGTCGCGCGCAAGCATGCGCGGGTAGACGTTCCGCAGCATGTTGGACCCGGCGTGCCCCGCGGCCAGAGCCTCCGGCACCCTGGCAGCATCGATCCCGCCAGCCTCGGCGAGTGCCAGCGCCTCGGCCAGGACGGCGTAGTTGTTGAGCACCAGAACCTGGTTGACCATCTTGGCCACCTGCCCGGCCCCAACCGGCCCGAAGGCCGTGAAGGAGGCGGAGACGCAGTCCATCACCTCTTGCACCTTGGCGATATCCACCTCGTTCCCGCCAGCCATGATGGCGAGAGATCCGGCCTCGGCCCCCTCCGGGCCACCGGAGACCGGTGCATCGACCCAGCCCATGCCTGATTCGGCCTTGAGACGGGCAGCCATATCCTTCGTGTTGCCGACCACCGTGGTCGAATGGTCGACCAGCACCTGCCCGGCCGAGGCCCCTTCGGCGATACCATTGGGACCGAACACCACTAATACACAATATAAAACTTCCAATTTCACTCACCCTAGGTCGCTGGGAGCGACCCGGTGTTTGATCTTATAAATAGCTAATCAAAAGAATATACCCAAATAATAATAATAATAATAATAATAATTTTTGAACGCAATTCCTTTATTTGTATTCTACACATTAACAATTACATTTAATAATAATGATGATGATGATGATACATTCCAAATCACATTGGCTTTTCAATTCTCTGACCGCAAATATGTAAATATACGTAGGCAAATAAATACCTATATAAAACTGACACCACTTATATAAACATACAAATAATTAGTTATGGATCCACTAATCATCATTGTTTAGGACTGTTCTTTTAGTTTCTAAGCAAGAAATGTTCCTACATTTTACAATAAAATTGCCTTTTTTAGTCTTTTAAGCACGGTTGCCCTGAAATGTAACGGGATTCTTATTTGAGCGAAGTCGTTAATCAAGATTTTATCTTAGGCAGTAGGTCATATCTTATCCTCGAAATTGTATTGAAAGACAGCAAGAATATATTGCGAGAAAAGAAAATGCTAAATGTTTTTTTTTAAGTTTTTTAATTTTACAGTTTCTCCCTTTATAGCAAGAGCCGGCTACACTCTTCTTGCAAAAGATAACCACCATGTATGGCATTAGCGGCATTAAATAGAAAATACTTTCATTGATTGTTAATCTCAACCTTGATAATAAGATTTCCCAAGAAGATGGAGACACACAGTAGTTTATAATGATGGACCACTTATGCCAAAGGTTTTTTTATTGTCCGCCTGTTGTATATGACAAACTGAAGTCAAATTTTTACCTCTTAAATTACGCTTGCAATTGCATCAACGGTATCTGCCATGTATCCATTGAGTCCGATGAAACATTACTTCTTATTTTGAAACCATTCTCTATATTTTGATATGTGTTGCTTGTTAAGGGGGTAGCTTGGTTTATTTCCAATAAAGAAAACCACAATTTGCTGCAAGGTATCTTCAGCTCTGCGTTAGACACCCTTCGCACCTGACGCCCCTATTATACTTGAAGCATTCGTCTTTTAAACCAAGGAAATTCCAAAGACAAGAGCCATCTTACTATAGCTAGACGTATGTTTACCCGGCTGTCGTGACCAGCCTCTTATTGAGAAGCATATTCTAATGCCTCAGCCTCTGAGTGATGACAAGGCGTCGCTTGTGAGGCACACTTGGATAGCATGACTCTCCAAATCTGGAGATTAGTGTATCCGATCCGGAAACGGCTGAGAACGGTTAGGCTAGACTTGCAGTTTGGTGTCAGATGAGTCTCATATAAAACATTCCCCAAGACCCCACAGGAAAATTAGCAACGCCTTCACATTTTATAAGTGGTAGAATGCTCTAAGGATAGACAAGCAACCATCAACCCCAATTTCCTGTGTTGCAATCATCTTACACAGTAACTGTCCCCATAAGCTGAAAATGGACATTCTAATTTGGCACTCTTGTTCCGTCTGCCTTGCTTACAGTAGATGGAAACCCGATTTTACATTGAAAGTCCTCGTGGAAAAAATTAGTTCGGATTCCCTTGTTAATCCAGTGCACTAAAATAAAGGAGAAAAGTCGGACCTTTATTGTTTAGGATTATCTATTTGGAAATTATGTTCGGACATTAACACTTCCAATATTGATCTTCCTGCATCTGTACTGTACTGTACTGTACGGTACTGTAGCAAATTGTAAAATCAACAGTACTATGAAGCCGCTCACCCGAACAATGCCAGAACTTTCTAACTGCATTTTGATGCCAATAATTTTATAAATAAGCTAATAGAACGATACATTTTCTAATCGGTCATTGAAAATTAACAACTTAAAATAAACCATTTCTTTAATTTTAGAGGAACAAACAGCTTTGTATTCTTACGTTTCAATTTGCAGTCGAAGTCTTCAAATTGGCTCGAGCTATTCTATAAAAATCGTTTAATGAACATGATGTATTTCAACAGCCACATATTTATTGGTTAGCAAAACATAGTGTTTATTTGCTGCCTCGACTGCATAGTATCTACTCGGGACTCGGCACTCGGGAGTTTTAAGTATAAGGGCATATTTTGTCCTTATTATTGTCAAATGAGATAGCATGTATTAGTTTGGTAGAAACTAGATATTCAGAAAAACTCAGAATTGATCATTTTCGTTGTTAGTTGGAAAAACGCACATTGAATGAAAGATAACATTCAAATAACAATAAGACAAACCAACTACTGCAATAAATCATTTGATTGGTTTTCAAAGGATTATATTAAAACTGACACAAACTGACTCTCTTTAACGATAATTGGAATGAAAATGGATAGGTTACTCACAATAAGCACATTTACTCTTTCTATTGATATTAGAAATTAAATGTAAGGGTAGCTAACGAAGAACATTCTCTCTAACAAAAGTAAATAATAAATTGTAATGGTCAGTCACAATTAACACTCTGACGATTCATACTCTTTAGTGGATTTTATCTCTTTCTGCAGTTTTGTCCTGTTTTGATATATCTTTATATAACGTTTCTATTTATGATTTGTTTTGTTCTTGCAAATGGATGTTGTTTGGACAATATTACTTTATTTGACCAGAGGCTTTTAGAGGCGAGAGATTGTGGTTACTATGTAAAAGCTATTTAAGGCAAGCAAGAAGGGAAACCGAAAAGGAAATATAACTATTCATCGTTATGTGTGACATTAGTATGTGCAAGGAGAACTATTTTATATACAAATCTAATGCACATACATTAAAAATATATATGTTTTTCATTAAAACGTTTGGAAACTTTAACGACATTATAATTTTACCTCTCCTTGAAGAGTATACCTGAGCGCGACAAGGTTTTCTAGGGCATTGTAGAGTATCTTCGTTAAATCGTAACTTTACAACGACTAATTGAAGAAAAGGTTGGTAAAAGGCTTTTCATGACTGAGAAGGCAACAAGTTCGTGACTAAATGACTTTAATTAATGAATGGTGTACTTTAGGGTAACATCCCTGCCTTTCTATTGTTCTCTCAATATGGAAACAACAATTAAATGTGGTAATTACATTGTAAAGGGGTTGCATGGCAACGACCAAATTGGGAAAGCTAAGAATGTAAATTAAGGCATGGGTGTGATGCAAGTCTGTGGTAATGTGCCATTTTAACAATCTGTTAAATGTGGGTGTAACAGTTTTAAGGTTCTATAACAGTCAGAAATGATTTAGTAACTATTAATCTAGAAATCATGGGGTATTTCTAGGCTTTTGGTAAGCTGAAGAATGTCGTCTCAAGATGGTATTAGTCTAAAGAGAGTCATCATTATCAGGCATTAAGATGGTAGGTTCGGGAGCAAAAGCTTGTGTAACTTGACACGCAAATATTTCATGTTATTGTGCTCTGTTGTAAGTTTTTTAAGTAAACATATTGTAAACTGTGGACAGGGTATGATTGATGCAGTAATTAAACTTTTTAACGCGTCGTTTCAAGATGATTTCGTCACCTGTCTAACAACACATCGCTCTTACTGATCCGTAATTTCAGAGATTTTATTTAAATGGGTCCAACACAATTTTTATTATTACTCTTATGGTTAACATGAGTGTAAGTGGCTTCTGGTGCAAGATTGCAATTTATGTTGATAATTTGGCATTGTTTCTTATAATAATGATATATTTTTTGGTGAAAACAACAACTAAGAAACTACTGTTTACGCAACTTGTTGTCCTCTTTTAACACTTCCTGGTGTCTTTTGTACACTGCGATATTCAGGGGCGTCGCCACGAAGTCAAGGAGGGGGGGGGTTCTTAGATAGAATCAAGGGTTTCAGGTAGTCATTCCAATCAATAGAGAAAATTAGGCATGATTAGACAAGTAGGCCTATTACTTGACAGGGAACTTACTTCCTTAACTTTTTGATTCGTTGTTTTCTATGTTCTCCTTGACATGAAAACATTACTGGGTTAAAAATAGAGGAGCGGAAGCCCCCTATCCCCCTTAATAGCGTAACGGCTAATGCTATCAAGCTAAATCGACTCTGCATTCACTATATTACTTAGGGTATTTTGTATGACTCTGAAATTGTAAGCTAGGGTTCCATGTATTACGTTAGTAGGAAACGGACCGTCACTCAGCTGCAACTTCTTCGGCTTGATTAAATATGTGCATATAATTAAAAACCAGATGGGGGAAGGCATCGTCCTGTCTCTGTTTGTCTCCTGGCTTTTTCACGACTCAACATTAATGCATTGTGCCATAGCGCTTTACATTTATCGTCTGGATTTTGAGGAAAGAATATGTAGGCACTCTGAACTCAAGTCTCTGAACCATCGATATATATTTTAATAACGATAATTAATGAGTTGCGTTATATTGCGCCATTGTATATATATTTCCTTTTCGTCATTCAATGTTTATAGTTCTTTGAAAACATCCATGCTAGCCTTGTTCATTATTTAATATATTTCAAAATGTTATCAAAAAGTAGCTAATCTTTCTAGAAAACATCCTGTTCATGTTCTCTCTCAATTTTATACAACGCAGCTTTGAAAATCGATGACTGTATTTTAACATAGAAAGCGTGGGATTTCTATAAACGATTACTGTTTTAAGAAATATAGATTTATGTCACCACGCAAATTATGCCCTGATTAGAACTCTGTAGCACAAAACGCACCTCCCTTACAATGTGCTTTTTAACAACCAAATTTACGAGCCTTCTGCACATTGTACAAGGGAGCAAACGCGTTTCTGTTGGTGTGAGAAGCATGTTTTAAAATCTGTGTACGTTACTAGTGAGATAATGCTTTAGGTTTGTGACTAGGTCTTCTGTGAACAAAACGATTATAGCTCTGATTCCTTGATATAGAGTATCATGTTTCACGATAGCTCTAATCTACCCAAGGAAGTCTTATATATTCCAATGATAAAGGAAGAGACAATTTGGTTTGCTAATCCAAAGCAGCAAGTCTGCGACTGTACAAGCAAGCATGCATTCTTAATTGCTGTTCATTAACCAGAGAGCGGATTACGAATCTTGAAAAATAGATTGTAATTACACGTTGCATGTGAAAATTAACGAATGTTCTAATATATACACTCGTTTTGCATTTTGATAGCTTAAAGACTGCCATGACAGCGAGACTTGGTTTCAATCCTCTAATAACATAGTGCGAGATTTTAGTTTCCATTGAAAGAGCCTGTATAGCAGCCTCATTAACCTGCTCAAATCGCATCGAGGAAATATTTTAAGGGGAACTTAAGTTTTAACAAAGAAACAAGAGAGGATATGGCTTTAATATGATGGCTTTGTCGTGCCTACAAATTTGTATGATATCAATTAATCTAAGAGCAATGATATGAAATCCGCATCTAAAGATTAAGACTAAACATTGTATTGTACTATGTTTGATACTAGCATGAGAAAGCCTCCAGTTGAAATGGATTGCTTCCAGAAAGATCAAAGTCCTTATAGTTCAGCAGCACCTTACGATCAAAGGCAAACTCTGGTGTCATGCTATTTGGAGCAAGCAATCGAGACGAGGTCGGAGCCAAGATCAAGGTAATGTCGAATGCATTTAATGAGTCCTTCATGCTTGCTATCAGAGGTCTTTCCTCTAATTCAGTCAGTTCTTGCTGGGAAATTAACAATTATTTTTTTAAATAGAATTCTAAGATGATTCAGAGATAATGCCAGCAGTGTCAGTATCCATATGCGAGTGCTTAAATTGGATTATATGAGACTCCCTATTGTATTATATGTACAGCTTGGAATATAAGATTGATAGCTCATTAAATAAGGATTCGTTATAATAGATACATGTTAGGAAGATTACAGTTTCTATTGAATAGTAAACTTGCTGTTCGTTTCACGTAAAATAGAAATGGAAATCTGGCATCTCAAATATCATCGACTGTATGCCTTCTTGTCAACAAGGAAATATCCTCTTTTCGTTTTCTATAGAGACTTGATTACCCAGGAACTTAAACTTGCCATGCTTACTTGAGAGGCCGTTAAACATATGAGATAGTTTTGTGTTTGTTTAAAGCTCTCGTGGAAGCCAGAAAGGCAAGCCAATGTCTCCTTGATTGAAAAGGGCGCCTTGTGCTTCCCGAGCGACACAGACTTTATCTTTATAACCCTGCCTGCGGTTGAGACTTGGTTTTTTATCCCGACTTACTTCCATTTCTTCAATGTTATTCATTCTGAAACTTTGGTCTGCCGGGTAAGAGAAGCAGAGATGATACATTGTTAGCACGAGAAACAAGCTTGTTAACGAACACAAAGAATTAATGAGTGAGACTAAGGCTAAAGTTTGATCAATGACAATCAAGAGAGAAGGACTTCTTCGTCAAAGAGTTTCTTTACTACAGCAAAGTTGTTTCAAACGCAAAGCCTTAATAACGGAAATGAGGGATTTAATGTTGTGAAACAACTACAAATACACGATTGTTAAAAATGAAAACACGATATGAATATTAGAGATAACGTTAGGAAATGTAGGTATTTGAATGATAAATAAACTTAAAGGTCTTTGCCATTTTGCAAACTCGCTTCAAAGGCAAGTGGCATCTCTAAAACAAGCATATTTTCCCTGAAAATATATGTGATCATTCATAAGAAATTAACTTTTGTAACAGATCAAATATGTTTAGTTTTACATCTAAATATAAAGTACAGTTTTCCAATAAATCAATTGCTTTAACTCTGTCTAATCTATTTATAAGCCCCTTCCGTTGTTCTCAAAAGGGCACGTTTCATGATTCAACTCCAAACAAGGTTATTGATTTATTTCCAACATTTATTAGAAATCTTTAACAAACTTCGCTTTTTAATAAAAAGGGAGAAGTTTAAGGAAACATACCGAAGCTGAAATACGCTATGTTATTAAAAAACCAGGAACATTTCTGTGATAGAACGTCAAAACTTTTGAAGATCAAGCAAGGAGGAAAAATTTAGTATTCTAACTTTCCCTTGTGTTGTTTTTTCTTCCCTCTTTTGTTAAAATTTGTTGTAGCTTACTCCATTATAGAAAAGACTTGCTAGGATTTATAAAGAAATAATGCGACGCTCAGACCTATGTATATTCGTCAGTAGTGAGCACGACAAGAGTTGGATAGTTCTCTTCCCTCAGTTACTTACTTACTCGAGAAGTAATGTCACAAGTTTCTCCCAGACACATTGCTTGTGAGAGCATCTCTGATACAAAACAGCACAACACTCCATCTTTGGTAATTTAAAATAGGTATGATAGAAAACAAATAACTTTCAACTTACCCGTCACTTTTTGTAAACAATGCAAACTTGCTATGGTAGTGCAAAACATCAGTGTTTGAAACGAATCTCTCTTTTTTAAAACCAGAAATACTATGATGTGTTTATAATTATTATAGATATGGTTTTATATTTATAAAAGAGCCTTTTAAATGCAAGTATAAGCATTTTAATCGCCACACCCCTACGGAGAGCTGCAAAAGGTCCTATGAAAACATTTTGGGGTAAATGTCAAATAAATACTACTTAAATAGCTTTTTTTAACCTAAATTGTTATGTTTAAAGAAATCTAGAAGAAGTGAGCAAAATATTTACGTTGCCATATTATAAAAATGAAGATGAAACAAGTAAATTTATTTTCGTTGTTAAAAATTTATGTTGTCAGCAAAGCAAAATGGTGGACTAAAGCTTGATAACATTCTACATGTATATCTATTATTTTGAAAAGCAATAATAAAGAAAGAACTTAGCACCTACTTAGTGGGTCTCAGATTAATGCTCATCGTATAGCAAAGGGGAGCTATTTTCAAGAAGCTTTGCTAAGAATAGTGTTCTAAAGTATAGTACAGTTGCCATGTTAAAATATCCTCCGCGTAGGAGATAGGATTTTCAAATTACGACGGTCGACGTTAGAGACTCTAAATCACCAAGTAGTTATCGTTATTTCTTTATTTAATTTTTCTGGTTTTGGTTCTAAAAGATTCATATTGCAGTTCTTTTCAGTTCTTTTATTTTGGAACAGACGTATCGTGATGATTATGCTTCCTGCTCTTTGTGAAATTAGAACAACAGACCAAGGAACGTGGAGAATCAATTGAAGCTTACACCATTTTCATTCTATTTTCATTCTATTTGTGCTGTTAGCCACTAAAAATATGTTTTTACTCCCACGTGCCCACTCCAGCAAGTATTCAAAATCTAAGTACAGATGGTGATTTTTATGAAATGTAGTAGAATATTTGTGAATGAACGAGGAAATAAAGTACAAGTCCTTTGTGACATGATAAAGCTAGCGATAAAGGTTACAAACAATAATTTGTGTTTTACACACATCAGCAGACCATCGCATTTAGAAACTAAACTAACGAAACTGATTTTTTACTATAGTTCAAAACAAGGCACAGAATCATTATTTAACAAAGAGTAGGAGGTTAATAGAATCTGAGTTCGTCTTTCTACAACATAAAAAGAGATATGCATTTATGGAAATAATTAATTAGCCCCATAGCAACCCTAATCACTAGCAGTCCATTGTTTCAAGCATTCATCAGTCACTTCCAGGGATGAATGCACCATGGGTTGCTTTCAAAATGTCATGTTTTCTGTATCATTTAAGCTTGAGTTTGGTTTCTTAATACATTTTTAAGATGTTAAATTCGATTCAACGTTAGGGGTAAAAAATATCTTCCTTAATTCTAATTTTATCCCCCTCTTTTACACACTTTGAACATTCCACAGCTTTTATATGTATGAGGGAATGGAACTGAAAAACAGGGTTGACAACAGCAAGATAAGAACCCTGAAAAGTTGAGTCACTTACAAGCCAACCAGCTCTACATCATTTGGAGTTTCTTTGGTACTTTTGAAAAAGTGATTTATCGTTAAACAATCCTTGTGGGAGTAGGAAGGAGGTAGACACGACTTTGACAATGTAGTATTGAAACAACGGGACACTACCCGGACATGTGTTCAAGCATCTTTAGTACTTTTGCTAAGATAATTCGTTATTAATAAACGCTTAGAGAAACAGGGAGGGGTAGAGGGGTTTGTATCAATTTACTTTGGAAACATCATCACATTATTAGCTTAACCTGATGTGAGTAAGCGAGTGATAGGACGTGTGACGGTGTGGCATTAAAGTGAGCTAAGATATGTGTAAGCGAGTGAATGAATGCATGAGCGAAATAGAAAATGTGTGAGTGTCTAAGTGAAAGTCTATTAATGATACACAAAATTATAACACTTCAGTATGGCAACAGGAAGACTAAAAAAATATAATTTATATTTTAAAATAAAAGCAAAAAACAGAAAACACACTAAAATGATAACAGCCTTATTTATACATTTACAGAAATATTTTCGTTGGCGGTGCCTTTAGGGAGCTAGGGATTAACCCCTCTTTATTGCAAAGTAATTGGGGGTCCGAGAAAAGAGAAATAAGGGAACACTACAGCAAGAAAGAAAAAAGAAAAAAAGAGTCCTATGTCATCCCTTAAAGATGCTAGATCTCATTTGAAAGTTAGAAAATAGAGAAACCTTTTATTGTCTCTTAACCCTTTGATTTTGTGGCGTGGACCCTACTGTAACGTTGACAATCTTACAGAAACTTTTTTTTGCATATAAAGGCTACACACTCGGAGAGTCGTACCGAAAGCGGTATGCCATTAATATATATTAGGTAACTTTGTAAACGTTTCTGCTTTATATCATCATCATCTTTCTCATGAAAAGCATAACTATCTCCATGAAGGACGGTTTCTTCTACTGAATGTTGTCATTGCTGTGGGATGAAACTATATTACATGACCTTCCTTTTCGGCCTTTCCCTACACGTGGGTTTACGTGTGAGAGTAATACATTAAAAAGCATTAGTTGTTTTGAAAGGTGCCGAAATGCATGAATGGACAAATATGTATCATTTCCCAATGGTTTGATTCCCAATCTATTCATCAACCACTTCCCTCCATTTCTTTTGCATTATAATCTTTCTTTAACTTCTCTCAACACCTGCATTCATGCAACTTCTTTTGTTATATAAATTAGAAGGGAAATGACACCTTGAACTAAGCAATATTAAACTCTTGTGTAATTGGGAAGTACCTCAGTTGAACGAACATATAGACACCTAAACTGCAAAGGAAGTTATGTTGGGTAACATGCAACACTTCTATCATGTTCTTTGTCCAAGGCGAAGTTTAAGTTCAAAACAAAAAAGTTGGAATTTGCTATAAAACCATAAACTTATCTTTGTTATGCTACCCATAATAGTTTTGCACTTATTGTTGGAAATCTCAAGGGAAAGGAATATGTTTAATTTCCGTAACCCGTAGCATTTAATATATGGTGTGCACAGAGCGCCGAATAATATTAAATTTATTTGTACGAAACAGCCTGTATCCATGCTCTTGAGAATTTTTGAAGAGAAAAAGTGGCAATTTTGAGCATTACAGTTTTACAAACTATTTCCGATCATTCAGTTTTACGTATTTTAACCTAAAGTGGAAGCTGGCGTATCTACAAGGAAGCCAAATTCAAAACTTGGCAAAAGTTCTAGAAAGTTGTATTTTGCTTCGCGTAAACTGCTAACTGCCATCTCAGACATGTCACAAATTTCAGATTAGCTATTACTATACACAAAGAAATGAAACTGTTAGAGATGTGAATAACGGGCTTAGTTATGTATTTCAAATAGATGGGAGTAGGACATTTCAGTTGCATATCAACACAAAATTGTATTTGTTAGGCTTAGGGCAGTGTTGCGTTGTTTCAAGCACACATCTAAAAGGATTTTCAGGATTATAAACTCATCAAACAAAAATTCTCGACATGATGCAAAATGTGTGGATGGCAGTTAAATAGCCTGACCAATTTAAATTGAAAACGTAGAAGTAGCTCATGGTATATGCAGTCAGAACAGGATGACGAACCCAACTTTACCTCTAATCCATTTTAGCAATGCAAAGTCGATTTATATAACTACCCTAAACCCTGAAAAAGTTTCGCGTGTTCAGGCAACGTACCAACGCGTTCATTATTTCTGATAGATTAGGGTGGCATTTCTCCATTGCAGTTACATCATTTTGCTGCGATTAAGGTCATTTACTTCTTGATGGAGAAAAGATTAAAATATTTAGTTTTAAAAATCGAAATTAAGTAAGATGTGAACAATTTGGTCTGAACTTAATCAGAACACCACATTGTAAGTTCCTGCAGTAAGCAAATTCCTGCACCAGGATCTACTTCATTTCGAGGTATCAGTACGTATCTCTTTTATAAATATACACATTTACAATTATATATACTTCTACACGTACATCATCCTTTTTAAAGTTTAAGAGAGTTACATGGAAGTTCTGTGTTGTACATGGATTTTAGGTTTCAAATCTTTTTATTCTTGCATGTTAAAACATCAACTAACGTCTAATATGCACCTATTTATGTGTATACAGAACGTTGATGTCAATGCTTGTGTTTATTAGTTAAAAGACAGTGCCACAGGGGGGGGTGTAGACTTTAATCCCTGCCCTTATCGTAATGCTTACGTCATTCTTTTCCCTGTGAAATATAACAAAGAAAACACTTAAACAAGGGAAGGAATTGGAAAGACAGTTTCATGTCAAGTTTTAATCCAGAAATGATTGGAAATGTTGTCTGAACACCAAATAGAATAAATGAATCAATTCAAACTCAAATCTCTGAGGCTCCTTTTACTCGATTTTCTTAGTGTGTAAAATGAATGTATACCAATTGTAATGTCAGGTTGTTTTGGTCACCTAAAAATAGACACACAGTAAAGAAACTAAGAGAGATGCCAACACTAAATAGACTCTATACAGTTTGAGGAGTATAAAGAATCGATGGAGAGCGTAGTCCTAAGGATAAGGCACAAAACAAAAACCCACATTGCCAGTGACTATTTAAAGATATAACGAAGTGAACGAAACATTAAGACCTGATATTCCACTCTGTTCTAATATGAAAGCAGTGAATGATTGTGTTGAATAGTTTCAGTATACAAATTCTGGATATCATGACATTAGCAATACCCAAAATATCAAACAGATTGATGCAGTGTAGTGTGAAGTAAACTGAAGTTACACCTAGAAATGTACAACTAGGCGTATTTATCTTGAGTTTACAGCTGATCATTAAGAGGAGAGCTACACGTAATCCCTGTAGAATAAGATTTTAGAATAATAAAGAATAAGACTGGTTACACCCTGCAATAAACAGTCAGGCCCAAATGGACCAAGGAACGAGAAGAGACTCTTAAAAAGATGGGAAGACGATCTACAAATCTTGTTGTGCTTGACTTAAAGGAGGTAATAGAAAGTATAGACAGATTGCAGTAAAAAGCCTCTTTTTAAACAGAAGTAAGTTACTCGGCAAGATAAATACTACAAAAAAACCAGCTTTAACTAAAGGCGTCTAGTTAAACACAGTAATTATATCTATATGTTAAGGAAATCATATTGATACAATCAAAAGCTTGGCTTAGTTGAAACCAAAAATATTAAAATTGGTTATGGTTTCGTAAGGCCGCAATCATGGAGGCCATCATGGGGTAATTTTCAATGACGAGTTTCTGGAGATGGTTGGAAACTGCACCCATTATGCTTCAAAGATTTATCTCATGTTATTAATATGAATTTTTTTTTGCTAAAGAGAGGAGGTGCCATAGCTTTGAAACAGGGAAATCTTCTGTACATACACAACCAATTCAGATTGCATAACAGAAAAGGTATTACTGCATTTCTAAGAGGGTAGAATAACCTCTGGAATCGTAGTTCTTAACCGGAGGTACGTGTATTCACTAGGGGTGTAAATCATTTAAACAGCACTTTTCACTTTGTGAGTTTTTAGGATCTTAGAATCACTGACTCCTTGTTTCGCTCCCAATCTTTTGTTTTTCATTTGATAACCCGACAACGAAGGGAAATGAGCTTTTGTTACCCACCATAATTTTCTAAAAATGTGTGCACGTCCCTCCCAGAAGGCATTTCGATGTCAAATCAACGTAGAAACGACGTTACCTCTTGCAATAATCAAAGTCGCTGGCTCGTTTGATACCAAAGTAGACGCGTCGTTGTATTTTGGGATGTTGAAACGACGTAGTTTTGACATCGATTCAACGTCAGTAGGACTGAAGTTAAATGTTAGCGTGGGAGTTAAGTCGATCCAATGTCTTTACAGCAACTAACACTTTAGTTGAAATAATTACGTCATACAGACGTAGATCCGATTCAAGCTCCCAACAGAACGTAAAGTCGACCAAACACCGACATGGAAATTACGTCAAATGCCGTCCGGACTTGTTTTCAAAGATGACCAATTGTGAGACGAGGCATCTGTAATGGTGACCTGCTTTCCGCAGACTATGACCTTTGTCAACCTCAGTATGGATGTGTTGATGGCATTCATCTGCATCGAATATTGATGAGCTGTTACCAAAGTCGTTATTCTCTTAAAGGAGTTTTTTGAATGGATTAAATGATTATTAAGTCTAATTTTATTCATCGAGAAAGAAAGAAGTATGAATTTAAAGGATGAAGGTTGTTTTTGACTGAAAGAGATTTTCGAAACTTCATGTAATATCCATCGTATTTGATAATTTTGGTGTTACTTTGACAGACTCATACATGAAAAATGGCAGTGGTATAAATGATGTAAATTGAACTCTGATAACCTGTACAAGATTGTTCAAAGGGTCAGCTCTGATTGAACATCGTCGTTTCCAAACTACCAATGCTAAATCATTATTTACATCACAGTGTCAAGAAATACACAGGGGTAATGGGTGTGCCACGAGGAGGGAAGGGGAGGGGGATGGGAGACTTGTCTCAAAGATTAAATTTTTATTTGGTCAAATTTGATTTAAAAAATGAAGGATTTGGTAGCGGTGATAATTCTGTCTTTTAAAACATTTTCAAGCCTTTACAACTCGTGCATATTTAATCATTTGTCGTAAGCACTTTGGTGATACGTTAGTAACTCCATTGGATTAGGATTTTTAATTTAACATCAGTAGATGTCCCCCCACTTCTGAAAGCTGATACTACAACTGAACTGAAGTGTATAACATGCACTTGTATTATTTTTATAAGAACATAGCTGTAGAAATGCAAGCCTTAAAAATATAAGTTACGGAATTCTTAAGAAAGGAAGCGCTTCCATCAGAATAATAGAGAGATTATGATACACTTTAAAGTGATGTCAATACTACCACAAGTGGATAGAAGTGGCATTTGGATGTTTTCTGGAAGTTTAATTACTTTACTTTCTTCCTATGATTTTATTTTTATTAATTTTTAACCTAGATACTGTCTTTTGGAATTAGAATATTAAAGACATACTACAGACGTTTTACAGGTCTTTTTCAAAGCCTTGACCATTTCGAGTGATTCTATCAAACAAAATCAATACCAAAGATTTAGCTGATGTATTATGTCAAATAAAATAGTTTTCTGTTTGAGAGTGGGGTAAAGGGTAGCATCTTACTTTAATAAAATAGCAAATAAGAAGTAACGAGGAAGGCAATAGGAAATAAGGAGACTATCCTTTGACTAATGATTCATGGGTTTAAGTTCAGATTAAAGGAACACTCACGAAGAAGATGAATTTTCTGCAACGGCTAAACAAGGATTCTCTGTCGTTTTTCTTTTACTTGCATTCTCGCCTCAAAGCCCATGGGAGTGCCACTTCAAACTAGGGAGTTATTCGGGAGAAGGAAGAAGAGAAATAAGACAGTCAATCAGACAAACAAGACATAAAATGGAGGTAGAAAGGAGAACAAATATTACGAGTTCTGAAAAGAAGACCTATTGATATCATACTCTTTAAGATGTATGTCAGCTGTACACAACAATACAAAAGTTGATATCATGAATTTATTACAATTATAAAAGAATGAGAGAGATGTAAATGCCAATTACATTATGATATTATTAAGGGATAGCATATTATCAAGGGATGCTTTTCAAAGGGCATTTTATATTAAAAATACAGAAATGACTACTTCACTGTTCTTCCTCAATTAAGATCATGACTGCCCCTATTTGCGCCTAACAGACTTTTTACGTCCCTTCTTTACGTTAGGCTACAACATCAAGGAAATTCAGTTATCATGGACGATGGACCTCAAACACCGACTTATCAACAACGTATCCCAGAATTCCCGTCACGGAGGTATCCCGGCATGCCATATACAGGGTCTTGGGCATCGAATTCTTTATCAGGTTACCCATGTCATGGTGTATCACCATTGGATACGTCAACAAACGTCTCCTCGTGTCCGCTATCTGGGAATGTATCGTCCTGCATGTATGCTTCACAACGCTCCGCACCATATCAGCCTTACCTCGGGCGACCAGGACTGACGCCAGAGCAATGGATGGATTTAAGTCAAGGTTTGTCTTTTGCTGTTTAATTGCTAGATTTGTATTTTATTCGAGTTTCGTTTTAGGGTTAACTTATCACTGGTAGGTCTATTAAATGTATTTCCAATTCTTTGCTCTCCAATAGATTACAAATAATTAAAGACCTCTTTATTTCAAAACTTAACATCAAACTATATATTCTTGTCTTCTACTATTCTACTTTATCTTGTCTTACCTTGTCTTGTATTATTTTAGTCTTTTCTTATTTTGTTTTGTCTTATTTTGTTTTGTCTTATTTTGTCTGGTCTTACCCTGTCTTGTCTTACCTTACCGGTAGTGACGCATTTTCCATTTCTTTAGTGTCTTTTCAAAACTTGACATTAATAAATGTTTTTAAAAGCTTTGTCCTGGTGTCAAACGGTCAAGACACAAAGACACGACCCTGAGAACCAATAATATTCCCGGATGTCCTTTAGAAATGACATTTTATTTTACTGCAGCTTTACTGAAATGAAGGAAAGGGTGTGTTTAAAGTAGTTAGTGTTTAATATATAGTCTTACTCCAGTCTTTAGTTTGAAACTATAGTCTCATCTTAGTAGCACGGTCTCTTTTAAGCTTGTCTTCTTATATTTTCTCCCAGATCCAACCATGAGGAGTCGTCCTTGCTTTACGTCGCATCAGACCAGAGAACTTGAAAGAGAGTTTTCAGTTTGTCAATACATTACAAGAAGGCGGCGAATTGAACTTGCCTATACTTTGAACTTAACTGAAAAACAGATCAAGACATGGTTTCAAAATCGAAGAGTCAAAGAACGAAAACTAAAGAAACCTGATAGCGATAGCTGAGACCAATTGAACTTAAACCGTGTTTGAATATGGGAGTAATAAACTCATAGCCAATTAAGGGTAGAGGTGTATTATGTGGATATTTGGGGTGGAGAAATATGAAAAATATGCTTGTCTATCAATGTAGATATAAAAAGGGCTGATAAGGGTTTAGATGCCTGTGATAGTATTGTCGAAAATGGGAAAGGTTAAAATTCATGACCCACATTTACAGCATTGGAGCTATCTTTAGCGACAGTGCAAAGGGTAAATAAACAGGTGAAGATATCATGATGTTAGACGCTATATCTGCTGTACACACCAGGGTTGGTCTTCATTACAAACTTCCATTTCAGGCTTATTCAAGAGTAGCATCATCTGAAGGGGCGAGGGAGAATGTAAGCTGCAGCAATTCCCTTATCAGGCTTAACCCCTCCCTACATTAAATCTAATATGGATATAATTGTAAATACTCAACTCAGGGCTTGGTTAAACTAACAAGAACTGTTCTTATGATAGTTATCTTTATTTTCTTAGAGGTGGTAATCATACTTTAGTATGAGAAGATTCAAAGCACAAACCGTCAGAGTTATTAGGAAACGGGGAAAAATGTATTTTTCGTGCTGTTCTGATATTCTGTACCACAATTAAACACTTAATAGAACAGATTCAAATAGTTGGGCATAGTATGGTATTGCTTCTGAACAATCGATACGGTGCACTTACCTGACCGCTGTTCCAAGCCTGTTTGTATCAGCTATGGCTTCAGATCGAAAGAAGAGCTTGACTTTCCAAGTCTTGAGACTGATGACGTCATTTCTCAACTGCTGTTTAAAAGTATCATGTCTTTGCTGCAGATTTATAAATCCGGCCACTTCAACACCACCCCTACAAATTATGCAAACGGCCCATAACCGTTAAAAAATCTTTGGCAGATACTTTTAATTTCATGTTAGATCTCCTGAAGCAAAGAGATCCTGAAATAGGAATTAAAATTAAAGTTAACGTATCTGATATTGTTGCCATGACAAAAAAATATTCAATTCCAAATTACAGTGAAACTTTAGATTCCTACAAAATCAACTCTAGATCCGCACAAAGAAAATTGCATTATTAAGACATGCATTAATAGCAGTACTTTACGGTTGTCAAAACAGAACTTAATTTAGTGAAACGAAACGTTCGTGTTGTTTGTGTGTCAATGATGTTTTTTACACCGATCTCTATTTTCTTGGCGTTACGTTACGATGTATAGACATAACCCACTACCTCTCCCTATGGCGTTACACCGAGTCAGAAACGCCCTCAAAGCCTACACACCATATCCACGTGAATTACCTAATTATTGAGCAGCTCCTAAAGGCCATGACGATCTTTGAGTTTACCGTAAAAGGCAAAAGGGTAAATTACTTCTTTTACAATAAATTCATTGCAGTAGTTAGAGAGGAGGGGTTTAACCAGGTACGCCATTTTAAGGCTTTAAGAGCTTATACGTCTGCGATGATAAGCTGGAAGCATAAATTATGTGCATTAGACTGCAAATTGGTATCCCTTTTTTTTGGTCTTACCTGAAGAGAGAAGGGAAGGAGGGATTTTGGGCTATGATATTCATTGATTGGGCGTCAAACAACTGCGATCTTTCAGTAGCAACAAATACTCGCAAAACTCCTACCAAAATGGATCGTATTCAGGTCTCCTCGTTTGCGCGAAATTCCTGTTTACAATCATTTTTATTCAAATGGTACGGCAGTCGTGTGTACTGAATTACAGCTACCTTTTAATTAAGTAAATTTTGTAATTTATGAGGTTACTTTAAAAGATTTGATAACGTAATATGTACAATGGCTAAAGTGATTAACTTGTTTTCGTCAATTAGCAATCAGAGCGCCTTTACGAAAATAACTTGGTTATGTGCCAAATTTTAACTCTTTTAGGTAACAGTGCCTTCTTTAGGGAATTTCTCTTTAGAATTTTCATTTTTCTTTATTCTGAACCTGCGCAGAACGTATAACAGTCTCTTGACTTATAATGTAGTTGATAAGTTATTTGTTTGAATGACGTCACATAGAGCGTGCCTGGCCTTCAAAATTAGATAGGGCTGAATGAATAGAAAGCTGGATGTCGATGACGATGTCAATTTAAAGAAATGCGTTTGGATGCTCGCCAAGTTATTTTCCATACAGCTATCAAGGAGAGATTCCGGTTTATTGGCGTATAGCCACATAAAACAATCCCCTCAGATACTCCCTATCCCAAACACTTCCTATTAAACATATTTATAGCATGGGTATTGAGAGAGTTACCGAGTAAAACCCCAACTAGCTGAATTGGAAGTTGAATATTTATGCTTAAGTCAGTAGGTCTGCATCTTCCCTTCACTCCGTTTTTATTTCCCTTTTTGGTGCATCCATTAAAAGACTTTAATCTTACCACTACACAAACCCACCTTCGGTCGTGCAGAGAGAGAATCATAAATGTCATAGCTAGGTGATATATGAGGACTATCTTTTGGTCTGTACATTATCCTTTCAAGTCGTATGTTTTCAGGGCATGTGTACGTTAATACAATGTCAATTAAAGACTTGTTTAAGTGTAGTAAACAGGGTTGTATATATAAAGGGAGACATTTCATGGCAATATTAAGACGTTGGACGAACACACTGTGTTTTAATTGTCTTGAAATATTTCTATGATATAGACATTCTGTCCAATTGTATACACATACGATACCCTACTTAGTTGTAGAAAAGAAAGTCAATGATCTTGGGAGAACAGATGCACCGTTGAAATTTCATAAATTGTCGGTATAATGGTTTAAGATGGTAGGGATATCTTTTAATTATCGTAGATTGGGATCTGAAAGCAAAGAATGTACTATCTATAGAAGTCAAGGGCCAATCATTCCAAGAGGAACTATATGATAGCAATGGAAACATCTGGCAGTTGATTTATTAGACTTTATTTATGTTGCTAGAACATTATAGGTGGAATCGCTAAGTATTCATGTTTTAAATTGTTGAGTTTTTACTAACTCTTTCCTTACATATTCATCTGTTGGGGTATTAATTGTTAGAGGTTATAGACCTTTTAATAAAAGACCGTTGTTTTGGGATAAAACAATACAGGAATGGATAAGTTACTTTCCCCTCGGATACACTTTGGTATGGGAGAATATAGTACAGTCTCCCATTGGTACGACTCTTGTGAAAAAGTGAACTGCTTTGCTATCTTATAGTTGCTAATAATGTTTGATGTCTCCTTCATCAGAGTTTACTTCCAATGTGAAATGGCTAATGCGCTTACGTATTGCCATAATTAAATCCATCCACTAACAAAAAAAATACAGGGCAGACTGAGACATCAGAATCGCCATTAAACATAACGTACCCGTGTTCAGAACGATTACTTATTAATAATTTGCCATTAAGATTATACCTTGAAGACACTTAAAGGTACACGTGGCTCTGCTCTGCTCTGCTCTGCTCTGCTCTGCTCTGCTCTGCTCTGCTCTGCTCTGCTCTGCTCTGCGATGACGAAGACTTCTTATTGGGATGACAGCTGCTTATAGTAAACAGAGTAGAGTAACGAAACGTCCTTGTCGCCGGTGAACTGGATGTCGCTGCAATTTTTTGATAGCTATATAATTTTGTAGGTTAACAGCCTTCCTATGTTCAACTAATTGTACGCAATTTTATTGTGCATTTGCACATGATTATAATCATATATTGAGCATCAACAAAGAAGAACGGAACATGAAGTTAAAACAGTTTAAAAAAATATGCAAAAGAAAATAATGTGTCAACAAATTTGTACTAAGAAGTGTATCTTTGAAACGCGTAATAAAGATAACTATCCCCATTCTATAACTTCAGGTGCAAAATATGCTGATATCCATCTCCTAAACTACTAATTCTATTGTCTTGAGATACTCAGTTGTATTTTGGAGTTTTTCCTTTGTGATGAAGTTGAAAATGTCGCAATAGTAAGCGAGCATCATCATGAGGCTTACTACTGCGTAAAAACCGCACAAAACACTTCCTCCAGGCATCCGCTCCCTTCCTGGTTAAACCATTTCCCAGAGACAAACCATCATTACCACTGAAATGTGCGTTAAGGACATCGCGAACATGAACATGCGGAGGAATGCCACTAATGTAGATCACCTCAGAATCTTCCATTATTTCATAAACACCTCCTGTATCACCATCAATGTTGTTAAGACTGTTGAAACTATACAAAGCCCAATGCCATGGAATGGCATCCATTTCACGTCGCTTTGTACTCATTAGCTTGATGTTTTCTTTCGAAAATTCTTGCCGAAGAACATCACGTCCTTCACTTTTCTCCTCTATTCTCACTTCTTTAACCTTCTTCATTATGACAAGCAGCAACACACTTTGTTCGAAATGTGGTACTTCCTAAATAATTGAAAATAAAAAAGATTTAAATAATATAAAATAGAATGGCATAACATAAATAGAATGGAATAATTTGATAAAGGTAAGATAGAAAGAAATCTTGTATACATTCCTCTATTTTGGTTAACCTACAAACATTGAGTTTTGAAACAAAGTACACTTCATTTTTATAAGAAACCACGTCAGCGTCCAGCCCTCGAAGTTTCTGAAAATATTGACCTTTTTAACCCTCAAAGTTTCTTAGCAGTTTTGTATTCTCTGATACCAAATAGAAGGGGGTGGAATACGCGGAGGGGGCTAGCCACACTGCTGTTAGTGAATTCATATTTTATTTAGGTTGCCCTCTCTTCCTGGTTACCCTATTCATGAAATAACTCGTTATCAAACCGTCTAAACCGCTTTTAGAGATTTTTTAGGTTTCCTAGAGTTTCCAGCCCCATCCAGCCTTAGAGTTTCTTAAATTTTGGGGAGATTGAGCCCTGGTTTCTTATAAACAGGTTTCTTATAATAAAAATTGTAGAGGATAAATGCTACAATTTGACTCAAGCATGCAACCACTTAGGTCAGGATTATACCAACAGATTAATTTATATGCAAAACGAAGCCTTCAGCGTTTGTTTCTGTCAACTTGCGATTGTTACTAATTTGAAACAGTGTTACATTTGCTACTTTTACAAGTGGAGATCTCTCCACTTTGTAAATGAAACTTAAGTATGACTTATGATCAATTTTAATAATTTTTTCACTAAAGCATCAGAAGAATTATGACAAATTCTATGTCTATTACTCTTGTTAACTTTTAATCTAATATAATAAAATAAAAACTCCGAAACTTTTATATCTTCAGAAAGCTAGCATATAAAGAATGAGGTCGAAAGTGGTGAAAGTCGAAGCTTACAAGTGACTCGATAAATGTTCTATCCTCTCCAAGAATCTCACATATCAAAGAATATCGTTTTGATATTTAAGAGTATTTTCAAGATTCAGACTATAATACTGCAAAAGAAGTAATCATGAAACTAACCAATTTCTGTCTACATGTACTTGTGTTACAGAAATAAGTTAAAGACATAAGCTTTCTGTTTAAGTAAAGTTAAATCAATTGGTTCTAAGGCGCCCCTAGTCAAATTCGCTCACAGCCAAAGCTTGCTTTGGTTACTTGAAGTTTTGGTTCATAATTGCACAGAAAAACCAAGGTTACTTTGATGAACAGTTGTGTCAGCTTTAATAAATAAGAGGCGTTCCATTATTTCTTTTATCAGTGCGTCTATTAAAGATCTTGGTAAGCATATTAAAATATCCCTCCATTAAATTCGATCAAGACAATGTGCCGTGCTTCCTAAGACTGTGAACACAGTCAACTCTGTTTTGCAACATGCTGCTCTTCATACGTATGGTCCCTCCTCACAAGCCTCAAGTTAGCGTTGAGGAATCAGTGATCACACTAAAGCTTCTTTAGCACCGTTTCTAGTGAAAACATTTCAACGTTCACAGCGAATGTCTTGTCGAGCAGAAACCGCAGACAGGGCTATCAAGGAAAGAACAGAGACCTGGGCACAACAGGATACGATGAGGCTACGATGAGTTACGATCATGAAACAAATTTAGAGCTGTTTATGTGGACTGCGCTAATCATGTACGCTGAGGCGACTAGGGGCACCATTGTGAGCTCTCTGTAGGTATTGCTACGTATATAACTGAATATAGGAGTAGTGGAATTAACAGCATTTAAGCAAACATATGGTTACTTGCGTGTGAGCACAGCTTGAAATGTATCCTTGGTTATAACTTTATGCCGACTTCTGAGTAAGAAGTGGAAGAATACAAACATGGTATAAGAGAATATTCCTTTGACAGTGATACGAATTTTTCTCAGCTCTACAGTCAAGGTCTGCGGGAAGAGTTTTGTTATACTGACAACTTCTATTTAAAAAATTGACTCATTTCTTTCACGGAAGTTATCTTAATCTTGACAACGTATGGTCAGACTTAAACCTACGAAAAAACAGAGAAAAAGATACCATGTCTGCTACCTCCTGCACAAGTTAAAGTTGCTTTTTTAATCTTTCAGAGAGTGCCTGCTTGCTTCCCTACATTTCTGTCTTTTCAGAAAATCTTCAAGAAATAGATCAAGACAGTACTTCAAATAAAACTTTCTCTTCACATTCGACATACTTTACCAGCAATATACACAGATTGGCTATGAGAAATCTAATGTCTGAAGAAAACAAGAAGACGTAAATTTACATGTTTTAGAAGTTACTTAATAGTTATAGATTTAGTTTTGCTGGTACTTTGTGATGTACTTTCTCATTAAAACGAAGAAAAATTCTGTAGTTGCTCAAGGAATTCTACTAGAATACCAGCACAAAGAATGGACTTTGTAAGTACGCTGAGTCCTCTACTTTGTGAGATATTAAGATCATCTACCTTTACTGCAAACATTCCATTACAGCACGCCACTCGCTTCCCAGCAACAGACATAATGTCAGCGGTTATGAATTTAACTCTGCCCCTAAAAACATATCTATACAGCAAAAGTAAATTAGCACCAAAAAAACCCAGAGCAGGGTACTCTAATGAATGAGGGTTGGAATAAACGGGGGGTGGGGAGTGGATTCAATAATAAAAATTAATGAATAGGTAGGTTGGAATAAACGGGGGTTAGGATCAATTTTTGAAAGTAATCTCTGATTGTTGAAAAATAAAAATAGAACAGAAAAGATATCAACATAAGGCACATTTTAGCCTTAGAAATCTTTAGATCACTTAAAATCATCATAGAATAAGTTTATAGAAACGTTTGTTCTACATCTTCAAAGCTGATTTCCAAACTTAATAAACAGGGGGTTCTAATAAGCTCCGGGGTGTTGGAAAAATTCCAAAAATTAATAAACGCCCCCCTCCTTGTTAGAGACCAGAGTAATGTTTTCAACGTTAATTAATCAAACAAGATTTTTCCACAAGACTTTTATATACATCAACAACTAAGAATGGACTTTGTATGATTCACGATTTGAGGTGTTTGTACGAACGTTACCCTTGAGTAAATACATTTGATGTCTACGCAATTGTTATCAATAGGCTTTACTTGTATCTATAAAAGTCGACGACACACCTATTTTATGAAATCTTGAAGAACCTCTGGTTCCACTCCGAGGTATATATGTGTAAATATGTTTCTATTAATATGCAGAACAATCCAATATTCGGGTAGATTAGAAGGTAGAAAACTTGAAAATGTGCCTGAACGTTTATCACCGACAATGATGGACAATGCAAGACTGTTTTTCTTATATTTACAAATATCACTTACAGCACTTGTCGGAATTCTCTGAGTTCAAATAAACGAGATGAATGTGATTATCTATCGATTTGTCAGTACAACATGCATGAAAAGAAAAGAGGCTTGCAGGGCTTAACCTATATTACTTTCAAGTCAATCCCGACAATCATATGGCCTTTATATTCGCTGCTTTCAAAATCCGATTCAGTATTGATTCCTGACAGAAATCTGAAGTGCGAATATTGCCCTATTCCCGGCCAGGCCCCCGCAATATGCCAGCAAGAAGTTACGGAAAGAGTAAACGCGTGAATTAAGAGGTATAAAGGTTCTCTAATGCTTTGCATAGCAACGTATTTTCATATAAACAGACTGAATATTTTTTTACTTTAATATGTTGTGTTATAACCGCCATATTGTTTGGACCGTTCCAGAGTTAAGGTCAGTTCAAAAGATATTTTTTCTCATAGATCTTCTTGTCACAAACCTTAAAAGTTTAACCTTAACAAGACTACCACTGATGTTCATAAGTTTTCTTTGTGTGAGAGTTAAAAGAAGAAATACTACCTTGCAATTAAACAAGAAATATAACAAACCTATATATAGAATATTGAGCAAACTTTCTGACAAATGGCTCGTTACAACCTTAAGTATTTCTCCAAAAGAAAGCTTATTGGGGTAGAAATTTCCCACCATGCTGTCAAACAATATTAACTCATATAACTTCATGCTTGCAAATGCATATTTTTGGCCCAGAATGTCCCTAGTTTTACGTACAACGTTTTAAGCGCTTGTTATTCTTTGCCTGTGTGATGATATACTCGCCTTTTTTCTTTACACATTGTTCTCGACTGAACACTTCCACTTTTTATCGTTGAAATCATTGCAAGTCTCTATGATACACATTTTCGATATGTTTTTGTGCGGTTGAGGGGCTTTACACTACTTTACCTTTACACATTAAATACTCAAGCGGGTGATATGAGTAGTTCCTGCAAAAACGTTAGAATATAAATTGACTGTGACATTAAGGATCGATGACAAGGTTCCGGGTTTTCTATATCATGTTTATTATTTGAAACCTGTACCTCAGAAGGCACGAGCTGATCTTTTCAGTGTCATAATATCATGAGAGCTCGGTTGTAAGGCCCTCGACAAGCGCGGTCACTGCAGAAGCCGCTTTCGTCCTTATGCCCGAGACCCCCACCCCACCCCTTTTCCTCAAATTATGGTTCTGGTAGTAAAGAGAGGCCTCACAATAATGCGGTGTAAGATGTAGAAGCTAGCCTTCCAACGACACTGTTTGTAGATGCGTAATTCTGAGTGAACTCAAGTGCACGAAGATAAATTTCATGCCATTCATTCTATGATTTTGTATCCTAGCCTCCTAGCAGAAGAACCATGGATCAACAAACTCCAAATCGTGTCTCAGATCTAACCTACAACAGGTTTTACCGCTGTCTGTCAACAAGCAATGGTATGCTGCTTCGTCTTGTTCACTATACGACATTTCCAAAATACATTTTAGCTTTTTATATGCTGCCTTTAAAGTGATACTAAGATAGAAAGAGAAAGAGAGATGGTCCAAAACTAAGTCAAAATTTATCTAAACATCTTAACATCATTATAAAATCGATGGGTAGGATAGATAATCTTCAACATCGTTTTCATATTCTTTAGTTTACCTGGCACTAACTTACTAAAGACACGAAATTATAATCTTTCAAATTCAGACTTTGTAATTGTGACAGATACACAGAGCAACTGGGAATGGAAAGAAGGAGCTTGCGGGTATGGCTTCCAACAATTAAAATGCTTTGGAAAAAATCATTCACAACCGTTTTTGGTAGAAAAGAAAGAGGTAATTGTAGTATGGGAAAATTGTATTGGGCACTAAAATATGTTGTTAGATACTAAAGTGTCATCAAATATTGTACCAGTTACTGATATAGTTTGTTTAATATTTCAGTAATTATATATATATATATATATATATATATATATATATGGCGGCAAAACTATAACTTATCAATCACATTAATATTGATAGTGATTAATTTATCAGCCAAATTATCATTACTTTGGACATAGGACCAAATGTTATTGTAGTAGGGGTCTACTTTTGAAATTTTTGCTTGTTTTGTGATATTTAATACAGAGGCAATGATCTCTTCACAAATATTACTTTGGTTTTGTTATTGGTTATTCGTATCATAATTTTTAGAGAAAAAAGATATCGTCAATCTTATCGAATAATGTAAATAATAATAAATATCACTAATGACTAAACTAAAAACTAAAAATGTCACTAGTACCAGATATTATAAATAACGAAAAAAGTATCAGTAATGGTACTTGCACAACCAACAGCATTTTCTTTCTGGATCTAACAATCAGGCTAAGTCACTAAAAAATTAATTTTACAAATCGGTGTAAAATCTAGTCTGTTGTTCGTTCCTCAAATGCAAAATTTAATTAAACGATATAAGCTTCTACTAATACGACCATCTTTACCATAAAATTAGAGATTGTTATCGAAATAATTAACTACCAATATATTGGAAGTCAGTAACTATGATTATAACAATACTGATGAGACAAAAGAATTGGAATTTCGTATATTTTGCTATCAGAGTATTTTCTTGCTCTGACGTTGACGAAGGCAGTACTTAAGCCCACGAGAAAGGGACAGGATTAATAAACTATCTTCGTTGCAAATTAAAGTCTTTAAGTTTGTCGCATAACCTCAGAAAATAGCATTAATTAGCCAAGACTAAACAACAATTATCAGCAAGTATCATTTTACAGGTTAGAATCACGCTAGGTGTTTAAGAGATCATGGTTAGATTTTCGATGTTCCCTGGTCTTCATTAAACCTGCTTGTTGTGATAAGGTTTCTTCCTATATAGATTAACTGTATATAACAAAGACGAAATAAATTAAGCCTAGACGAAAACATCAGTTGTTTCCTAGTCCCTCGCCAGATGAAAAAATCTCTTTAATTATTTGTGAATTAAAATATGAATACAGGAGCGAGGAAAGGAAAACTAATTGTCTGACTTCATTTAGCGATAAACAAATGTGGACTGATATAGTCAATTTGTTACGTCTAGTTCGTGTAATTTTCTATCTGTTTTGCTTCTTTTAATTGAAGAGAAGGCTGCTCTCAGGCCGTCAGTCTTGCAGGTTTATGCTGGTAGCTAACAATGAATGGCTGTCGGCACTGCCTAGAAATGTTTGGTTCCTAACATATTCTCTCACTTGTAATCAGATGCAAATGATGTCATTGTCTCCATTGAAATGGTTTTAGGAGGATTTGACGAACAACCCAATTTAGTAAGATATTTAACAGTTGATATTTGAAATAAACATGTCATTGTTACTATAACGACACTAATCCTTATGTCTGTGAAACAGTTGTTTATTTCCAATGTTGATCATCTATTTGATGTAATAGTATAACTTCCATCTAATTCAAACGAGATTACGGCGAGGTCAATGCGTGTCCATAGCTAAAAAGCCTCTAACAGCTCTGACTTAAAAGAATTCAAATTAATTCACCGGAATTACCCAGGCTAAGTAAGACCCATCATATCGAGGGATTGATAAGCTAACCCAACAAGTCTGATGGAAACCACGACGCGGTATATTGACGATCATTCGCTAGGGGCAACATCTGTGTTCAGTGCCGACTTCAAAGAGAACATGGTCTTTTCTTGAAAATGCCGAGTTACAATTCACTTTGGTGCATACAAATGAGTTGAATTATTGTGCACACCTCAAAAGATGAAATAAGGACAGTGTTGAACATTATTAAAATATGCACACTGTTGGATAGTTTATCGTGTTATATAAGTTGCTTTCTTTGATAGATGGTGACATAATATGTTATGTTCTGGTGTTGTATAAACATTCCTTCAACGAAACGCTTTGTATATGAATAAGAAGGTATTTTATCAGTGTTTATATAGGTGTCTGTGTGTCATCTAGATATTGATAGAATCATGTTTTAACAACTATCTTGAATATGTTCGTTGTTTGGTTGTGCCTAGGATTTATTGATCAGCTAATGTCAATCCACAACCATGTGTAGTAATGGCGTTATTAAAGAGTTTTCTATGTCCCTTTGTATCTATAAACGACTATAGGCAATTTGGTCCTCATACACCTTGTTTTAAAGGTTGTCCAATTTAATGGAAACCCACCAACACCAACTGCTGTATTAAATGCCTCTGAAAATGGCATCCAAATTTCACAATCTCTAGTTAAGATAAAGATACATTAGAAATATGGATGTACAACATTGAACATTTTTCACATAAATGTAGTTTTAGACAATGCATGATGCATTCAAGTCTCTAAAAGTTAATGTCAAGCTAAGAAGCAACCTAACATAACATTTTAAGCGCGCAATAGTTTCCCGCCTCCGCAGAATCTTACTCGGCTTCCTCTGGATGCTTGTTTCTCATGTCGTTATGCCAGTGTTAGTGATAGTGCTAAAAACATTTCCCAGTGATTTCGTTTACTTTTCATATTAGTGATGCAGTAAATAGATTTGAATTTATTATCATATCTATAGATAGTTGTGCTGCATCTCTTTCCTTTCATAGTCACGTTACAAAGGCGAGTACAGTAGATCTAACTTCTTTTATAGCATTAAACTTCATCCCCTGGGCTCATAACCTAACAAGAATTTATGACAAGAAACTGTTCAAACTGTCAGGATATTTTTCTCTTACCTGGTTGTATGCTATCATTATTTAAAAACATACCTATGAATATAACCTAATATAAGAAGGGAGCAAAACGTTTCATGGAATAGTAACGTTAGCAAAAATGTTTTGAACTCTCTGAACGAAGGACGAGAGTTAATTTTGTAAATGGCAAAGATGTATTAGTATTGAAAGGTCAGTAGGTAATGATTATTGCACGTAAGTATAGAAAAGTCCATATAGTTGCCTTAACCGTATAAATTGATGTGAAGGCAGTCTGAAGGTAGGGACGTTTAAGTTGGACGCTCGTATGAGAGCTCATTCGGTACCTTGTGGCGTTTGTGTTTCACAGCATACCCCAAATATTTTATTGGAAACTGTGCCTCATAAAGTGGTGGGATAGCTTGCAAAGTAAGAAATTCATGCTTACAGAAAAAAGATATAGAAAACTAATCATGATGATCAAAGAGTTATTGGTTGTCATATCTTAAATGTATAATGCAGATCTACAGAGTATTGGGTGGAAGTTTTAAGGCTTTATGACAACTAAACTTGGGTGAGTACTTGAGCTGGTAGTCTCCTTGCAGAAATCCAACTTTGAGGTTTATTGCATTTAAACTTTTGCTTTTCTAAAGATATGTTTATCACAATTGCCCAAAAGTCTTGGCTTCTAATACGTTTTATATAAATATTCTTCAATAAAGCTTATTCCTTTTTTTGACTTTTGACTATCAAACGTTTCGCTAAAAACATGTTGAAACGGGAACTGTTTAACTCTTCTAAATTTTTTACCTAGTAAATGTACACACTGAAGTTAAATCAGTTCTAAGATTCCTGAAGTTTCTAATGCTCTAGGAATTAAATTTTCGTCCTGTTCAAATGCTGTATCTAAGGATTACTTAACTTTTTCCTTAATAAATATTATTGTTAACAACTGAACTGGACACGATTTATATTTAGCCTCTGCTAGTGCAGCATTTATCTCACTAATGGTTGCTATGTAACGTTGTGGGAATTACACTTTGAAACAATAATCATGTTTGGAAAGAGTTCTAATATCATCCAAAAGATTCATTTCTATGTCCTGACAAAGTGAGTCTCAAAAGGATTTTTAAATCGTATTGCCAGGTACTGGAGGTGAATACATTTTAGAAATAGCTTAATTGAATGGCGTATCGCTTTAGTATTTTTTGGCTACGATAACCATAATAGGGACAAACTGAAGACCTTGGCCCCTTTCTAACTATGAGAAGTAGTTCTTCATAGCAAAGGTGTATAAAATTAAAATTAGCTAAAAGATGAAAATGTGCTTCTCGTTTGATTTGTCTTACCTGACTCTATAAATATATCAGGTGAGAAAGAGCATAGAAATAGTCTTAAATAGGGATATTTGTAGCAGTGATAAAATGCGTTCAAAAGTAAGTCAAGCCATGTTATTTAATGGAACCAGCGTAAAAGGTCGTATTAAATAGGTCTCATATCCTGAAGTTGTGACAGGACTGACTTTTTGTAGTGATGTTATTTCGTTGTCAATAGCAACGTATAAACACAACCATGGCTTGCAGACATTGTTGTGGTATATATACAGTGGCAGATATCGTAAAATCTACTCACGTAATATAAATAACTTGTGTTTGTATTAAAAAGCACTAACATTATTCTTCTTGCTTGGCAAGGGATTGGATCGAGGCGCCAACAAGTTTAATGTCACTAGGATTTTACATCAATTGGTATGTTGATAAAGCACACAGAACAATTGATGCAATGTTGATTACCGTGTTATGATAAAGAGAATGTGAATTTTATAGACAGAGGTAGTAATTTTTCACGAAGGCTCTAGGAGGAACTCGTTACTACTCATAGTACCTGTGGCTATGCGTATTAGACGCGTTCACGTGGGTCTGGTGCACACAGTCGACATCAGGAAACAAAACCTAAACCTGCGTTTGGGAGTGGAATTCCATGCTTGGAGGCAACAGAGCAAAAGATAAGGAAGACAATAGACATTAGCGTATGGAACTGGAAGTAATTAACGACCAATGTTCAAAAATTGGTTTAGGAAGTACATCAAGTTATATTAGTACAAGCATATATGAAACGGAAAGATTGAAGGCTTTAAGAACATACAAGACTGCGAGAGCAGAAAATGGTATGGTGTAATGTACCATATTTGATGGTGTATTAACATTTGGGACTATTGCCTCCGCAAGTCCGTTTGGGGGTCAGGAAAGCCTTGGAGTTATAAGAAATAACACCATCAATAACATTTTCGGGTTATCTTCCTGTGAGAGAGAAATTAATAATATTTTAGAGGGCAGTAAGTAAGCCAGCGTTGCAATGACTTTTGTTTTTCCGTCAAAGTTTTGGAACAAGTGTACTTTTCCCGTGAAGCAAGGTCATGGGCAAGTGCCAGTAAGAAAGAAGTCTTTTTTTAATAAGTCAGTTGTGGGTAAAGAGTTTTTTTGTTCCCTGTCTTAACCATTCATCAAATTAAATCGCAAGGGAACATTTGATTCATGTAGGTTTGTATTCTTGCAGTTGTGAACACCAAACAAGGGGACACTTTTTAATTTATAAATACCGATATCAATTTAACTATAAAGTGATCATCTATCGACGCATCATAATTTCAGAGATAGATGCGTAAGCTCACTGTCATTAAATCAACTGTTTCGGTCGGATATCAGTGGATAACTTTAACTTTTAACGTCTCGGCTTTCAACTCCTGATGAATTCATCAAACAAAGGGAATGTTGGGGAAGAAATTAACTAAGAACTTTAGAAGAAGCTGATAATTCAATTATTTTGTTACATTCAAATTATTTAGGCACTGGAGAAATAGAAAATAAGTCACCACCAGGGCTTGAACCCATGACCCACGCATTGAGGGTGATTCATCTGACTCGATGATTCTTTTAAATTATTTACTAGTATAGCAATCAACAGTGCGTATGTGTTAAAATTTGACAAGGAAGATTACGGTCCACTGATTTTAACTTCAAACTTTAAATGTCTGAAGGCCAAATACGAAATTGTTTGACAAGAGGACCAAACATTTTATTGTTACCAACTAAAGTGAAATTAAGCTAAATAATATCTATATAATAATATTAAGGAAATACTAGTCAAAAATCTTTGGGGAGTGAAGATGAAGAAGACAGTTAAACTTTGCAAGACATAAATGCAAACTCTTCAGGTGAATAATATTGCAGAGGTCTTATATATGAGAGATACAAAAATCTACTCCGAGCTTTCTGTACCAATTGAAGATTTGGAGGGTTGTCGGGTAGCATAAGTTTAATTTAAAGGGACTTAATGGTAACATTAGAGATGAGATGAAAACATCTTTGGCAGGCTGCATTTGTTCACCGGTGTCAGAATCTTTAACAAATTTTTATCTTCAGGTCACAAATTAACCAAGACCGTTGGATTAATCCGCTTAGTCTACATTTTTCATTTTCTAATGGAATTGTACAATGATATGATCCGGATTCTGCGGAACGAATCGGATCGAATCGAAGCGGATCTGCTTGGTGGTTACCTTAAATCGGATGAGATTACGACTTTTCAATTTCAAGCTGACTCAGATTAGGGATCGGATTTTGGTACATCTAATTGAATTGTCTACTGTACACTTCTAATACATTTGATCTTCAGAGGCTTTTTCATCCTAGTGAGCGATCCTTAGTCTTAGTGCCTACTTAAAGCACAAGGCGTACTAGCAAGGTGTTGCTAAGGATACCAAACGTAGTTCATTTTTATGACATACCTTTAGGCTGGACCATAATTTAGGCATACATATATCAAATCAAGAAGGGCGACGTTTCAAATACAGGCGAGACGTTCTTGTAAGCGGTTGTAAAAGCATACACGCTCTTCTCCAAAATCGTGTTACCATGTGATGTGGCAAGAAACATGAAGATTTAACACTTTATAGTTAACTACTTTACGTGTTTCAACATTTTTAAAATGTTATAATTAAAGGTCTGAAAGTTACTTATCCGATAGCAAACCATTCAAATATAAAATACTGCCAGAAAAATGAATTGGTTGCCTTTTCAAAATACATAAAATAAAGATGTCTCTCTGCATTTTAATGATAGTGTCGTAAATTCTTGGTCTCTAATTGTAGTGCTGTGGTAGATTGGAGAATTACTTGCTTAGTGAAATCTAAATAAAGTTGGCCTACGTGGCTCATATAAGCTTGATCATTAAATCCAATAGGAGAGTTTCAATCTTCAATTCTATCTTACGATTTAATGAACCTTTGTAGCAAATGAATCTCTCTCAATCCCTGCGTCCCCATAAGAACCCATCGAAGGCGTTACTTCAAATTAAAAAATGACGATCATCTAAGTCATTTCATAAAATGGGACCTAAGCAAAAAATATTTAATAAAATAACAAGAAACATCATTGCCAAACCAGCTCTCCTGATTTCTTTCAAGTGCCAAGACTTCTCGCATTCCCGTATGGGCCCGAGACTTTCCATACATTTTTTGCCAATTTTATTTTGTTATAACTTAAAATTGTGGTTGTGATTTTCTTTTCGTCAGGGAGGTATAATTGTTAAACAATGGTTTTTATTTCTTAATGTGTAGTATTGTTTTCAGAACATTTGCGGTGAAAGCACTAGAAACCTGGGCTTGTTCGGGCATGTGAGGCGCTTACCGCAGTTTTCAGTCTTGGAACAAAGTGGTGTGATGTTCTGTTTGAATGTGTGGTCGAGTAACACCGACAAGAAAATGGGAGGCTGGTGTGGTCATAGGAGAAAAAGAGTGTCAGCAGGAGTAAAAAGTGCCCATGGCGTCGGAGTTATCAGTCATGGCCAATGTTTACAAACATACAGACAGAGCCTTGTTGTTTTAAGACATTGGAAAAGTGCATACAAGTACATTCCCCGCCCACCAGTAATAACGTCATGATAAACCTTTCCTCGGTTTGTCTTATTTCTAATATTGTGGGCAACCTCTAAGAATAAATAAGACGTCAAACCTCTTTAAATCGCAGGGAAGAAAGGGTGCGAACACAAAGGAGCCCCGTTGGGATTATAAGAGGCGTGAAACGCTAGGAAAGACCGCGCTTTTACAAACGCCGATTCTGGTAAAGCGGAACGAAACATTTGGTCAAGTACATTAGGCTAAGAAATCCCCGCAGTGCAGTGTTTAAGTACATTCTGCACGACGTTCAGCGTTTTGGTAGTAGTGGTCTCTGTACATCGATGTCATTAACATCTGTTTATATCAATATTATCTCGGACTTATGATAACAACCAACAAAATATAATACAGAAGTAAATTACTAGGGAAAGAAAACAAGCAGAACATTGCATGATTCTGATCTGCTGGATTGGGAAACAGCTACAGCCTCCTTTAATATACCTAGCTACTTAGAAAGAAAATATATATGATCATCAGGATTAGGGTCAGGACCCAAGCATTCGTGACATGTTATACCAATAACGTTACCGTATTTAGAGATGCATACGAACTGAGTAACAAATCCAATGCACTTCACGCACGATTTAGATTCTTATTTTCTTTAACAACTTAGCACATGAAAGAGCAATTTAATATAAGACTATCTTTTCAGTGAATGGAGATGAAGCTTGGTCTACGCAAATAACGATCCGTTACGTCAACCGATTTCGTCTTTCTCACTAACTTCTAGCCTGCCCGACATACCCTCAGTATGGTGGACTGAAGCAGATTACTTCAAATGGTTCGAATGAAATAACTATTTCCTTATCTTTTGGTGAAATTGCTTGGACTGAATAGGCAAGCATGTTTTTGTAGCAGGACCACAGAAGAAACTCGCCGATAAATTAAAATGGTTCCTTTCACTTATACCGCTAAAATCGCGAATGGGACAGTTTTACTGTCTCATAAGTCTGTTTTTATTGGTAAACTATAAACTGAACACTAATTGATATTTTCCTTTGAGGGAATATGATGTTGGGGTTTCTATTTTGCATTTAAGCTTTCTAGTGTAGTTTACTGCTTCCACTTGGCAGAAAGAACTTGGCATCTGGGTTCCCTTGTATCAGCTACACCTTTGGGCATCATTGTAATGACATTCTTCGTGCACCTCTGATCAAACTTTTTGGTTTGTACAACAACAATAGCATTCCCTTTAACCAGAGTCTCTGGACTTGGACTTTGCTTTTAACTCATATCAAGTCTGTACCAATATATGATTAACTTTTCTTATCGGATAGGGCGAGATACCCGGGCCCATTCCACTCTTTCCAATTATTCTCGCTCCGATATGACTGTAGTAAGGTCGACAGCCGCCCTGTCAACATTACGGGAGACTGGATCCATGTAGGTCATACATGGTCGTCCAAAGTTGTAGTGGCTATTGTTCCCTTTGCGCGGAATCCACATTTTTGCTTCTATAGCAGTGCCCGACATACCTGGCAAGTCTTTCTCTCGCTATGATGGGGCCGATGGTATGTTTCCATACAGTTCCTTTTATCTACGTATACCTATATATCAACAATTTAGTGCAAATGCTGTATTATAATGGGTATATTTTATGATAACATGACAGAATTTTACACTCTCATTTTCAAACTGGTTCAAGAGTGATAAAGTAAAGTGAAATACATTTCATTTATATACTGCCCTTTATGAGCAAATGGCATTTAAATGCTTTAGTAACATTTAACTCGCAGCTCAGATCTTCTGTTAATAAGTTCTTTCTAAATTTGCTCTCTGGGGATTCTTGACAGAAAGCAGCCAAAAAGGGCATTTGAGTGTTTTTGATAATTGTAGCCACGTCCCAATTGTGCACCCTGTAACTACACTGCCTCTTAAATTGCTTATAAGCTTTGCATCGTTAGTAGTAGACTATTTTTATTATTTCTGATAAATAAAACTTTTACCACAGGCTTGTTACAACAATTTAAAGCAACGATTCCTCAACTTTTAAGGCCACCACCATCTTTTGTTGTGACACACATCGTTGGCACACCCAAACATTCATATAAAATAATGTCACGGTTTGAGCTTGGTATTGGTGAGGTACAAACATAAACAATAAACGATTCAATACCTTTAACATGGGTTTGCAAATGACCAACAAAATTAGGATTATATAATTGTAAATTTATTCTGTATAGGTAATCTGACTCCGACTTCCTCAAAATTTTCATCAACCTTTGAATGTTTCCAGCACCCTCAAGTGGGTGGTGCCACTCATTTCGGAAACACTCCATCCCTAAACTTCTGCACAAGTCCTGCGCTGTCCTTGCTATCCTTGGATCATGTCAGCATAGAATACAATAAAATTTCTTCTTACACTTTGAGCTTAAAAGGAGTCATTTTATCTTAAAAGTTTAAACTTAGTTAAATTACATTGGTTATGATTAGAGGAAATCTCCCAGGGCCCGTTCTTTCCAAAAGGGAAAGGGTTATGATAAGAGCCTCAATTTTCTTGATTTGGACCTAAACCCCTGGATTTCAAATGCCACACTATACATCAAGGTCCGACATGAGCTTCTAATAACTAAATGATGCGGAAATGATGTCCATCACACGTGAAGTCATAGCTTGATATTGAGTTCAGATGGGAATAGCTTTTATTCAACAAGACATGTTTAAGTTAATGGCAGACGTTCACAGATTAGCTTGGGACAAGTATGTGCAAATGAGGAAGCGAGTTACGCCCAGGCAGTCAATGTCTCTCCGCAATATGCAGTTTGTGGTACTGACCTTACAGAGTAAAAGGATAGGGCAATCTGTTTGTTAAATTATTAAAGTTTGACAAAGAGAAACATTTAAACATGATCCATATGTCTACCAAAACATTGCCCCTAAAAGAGGAAACGATAGCTAGCAGGAAAAAAGGAGAGTTAGGAATTTTAGCTGTGTTTAAGTTCATGATCCTCTGAACTCTTTTTTAGAGTTTAAGTCATTAAAAGGACATTAAAATACTATTTCATATCCTAATATTTCTTCAAGCATTACTTTCTGCTCTATAAAGGTAAGCTATGGTAAGCTGAGCTATTTGAGAAAGTTCAGATGTCCACTTCTGTGTTGAGACAAGGTCAAGCACCAGTATAACACAGTCGTTTTATAACTCTGATCAAACACAGACAAAAAAAGTTATTCAATTGATAGTATAACTCTACACTCAGACTCTGTAAACCTTATGTGGTATAAGAGACCATTTCATGCAATACATTTTCAAATCAATTTTCAGCAAATATTGAAGGAACTTTCAAAACGTTGGTTTTGGAAGGAAACAAGGGAAGAGTAGGGAATGCTCTGATTCCGTAAATCAAGCTCTGATAAAACAGAACACAACAGAAATATCAGCGAAAGCGCCTTTGATTCTTCTGTAATCCAAAAATTTCATCATTTCAAATCAGATTTATGTCACAGCAAGCTAAATTTGAAATTCTTAGAATTTTTACATGAAGTAATACTGCGGAATGGTTCATCTTCTATAAGAAGCGATCTTTATAAAACCGAGGTCTAGCGAAAGAATGCTTAAGTCACTACCTCTTTTGGATTACTTTTAAAGGGTAACGCGTCCTTAGATCTGCTTTCGTTTGCAGATTCTATCAATGTCATCATATTTCTAAATTGCATAGTTAAAGCATTAGAGGGATGACAAGATGTAATATTAGTAACTAAATCTATGATGGCAGTCTTTTCATAGTATACACACAGGAAGATTAATAGCAACACAGTCTAAAAGGTAAAGTTTAAGTTGCCATGGTATGCGTCTTGAAGCCAAATAAAACACATTCATCTTATCGTGGGTTGGAGCAAAACATTTCCCATTAAAAATGATTTAATCTTTGGTCTCATCAACAGTAGCAAAAGCTTTGGGAGACGGGGTAGTGGGGCTTTCCCTAGCAGACAAACTTTGAAATAAATTTTGAATGGTAGTAGCCTAAGCTCTTTAAAATTTTCTTAATTTTATCTTGTATTAAAGTGTAAGAATCCTATTTATAATTTTTTTGAAGAAGAGAAATTGCTACAAATTTTTCAATGGGTGGTGACCCTTCTTGTTCTAATATTCCTCGTTCAAATTGATTTGTCATAATTTTATCACTTTTACCTAGAATTGTTCATAAAGCTGTCGTGTAGCAAAAACTCAAGTTCATATAATCATTTATGTCATATATGATGATATCATCAGACAGCTTGATCACGAAATAAACAATTTGGTTCCTTTTGATGTTATCCGTATCCTAACTTATTTTCCTAAACTTAAAGACAAAAGTCAGACACCAACGCTTTCAAAAAGCTGCGCTCTGTCTTACACATGTCCATTGATAAAGAATGTTCATGACTTTGATTTAAATGGTATAAAAATAATATAATTAAGGGAATACTAATATTGTGCAATTTAAAAGTGAGTAAATAGAGAAAAAGAAAATAACGGAAAAAGTAGTAAGGTTCAAAATAAACACAATTAATATTCATTTAGTAACAGTATAAACCTTCGCTAAAGTATTTGCAATTGTTTCTGTATTAAAAGAACTTGACATTTAGGCCACTTATTCGTCATTTTTAGGTGATCACATAACAATTTTCTAATCTTCGAGATACTACCTAGATCCCAAACAGACTTAACTTAGATACAGACCTAATAAGGTCCAAAGTAGTCTAATTACTGATGTAGTAATCTGCACACTCCCCTTTATTTAGTCTGAAGCATGTATAGGTAAGTCACAAACGATGCCGTTATTTTGGTGAATGTTGGAATGAGTCAAAAGATATTGAAAACACGTAAAAAGCTTGTTCACTCCTACGCTTTGTCGTTAATGTAGATTATTTGCTATCTCCTACCCCCATCCTTTTCTGGTACACACATTCGCAAGTGCCACAAGGGGCGTTGGCATCAAAATAAAATGTGTGGCGGGGGGAGAGGGCTGAGTGGTATTAAAGGTTTCTGTTCCTTTATTCCATGAATTCCATCGAGAGAACATACAGAATCTTTTAATAATTAATATATTACATGGAATTCTCTTTCCCAGCTTTGTTTCTTGCTTTAGTGTTCTTACTGCCAGGAAAAACTTTCATTTCCAATCGTTGCATCACGATAGCAGCTAGAGTAGCTATTTAAAAGTTTTTAATAGTAGGATAGGGCTTCCCTGCAAAGATCGACGTCCAGACATGCACTTGTTTCTCTCTAGATGATTCTACAACTTGACAATGCCAATTGTTTTGGGTTTGTTTAAATCATCTTGCACTCACACATTCGAATCTACATATCAGCTTTCTTACGAAACGCTTTACCACACACCATATCTCATCCTTTCCTCTTGTGACGTTCCTTCTTATTGAAAAAGATACAAAGCGTTGCATATCATGACATAAGATCATCATGTATTAGTTAGACAGTGACCCTCTACGTCATTGGAAGCGTCACCCCTTGCCCCCCCACCTACGCTTATGAGCGTCACACAATTTTACGGGGTTCGCAAATTGATGTTTTATATCACGATACTTCTCTTCTACTTAAGTAACGTGCATGTGACGACTTTAAATAAGAAGGGACGCAGAATAACAGTCTATGTTCTCATATAATACAGTCGGCAACAAAGATGACTTAACAGAGCTCGTAAGATGTGAAACTGACAGTGTACGAAAGCAACTGGTGCATTGCCCACTATTAAGCTTGATGTGTAGTTAAAACATATTTAAGAAAATTGTGAATACAACATTAAAGGGGTATGCCAATCTTGCAGTTCGTTGCTACTATTTTGTAGTATTTTCTTTCTTCCAAACGTTTTAAGGGGTAATTTTAACCGAAAGGATCTGTATCAAATGTCGCAATATGCATAAGGTGCTCTCGTGAGTTACTGTATGTATGTATGTATGAGGGGAATAGGCAACCAGTTTGGGGGCGCTGACGCTTTTCGGTGACACGCGCGAGAAGCAGGCGCCGGTCACCTGACGGCGTTGATTATTGGTTTCCGGGTCAGCCGGGAGATGTCGGGTGAAGCGGTTATCGAAGTTCAGCGCTTCCAGTGGTTGTGTTATGTTCATGGTTAATCAGGCGTCGAGCCCTTAGTATGCCCCGCTATATCGGGTATAGCATGCCCCGTTTTATCGGGCACTCCCCAAGGAGCGGGCGTATTAGCCCTCTTCAATTCTGTCGAGCACGACGAAGCTGTAGTCGTAGGGGTTAGGGCCTTCGGCTTTGAAATCGTCGCGTCCGACTTCCTGCCACTGGCTGCGGTCAAATTCAGGGAACCAGGCATCGCCGTCGACTTCAGCATGGACTTCGGTGAGATAGAGTCTGTCGGCATTTGGCAGCGCCAGCTTATAGATTTCCGCACCGCCTATTACCACCGTTTCGTTAACGCCCTCGATGTAAGCAATATTATCCGCCAACCTGGCAGCCTCATCCAGGTTTCGCGCAACACGACAACCTTCGAATTCCGCTGCCGGGTCACGGGTAACGACAATATTGGTTCGTCCGGGCAGGGGCTTACCGATCGATTCGTGCGTCTTACGCCCCATGATGACGGGTTTGCCCAGGGTGACGGCCTTGAAATATTTCAGGTCATTGGACAGATGCCACGGCAGGTTGTTATTGATACCGATCACGCGGTTTTGCGCCATGGCAACGATGAGTGCGAGTTTCATGGGAGCTGTCCTTAAAAGCCGTCATACACAGGCTGGAGAATAACACAAAGCGGGACTTAACACAGGCTGTTAAAAGAAGGGCAACCGGCGCTTGCCATCCCCTCGGTCCGGGCAACTGAGAGGCTCAGGCTAGTTGATGTTTAACCACCTGTTCCACATTTTCCAACAGGCTTTGCGCATTGGCTGACTCGACTTTTTCGTGGGTTGAATCATCGGCGAATTGCAGCCCCAGGCAATACTCTCCGCGCTCCTTGTGCACATGGCGGACGATCGCATGGATACCGGAAATCTGCTCCCAGGAGGAGAAAAGTTGCAGTTTAATCCGGTCACCCGGTTTAAAGTGTTTATCGCTGCACAGCGCCATGCCGTCACGGTTCAGGTCCTGTACGGCAGCTTCCCGCCTGCTCCCGAATCGGCCCAGCATATTACGGCGTTGCAGAAACGCTGTGTAACGAACGGTTTTGTAGCGCCTGAACCGGCGGCGATCCTGGCTGGCTGGTATGCTCACTTCAGCTTTTCCCGTTGATTGGTTATGGAATCCGCGGCTAAATCCGACCCCTTAGGGAACAGAATTTCCAGCCCTTCACCCTGGCTCCCGGAACATCTTATCAGCCGACTCCCGGAAGCCATTTCACAGTATAACCTATTTCGGCTATACCGCCACAGGCGCCCGAATCAGCCCATGCGGTTCGTAGCCCACAATGGCAAAGTCCTGGTACTCATAGTCGAACAGCGAACCGGGCTTACGCTTGAATTCCAATCGGGGCAGCGCACGCGGCTCCCGCCTGAGTTGCTCAAAGACAATTTCCTCGGTCAGGTGGTTTTGATACAGATGGCAATCGCCAAAGGTATGTACAAACTCTCCGACCTCGAGGTCAGCCTGGTGTGCCAGCATATGGGTCAGCAAAGCGTAGGAGGCAATATTAAAAGGGACGCCCAGGAACAGATCGGCCGACCGCTGATAAAGCTGGCAGGACAACCTGCCGTCGGCCACATAGAATTGGAACAGCGAGTGGCAGGGAGGCAGTGCCATTTCATCGGCCACACCGGGATTGTATGCCACCACCATCATACGGCGGCTGTCGGGATTGGTTTTCAGCAGCTGCAATACATTGCTGATTTGGTCAACGGTCCCGCCGTCCGGTTTCTTCCAGGCCCGCCATTGTTCGCCGTAAACCGGGCCCAAATTGCCCTTTTCATCGGCCCACTCATCCCAAATGGACACACCGTTTTCCTTCAGGTAGGCAATATTGGTGTCGCCCTTCAGAAACCAGAGTAGTTCGTAAATAATGGAACGCAGGTGACATTTTTTTGTTGTGACCAACGGGAAGCCGGCCGCCAGATCAAAACGCAGCTGGCGTCCGAATACCGAACGTGTGCCGGTGCCGGTGCGATCCGCTTTGTCGGTACCGTTTTCCACCACGTCCCGTATTAGGTCGAGATACTGACGCATAGTTAATTAAACCCCTCGCAATGTGTTCCGGCGCCTAACGTTTCCTGTAGCCCCAAAGGATAAAAGCCAGACCGGCCAAGACCATCGGGGTAGATAACAGTTGCCCCATGGTTAACCAGCCGAAGGCGATAAATTGTATATGTTCGTCCGGCTGACGGAAAAACTCGACAAAAAACCGGAACAAACCGTAGCAACACAAAAACAGGCCGGATACCGCCATCACCGGCCTCGGCTTGCTGGAATACAGCCATAAAACAGCAAACAGCAAAACCCCCTCCAGCGCCAACTGGTAGAGCTGAGACGGATGGCGGGGTAACGGACCGCCATTCGGAAACACCATGGCCCAGGGTACATCGCTCACCCGCCCCCAGAGTTCACCGCCTATAAAATTACCCAGTCTACCGGCCCCCAGGCCAATCGGGACCAACGGCGCGGTAAAGTCGGCCAGTTGAAAAAAGGTAACGCCGAGCTTTCTGGCATAAAGAAAAAGGGCGGTGATGACCCCCAATAAACCACCATGGAAAGACATACCGCCCTCCCACACATAGAAAAGCCACAGCGGCCGCTCCAGGAACTGGTCGAAATTGTAAAACAGCACGTACCCCAGACGCCCGCCCAATACGACGCCCAGCGCACCGTAAAAAATCAGGTCTGAAACCTGCTCCGCATTCATAATAGCACCCGGTTTTTTACTGCGCCGGGTTGCCAGCCACCAGGCCGCAGCAAAACCGATCAGGTACATAATACCGTACCAATGAATCTTGAGCGGCCCCAGCGACAGTGCGACGGGGTCAATCTGTGGGTATCTGAGCATTTAAGTCCTTTATGGGCGGCTGGAACTGGAACGTTTCATCAAAGGCGCTATCATAGTGGCTTCCCGTAGCTATTAAAATAGTTTATTTAGACCACCAACCCGACACCCAACAACCCATGTGCCTGATTTTCATCTCCCACCAAAACAACCCCGAATACCCCCTGATTGTCGCCGCCAACCGGGATGAGTTTTTTGCGCGACCGACCAGGCCGGCCCAATTCTGGGAGGACCACCCTCAATTGCTCGCGGGGCAGGATTTGCAGGAAAGGGGAACCTGGCTCGGCATCACCCGCACCGGACGTTTCGCAGCAGTCACCAATATCCGGCGATTTCCCATCCGCAAAGCGCCCCGCTCACGCGGCGAGCTGACCCGTGCATTTCTGATCGGCGAGGAGTCACCACAGCGCTATTTGACCCGATTGGCTTCCCAGCGGGATGCCTACGCCGGTTTTAACCTGATCGTCGGCGATCGTTCCGGACTGTTTTACTTTTCCAGTGATACGCCGGAGCCGCAGCGGCTCGCCCCTGGTCTCTACGGTTTAAGCAATGCCCAGCTCGATACGCCCTGGCCGAAGGTAGAAGAAGGCAAACAGGCATTTTCGGCATTGACCGAAGCCACACCCGAAATCGACGGCCTGCTGCAAATGCTGGCAGACCCGAACCAGGCCGAAGATTCGCGGCTACCCGATACCGGTATCGGGCTGGAAAGGGAAAGGCTGCTGTCCAGCCGCTTCATCCATATGCCGGAATACGGCACCCGCGCCAGCACACTGGTTTTGCAAAACCGGTCCGGCCAGGTCCGTTTTTGCGAGCAGAACTACGGACCTGATGGGGTCGTTGACGATATCACCAAGCTCCAGTTTGAGTTGGAAAACAATTAGTTAACCCACCTCCGGTGGCACGCTCCGGGGGCAGGTCTTTAGCTCTGTCCCCTTCGAAGGGTTCCGCTCCCCCAAAACAAAGCGCCTTTAATGTGCCCTGAACAGATTACGTGGTCCCATCCTAGTGGGACGGAGCTAAAGATCCGTCCCCGTGATTGTGCCACTTGAAGTAATTACAATTCGCAAAGATTCAGCAAATAAGTCAATCTTCCTTTTATTCCTGCGGCAAATACCGCTAAATTGAAATTTTTAGCTAATGTTATCAATATGGGGATTCGGTCAAAGCTCATAGTCGCCCTCCTGTGCCTCGGCGCTTTTCTCTGCTGCGCGCTCTATTATCTGATGCAGTGGAGCTTCGACCGGGGCATGATCGATTATGTTAACCAGCAGGAGCGGGACAGTCTGCAACAACTGGTCGATTTGCTCGAAGACTACTACCGGGAAAATCGCGGGTGGGAGGAATTGCGACTGAACCCAAGGCGCTATCATCAGCTGGCTCGCACCGCTCTGCCACAGGATCGCAGCGGACAAGGGCAACGTCGATTTGACCAGGAACCACGCTCCCCAAATGATCCTCGCAGGCTCGAACCCCGGCGTCCAAGACCGGTGGATACCGGCCGCTCACCGAGAAGACGTAACCAGCGGCAATCTCCGCCACCTCCCACGTTGCTGGACGCGGACCGGAACGCAATTGTCGGACGCTATTCGCCAGAGGACCTCACCGTGGCCATCTCCCCCGACGGCAAGGTCGTCGGCTGGGTGGCGGTAAAACCGCCGAGGTATCCCGTCGAGAATTCAAATCTATCCATTGGTAACAACCTGGATATAGCCTTCGCGCTGGTTGGTCTGGTACTGCTGATTTCAGTTTTTTTTATCGGCATACCTTTGGCCCGGCATTTTGTTCAGCCGCTGACACTACTCACAAGGGCGACAAGTAGCCTGACAAGGGGTAACTACCAAACCGATTACAAGCTACAGCGTACAGACGAAATCGGGCAGCTGGCGAATAACCTCCGCATACTGGCTACAACCCTGAGCAAAAACGAAACGTCGCGAAGTCGCTGGATCGCTGATATTTCTCATGAATTGCGCACGCCTCTGGCTATCATTTCCGGGGAAATAGAAGCGATGGTAGAGGAGATCAGGCCCATAACCCACGACAATCTGGTCTCTCTAAAGCAGGAAATCGACCAGCTAAGCAGACTCGTTAATGACCTGCACGAGTTATCAAACGCCGAAATCGGTGCCCTGCGCTATAACAAAACCGTCATTGATATTACCAGGGTGGTCAGCAACGGGGTCCAGCGTTTCGAAGAATTGATCAGCCAAAAACCACTGCAACTGAAATTAGTGCTACCTGATCGCCCGCTTTGGGTATCGGCCGACGTTCAGCGCCTGGATCAATTGCTGAATAACCTGATGACCAACGAGATTAAGTACGCCGACCCCGGCGGCACATTGCAGATTACCGTATCGGAGAAGAACCAGGTGGTCACGGTAGCAATTGAAGATTCCGGACCCGGCGTGAAGCAGGCGGAGCTCGGCAAACTGTTCGATCATCTGTATCGGGTCAGCAGCTCCCGTAATCGCAAAACCGGCGGTTCAGGATTGGGGCTGGCGATCTGCAAAAATATTGCGGAGGCGCACCAGGGGACAATAAGCGCAATGCACTCACCCCTGGGCGGTCTGCGCATTAATCTGTGTTTACCCCTTGGCGGTCCGGCTAATCGATAATGGCCAACTCAATGGACAGAATGGGGCAGGCTTGTCCAGAACAAGCCCGGTCCATGCCTGCCTAAGAATCCGGAAACCTCGGCTTGGCACAAAAAAAGGAACACTTTAACAATGCAGCAAATTCTGATTATCGAAGATGAACCCAAACTGGCAAACCTGCACCGGGATTTCCTGACCCAGTCCGGCTTTGCCGTTCACATCATTGATGACGGCAGCGAGGTAATCGCGTGGGTAAAAGCCAACACGCCGGACCTGATCATCCTGGATTTGATGCTGCCGGGCGTGGACGGCCTGACCCTATGCCGGGAAATACGAGCATTCTCCAACGTTCCCATCATTATGCTGACAGCGCGAATCGACGAAGTAGACCGCATTGTCGGGCTGGAACTGGGCGCAGATGACTACGTCTGTAAGCCCGCCAGCCCGAAGGAAATCGTCGCGCGGGTACGAGCCAACCTGCGCAGGGTCAATGCGCCGGTGGAACAGCACAGCGATATTAGATTTGATGAGACAAAATACCGGGCATGGTTACTCGACCGGGAACTGGAACTTACTGCAATCGAGTTCCAACTGCTGGTAACGCTAGCCAAACAGCCAGGAAGAATTTTTTCGCGTGACCAGATCATGCAAAAAATCTACAGCGATAGCCGAATCGTCAGTGACCGTACTATCGACAGTCATGTGAAAAAATTACGCAAAAAGATCGCTGCCATTGCGCCCGATAATGAATATATTCACTCCCTCTACGGCGTTGGTTTCAAATTGGAAAAAAAATAGACCGCGAAAAACCAGAAATCCTGTCTGCGCCCAATTCCTCCCTTCTTCCCAGGTTCTTGCACAATTCATAGACGCCATTGAGCTAAGCTTACCTCCCATCACTTTTTTGTTGCGGAGGACAGAATATGCAACGCTTTATGAGCAACCCCGGCCAACCCCGGCCAATTCTGGTTGGCCTGCTTTTGGCGCTGCCTCTCACGTTGCTATTGGGCGTTGCCGGCTGTGGAGGCTCCGGCGGATCGTCCGGCACTACAGAGGACGCCACGACGACCACACCGGCCGATGACAGCAATGATGTGGTCGCCGAAGCGGTTGATATTACCAACGCGATTTTTACCGAGACAAGCAGTGATTGCGCCGACTACGCCACGGATTACGAGGCATCGGTACTCGATATCACGCGTAGCCTGGGCTTCGATGCGCAGGTCCAAATCAGCGCCACCGACACCGAATGCACCCTGTCCTCCGATTCCATCCCCAACCATGACTTCAACGACGACAGCGCGGCCTTCGCCACCAACGTATCGGAGGTAAACAGAAGCCTGACTATCACCAGAGTGCCTGAACTTGCAGCGGCGGTAACACCGCTTTCCCAACGTACCTACAATGCTGTCATGCTTAACGGTGTGGTAGTGGACATGCTTTCGGCTGGTTGCTACGACCCCACCAGTCCCATGGCAGATGCAGACGGCAATACCGCTATCGGTTGTACCGATGAAGACGCCTGGTTGCTGGACCCGCTTGGCACAACCCACAAATTCGGGGCGGACCAGCATAACGCCCATACCCAACCCGACGGCACCTACCACTACCACGGCAATCCAATGGCCATGTTTGATGACAACCCGGGTCCGGAGGGTTCACCCGTCATCGGTTTCGCCGCAGACGGTTTTCCTGTTTACGGCAGCTATTTCCTGGACCCGGACTCAGGCTCAGTGCGCAAGGCAATGTCGGGTTATACCTTAAAAGCAGGAATCCGCCCCGGTTCCGCATCCGATCCCGGCGGTCAATATGACGGCACCTATATCGACGACTACGAGTTTACAGACGCAGGCGACCTGGACGCCTGCAACGGTATGACGGTGGACGGCCAGTACGGTTACTATGTTACCGACAGCTATCCCTGGTTAATCGGTTGCCTGTCGGGCACCCCCCATAACTCCTTTGAGAAGAACTAGTACTTTGTCAATTTTATAAACCAGGATGAAGGTCGTCAATGGTGGGGGGGCTTATTCATTCGCGCCGGGAAGGCTCTGCACGCTGGTGTCAATACGGTCGATTCCCATTTCCGATAGCGCTAACGTCAGGCAGTCATGTACCGCTGCCGGGCTATCCAGCAGTAATACTTCCTCCAGCAGCTCCCGGGCGTACGTAAGGTCAATAGATCGAATTGCAGACTTGACCCGCAGGATATTGGAGGCGCTCATCGACAACTCATCGTAACCCATCGCCAACAGCAGGATAGCGCCACTCGGCTCACCGGCCAGTTCACCGCAAACGCTGACCGTACGGTTTTCCAGGTGGCCCTTGTTGACAATGGATTTTAATGCCTTCAGCACAGCCGGATGGTAGGAATGGTAAAGGTCCGCAACGTTGCTGTTGTTGCGATCCACCGCCAACAGGTATTGGGTCAGGTCATTGCTGCCCACCGACAGGAAATCAACCCGCTGCGCCAACTCCCGCGCCTGGTAAACGGCGGCCGGCACCTCCACCATCACCCCGATACTCGGCATGATAATATCGAACCCTTCTTCGCGCACCTCCTGATAGGCCTGGTGAATATGTTGCAGCGACTCCTCCACCTCGGTGACGTTGGAAACCATCGGCAGCATAATGCGCAAATTGTCGAGTCCGGCGCTGGCCTTCAGCATGGCCCTGATCTGAATCAGAAAAATTTCCGGGTGGTCCAGCGTGATTCTTATACCCCGCCAACCGAGAAAGGGGTTGTCTTCATTGATGGGGAAATAGGGTAGTTCCTTGTCTCCTCCCACATCCAGCGTCCGCATGGTGACCGGATGCGGGGCAAAGGCCTGCAGGTGCTGACGATAAAAATCCATTTGGTGGGTTTCGCTGGGGAAACTATCGGTCATCATAAAGGGCACTTCCGTCCGATACAGACCAACCCCCTCAGCTCCCCGTTCTATCGATCGGGCGATATCGGACAGCAAACCGGTATTAACCCGTAGCGGAATGCGCTGACCGTCGCGGGTTTCACCCGGCAGATCGCCCAGTGCCTCAAGCCCGCGCACCATCTCCCTTTCTTCCCGGATGACCGCATCGAAGTGCTGTTTCAGCTCCTGCGACGGATTGGGGAACACCTTACCCTGGTAGCCATCCACCACCACTTCAAAATCACTCATTTTCTTGTAGGGAATGTCGGTAGCACCGACCACGATGGGGATTTCCATGGCCCGGGCCAGGATAGCGATGTGTGAATTTTTCGACCCCTTCACTGACACCAGCCCCACCAGATTGTCCCGGGGCACCTCCCCGAGATTAGCGGGGGTGAGTTCTTCGCCGATCAGGATAATTCTCTCGGGGAACACCGGTTTCTCCCGCTCCGTTTCCTGTAAATAACCGAGAATTCGGCGGCCGAGGTCCCGAATATCCGATGCCCGCTCCCTGAGATAGACCTCCTCCATCAGCTCAAAGGTTTCAACGTGATTCTTAATGACCCGCCGCAGTGCGCCCTGCGCCCACTGCCGCTCCTTGATCAGCTCCACCACCTCCCCGCCCAGCGCGTTGTCATCGAGGATGTTGGTGTATACGTCAAACAGGGCACGTTCCTCCGGGCCCAGCTTGGAAGACAGCTTGATACTGACCGAACGAATATCCCGTTTCACCAGTTGCAGAGCGCGATGCAAAAGCGCAATTTCCGCCTCAACATCATCGCAGGTGCGATCAGGCACAGCATCCAGGTCAGCTGCCGGATAGACAATCACGGCGTTGCCGATGGCGATGCCGGGAGACCCGGCAACACCATCGAATTTTACGTAGGTTTTTTCGCCCGACTGGCTGAAATCCAGAATCGCACCGGTCGCTTCAGCGTGGGCAAGCACCACCGCCAGCTGGGAGGCCAGGGTCACCAGGAAGGCCTCGGCTTCCTCATCGTATTTCTTCCGGTTGATGCTTTGAACGCTTAATACGCCCAACACCTTACGGTGGTGGATAATGGGAACGCCCAGAAAGGAGAAGTAATTCTCCTCGTCGACTTCAGGGAAAAAACGGAAGTTGGGGTGTGCCTGGGCATCCTCCAGGTTGATCGGTTCAGCGCGGGATGCAACCAGCCCCGCAAGACCCTCTCCGGGCGCCAGACTCACTTTACCGACGGCATCCTGGTTAAGTCCTACTACGGCTCGCAGCACCAGTTGCGTCTGATCACTGTTTTTCAGGTACACGGCACAGGCATCGGTTTTAAGCGCCCGCTGCACTCTTTCCACAACCGTGGACAGTGCAGATTTTAAATCGGTCGCACCGTTTACTTCCTGTACAATACTGCGCAGCGTATCAAGCATTCCTTCTCCTGGTTAAATTCAAATCCTGGTTGCCCCGGCAGGCTCCTTCCCTGCAACGATCCGTCGTAGCTCGCTTTTATGATGGTCTGCCGAAGCCGGCCAACTCTGACAGCCCGGTTCAGCACCCAACCGGCAGGCGTGGTATCACAGGGATAGGGGGCCCTGCATCCAGGGGGCCAGCTCCTTTAGCGCACGCCTGTAAACATCGCGTTTAAACAATACCACCTGGCTGACCGGATACCAGTAACTGACCCAGCGCCAGCCATCAAATTCCGGGCTCTCGCACTGGCTGACATTCACCTTGTGGTCCGGGCAGGTCATGTGTAACAGAAACCATTTTTGCTTTTGCCCGACGCAAACCGGCGTTTGATTGGCGCGCTGCAATCGTTTAGGCAAACGATAGCGCAACCATCCCTGGGTGCGGGCCAGGATTCGGACATCCGAGGGTTTCAGCCCTACCTCCTCCTCCAGTTCGCGGTACAGCGCCTGCTCCGGTTTTTCATTTTCCTTGATACCTCCCTGTGGAAACTGCCATGCATCCTGACCTATACGGCGTGCCCAAAGCACTTGCCCCCAGTTGTTGACCAACACGATGCCAACGTTAGGGCGATACCCGTCTGAATCAATCACAACTTGTCACCTAATTATCTCTTCACCCCTTGAATTTACAATGTTCTCAGGGCGCTAGCAATTAAACCTAAAAATTAATTTTTCTTTGCGTGCGCGGAATTTGCCCCCAGGTTTACGGCCAAAGCCGCTATAATGGCAGCATAAAAACCAACATGACACGATCACAGCAGCGAAGAGAGCATTGAATGGCAGTAGCGATTTTTGATCTGGATAACACCCTTATCGCCGGCGACAGCGACCACGCCTGGGGCGAATTCCTGGTGGAAAAGGGCCTGGTGGGCCGGGAAGACTACCGGCAGAAAAATGACCACTTCTACCGGCAATACCAGGCGGGCGACCTCGATATCCAGGCTTACCTTGAATTCGTATCGGCGCCGCTGGTGCATCAGAGTATGGAGACACTGACAGCCTGGCACGACGAATTTGTCGCTGAAAAAGTTCGACCGCTGTTACTTCCCAAAGCCCGGGAACTGATTCAAAAACATCGTGATCGCGGCGACACTTTACTCATCATCACCGCCACCAACGCCTTCGTCGCCGGCCCCATTTGCATCCTTCACGGCATCCCGGACTATATCGCCAGCGAACTGGAGATAGTGGACAACCGGTTTAGCGGTAAACCCATCGGCACACCGTCCTATAAAACCGGAAAGATAGCCCGCCTGAACCAGTGGCTGCAGGATAACCGGCAGTCTATGCAGGGGAGTTATGGTTATAGCGACTCCATCAACGACGTGCCACTGCTTGAGGCAGTCGACAACCCTTTTGTGGTCGACGGCGATGCTGCCCTGATTGAACACGCTAAGCAACGAGGTTGGCCCTGTATCAGCCTACGCTAGTCAATCGCCAGAAGTTATCCCGGCACTTACCTTTGGCGCTCGCCATGTTACTGGCCGTCCCGATGCCTTCCGGCACGGCGGGCTCATCAGGTTCGACGGTTGGCAATTTTTCACAACTTACCCAGCGGCAACTGGCCGGCGAGTGGCAGCCCTTTTATTTTAGCGGCAGGCAGAACCCAACCCGCTACACCCTGGTCGAAAGTGACGGCCGTCAGGTGCTAAAAGCCGTCAGCGAACAGTCGGCCTCCGGCTTGGTACGGACACTGAACATCAGCCTGGCCCGGCAGCCGTACCTCACCTGGCGCTGGAAAATCACCCGATTGCCCGCAGACGCCGACGAATCGAGCAAAGCAGGCGACGACAACGCCGCTCGTCTCTACGTCATTTTTGGAGATTCGGCTTTTGGGCAAGCAAGCCCTGGTCTATGGGGCTGGGCGAAGAACGCTCTGGGGCTCAGCAAGGCCCACGCCCTGAACTACATCTGGGCCAACCGGCTCAAGGTCGGCGACTTCAAGGCCAATGCGTTCAGCGATAAATCGATCATGGTGGCGGTTAACGGTGGCGAGCAGCGCACGGGTGAGTGGATAGAGGTAAAACGCAACGTTCTGGATGATTATCAACGGGCATTTGGCGCCTCACCGCCCAGCGTATCAGCAATCGCCATCATGACAGACGCGGACAACACAAAGTCCGGCGCCAGCGCCTACTATGGTGATATTCGTTTCTCCGCCCAGGCCGACCAGCCACCCCGCCAGGACCCGGGGAATTAAATTATACTCCATGACTTGCACCGATAACGAGCCTTGCATACAGTAGTCGCCATGCGCGCCCTTGCCGACTCCAAAAACAATAAATTTACAACCACCGCCTTCGCCATTATGACTGCCCTGCTGCTCGCCGCAGGCAAAGGTTACGCCGGAGCAACCCTGGATCTGGTGAAGGAAAAGGGATTTATCAACTGCGGCGTTCACAGCAGTCTGCCGGGTTTTTCGATTCAAACTGAACGGGGCTATCAGGGCTTTGAAGTGGATTTTTGCCGGGCTGTAGCCGCCGCAGTACTGGGCGACGCCAGCCGGGTAAGATTCCTGCCACAGGCCATTGGCCAGGGCTACACCGCTTTGCAGTCGGGGGATATCGATTTGTTGGTAAGGCACAACCGCTGGGACCTGACCCAGGATACGGCGCTTGGCCTGGCTTTTGTTTCGCCCCTGTTCTACGACGGCCAAGCCTTTCTGGTCAGATCCGGCGACAATGTGTTTGGTGCCGAGGATCTGCGGGATAAGCCTGTCTGCGTTCAGTCGGGCAGCGCTGAAGAATCGGCACTTGAAACCTTTTCCAAAACCCGGGACGTAAACTTTAAACTCAAGCGATTTCCCTCCTTTCCCACCGCCGGCAAAGCCTTTGAGGTCAAACAATGCGATGCGCTAACCGGCAGCCTGAGCCTGCTCTATGCAGCAAAATTACAACTATCGGACGATACCGCGGTCGAAGTGCTACCTGATTTTATCGAACGCTACGCGACCGGCCCCGTTGTTCTGCAGGGCGATATGGAGTGGTTTCAGGCAGTTCGCTGGGCCGGCAAGTTGTTACTAATCGCCGAACAATTGGCGATCGGTCAGCAAAACCTGGACGACCTGAGTGCGCCTGAATTGAAGCAAACGGCCTCCAGGTTGAGGAGCGCCGGTATTCGCAGCATGACGATCGGGCTACCCGCCGACTGGCCGATAACCCTGCTGAAACAGGTGGGAAATTATGCAGAAATATTCGAGCGCAACCTGGGCAGCCAGTCGCCCTACCGAATGCCGCGAAGCATCAATGCGCTGGTCTCTGAAGGTGGTCTGCACAACACCCCTTCCTTAAACTAGTCATCCGGCACCAGCATGAACAAAGACATCGAGAGTCAGAGAATTGGGGCAGGCTTGTTCGGAACCGTATGCAGCATGGATGCTGCATTCGAGCCCCCATGGATGGGTTTACGGCGTGTTCTGAACAAGCCGGCCCGATTTCAGCGCTTCTTCAGCTCTGTCGCCTCAGGATGGGACCACTGACCCGATTCGTCACCCAATACATGAGAACACGATCCATACAAAAACACAGGACGAAAACAAATGAATCTAACCTCAAGAATTCTTATCGGTATGGGACTCGGACTGTTACTCGGTATTTTTCTGAACTGGTTTCTCAATTCGCCGATCATTGCTGTGGCCGTGACAGACTGGGTCCGCCTGGCGTTGGTCGATGGCGTTCTGGATGTGATCGGTACTATTTTTATCGCTTCCCTTAAATTGCTGGTGGTGCCCCTGGTTTTCGTTTCCCTGGTCTGCGGTTGCAGCGCGCTGGGCGACAACAGCCGGATGGGGAGTATGGCGACAAAAACCCTGGCCCTCTATCTGTTGACCACCGCCGTTGCCATCTCAATCGCGCTGATAATTGCCAATCTCCTGAACCCCGGCGTCGGCATGAATATGGGCGAGGATATCAAGTTTGTTCCGAAGGAAGCGCCGCCGCTCAAGGACGTGCTGATCAATATCTTCCCGACCAATCCGGTGAAGGCAATGGCCGAGGGTAACATGCTCCAGGTCATTGTCTTTGCCCTGCTCATGGGGGTGGGTGTTTCACGCGCCGGTGAGGCAGGCCGGAAGGTACATGACATTTTCAATCAGCTCAATGAAGTCATCATGAAAATGGTGGTCATCCTGATGCACCTGGCACCCTATGGTATCTTCTGCATGTTGGCGAAGCTGTTTGCCAACCTGGGATTCGGGGCTATCGCCGACCTGCTTACCTACTTTTTCTGCGTTGTACTGGCGTTGCTGTTACACGGCCTGGGTGTCTACCCTACCCTGCTTTCACTGTTTACCCGGCTCAACCCCATCACTTTTTTTACCAACATACGCCCGGCTATGCTGTTCGCTTTCAGCACCTCATCAAGCGGGGCTACCTTGCCGGTGACCCTTAATGTTGCGAAAAAGCGGCTGGGGGTGGATAACTCGGTTGCCTCCTTTACCCTGCCCTTAGGGGCGACCATCAACATGGACGGCACTGCCATCATGCAGGGCGTTGCCACCGTTTTCATTGCCCAGGCTTTTAACGTGGATATCGGACTGACCGGCTACCTGATGGTTATCCTAACGGCCACGCTGGCCTCTATCGGCACCGCCGCGGTGCCGGGAGTCGGCCTGATTACCCTGGCAATGGTGCTGGACCAGGTCGGCCTACCGGTGGAGGGTATCGCCATGATTATCGGTGTAGACCGCCTGCTCGACATGATGCGCACCGTGGTTAATATCGCCGGGGACTCAATGGTCTCCACGGTCATTGCGAATGGGGAAAATTTACTGGATCGCGAGCGCTTCGAAGACCTGTCCGACCTGGATGAATATCAGCAACCCCAGGCAAAAAATGGCTGACAGCCCAACTCACATTCTTTGCAACGTCAATGACATCCCCCGGAACGATGCCATCGGCATCGATTGTGGGTCCGACGCCTTCATTGCCGTCAATTGGGCGGGAGAAATCTATCTCTACCACAACCGCTGCCCGCACACCGGCGCCAACCTGGAATGGCAGCCCAACGATTTCCTGAACTACGACCGCACCTACCTGCAATGCTCCCTTCACGGCGCCCAGTTTAAGCCCGTCTCCGGAGAATGTGTTTACGGCCCCTGCCGCGGTCAGTTTCTGAAGCCGGTCCCCTTTACCATCGACGGAGAACAACTGGCCATCAAACGACCGCCGCCCCGATTTTGACGTAGCCCGGATAATTCATCAAATATCCATCTAGCCGGCCACCGCCAGCGCCTGCTCCAGGTCCGCCAGAATATCGTCAATATGTTCAATACCCACCGACAGGCGAATCATCTCCGGCGACACGCCCGCCTCCTGCTGTTCCTGTTCCGTCAGCTGACGGTGAGTGGTGGATGCCGGATGGCAGGCCAGGGATTTGGCATCACCGATATTCACCAGGCGCTTGAATAGTTGCAGCGCGTCGTAGAACTTCACGCCTGCGTCAAACCCTCCCTTCAGGCCAAAGGATAGAATTGCGGCGGGTTTACCCCCCATGTATTTTTCCGCCAGCCCATAATAGGGGGAGTTTTCAAGACCGGCATAGCTGACCCACTCGACGTCTGAACGCCGGCTGAGGTAATTAGCCACCTTCAGGGCATTTTCAGTATGTCGCTCCATGCGCAGGGCAAGGGTTTCCAGCCCCTGCATCAACTGAAATGCGTTCATCGGCGAAAGTGCCGAACCGGTATTGCGCAGCGGCACCGTGCGAGCCCGGCCGATAAATGCCGCTTCGCCCAGCGCTTCCGTATAGACCACGCCATGATAGGCCGGCTCCGGTTCGTTTAATACCGGAAAACGCTCCCGGTGCTCTGTCCAGGGGAACTTGCCGGAATCCACAATAACCCCACCCAGAGAAGTCCCATGCCCGCCGATGTATTTGGTTAATGAATGAACCACAATATCTGCGCCGTAGTTGATGGGCTTACACAGCACCGGCGTCGCCACGGTATTATCGACCATCAGCGGTACCCCCTCGGCATGAGCAGCATCGGCAATCGCCGCCAGATCCACAATATTACCGGCAGGATTACCAATGCTCTCACAAAATACCGCCTTGGTCTTATCGTCTATCAGTTCGGCCAGACTCGCCGCGCTGTCATCCTTGGCAAAGCGCACCTCGATGCCCAGCTTCGGTAACATATGAGCAAACAGGGTATAGGTACCCCCGTATAATTGCGGCGTGGAGACGATGTTATCGCCTGCTTCGGCAATGGTCAGAACCGCATAATTGATTGCCGCGCTGCCGGAGCTGACCACCAGCCCGGCAATCCCCCCCTCCAACGCCGCCATCCGCTGCTCCAACACATCGTTGGTGGGATTCATGATACGGCTATAGATATTCCCGGGTACCACCAGGTTAAAAAGGTCGGCACCGTGTTGCGCATTGTCGAACTCATAGGCAACGGTCTGGTAGATCGGCGTTGCGACCGCATGAGTGGTCGGGTCGGTCTCGTAGCCATGATGAATTGCCAGGGTCTCGTCTTTCATTATGTCTTTCCTTTAGTAGTCGGCCTTGCAGTTAATGAAAAAGCAACAACAGTGGATTGCCCGCTACCGGGCATCCTTGAGTTGCCGGTAAACCATCGTAATAAAACCCCTGGTCGTGACAAATCCTTCATCACTCCCCCAGCGTTTGTTGTATTTTTTACTGGGTTCGGCGGCAAGGGTTTTTGCCAGTGAATCCCCGGCGTCCACATGCGCCTGAACATTACGCCCGATATCCGTTAACATGGCGTGCCAGGCGGCCATCTCCGATTTGTTCGAAACATCTCCGTGACCGGGAATAATGCGGGTTTTTGCATCGGCCAACGCCAACGCCGCAGCCAATGCGGCAAGCGTTCCGGACCAACTGCCGCCATGACGAACATCGACGTAGGGGTAACCGGTGGTACGATAGATATCCCCCATGTGGATAACATTGGCATTTTTGAAGTGAATAATACTGTCGCCATCGGTATGCGCATGGGGTAATGCGACCACCTGCACCTGATCGCCGTTGAGATGGAAAGTCATGGTGTCTTTAAAGGTAACGACCGGTAGTGCCGCGTCGACGGCCCCGCGCCCGTATTGTTTGGTCTTTCGGTCAAAGGTCGCCTTCTCAAGCCGCTCACGCACGTTGTCCTGGGCAAAAATAAGTACGCCGCGATTACTCAGGTTTTCGTTACCGCCGGTATGGTCCCCGTGGAGGTGGGTATTCACCAGGAACCTGATTTGCTTATCTGAGATCCTTCGAATTGCCGCCACTATCCGGTCGGTCAGGGGAGCAAATTGATCGTCAATCATGATGACCCCGTCGGGACCGACGAACACCCCGATATTACCGCCCGCACCCTGCAGCATATGAATGCCGCCGGACACCTGCTGGCTATTGATTTTTACACCGCTGAATCGGTCCTGCGCCTGCAGGCCGATTGACCAAACCAGCAGTGAAGTTGTGAGCATCAGAGTAACAAATGCCGGTAGTTTTTTAATCATACTATCACCTCAATGAGTGCCGGCGGCCGGCGCCGGTTAGCCTTAGCTGACCCGGCCGCTTATCACCCGACGAAAAGGGAATCGGGTCCGCCAGGCGTAGACCCCGGGTTGAAATATCCGTCGCATAGGCCATTATTTCCACCCCGGCTTCCTGAGCCTGAATCAGCGTTGCCGCGTACTTCGGGTCTATCTCGCGGGCGGGTTCCACTCTTTCGATAGCGCTATTTTGTACACAAAAAAGCAACATCGCCCGGGCCCCGCTCTCTCTGACCGCCATGAGCTCGCGCAAATGCCTGGTGCCACGTGCACTGACCGCGTCCGGAAACATCCCCGTTCCTCCAGCCTCGTGCAGCGTAACGCATTTTACTTCCACGTAACACTGTTCTTCGGCATTGGATAACAGAAAGTCAATCCGGCTTCCCTCCTCGCCGTAGCTTACCTCCGGGCGCACAGAATGATAGCCGGCCAACGCCCCAATTTTACCCGCTTCGATGGCCTCCGCCACCACTTTATTTGCCAGTGCTGAATGTATGCAGGCCAGCTCCTCCGGCGCGTTCTCCACCAGTTGCCAGGTGTAACGGTACTTACGTTTCGGGTTGTCAGAGCCGGATAGCCATACCGGACTGCCGGGCCGCGCGCAGTTACGCATACTCCCGGTGTTGGGGCAATAGACGGTTTCCACCCGGCCGTCAGGCAGTTCAACATCCGCCAGAAACCGTTTATAGCGTTTTATCAATCTGGCCTGAACCAGCGGGTGGGGAAAATTCAATGGGCATACTCCGGTATAAAATGGACTGACGCTGGTATAACGGGTGTCCTGAACCAGGGCCTGTTAACAGGCCCTAAAACGCCAGACAAGAACTGACAGCATATCAGCGATCCGATACAATGCCAGCCTTATCAGGCCGGCTTCAACAAAGGAACCCGTATCGTGTCATCACTCCCACTGCTGGTTGAGCCTGAACAGCTCAACGAACAACGACAAAATCCTGACCTGCTGGTGGTGGATGTCAGCTCAGACCAAAACTATTTAACCGCGCATGTACCGGGCGCAGTGCATATTTCACCTCGCGCACTTACCCGGGGCCAACCGCCGCTACCGGGTGGTCTGCCGGAGATTCCGGAACTGCAGACGCTGTTACGCAGCCTGGGACTGAAACCGGACTCCCACGTGGTCGCCTATGACGATGAAGGTGGCGGGTGGGCCGGCCGCCTGCTCTGGACGCTTGAGGTCATAGGCCACACCCGGTACTCCTATTTAAACGGTGGTATTCATGCCTGGCTGGCCGCGGGTATGGCGACGGAAACGGGCGCCAGGGAAGCGGTACCTTCGACATTCACAATCGACCGGGTCAGCACCGAGCAGATAGCGGACAAGGCCCATATTCTTGGCCGCCTGGGCGCCGACGATCTGGCAATCTGGGACGCACGTGGGCCGCTGGAATACAGCGGAGAGAAGAAGAACGCAACCAAGGCAGGGCACATCCCGGGAGCGGTCAACTACGAATGGACAACCGCCATGGATAACAACCGGCAGCTGCGGCTAAGGGATCTTGAGCAAATTAGAAGCGAACTGGCGGCGTTGGGCATCACACCGGATAAGGAAATTATCACTCACTGCCAGACCCATCACCGTTCCGGTCTGACCTGGTTACTGGGAAAAATACTGGGATTTGAGGACATCAAAGCTTATCCGGGCTCCTGGGCTGAATGGGGCAATGCCGCCGATACACCGGTTGACAATTAACCCGGATAGGCCATAAGGGACCGTCAGTGAAAGTATTAAAGGGCTTTGTCGAATTTCTGTTACTGGTGTTGCAGTTTGTGCTACCCCATCACCTGTTATCCCGGTTGCTCGGGTTTGTCGCCGACTGCCGGTGGCCATGGCTGAAAAATTTTTTGATCCGGCAGTTTATCAGAGCCTATGGCGTCGACCTGTCGGAGGCAGAGGAAAGCAACCCCCGCGCCTATTCAAACTTTAATGAGTTTTTTACCCGCCCCCTGAAACACGACGCACGTGCTTTCATCGACTCCCCCGGCTCAATCGCTTGTCCGGTCGACGGGACTATCAGCCAGCTGGGTGAGATAGAAGGCGACCGTATCTATCAGGCCAAGGGACACGAATTCACCACCTCAGATCTGCTGGGTGGGTTTGAACAACTTGCCGCCGAGTTTGACGGCGGCCGGTTCGCGACTATTTACCTATCCCCCAAAGACTACCACCGGGTACATATGCCGGTAGACGGCACCTTGAGAGAGACCGCTCCAGTCCAACTATCTACTACACAGTTCCCAACAGCTTCATAGTTACTATGGTTAATAGAGCCTTTCAAGGGCCAGCGTCACAGAACCACAAGACGTACTATAACGAGTAGGGCCTACCTTTGGAACATTTGTATATATGCATTATTTTGTTCAATTAGATTTTGTTGGATATAATTGGTAACCTTTTCCAATTCACCGCCTTGCCCCCCGAAAACACTACCGAATTTTGCCGAGAAGTTTAAGCCCAGGTTATTTGTTTGGGTAGGTAGACTAAGAAGATAGTTAAGTAGGTAAGTAGGTAGTGCAAGTAGATAGGAAAATATGGTAACCTAGTAATTTCCTCATCCATGTAAATTAGTATACAATCTGACTCTCGATGTAAGAAAGTGATAGTGTAACAATCGAATATTTTCATAGACATTTACCCATATTATGGTCAATAGACACAAAATGTAAAAGTTTCAACTTGCTATTGAAAAGCGCATGTTGCAAATTATGACTCCATGGAAGTATTTGGCTGTACTTCCGCTATGTAAATATGATGTTGAATCGTTGCAAGATTTTGCATAGGCGAAGAAGAAACTGATATTGTGGGATTGAGCCGGTAATTAGTTGTTATTTTTGTCATTAGGATTAAAGGAAGATTTTGTACAAAGGATTTATCTCGTCTATGGCCGTTAGATTAGCGAATATCATCATGCAGTTTAAGGGAGATACAGAGAAAGATGTTATTGGTTAATGAAGTTTGAACATGTAGCTGATCTTCAAGGCATGTCAGATATAATAAAAGATTTTGGGTCTCTTATTCCAATCTACTATCAAATAAGATTTTTCATATTTTGAGATTGGGATCTGAGAAAAGAGCTCTCAATTAGAATTTCTGGATTTCTACATGCATTCTTAGACTTGTGGATTTTTATAAAAATTTCCATATTTCTTATGTTGTTTCTAGAGCAACCGTACGGGGTTTCCATGTGTGTTTTACCCCTCGTGTGGCACATCAGCATTTATGATGAAGTACCCTCTCCAGTTTATACCTTCTTCTGACTCCAAATATATACACTAGTGCCCTCTTCTTAACAGTGTACTCCCTAAGCAAAATGCCTTCTTTCGACCCTGAGATAGTTTTTAACTCGGACTGGCATATATCTAAACTCTGCAGTTCATTTTTTGCTTACCTTCACAACTCTTCAGAAAGTCCTCCCAAATTAACTACTTTCTGTCTGAGCGTGTTGCTTGACTATACTTCACGAGTTCATGAGATACTGAATAGGAGACTTAACGCGTTAACAACTTATTACAATGTGAGCGTTTAGTTTGAGGCCGTTTATAACTTGTTCCAAGTACCGGTAATGGTAGGATTGCTTACTACTCATTTATATGTACCTGACTTCAAGTATCAATCCTTCTCCTCTTCGATACACAGTGTATTTTTGATTTGATGATCTGTAGCTTCCAGACTTCCGAACATACTGATAAAATTTGCGGACAACAAACTGCAGCAGCACATAATATAACAAATTGGGACGTTGATATGACGGCAAAAACACGTGGCGGCTTTGCAATCCCCAGGGAGTGGATCAGAAGAAAGTTATTAACAGCAGAACTGAGCTGTAGGGTAATTGTTTATTGTTAGGTGTCATTAAATCCGGCCAGCATAAAAAAGACACTGTATGAATGCAGCACGCTTTAATTTACTATATGATTCTATTTTCTAAAGTTTAAAACTTTCAAAGGTCATTTAATGCACTACCAACCTCCCTTCAACTCCCTAGTGATGAAAGAAGGGCTTCGTAATTCCTCCGAAGGGAATTTATATGTACATCGAATGAGAAGCATGGTCGAAAACAAAAGACAGCAAGATCTGAACAATAGTGTCGAAAGAACGGACGAGTAGTTGCATGCAATTTTGCATGATACAAATGTCCGATAAAGCTTGATTGGCATGTAACGAGAAGAGAAGAACGTATT
>JAAAKM020000498.1:16854934-16908435 GCA_010016025.2 Alatinidae sp. Z8VKAUB7J3
TCTTCTCCACCATTCAGGACGGATCTTCTTACAGAGCAGGGTCACGCAGGACGGACGAACATCGTAAGAAATATTTACGAGTTTGCCATTCTTGTGTAGTTTGTCAAGTATCTCTAGAAACTCATCTAACAAAATGGTCATTGAAATACCATCGATGATAGCGTGATGGAAGGCAAAAACAAAACAATTAACAATATTACCAGTTTTAGAGTCAAAGCATTCTTTCAAACGGTGACAACGCCATAAGGGACCTTGTTGATCATGTAGAGGTAAACGTAAGTTCACGGACAGTACATCTTCCAAATGTGTTTGTTCTGTTGCCAGCTTCTCGCTTTGATCGTAATTTATCTTAAAGGAAGGCATCGTAGCAAATGAATAGTACACATCTTCTTGTAATTCCTGGTTTTTTATTACAGCCTGTAGCAGAGGATGCCGTTTGGCCAGGATCTCCAACCCTTTCTCAACTTTGGAATCATTCATACTTGTTCTGGAATGTACGATAACAACAGAACAAAAACAACAGTTTTCTGAGAATCGCCTCTGGCCATACATCTCGACGAGTCCCAGTTCTCTCAGTTCTCCATGTAAAACCGTCCTTCCTTTTTCCAACGTACGGGAAGTGTAATAAACTTTGAAGAAATGGTAACTAATTACTGCCAATAGAAAGAGAATAGTAACCTCGAAGATCATCCTTGGGCAACCTTGACTCCAATGTAAAGGCAACAAACATGTAAAGGCGTTCCTATTTATTTGTTAATCTAGCTGGTAAGCCTTATTTCTTTGATTCTGGCATTGGGTGATATAATAACTTAGTAGTAACGATTGCCTTGGGAATATAAGGATGTTATTGATAGCACCTCGCGGGCTGGAAAAGGAAACGATCTTAACAAGAGGTTTGACCTTTGAAAGGACTCTTTCTAAGACAATGAAAGAACTCAGCAGGCTTTTGCTCATCAAAATACCCTCTATTTTGGAAAGGTATGAAAATTTGAAAAGCTAAAACATAATGTTCTCAATCTCTTAACTACTACACCATTGTAGTTCACCTCAGGGCTAATAATCGTGAATCTCATCAATTCATACGCACCTTGAACTGTATTGTCAACTAGGGTCCCATAACAATTGTTCAATTAATGCCTACGTAATAACTTCACGATTCTTGTTCCTTCTCTTACGAAATTTCTATAAAATAAGCACATAGAAAAGCATCATTAGTTAAAACAAGATAAAACATGTCTGATTGTACACCTTGTTGATCTTTTCGTTGTCAGTTTCACAAAATTCACTTTTGCTTAACCACGAAGCTCCAAATACATAAAGCAAAAATGACATTCTACAAGAGAAGTAGTGGAAGTAAACAAATATAATTACGTCATAATGGAATCACAAGAAACAGCGCAGAATTAAAGCAAATAATAGAAATCAGTAACAGAAAGTACTCGAATTGCATTGAAACTTACAGACTGTGCTACATATCCTGATACGAGCATCCCATAATCGCCTTCATATCAAGCAACAAATAATTAAAACGTAGTAAAATTTTGGTTGGATAGGCTCAAAGAAATGAACTGGTAGGGCCATTCACTAAGAACTTCCCCTGCTCAAGTGCCGGTGGTTTCTCGTATACACTATGGCCTAAAAACTCTCAACAACTTTTATCCCCCTGACATGTGCCTGGTTGTAAGTTATTCAACCAAATTTCCAATTTTTTCATGGAACTTTTTGCAAATTTATGCAATCTTTTAACATGAAAGTGTATTTTTTTGTAATCTAGTGGGCATACATTATCCTTTCCTTTCCAGGCTCCATGTTTTCGTCGTAGTTCCTCTGTCCGTGCATAATTCTGCATTCCAATAACTTCATATCTAATACAATGACTCTTACTGCAACATAGTTAGCAGCGGTATATTTTAGCGAGAGTTGGGGATGCGATGAACCTGTCAAGGCCAGCCCCCCCTCCCCCCCAAAAAATCCTTCTTGAATTTTGGCTCTTTCATTCTGACTCACAATGGGCTGATTTTGAAGTTACTGACGATAAATATGTGGATCTGAGTGACTGAAAACGTATGGCAGAAAAAGCCCCATGCAATCTACCTTGTCAAGTACTAAAATTGGCCCCTGTGGTGCTGGATCCACCACAGTTCAGCAACATAGCATAGTTATTTAACATAACCCCTAACTTAAGTCCCTAATATTAACAGTAATAGTGAATTCCACATATCTACCAAATCATATACTATGTAATATCAAAATGCAGATTTTGCTGACAAATACTGCGGAGAAATGTCATCTTTGTCTTCTGACTCATTTGTGTCTCCTCTGCCTTTATAACGTAAATAGCGGCGGGGTAAGAGTTTTATTGGTTTTCATCCTTCGTTCCACAAACGAGAAAGACTCGTTAGGATAGCAAAACTACTAAATATGTCTAATAGCATACTAATACATGAACAGCAAAAGAGAGAACTTACATAGCATATATTAGGCTTGCCCTGTGGTAAATACAAAATATTGTGCGAATTAGTCTGATATGAAGCAGGTTTGCAAAGGACTACGCTAAAGCTTATTGTAAGATAAGATAACTTGCTGATCCGCAAATGAATGCTCAATTGAATTTGGATTAAATCGTTATAGTAATAATATGTTTTATATATGTATTTCTTCAATTGATATCAAGATATCAAATTTGTGTCCGTCTAGGAGGTCATAACACTACATTAAAAATGAGCTAGCAGGTTTAAAGACTACAATGTTGCAGTACGTTGCCTTAGCATTTTAAGAATATTGTCATAGCATAAAAAAGGTTTATAGCCAGTTGGTGAAGAACCAGGTGACTTCAGTTTGTCCTTTGATGATTAATGACTTTGCTAGTTTTCCTTTTTTTTGGTCTAGACTTTGCATAGTAAACTTAGTAAAATGTACTTCCATTCTATGAAAGGATTTAAGCATTTTAGATCATATTTTATTATTTGCATTATTAAAGTGAGGGCCAAATTCTAAGGAAGGGCAATTTCTCCTCTAACTATTTACCCGGATACCCTTGTACGTACCACTACATTTAAAGCTGCTGCTCGAACGCAATTAATTCATAAGACTTTAAATAGGCTGTTCATGACTAAAGAACAAAGGGCAAGAATTATGGTAATATTTTGTTATTTTAAAGATATAGAGAAAATATGTCAGCTAAAACTTGCTGTGCTATTCAAGAAAAATTGTGTTCCCCTTGTTTTCTGTTTTGCAAACAAATATTTTTTTTTTTAAGCATCACACAATGGACGACGCGTCAACTGTTGTTCAGATTTGATCTTGGCTGTGACATTCTCATATGCTAGAAAGTTGTAGTGGTAAAATATAATGTGAATAAGTCGTGTGATTTATGATTCTTTTGAGACGTTGAGCATATTATATATTAGTGCCTAGATTTGAAGTGACTTGCTACCCTTATCCCAGGCGGGTATTTTGGACCTAAGAAAAATTGGGAGGGGAGGCTTGTTGCCCGGGTCACAAAATCGTGGATAACTTCCGATCCTTGAATTCAAAGCACATGACACTTGACACATTTATCTTCGGACTTTTTAACTCACAATTAATTAATTTTTGTTATTGAATTATCACTGACTAAGTTTAAATTTAAAATTTTCAAACAGTTTGTTTTTCAGTTTTATCAGTTTTATCACTTGTTCTGTTAATAAAAGGTTTGCTGGCAATTATAATGTTATCCTTAACTTTTAATTCACTTTATTCTTCTTTGGATGTCAAAATTTTGCTTTGCTTTATTAATAAATCTCATTAATGTATCTTAGCAAATGAAAAATTTTATTTCGATTTCTTCATCTCCTTGCCCACAGTTTGGAACCATTCCTCAAACATAGCTTGTGCCTTCCATGCCTTTTCGTTTGCACGATAACACACTAGAAGGCGACTAACGTTGTTTAAAGACCTGGCATATGAACAAGATACGATACAAGAAGGTCTAGCTTTTTGTTGACGGCCATATTTTAGCAAATCACCAGCGTCACCTTTCCGTAGCATTTCTTAGCTTCGTGCCATTTTCTGTCCTTGAACGTACATGTCTGCCGGGCAAAAGTTTGAAAGCCAGTCCGGTTCATCGTCCGTTACAGATATTCTTCAGTCCGTGTTTGGTTAGTTCCGGTTGTCGTCCGTTGCCCATCCAGTCCTGAAACGAAATTATCAAATCAGCCCTGAAACCAAATGATCATCAGGTTTGCCCCAGATAACCCTTTCGCTTACATTTTTTGTTCTGTTTAAAACGGTCAAGCAATCGTCAGAGTAAACAAACTTCAACTCTGTTTGTAATACCAGTTGGTTTACTTCTACCTTCAGCAAAAGGTAATCTTAAACAAAAGTGTAGCTGCTTCGTCATCATGAGTCCACAAAATTCATTCAACTCACTATTGCGTCAGTATTACTTACATATATGGTTTATAAAGCGCCCGGGAGAGTTGCAAAACAGAAACATCAGAAATTTTAACAACAATTTAGTTTAAAATTTGAATGCGTATGCGTCAAAGTATTTTTAAACTCAAAAGTCACGTCGCTTGAACCACCAAATTATGCTTGATCAGGCTGCACAACACTTTCAAGACTGGGTACCCTTATGAAAAACGAAAAAAAACTCCAATATGCCTGAAATTTAGCTTCTAATAACCAAAAGATTTTACAACAAGGCTTTTAATAATAAAGAATAGTAAAGTAAGCTTGCATACGTAAAGTTTAGTATATATTAGCAAATTTGACAGCATTAAAATGTATAAAATAGCACGGTTATTCCGAATCTTTTCTATTTTCCCGCTTCTTGGTAGCCACACTGTCACAGAGGCAACTAGTAAAATTACAAACTTAAGATCTTTCGAGGTATAGCAACGAGCGAAATGAGTAATAAACTATCGAATTTATCTTTCGATCTAAAATTTCAGCTTTTAATAATAAAGAGAATATTGAGATGACTTTATTCTTTACCGGGATCAGAGTATTTGGTCCTTAAAACAGATGTTTCAGAATCATGGAGCTCACGATATGTGATGAATGTTGCACTTTTACTGTAGGTTGTACGAATATTGTACTATAGCTGTAGGTCATTGCTGCAGGTAGTACGAAAAATCTGTACTTTTGCGTTACATGTCACTTAAGGGGTGTCCGACAAATGCACCTTTCTCTTATTTCTGTTTCTCTTTTACTGCTCTTCAATGTTTCATTTTGTTTTTACTGTATAATAAATTCCTAATCGAATTGGCCAAAGATATAACTATCGGTTTAAATCAGATTGGTATATTGGGAGTGAGAATTGGATTGCATTCGCGCTTTGAGCTTCATCTTATCTTTATATAAGAATCTACGATTTTATGCATCCCAACAGTAATAAGGTCGTACGATCTATTGGTTTGAACAATCTTGTCTTTTATATGTACTTGCCATTGTAAAGGTGTTATGTAAATTCAAAGAACGATTTTATTTTACTTCATACTGTTGTTTGTCTATCTAAGCTAATGCCAACTATTCATGTTTGTCCTTTGGGCTTACCTATTGCACGTCATACGACCAGCTACCTTTTGTCGACATTTTCATCTACTTGTGTGCCAACGTTTTCTTCTACTTTGCTACGATTTTTTAATTTGACATTGACAAATTTTCCTACCATTTTACGTCCGCGATATTGTGTAAAAGTAACGATGGATGTTGACCATTGAAACTAAACAGTACTGCTATTCTCACCTCACACTGACAACATTTACTCTTTCGTACTCAACATGCTCAGCATGTCTTAATAATCTTGTTTTCAAGCCGAACTGTTTTTTATTGCATTTCATGTTATCTCCTTCAGTTATAAATTCAATGTAACTTTTATCTTTATATTTATGACCATGTGATGATTGATTGTCGAGCACTGTAATGGTTACTATGATTACATAAAAACTCATGCATGACCACCAAATGCTAACGCGCACCAACATACACAAAAACAACTGCAAGTACATGCACTGCTTTGGCAAAATTTTCAGATTTCCCTAACGTACGTATGTTAACAGTGGACTATCTTACTAGCAACAGCAATTAGGGACGTAAAGGAGCAATGTATTTCTGAAGGGACACAAAGTTATAATTACAGAAGAGAGTTACTATTCTAACAATATCTAGGTCGGTGGCTGTCGACATTGTGATGTCAAAAGTGCTCTTCAAAATATGGTAAGAGATATGCTACTTTTTCGTAGACAATTCGCATAAATACAAGTTTGATCAACGAAATACACTTCATTTTCTTGAAAAATTATTACGTTCTCAACGTACTGCATACATAAAGCATTAGTACCATTAAAGACCTTAGGAGAGTGATTGGCTTCAGATCCATTTCAGAAAATTGACCTCTAGGTCCAAAAGACGTATGAGGAGCATGCGTAAATTAAATATAATGAAATTACTGAAGTTTATGACTGAAATTCTTATTGATAATATAGGGTAAGAGGGTAAACGTCTTGACAAAGCATTGACAGTTTACAAACACATGTAAGAAAAGTGTTGGTAAAGCAACATTTCTTCTTTATAGGCGCTTCTTACTTCAAAGAAGATATAACTGTAAAGTAAGCTTGCATACGTAAAGTTTAGTATATATTAGCAAATTTGACTGCATTAAAATGTATAAAATAGCACGGTTATTCCGAATCTTTTCTATTTTCCCGCTTCTTGGTAGCCACACTATCACAGAGGCAACTAATAAAATTACAAACTTAAGATCTTTCGAGGTATAGCAACGAACGTAATGAGTAATAAACTATCGAATTTATCTTCAGATCTAAAATTTCAGTTTGTCGATTTAGAAAGACGATTGCCACTTTGTTGTACGGTGAGTTCTGGGGTCCGTTGTTAACGGTCCGGTAAATACTCCGGTCTCTACGTTTCAATAACAGAAAAACGACTTCACTTTTTCCTTAGTAGACTGGCCACTGCAGAGAACATTTTTCAACCAAATGTAAGGTTAGAAATAACTAAACCAGCACTTTGACTTTCTTGCAAAGATAAGGGGACTTACTTGAAACTAGTACCACAGTCGACATAGCAGTCATCCTTAAAAATATAATTAGTTCTTCATGTTTTTGAGGGTCAATAAATTCTTCTGAAATTGAATCGGGTTTACGTAGTCGGTACCAAATGCAACTATTACCCGATCAAGAACAGTAAGATCGATCAGCTATATTTCCGTATCATCCTGCATTCGCTGGAGATCAGTAAATATTTTAGCCAATCGTTGTCAGTAATGTCATTTTGGTTCAGTTTTGAGAATTGTAAATAATGGCGACCACCCATGTCTTATTGGAGACATTTTAAATGCTTTTCATTCAAGTGATCTTTGAGATTTCTTCCTTTCTTTGCTTATTTGGAACAACTCTGACTCACAGCTTTGAAGATGATTTGAATCCTCTGAGGAAACAATTAAACCATACCTAAAATCTGACTCACCGCACTGACAAACCTTTAATATAGCAATTTCGTGATTTTGGCGTAAATTTGTTGCAAATTGGTGCCACTGCCTACTAATATCAAAGACATGGTAAGGCAATGTCCCCAAAAGACAAATAAGCTCGAATTAGAAACTGTTATCTTAAGATTAATAAATCAATTTTTCATTGACTTACAAAGATGCAAATGCTCGTTTTGTTTACGAGACAGTAAAAGACATCACTTGTCCAAAATCACGTGTGCTGACTGGCAGTCAATCAGAATCCTGGTAACCGTTTGCAGCCAACCTCACTGTTTGTTACAAATTACAGAACTGAAGCTGATTTAGACAATGTTGCCGATTAATGTACAAGAGCAAGTCATAATGAAATACGTTAAAAGAAGCTTCACGTACCATGTTGATAAAAAAAGTGAATGTGAATGATATGTTATTTCCTTTTCTCATTTTATCGCCTATTAATAGTTGCATCAGAAAAAATAGAATTCTTGATAAATGTTGTTATTAAATCTAGGAGAGCTAGTAAGAGGTATTTCTGATGCGTTTTATTCTCCTTTTGTTAGAGGATGATATTAATGTCTTGACAAGATTGACTTTCTCATTAAAGACACAAAAGAAACAAAAGGAGTGTAATCAACTTCAAATACTAAACAGATTTGTTACAAGTTAAGAAGTTCATTTCAATGCCATAGAAAGGGCTCTGGAATACTAAGCACTGAAACTTTATTAAGTCAAAAAATTGTATTTCTGGCAAAAAGCAATACAATTTGTGCTTCTTTCTCATTTTGACCTTTTAGCTTGGCGCCAACAAATTGCTACCATTCTCCCCAATTAAGCACCCCCCACTATCGCCCCACTTCAAATCTTCGTTTCCATCCAAAGCGTTTTCGCCTTCGACATCGCCAACGTCAAGAAAGCACTGCAATAGGAGCCTTTCTTCATATGTATTGGTGTCATCACAGACCTCAGTGCATCGAATATATGATGTCGTTGTCGCCGTGGAAGAAATCGTCGCTGTGAAATTACAAGGATTCGCAACGGCCCCTTCGATCTGAAAACGCCCCCGGCACGTTGAAAACCACTGATGCAGATTGACAATTTTCCTGTCAAAATGGTTCCATTTTGCGCAACCAGTCGATAACAACAGTTCAGCTTAACAACAACAGCAACAATCTAGAAATACTACCACCTGTTTGATGATGGCGATCTGAACGCAACCAGTGCACATGATATTGCCAGCAAAGTGTTCTTGGATTTCTCACTTTGGAGGCTTTAAGCAGTATTCATATGAGCGGAGGATCTCACGATAATATTCATAAAGAGAGAGAATAAAGATGATAAAGTAGAGTGAGTACAAAGGTCAATGTGATGGAATGGACATCACGTCTCAAGACGCAGGGTGGACTACCTCTACTTCGGTGAGCTTTGGTCTACTTTTCTGTTATACGTTTCCGTCAATTTGTATGGAAATAAAAATAAACAAAGTTTGCTATACTAAAGATAGAATGAAGTGGCAGTACCTGCTAGGTTCCATTATATTAAGCGCGCGCCAGGTAGAACATGTTGATGCCTCTATTGTACACCAGACATGCTGACATGGACGTTATTGTTTTGTGCGTCTTCGTGACTAATTTTGTAATTTCAGGAGAAAATGCTTCCAAAGAAGTGTAATTGATGATTTTAAGAATCACATCGGTTGAAAATAAAGTCTAGAGATGTTTGTCTTAGAGTCCGAGCAACGTGTACAGTTTATTCTTGAAGAACAGTACACGTACTAATGCGGCTTACCGAATCTCTGCTTAGTTCAGAGATAATAAGTGAGTAATTCAATACAGCAATGCCACGAGAACACGTCTGTGTCATCGGCATATATAATTGATGGCTGCCCGGCAATCCGTTGAATAATATAGACCGATAACATGGCTTGATGTTTTATAGAGATAGTATGATCAAGCATCAGCTTATAAACACGTTCTAGGACACTTTAAGGGCGAAAACGTAGATTGGCAAAATAGGCCTACTCTATTTTGAACATGGTCGCTAATGTATCTTTACACCAATTTCATCATTTGCCGTTTGGCCATCTACGTATTCTCAGGATCCAGTGGCATACTTGGGCAGGGGGGATGGTGGCACATTGCAGCCTCCCTTAACAATATCAATCTGTGAAGAAACATTAAAAACTCGTGAGGAAATTGGGGTAATATTGATGTGTCCCTTGTTTGATTAACTCCATCACATGTATACAAGCATATACCAGTTTGTTTTTCAAAAATACGCCCACTCAGGTTCCCTCCAATGTGTGCCTGTGCAGGGTCCTTATATATAGTTTGGAGCCAACCAAAGATATGACTATTTTATTTTACACATAGTTGAAAGTCTGGTTAAGAAATAATCAATGCCTCACCTTCGTTCCTTTCACCTTTCCTTCAGTCCTTCTTTTCCTTTTGTTTTAGATGTCTTTATTGCTCAACGATTCTCAAAGTTCATATTAAAACCCATTGTACCCTTACATAAAATAGATAGGCATGTGCAGGTTGCATGTGCCACACACTAATTTAAACCAATTTTAGATTAACAACTCTTCAGAGTTACCAAATGACCAAAAACTTTATTAATATATATATATTTAAGGCATGATAGCATGCCATTTGCTAGAATTTTGTCTATTGTGTTGAAGGTCCTTATCGTGGAAATTATAAAAGTGTGGATAGTGTAGCATTGTTGAACAAAAATTATATGAATAGTTGTGGAGAAAGTAAAGTCAAGTGCTTCCAAAATGGCTATCAATGGATGCTTTTGCTTGAGAGTGCCAAATATTTGAGGTATATGCTAGCCGGATTGTATGGCATTGCCAGGGTACTGTTTGAGTAAGGAACACAAACTTTCACCGAAAAAGGGGACACAGAGACTCTCTCCATTCTCCCAAATTTGGAGGTGCTAGACATTCTTGTTTTTACTCATTTACATCAAATTCGGCCTCCTTCATTATGAAAAAGCAGTTGTAAAGTTTTGGTGCCCTCCAGGCTAACCCTGAGGAGGTAACTGCTGGCCTAAAACCTGCCCATTGGCTCCAACATTAAGTCTATCAAGTTTAAAGATTAATTTGGCTTTATCATGAAAAAAACAGTTGCAAAGTTTCTGATGCCATCAGTTAGGGGGTGATGACCTGCCTAAAACCTGCCCATGGTTTCCAATATTAAGTCTGCAAAGTCTGGTCTCATTTGCCCAAGGGGTTTAGGAGGAGAAGAGCAACATGCATACAGACAGATTGAGGCTTATATTATAGATCTATAATACCTTTGGGACAAAAACATGACATCTACCAAAAATTTTTGGCATGTTGTTGCAATATACATGGTCTGCTTTTGGAATTCAAAGGAAAGAAAGTGAAAGCATAGCAGGCTTCAAACTTTCAATTTTCTGTGGGTCCCAAGCTTGGATAACTGGGAAAGGCTGCATGTCAGTAAGGGCATTCAAGGCATAAAAACATAGCTTCAACAATATTAGATACTCATAAACATAACTGCCTTCAGTCCTTTTGCAGCCCTTGAATGGGCAGAGGATGCAAAGATTTGCTGGGGAAAAAATATTGTGAATACACAATCAGAGCTGATGTTGTGCACTTTGTGCACTGTAAATTTGGAAGTGTATTTTGTGTGGATAAAATTGAGAGGTGGTGGCTCATATTAAAAGGGCGGCAACCATAATTTCATGGAAATTTGTGGTTACAACAAGAAAAAGTTGGAACAAAAAAATTGGTTGAGAAATGGAGAGGAGGACAGACTTGGTGGTGGAATGAAGCAGTACAGGATATGATAATGTAGAACACCTTACAAAGGCTTAAGAACAATCTTTAAAGCACAATAGGAGTAACAAGGCTTCCCAAAGTATTTATTATTAGGTAGAAATTCATGTATGTGTTATATGGCACTGGTTACAATATAATGTATAACATGAAGATGATGTAAAGAGGTACTACTACTGTTTCTATTAACCTTAGTTTATTCCACACACACTTGTAATCTATACAAAATCTTCACTCTCATTCACTCTGATTATGGTAGAATTTTAATGTAAGAAATTATGCTAATTTACATCAATGAAAAAAAGGGGATTCCTTCGATTTGCATATACTTCAGTATGTAAACATGCTTTAGGTTTTAGCATCATTGTGCAAATGTCATTTAATGCCTTTATATTTATTTTCATGGTTTTATCTTAATATATATGCCGTTAAATTGCAAGCTATTGTGGTAATGCTCCACTCTTTGAGAATTATATATGATTGCAATGTGTCTGCTGAGAACGATGTCATTTTTCTGCATTCTACCCAAGGCCTCTTTCATTTCATTTTATTTCATTCCGTTCTAACTCCTTTCAAATGCTTTCCATTCAAGCTTAACCCAGCCCGTTCCAGCCCATTTATATTTCACTCTCTTCTATTCCATTCTATTCCACTCGAGTTATTCCGTTTAAGTTCTCTGCATCTGTTTCGTTTCAGCCATCTCCTAGACCAGTTCGATTTGTTCGAATATGACCTTGTTCGCAATGTTCAGTCTAGCCCATTTTCCTCCAACTCTTCATTCTTTTGTGTTTCTTCTCATTCAAGTGAAATTCCTAGATGACCTTCTGAAATGTTTTGAATATCCAGTACTAATTTTCATTAAGGTAGTGCTGTGGATTTTCTTGTGTTTCCTTTTTCGTTGTAGATCCAACAACTTTGATTAATAAAACATTGATGAGTGTCACAGCAGGCGACTCTGCAACAGACGAAGGAGGAGGTAAATTAGTTTGTCTGGTCGCCTTCTTCCTCTTGTGATAGCTAACGGCGAAGCTGATGATCATGTCATGATCGAGAGCAGAGATCTTTAAATGAATCTTTGCGATATGAAATTGCAAACGGAAGTGTATGACATTAAAGTGTGGAAGCTAGAGAGGGGAACATGGGGCTCTCCATCCAATGTTTTTAGTCTGACCTTCGAAAACTATGCATATGTTACGCGAAAAATAACACGTTTGCGATACGTGCGATCTCTCTGATTATAGTATCTAGAATTTTTAGTACTGCTAATTGAGGTCACCTATGGGTCCTTTCCCTCCAGCAAGAATTTGCTTGCCCCTCGTATGTTTTGGTCTAGAGCCGGAGTTGTGGTTAGCAGAAGCCTACTTTCTTAACCAATTTATGACCAACTGAATGAAGAACGTTACCAATGTGATCATGAAGCATCAGTATGTTTCAAGTTGCTGACGTATTGTGTTAAATGATGCTATTCATTCTTCATTTTTACATTTTCATGAAGAGAACTTTGCAGAAGCGATCAATGTAGCTTTCTCCCTGCTTGATCTTGAGAAATTGTATGAAGATGAAAAAGTAGTGATCTAGGTTTTGACAGGGGGTGGAAATGTTTGTTTCAGTGCCCGTATTGGCTATCGAGTCATATAATTTCTAATCCTGTTATCAAAGAATATTTTTTTACATATTAGACTTCCTTTATTATTAAGTGAGGTATATTACCCCCTAGGCTAGCTGCTAAACATTCAGGGTCGAGGAAAACGTTTCTAATCCAGATTTGTGGCACGTATGAATGTAAGCAGTATCTCTCAAGTATGAAATCAACCAAGACAACTAATCAATGGGGTTCGTGAGTCAGCATTTTCTGCGTATCGTAGCTATATCGTGCCTATCTGGACTGACTTAACAGGCAATCATCTTACTTGGTAGAGCGTTTTCAACATAGTTAATGGACAGGTGGATTTTCTACTGGCAAAAACGTAAGTTACGAAGGTGTATCTGTATCAGCGCTGCCTGTAGATTCCCTTGTAGGATCACGATCTGAATATACACCCACCTCGTTTTCAATTCGCTGCACGACCTTTTAATGCACCTCTGGCCCGCGAGGTGGGGGTTACACGTGCATGATTTGAAGTCACTAACACGTTTAAGTACGATTGGGAAGTATCAAATAATACAGTGCTTTCATACTACTGACTTTGGCCACCAGCGTAGAAACTATGCCAAGGTCGTAGAGATCTCATCAAGATTGCAATATCTTTTTATTTTTATTTTAATAAAGATATATACGATGGTATTTATGTACTTATTGTCTTGCTTGCGTACTCGTGTAAGTTGTGGTGGCCAATGGGCAGTAACGTCTTCTTCTTGCGGATAGACTCATGATGATAATAAAGTGAGACCTCAAGTTGTCATAAGTAACTAGTAAATATAAGTAAGTATAAGTAACTTTGATGTAGACGTCACTTCCTGAAGGCGCCACTTAAACTCACTCTAACACTTACAGAGGAGTTACCTAACACCTCCAGAGGGGCTGTCTAACATCTCCAGAGGGTTACCGCACATCTCCAGAGGGGCTATCTAACATCTCCAGAGGGTTACCTCACATCTCCAGGGGGGTATCTAACATCTCCAGAGGGTTACCTCACATCTCCAGAGGGGCTATCTAACATCTCCAAAGGGTTACCTCACGTCTCCAGAGGGGCTATCTAACACCTCCAGAGGGGCTGTCTAACATCTCCAGAGGGTTACCGCACATCTCCAGAGGGGCTATCTAACATAATCAGAGGGTTACCTCACATCTCCAGAGGGTTACCTCACATCTCCAGAGGGGTTATCTAACATCTCCAGAGGGTTACCTCACATCTCCATAGGGGCTATCTAACATCTCCAGAGGGTTACCTCACGTCTCCAGAGGGGCTATCTAACACCTCCAGAGGGGCTGTCTAACATCTCCAGAGGGTTACCGCACATCTCCAGAGGGGCTATCTAACATAATCAGAGGGTTACCTCACATCTCCAGAGGGTTACCTCACATCTCCAGAGGGGTTATCTAACATCTCCAGAGGGTTACCTCACATCTCCATAGGGGTTACGAGAGATTTCCAGGACGTTACCTAACACCTCCAGAGGGCTACCTAAAACCTCCAGATGGCTACCAAAACCCTCGATGAGGGTTACTCTAGATTCTGGACGAGAAATCCTGCCTAATTGAAAGCTTCCAGCGTAGTGCAAAGGCTATTAATTGCATTAATTGTAGAGTTTTTAAAAGTGATATGTTGCTGTCTTTATTGTTGTGCTAAAAAGGTCTTTCTTCTGTTAATTGAGTTCCGTTCTCCTTCATGAAATTCTCTGTTCTGGTTTTAGCACTTCAAGAGCTCTTTGGTGAGGACTTTGATGTATTGACTGTTGCAAGGCATTTACCACAGACAGTTCTGGGTAAGCATCTTTTAACATTGCTACGAGTTGCAATTGATACTACGGATTAAGATCGAATACGAAGTAGGAATATAAAAACCTATGAAAGAACACGTGATGTGAGAGATACCTCTGTTATATATTTATTTTAGCTTTCGATGCAATCTTGTATCATCTACGGAGAAAATAAACAATCAGATTGATAAACGTCCTTAAGAAGATAGAAATTACAGTTATTCGAAATTGGTCTGAAAAGTAAAAATTGATTTACGAAACTAAGAGAACTAGAATACAATAAAGGTTGGAGGTAGTTGAGTAGATGGTGACAACTGACTTGACTTATTTGACTTGACGTTGACTTAGGTTGCCTTCACACGGCGGAACGAACACACGTCTCTGTCCTCCATCATTGGAGTCAGCTCGCTGATACTCGTAGCTCCAGTGTCGCGAGAGTCTCCACATAGTTTGTGCGAGGTCTACCTCTTTGTCTGTGGCCATGTGCTGGTTCCCGTAGTACAACTTTCTGGGCACTCAGTTCGGGGTGACAGTGGCAGTGACCTTCTAGCTGGAGTCTCGTGGCAGCTATCTTGTCAGCGACTGCAGGAAGGTCTCCGTACAGCTGTTCGTTGGCGATGCGCGAGCTCCAATGCGTGTTCAGGGCTTTCCTTAGTATGCGGGTATATGTGCCGTTGAGCGCTCTCTCCATTGCCGTATTCAGTAAACAACTCACTGTGCTAAAACATCAGAAGAGAGAGTGCCGACATTTAGCTGTTGAAAGTCAAGCTTAATTTAAGGAGACTATCATGAATAGAAAGTTCCAAGTCAAACAAACAGAAGGATAAGATGTCCAGGTTATTGAAAGGAACATCATGTGCAATAGCCTTATCGTGCTCAGAATGTCTACGAGTTTTACCAGTCAGAATTATAGATATGCAGCTGAAAGAGTTGCACATAAGCCACAATTTTCCCTCCGACATACAGACTGGATTATTCTTGTCGGTATCTGTTTTTTTTGAAATGCAGGTCGCAGAAAGGTTTAAAGTTGTATCTGGAGGAATTTCTGTCATCGCATAGGTACCAATTTCTAGCCTAGAAAGGAAGCATTGAAAAGTAAATGGGCTGTGTCCTTTGGCAAGGCCTTGTTAGTTATACATCAGATTGAAACCAGCTAGGAGTAAATAAGCATCGTGTGTATCCCTACTTAATAAATCTAGGATGCACAGTAAAAAATAATGGTGGCGCTAATTAGAATATTTTGGCCAATGGGCAAAAAGGACCCAAAAAGCGATATCCCAAATTTTTCCTACCATTACAGATATGAAAAGAACACTAGAGAAATAGAAAATATGTCACAACCTGTGATCGAACCAGTAACACACGCTTTCGTGGCGTGCGTTCTATCAACGTGGCTAGGTGACCTCCGATGTTAACATACTCTATTTCTCTAGTCGCCACATTAGCTTCCAAATCATCCACCGATGGACATTGACATCCAGCTCTGACACCCGGCCCGTCATAGTGTCCAAAGCCCATGGAAGTTGGAAAGTGTCATTGAGAAGGCAGGATTTGAAGTGTTAGTTTCGAAAAGACTTTTCAGAACTAACATTTCAAACCCTCTCTTCTCGACATTACAGATGTCTGGAATGAGTTACTCAATTTACTACATTAGCCCAATCAGTAAATATCTTTGTAGGCAATAACAAACACATAACATGCTCAAAACGTTTTTTTGCCGTTGGATAATTTCTTCCTCTTCTCCCAGCATAGCTGATACTCATTTCACCGACCCCATAAGGATGGCAGGCTGAGTGAACCTTGGCACTGCTGTCTCGAATCGAACTCCGGTCGCTCGATTTGTAATGCAAGTTCAGTACCACTGGACCACCGTGTCAAAAAAAAGCTCAAGCTGACTACGGATGAATTGATCAAATTGTATAAATTGTTACCTTAAATCAGTTGATGAGGTTAGTTACGTGGGAGGGTTCGTTACATTAGTTTATTAGTTGATTTTTTCTCATCTTTAATATTCCGCTAATAGTGGACCGACACAAGTTTAGAAGAACGCTTCACGTTTCTAGACCGTGTAGCAGCTGTAACAATGTTTCAAATTTACTAAACGCCTTCAGCTTTAATGTTCAAGAGCTCAAGGTTGAATCCACGGCCCTACTGAAGACAAACATCGGCTCTTCTTCAGACTATGGGTATATTGAAATACATAGTTAGGAACTTAATTTCACGTCTCTTGTTAAAGCCGCCATTGTCTTTCATAAAAGACAGCGGAACCATTAATGAAAAAGGAAATCGAGCGGCGGTATATACAGCACAATTTATTTCTACAAAAGGCACCGTTTGACAGATGCCTATTTACCTGATTGCTTACTATTAACCCTTCACGTTTCCACTGCTGCCATTTTCCTTGTCTTTCTGCCGCAGTACCAGTCTACTAGTGCTTTGTCTCTCCTTGGTTGCTCTTGGTTACAGTTAGCCGTCTGCCAGTTTGCCAATACCATCTCATGCTAGTCGATGCTCCTGCTATCTTTCATTCTTTTTACATCTGTTAAAGTGTTTTGCTCATTGCAAGTGTCTCTGTAGCTTTTTGCCCTTCAGTTCAGGATCAAATCGATCGTGCTGAATCAGTAAATGTCTGTAAACCCTCTCGTCATTTAATTTTCAGTGGGTCCATTTTGAATATGTACATGAAGTACATGTACCTTCCCCACAACCTTGCGTGAACAAGGTAGTGAAATTCTATTTTAATAAAGTGCCTGTCGATCTTGAGCTGCAACAGTTTAGACTTTTTCAAGTGCTTGTCCGGTAATTCCTACATTACACATGTTATACTCCATATATCGTGTCAGTGCCTTCTGGTTGGCACAAATGTTTTGAAGAGTTTTACTATATCTGAGTCTGGGATTGATACTGCTGCACTTTCTTTACACGAACGCGCAACTTCCATGACGTTTCCATCACGCATGCCCTGACCACGAAATCACCGTTAGAAGAAGGGAGTCTAATGCTCACGAACTTTAAGAGCAAACCAATTACGAATTGATCGATCTTAGCGCGTAAAATTTGTCGGCCAGAGTCAGTTGCGCACAGCGGCAAGGCAGTTGTATAGAACCCTAGCTTAATACATCTTTAGATGCCGTGCATGGACAAGATTTCGCAGACGATCTCTTCTCTATGTTCTGAACGTCAGATTGGTATACATTTTAGTATTTCCAAACCGCATGGTGACATTCTTGCACCGTTTAGCATAGTTTTTAAACATTGAAATTAGTACCGCTTCAGCACCCGTGACTTCCCCTTTGCATACCTAAATTTAGATATACTCTTTGTAAAAGCACAGCTCTATTTTCCGTCATGGCTTTTATGAGTACTTCAGTTAAATTCTACTCTTGGAACAAATGTTTTGTTTAATGCTCCCGTAGCATGTTATTGGAATTGGCACACCTTCATCTTTCATCATATCCTCTGTTTGTGGAACAAGATCTGCTGTGTTGTGCTCCTGTAGCAATCCAGTATTTTACTTGGACAATATCACGTTCATTTTTTGCCCTGTTTCCATGTATACTTTACTTCTTCTCTTGCAAGCACTATTTTTTAGGTATTCGTGGATTTGTTGGAGCTAACACGCAATTTCCTTTAGTACGTTATGTATATTTAAATTAAGTTCTACTTCTAAAACTAGATATTTTGTTTAGTGTTTTTTACCGGATACTATTGCAACTTTTTATTACCCTCTAGGTTTTAGACCGAAGTTACTTACAATAAACCTAACAATTCCCACACCAAACATACAAAATAACACGAAGGAGTGGCTTACCAGGTGAGCGTTTGACATTTTGCGGATGTTACAGGCCAAAGGATAGTTTTACTATTGCATTTTTCTTGCAACTGCCATACGTGAAATAATTTTGCAAAAAATGTCAACGTGGTCACTCGGTCAGCATAAGCAAGAAAAAGCAAGAAGCAAAGACAGCTACCTTAATTAAATAGCTACACCTTAAAAACTACTTAATTCGATAAGGAACAAATCATATCACGTTGTTAAAGACATTTATGAGACATTGCATTCCGAATGATATACCAGCTCTGATTCCGGGTGATAAACCCTTACAGTCTTCTTCTTTCTTTCTCCATTTAATGTCTTCTTGCAGTAGGTATACAAAATGAATTGCTATTGTAAACTTTCAGAAAAAAACACATGTCTTGCCAAAAAATATTTTACTTGTAAATATTTGCATACCTATTTTCAGTTAATTTATCCAGTTTTTACGAGAAGCAGAAAGCAAAATTTATTAGGTATGCATTAAGTAAGATATGTACTTAAGTGTATCCATGGCCGAGAAAATAGCTCTTTTTAAGTTAGACTTGTGACAAGCGTATGCTTCTGCAACGGTTCAAGGTTTTACGGTATTTCTAACAATGTAGCATCAAAGCAACAACGTGACGGCCTTCCTCTTTAGTAAGGATCAATCGAGTAACTGTATTGGCTGAGATTAGTGGGGAGAGTCGCTGCCAAAGGAGAGTAGGGGCAAAACATCATAACTACATGATGGGAACTGGAATTAGTAAGTCTTGTTAAAAGATGCTGTTTTAGACCTTCCACCCGTCAATTATAAGTTCTAGGCCTAAAAAACACCTCCTCCAAACGAAGAGTTACTTTGTTCTGTCCAGGGATGTCTAGGAGCACAGCGGCGCAAGCAAACTATTTTTTAGCGCTGTTATGCGTGAAATTAGCGTGCATCTCTCCCAGGTAGCCAAATCCAAAGTTGGGTGTTGGGGTTCCTTAACCCCCCTAGTGGGTTTGGGGGTTAAACGTCTGTCTGCTATTGACTTTGACCTCAAATTCTGCGCTATATGACATGGAAAATAACTACATTTAATACCATTCAGATGTCAAACGTAAAACACTTTTTTCGGCAAAAAGTTTAATCCAGTTTTTCCCAACCTTTTTCACCCATTCACCCCCTTTCCAGTCCCTAACTTTTCATACACCCCTCCAATGAACTAATAATGATAATCAGTTAAAAACATCAATCACAGCAGCTTCAATGATTAGTATCTTTCATTTGATACACAAAATGATCTACGCATGTCACTTTCCAACTTCTGGGTCGGATCATCATAATAGTGTAATAAGTACATGTAGTTAATGAGAGCCCTGAACCTGATGGGTTTCCATTATCTTCTCGATGTGGGGTTGAATCTTATTCAGCTTTAGCCGAAGGTCTCCTCTCTCAAAGATTTCCAACCTGTTACGTTTTTTCGGTAATATGTCCGACACAGCACTGAATCCACATTCCACCATGTACGCAGTCAGAAATGGGAGTAACCGATTTCAGGATTTCAGGTGGACATGATGGAATATTTCTCCTTGGCTTCCTGAGCCAGCCACATCAGTGGGCCTCTGGACTGATGTATGGCCTTCATTGAGTCATTCATCAACTCGACCATTTCCATTGGGTAGCATCTCTCAGTGTTCATGTTATCAGCAGAAAAGAATGGCTGAGTCAGCCAGCTTTGAAATTCCATTTCGTGCAAATCTTGGAATCGGTGCCGGAAGTCAGTTATGAGTGCAAGAGCATGGTCTATGATGATTTCCAGGACATGGTCGGGAACATGGCTCGTGAAGTCGCGTCTCATTAAATCCTTACGCCAACTTTGTGATAAAGCCGAAAAGTTTTGTTTTTATTCAATGAGTCTCTTTTTTGGACCTTGCAGTTCAGCACGTTTAACATTCCAAAAATATCAGCAAGGTAGCTGACCATGGTCTCTACATCATCAGTACGCAATGGATTAAGAACCTCAACTCAAAATTCCTGTAGGCTGTCGTAGAGGCCAATAAACTTGGCAATGCACTTACCTTTCGATAGCCAGCTGACTTGTGCGTGCAGCAGAAGCTGGGTGTGGTGTTCGTCAGCGTCCTTGCAAAAGGCCTTGAATAGACTCTCTGACTTCGCGTTTGCTTTGATGGAGTTGATCACTTTTATGACAGCCTTCATTACTGTATTCGACTCAGGCGAAGGGGTTTTTTTTGCCGCGAAATGTTCCCTGTGAAGCACGCAGTGAACCGTTACTAGTGCAGGATTGACTTGTTTCAGCAACATGAGGAAACCTTGTCTTTTTCCCATCATCGCGAGTGCTCCGTCTACGGTACAAGAAAGGAGGCTTTCATGGTAAGCTCGTTATCATCGAAAAACTACATTAATGTCGAAAATATATCCTGCGCAGTGGTAGTAAGCGACTCGTAGAAAAGCAATTCTTCATGGAACTCAACGGCGTCGGTGAACCGAACGTAGGCGAGAAGAATACATTCACTTTGACGAACAGTACTCTCGTCAACCTGTAATGAGAACTTGCGTTGTTGTCAAAGTTTGATTAGTTCGTCTTTAACATCCCCCCTCCCCCCCATTTCATCAATTCGTCTCTGAACTGAATTATTACTGAGTGGGATAACCGCAATCAGATCATCCGACCGCTTCAAAACCGTTATTGAAAAAAATATCCAGCGCTGCTTTGATCAAGGTCTCGCCTATAATACGGGCCTGTCCGCACTTTGCAACTAAAGCCGGATTTCCACTAGACGATTTTTTGCGCCCGATCTGTTCGCGCGAACAGTTTTTTCAATTTCCACACAAATGCAGCAGTGCTTGCAACAGTGACAGTTCTTAACTGGCCGTCAAACCCGCATGCTGATGAGATGTCTGAGCATGAAACATTGAATTGAGAGTTTTTTGCTTTGTCTTTCTTTTGTTTGCTTTCTCACATTTTTCTTTCAAAGCCCGATAATATGACAGATCTCTGCCGTGACAATCTGCATGTATCGTTTTCAACTGCCATTTAAGTTTGGATGGCTTCATAGAATCGTTGCACATGGTTTGCTCACAAAGTAAACAGAGTGGCATTCTCTCATTTGGTGGGTAAGCTATAAAACCGAATTGCAAATAGTCGATATGAGTACTTACGTACGTTCTTTTTCGACACCGTGGCCATAATTGCTGCTATAAATAACTGCTATTCCTAAAGAACTAAGCTGAAAAAATCTTCTCTTCTACCTGGCTTGTGAAATCATGCTACGTCTTTCACATGACTGGTCAAGAATTTGTGTTGTGGACGCTGACCACGGAAATGTAGCTCAGGATACTCCTGACACGAAAGATGGTCGGTAGTTGCTACTTTAAGCATTGATCTGAAATGGCTTTTTAAAATCTGTATAAAGTGTTGCACTTTAACAAGAAAAACGTCGATAGACGCTGATTTCAGGTTAGCCCCGTGGGTCACCAGACACAAATAAGCGTGACATAATTGCATTATTGTTGTTGCATGCCGTCATTTTCCCTCATTTTCCCTGGAAATAAGAAACCTTACAAATGGGATCCCAAAAATTGCATCCCAGAAACCGCATCCCAGTAATTGCGTCCCAGAAATGGCGTCCCAGAAATGGCATCCCAGAAAAGGCACCCCAGAAACTATGTACACTATGATTTTTCCCGTTTTAGGTGCATAGATGAAGTAAAGATTGAAGTGAAGAAGCTACAGACCTTTGTGAAGACCGTGAAGGGACTTGTTTCAATAAGAGATGCAGTTTATGATTTGTTGAAGAATTTTGAAGATCACAGGCCGGTGAGTTTTAAGAAAATATGGGATTGAGTGAATTGTTAGAATGAGAAATAAAGTAGAAATGTAATTGTGATGACGATGAAAATGGCACTGATGTTGATCATGGCGACCATGGTGACAGCTGTGAAGATGATAATGATGTTGATAATGATGGTAGTGGCAATGGTGATAGTGATGATGAAGATACAAACGTTGAAAATGGTGATAATGATGGCGCTGGTGATGATGGTGAATACGATGACGATGATTTGGATAGTGATAATAGTGGTGGTAATGATGGTGATGATGGCAACGATGGTGATAATGATGTGATGATAACAATAGTTCTCGGAATGGTGATGATATGATAGCGTTGTTGGTGCTGGTGGTACTGCTGGTGGTGTTGATAATGATTATACTGATGATGAAGCTGATAATCATGGAAATAGTGATGATGATAATGACGATGTGATGATGATGGTAATATTGTTAGTGCCGACGATTGTGGTACCAAATATGTTGTTGGTAATAATGATTATTTTGATGGTGGTGATGATTATGATGATGATTATGATGATGATTATGATGATAATAATGATGATGACATTGATGATGATGATAATGATTATGGTGGTGACGGTGTTGTGATGTTGGTGATACTCGTGATGGTGATGGTTATGGTGATGCTGGTGGCGCTGGTAATAATGATGGTTATGCTGGTGTTCTTAGTGGTGATGATCATGATGATAAATCTGATGATGATAACAATGGTGTTTATCATAATAATGGCGGTCATGTAAATATGGATACTGGTTATAATTATCCATAAAGTGTTGTATTTAAGATTTTATTGGTAAACTTACAAATTTTATCCGGTACCATTCTGTAGAGTTCAGTTGGATTTGACAACGAGGAAACATCCTTCTGGGATCGTGTCTCTGCAGCTGTTCTTGGAGAGAGTATGTCAATTTGGGATAGGTTTTTCAGAAACGTGTTTAAAGAGCGTATTGAGGTGAGTTATTGTATTTTATAATACGTAATTACATGTTCATCATCTCTGCTGTCAGAGCCTTTTCTTTTTCTACTGATATAGTAGATAAGTTTGAAATAATTTCAGCTTTTCAAAAGAGACCTAAAATCCCATTTTTGGGGTATTTTTGTAAATACTTAATTTTAACGTTGTAGATCCAGCCAGATACTGTTTTTAGAGAAGTTTTAGCTATTTTTAGAGCATTTTATTCTAAATTTTCACGTTTTATAAATACGATATTGTAATGCGCAGTAGATCATTTTATGAGAACTGCGCAATATAAGTTGTAAGTTATTGTTATTATGAAACTTTATCTTTGAGATCAGATCTTAATTCTCTGGTAATTTTCCTTGGAAGCAAGTAACAAGAAGTTACAAAAGGTCCAACGATCGTCCTCCACCAGAAGCATTTCCAGAGAGTACCCAACAACGCTACTTTTCAATCACCTCAAACTTTGATTTGAATCCACAATTTTTTGCACGACTTTCAAACCCATTTGATATCGTACCCTGTGCTCCAATTAATAATTGAAATTGCCGCCACTTTCTTTATCTCGCAAAGCCAGTAAATTACCTCCCTCAAATCTTGGTATTTTTTCAACTTTTCCAACTCTTTGTCACCCAGTCGTGTTATCATTATTACTTTTTTATCATTATTAAAAAAGTAACAAAAATTATTGTTATTATTATCATTATTATTGTTATTATTATTGTTATCCACTACTATAAATTTCACTGTCCCCATTATGCCGGGCGAAAACAATGCGAATTTTATATCTTGTAAAGCTTATTAACTATAAATTTACGGGAAGATTAAATGGCAATAAAGTTTGAAAAAAGTATTATATTGTGTAAGAAAATATTGCTGTGTACAATCAGAATAACTTATTTTCCATTTTTTGCAAAAGAAATAAGTAATGATGAGAACCAGATCTTCGTAGGAGGCATAAACCATAGTAATTTTTATAAAACCTGTAAGAAAGAGAATTCTGAAATTGCACTTGAATAATGGAAATGCATTTTTAAAAGAAGTTATTATCATTATTATTATTGATACTTTATACCGGAGCTAATAGTTGTCTTTGAGACTAATGTACAGAATAACTTCAAAAGCAGAAAATTAAAATTGTGAAGTGTGTGATTTAAAAATGTTACTACATCAACCTCAGTCTGAGTATAGTCGGAGGGACGGCAAAAGAAAGTAAACCGTTTCTAACGATGATACAAGACCTTGGTATTGAAAGTAAAAATGATCTGTTATTAAAAATGATATCATTTGCCATAAGGTCGACGTGTTTTATATTTTGTATGAGAAATCGTAATTGGCCAAATCCAGAGCCTCTTGCTAGGTGATCACGTAGATCATACCACGAAAATTCATTATGCCTGTGATGAGAATAATAAATTACGTTACATGAAAGAAATCGTTATCTGAAATTAAAAAAAAATTATATCAAGCATGATAAACAGTAAAATATTTTTGACAGAGGCACTATTTCAGTGGATCGCTTTTAGGCCTTTTGGCAAGCAGTGAATGTAGTATCTGTTCTCTCTGATGACAGATTCGTTCCATGAACCGTGGAGGTACTAAGCTGTTGAGCCTGACTCATGGCTCACTTCTCTGCCTGATATCCCAAATTGAGGGACGTTTGCCGTTGGACGCCCTCAGCTGCCCTTTATTTATTAGTTTGCATGTTCCGTGATTTTTCCTGTTCATATTTGGTAATGTTCAAATCGGGGCCACTTCTCACCAGGAATCATTGATGGAGAGATTGCTATTCCGGTTGACAACAACTTGATTGATACTCTTTTCTACACGTCATGTTGTCAATGATCTCCTCCTGTAGGCAATCGTCGGATCTGAGTTTGATAAAACGCTGAAGAAAACGCAAAAGTCCATTGATAGCCTATTAAACAATTTAGCAACGGCTGATGCGCCTCCTACAAGCAATGAATGGTGGGATCACAACGTGGGATCATACGTTTGGGAGGAATCGCAAACAGACATACCAGGCCTGTCGAGCCTCGACGATCGAGGGTCGTCTAAAAAAAGTGGACTGATATTCAAAGCCAAATCACAAACACCATCCACTGTAAAGTAAGTGTTTAATCCATTTCGATCAGTGCAATGTGGCCTTTGTTCCTGCGTCTTCAACTTGACAAATGCCTGTATTCTGTATTTATGGTTCTTGAGTTACCATTCGTAATCATTGATTTCAGTCCTAGCTAGTGTTAGTTACATTGTTGAAAGAAGTTTCCACTTTTCTCGGTTTAAGCACGGATGTTAGCTTTTCAGTTTTTTTACAGTACATGGTAGCAATATTTTTACAAATAAATTTTTGCGCTTCGTATGCATCAATTGGAAAATTTTCACCTTGTCTACCTTCATCACGTTATGGCTAGTGCTTCTACAATATTGTAAATAGGGCATATTTTAAACGTACTGAGACATTCAACATAGTCTCAGTTATTAGAGTAAAAAAAGTTAACTCTAAGTTAATATGTTAACAGCTGGCTTAAAATCTGTTGGTAGTTGTTCTCAAATTTCATACCTCTGTTAGTATTTATTTCTGTGGTCTTTGTAGTTTTTACGGTTTTTGCACTTTTTGTATTGTGGATTGTTAAGACGGTTTATTTGACATTCTCTGCGCAGGCTTTGTTCCGACATCGATGTCTGGGTCGGCAAAATTGTGGACGACGTCTCTCATTATTTGCGCCAGGAAGCAGAAGGATCGGAAACTTTGAAAGGAAAAATTCAACGAGAGGTATCAGTTACAAACATTTCAGTACCACATATGGTGCTCGTGTTCTTTGTAGGACTCTTTTGAATATTACAGTTCACCTTCGATTATCCAAATGGGAGGACCTTTAGCGCCTAATTTTTAGAAATGTTCTGCTATGCCAAAAGGTATGATAATCGTTAGTGATGGATAAAACAAAAATTGCTTCGGATAATCGAGAATTCGCACGGATAACAAAACCTTGCTCCCCTTTATCTTTGAAAATGCGACATGCTTTAGTCTTAATTGAGGTGTCATTAACTTGTACCTACTTTTAAACTAAAAAATGTTCACGTTGTGTACTCTGTGAGTTTCCGATGTATTTGCTGTGAAATTAAACCTACTCGAAGGATATTGATGATCGCATCATGATGATGATGACCGTAGACAGTGAAACCGTTGGTGAATTTTCTATCTCTACCGGTCTTGGACTTTACGCATAACAGATGCCACCCTCTCCACACGCCATTTCTTTTTGCTGTCTCTCCACGTTCTTTTCGGATGCCCTTTCTCCCTTTGTCCTTCCACTACTCCATGCATAATGGTCTTACACGTGCCAAGCACTCTACGCATGACATATTCGAACGAAGTCAGTTTTCTGTGCTTCGCAATAGTGTGGAGCTGGTCATTTCTCCTTCGCTTCTCCGCCTTTTGGCAAGGAATGGATATAGTATCTGTTCTCATTGATGACAGATGCTTTCCGTAATCCGCTAGAGGCGGTCTTACTGGGCGGTCGCGTCTCCCTCATGGCTTTTTTCTCTCCCCGGTAGCCAAAATTGAGGGGCGTTGCCCTTGGAAGCCCAAGCTGCCTTTTATTAATTAGTTAGCCTGCTTGGTGGTTTTTCTGTTTATTTAGGGTAGTTTGAATGTTGGACCCACTGCTGACCAGAGGTCTTTGATTGAGAGACTGCTGGCCAATTCTCCGACGATGTTCTGGGGTGGTAGTATTATATCAAGGTTACAGGTTGCTGCTATTGGTAGTATTACCGTAAACTACTTTTATGCATTCATCTCAATAGCGATCCCTCTGCTATGCAGATAATACTAATACGTCGAATATTGAACCTTGGTTCTTAAATTGCTTCACGAAACAATTGTTTGTCGGAGAATCACGCCATAAGGACAGGTTCCTTTTTACCATTGACTATACACGAAGAACGTAGTTTTTCAGGTCGTTTTTTTACACGCGAAGAAAAATAATTTAATAGAAAAATGTACAGTTCTAAAGTCCTAGGGAGGGTTGGCTATTGCAGTAGCAATATTCAATATCAATGTCAGTGACCTAACTTCAAAAATACAACTAATAGAGTAATGATGCATCTTTTTATTCATACTTTGTTAGTTAAAAATTTTGTTTTTCATAATTAAATGGACATTTTTCACTCGTTAAAGTAAATGTGCGTTGGTTCTTCAAGTTATTATCTATTAAAACTTTGTTGTTCTGGGCTATTATTGATCGTTGTTGCATTTTTTGCAGCCGAAACATATCTTTGGTTACACAGTTAAAGAACCATTTGATAAACGGTTGGATTGTAAAGATATCGAAGATTTACGGAGCAGTTCATCAGAGAAACTACTCACCGAGTACGTTTATTTGCCACATGTGCGTTCCGTTGTTAACCATTTCATCGTTGCCTCCTTCTTTGTGCCTCTCTGCTTTGCTCTTTGTTTCTCTTACTTTTGCTTCTCCCTTTATTTTTTCTTTCTTTCTTTCTTTCTTTCTTTCTTTCTTTCTTTCTTTCTTTCTTTCTTTCTTTCTTTCTTTCTTTCTTTTTTACTTTCTTTCTTTCTTTCTTTCTTTCTTTCTTTCATTCTCTCTTCCTGGAGTTATTGTATTAGGATTTTTTGAAACTCGCTATGGATTTCCATCCCTCTTTGCATATTTTACAGTTCTTTTATAAATTGTTTTCACTTGTATATTAAGCTGCGCTGTAACGTTTTAAGCATCACTTGATAATGGTGAATGTTGGTGCCGGAAAAGGCGGGGATTAATGAAAGATTATGGTATTTTACAACGGGTTTTCTTTTGTTGTCTTACATAAATCAGTGAATGGAAAAGCTGCTTTCAGAAAGCTTCAAAAGTAGCTTCTTAACTTATCAAAATAAAGGGTGACATAAAGTTTAACGAAATTTGTAACAGATTTTGTTTGTTGTGGATGTTTCATAACTCTTATTGTGTGCACGCATTGTTTTAAAAATTATAGCCACAAACCACTCCCACCCGCTTACCCACCCCTCTCCGTGGTCACTGCTTTAAGATCTTTTTAATGCAAATGGTAGACATAGTTTTTTATTTATTTGAAATTGTGTTCCAAATGTTCACAAGTTTTGTTGTAGCAAGTTAAGTTACCCAGTGTGCAATAGTTGTGTATGGTCGTGCATGAGGACTTCCATTTACCCAAGGTTGTCGTCCCTTTCTTAGTATTGGTCAATTCTTGCAAATACAAATACAAAATCTTGAAAATGAATTATGGAGTTCGTCGTCAGATGGTGATGATTCGTCGCTGACTTTGATTAACAGGTAAGATTCCGTTTTATCTTGTAAATATGTATGACCAAACATAGGTTTTCTTCTTAGTGGAAAGTAATACCTTTTATATTCTATTGCAATCGCAGGGATTTTAGGAAAATTGTTTACAAACACTTCTTTGCCCACAGTTATTCGCCAAAAACTACTTGTGGAGGAAAATTGTTCGCTACAAATAATTGTTCGCCTTGGAAAATTGTTCTGAACTCAAGAGTATGCCTCTCTGAATGAATGATGCACCCGTTTACCGATAAAAATTGGCTTTAAGTTAAAAGAAGTGATGTTTTGTATTTTTACGAGTATCACTTACAAAATTAGTGATCGCCTCGATGAGTTTGCCGGGCATGTCATGCAGTGGACGCCAGAGGAACGTCAAGTTATTTGCGCCCCTTATGTAACTCTGAAGGCAATCACAAAATCCAACTTAAATATGTATGGAGTAGACCTTACTTCAGTAACAAGCGATGGTAAACTTTAGAGAGGAATGTTCTAAATGTTGCACCTTGAAAGAGGATGACTGATGAAGAAAAATATTGTCCTGTAATCTTTCCTTATGAGACAATGACTCCTAGATGATTTACAGCCTGAAAGGTGGGGGGAAAAGTAAGATATAGATTATTGTTAGTACTTTATACATTTAAATACGCAGACATTCCTAAGATTGGTAGAAGGCAGCTCGAGCACTTTGCGTCGTAATGCATTAATCTTCAATGTTTGCCTCCATTTAGGATCCTATTTCTTGGAAGGCTGTCAACGTGCATACCGGATAACTGCCCCAATCTTGTCAGCAGCATAAAACCGCGGCCCGGAAACGAGGCTAAGGACCAGTCCCAGGCACGAGCTCTCCAACGAACGAGGTCAACAGCAAAGGTATATACGCATAATTTGATCAGTACTCATCAGTATACCGTGTTTTTTATAAAGCAGCTCTCTACTTAACGGTTATCGAGAACTTTTTGTTTCCAGATAGTTTGGTTGTAAGGATTTATATGTCGATGTTGACGTGGTAAGTTTAAATACGGCTGACAAGAATTAAAGACGGATAATGCTCTTATCTCTTTATCTTACTCTTTCATTAACCTGAGGATCCGTGCTTAGTTTACAACACCAGGAAAGTGTTGTCAAGGAATGGTAAATATCATGTACCTTCCGTAAACTGCAGCTCAGTTTTACAACGATGTCTCTGCCAGTGTGAGGCCAGCTATACTGGCAGCACGTCTATGCGATTGGTTGACAGAATTAAGCAGCTTATTCGCTGAATACTCCTAAAGGAAACAGTAAAAGTGCTTCAAGATTTAAAACCCATCAATGCCATTAAGCACTATGACTCTGCCCTTTGACAGCTTTTAAAAACCAATACTGAGGCAAAATGGCACTCGGGAAATTGCTTCTGTATCATAGACAAGGTCATATCTGCATTTCACTTGGCTGTTCTGGACTTTATACACAGCCAAGCAAGAAAAGCTTTGCTTTGCTAACAGAAAAGTGTTTTCTCATCGGGCTTTTTCGGTTAATCTATACAGCTCTAGCGGATATGTGTCTTGCAGATGGAGTAGGGCTCAAACTGGCATCACCTGGTACGCTTTGGTGATACCATACCAGCTACCCTACAATAGCCGCTTAGAATATAATTCTAATAATAATTATAGATATAATTCTCTATGCAATTGTACCAACGGGGGATTCCTTAAACATTTGCGGTGTAATTTGTAATTCTGATAAAGAAGGTTTCATGTTATCTCCGTATCCTGAGCTCGTACATTCATTGAGATATGTTTTGTCAGTCTTCAGATGAGAACTCTGAATATTACCCAAATGTGTTGTAAAGTAACTGTATTCACATTTGTGTGGAAGGGCGATTTTTGTGAGATTGCAATATGTCGTGACACCTGGTTATGTTTTAAGGGAGGTCTCTGACTATACATGGACGCCTCCTAGCGTTAAATCTGGTATAACAGGTAGATGTCGCAAAGGTACTTCGTTCATCAATCTCTTACAAAGGCGTGCAAGTCTCATAATATTATTTAAGGTTTCTATCCAAAGCACGGGCCATTATAGAGTAGGTGTCTTGTTAGTGTCATCTTCCATTTACGTATCTATGCTAACTTTTGTTTTTATGGATACTTTTTTCTTACAGACGGAAACTAATGAAGCCATGGTTTATGAAGAGCTAAAAAGATACAACAATCAGGCCGTCAGGTAAAGTATGGTATTGTCTCTTTCGCTGAAGCAGTTAGTCGTCAAGTCAGTCACTTACTCGGGCACTCGGTGTGTTACTTACTCCGTTACTCGGTGACTCGCTCATTGAATCACTTACGGACTCACTTACTGACTAGCAGACTTAACCACTCACTGATTCACTAACTCACTGACCCACTGACCCACTGACCCACTGACCCACTGACCCACTGACCCACTGACCCACTGACCCACTGACCCACTGACCCATTGACCCGCTGACACACTGACTCACTGTTTGACTCACTCTTTGACTCACCGACTCACTGGCTCACTGACTCACCGACTCACTCTTTGACTAACTGACTCACTGACTCACTGACTCACTGACTCACTGACTCACTGACTCACTGACTCACTCTTTGACTCACTGACTCACTGATTCACTGATTCACTGACAGACTCACTGACTCACTGACTCACTGATTCACTGACTCACTGACTCACTGATTCACTGACTCACTGACTCACTCTTTGACTCACTGACTCACTGATTCACTGACTCACTCTTTGACTCACTGACTCATTGACTCACTGACTCACTGACCCATTGACCCACTGACCCACTGACCCACTGACCCACTCACCCACTCACTCACTCACTGACCCACTCACTCACTCACTGACACTGGCCTGCAAGACGGAAGCTCATTTGAGACGAGTGATGGGTGCCGATGGCGCACAGGTGTGCCGTGAGCTTTGCGAGGGCCCGCTCGATCGGCTCCAGATCGGGGCTGTAGGGCGACAGCCTTCGGGACCTAAGCACGCTTGATTCATCAAACATCATATGTTTCATATTATCATATGACGGAGATGCTCTACTACGATCTCAAGGAAAGGTCCGGCCTGTCGCCTAGCCTGGCGACGCAGATCGCACGGGAGATCGGCCGGCGTATCGTCGCGGGCAGCTATCAGGTTGGCGAGCTTCTGGAAGACGAGGGCGCACTGGCATCGCGTTATCAGGTCAGCCGATCGGTGATCCGAGACGCGGCCAAGATCCTGGTCGGCAAGGGACTCCTGGAGGTCCGGCGCGGCATCGGGACGCGGGTCCGCGAGCGCCATCGTTGGGGGCTCTTGGACGACGACGTGCTCGCCTGGCATCAATCGGCGCCACCGAGCGCGGACTTTCTAAGACAGCTCATGGACCTTCGGCTCGTGATCGAGCCCAAGGCGGCGCGCTGGGCGGCGGAGCGCGGCACGGAGGACGGGCACGCGCTCATCGCCAGCGCCCAGGCCCGCATGGAGGAGGAAAAGGGCTCGATCGAGGACTTCGTCATAGCGGATGCACTCTTTCATCGCGCAATCCTGCGGGCGGCCAACAACGAGCTTCTCCTGTCGATGGAGGGCGTCATCTATTCGGCCTTGCTGGCGTCGATCCGCCTGACCAATGCCGACCCGCGGGGAAACGAGAAGTCGCTTTCGTTTCACCGTGCCGTCACCGAGCAGATTTTGAAACGCGACGGCGACAAGGCCGAACGTCGGATGGAAAAGCTTCTGGCCGATGCCAACCATCGCCTGGAGGACTTCGTCAAATGAGTTTTCCGCGTGACGACCCGGCTTCACCGAGTACCGGGCGTCGCAACCATTGAGGAGCGATCAAGGAGGACGAGATGCTCAAGAACAAGAAGCTTCATCTGATTGCGAGCGCCGCGCTTTTGGCGTTGGGTTTTGCCGGCACGGCGCCCGCGTCGGCTGAGGACATGGTGGCGTTGCTGTTGCCGGAGAACGTCAATCCGCGCTGGGAAAGCCAGGATGCGCGCTTCTTTCAGGAATCCATGGCCAAGCTCGCACCCGATGTGAAGGTCGAGGTCTTCAACGCCAACAATGACACGGCGACCCAGCAGCGTCAGGCGGAGCAAGCGCTCACCCAGGGTGCGAAGGTCTTGGTGGTCATCCCGATCGATGGAGAAAGCTCGGCGATCATCGCCGAGAGTGCGGCCGAGGCTGATGTGCCGACCATCGCCTATGACCGCATGATCAACTCGGAGCACACCACGTTCTGGGTGCAGGCGGATCTGGAAGGCATGGGCTACGACCAGGCGGTGCACGTCATTGAGAAGACCAAGGGCGGCGATACGCTGGTGCTGCTGAAAGGCTCGCCGACCGATCCCAACGCCGCCGTCATCCATAATGGTCAGCTGCGGGCGCTGCAGCCTCTCTTCGACTCGGGCGCGCGCATTCTCGGCTATGAGAACTGGACCCAGGGTTGGGATCCCGCGATCGCGCGCCGCTCCATGGACCAGGCCCTCACCCAGCTCGACAACAACGTCCAGGGCGTCGTGTCGTCGAACGACGGCAACGCGTCCGCGGCGATCGCCTCTTTGGCCGAACAGGGCATGGCGGGCAAGGTGCCGGTCTCCGGCCTCGACGGCACTGTGCAGGCCTTGCAGCTCATGCTGCTCGGCGAGCAAACCCAGTCCGGCTGGCGTCCCTTTGCCGATATGGCGCACGCGACTGCCGAAGTGACGGCCAAGCTGGTCGCCGGTGAGGAATGGAAAGAGCTGGCGCCGAATACGGTCAAAAACGGTGTCGGCGCGGACGTCAATTTCGTCGCCGTGGCTTCCTATTCCGCCGTCGGCGAGGAGGGTGTCGCCTACATCATCGACAACGACACCTCCATCACCAAGGACATGGTCTGCGACGGTCCGGCTGCTGAAACCGACTTCTGCAAGAACTAAAGCTGTGCCATTGGGCGAAACCACGGCGGGGCGCGACGCTCCGCCCGCCCATCTTCGTGTCACCGGCGTCAAGAAGCGCTTCGGCGGCGTCGAGGCCCTGCGTGGCGTCGACTTCGAAGTGGCGCGCGGCGAGGTCATGGCGCTGGTGGGCGACAACGGTGCCGGCAAGTCGACGCTGATGAAGGTGATCGCCGGATCGCTTGTTGCGGACGAGGCGAGCTTCGAGCTCGACGGCAGGCCGGTCACGATCCAAACACCTCACGATGCCGCCGATCTCGGCCTTCAGATCGTCTATCAGGACCTGGCGCTCTGCGAAAATCTAGACGTCTCCGCCAACCTCTCGCTCGGCGCCGAGCCGGTCAAGGAGGGGTGGCAGTTCCTGCCGCGCTTCCTGCGGCCGATCGATGATCTCTCGATGGAGGAGAAGGCGCTCGCCGCGATCGAGCGGCTCCAGGTGCGCACCCTCAGCTCCGTCCGCGCCAGGGTCAGCGGCCTTTCCGGCGGTCAACGTCAGGCCATCGCCATCGCACGTGCGGTCGGGGCGGACAGCTCGGTCCTGCTCTTGGATGAGCCGACGGCAGCGCTCGGCGTTGCCCAGACCCGCCAAGTGCTGGATCTGATCAAGCGCCTTCGCGAAACCGGTCATGCGGTGGTCTACATCTCGCACAATCTACGCGACGTCTTCGAGGTTGCCGATCGCATCTGCGTGATGCGCCTGGGCGGCATTGCCGGCACCTTTTGGGCAGACCAGACGACGCCGGATGAGATCGTCGTTGCCATGACCAGGGGCCTGGACGACGCGGGGAACCATGCAGCCTGAGACATCCGGAGCCGCGGGGGCCGATGCCGAAGCGAAGATGTCGATCGTCCACGGCATCCGCCGTCTGCGCGACACACGTTTCGGCTCGTTCCTCCCGGTACTGCTGGCGCTGGTCGCCATCTGGGTCTATTTCGGCCTGACCCAGCCGGCCTTCTTGAGCCCACGCAATTTCTACTTTCTCTTCATGCAGTCCGCTGTCGTGGGCACGCTTGCGGTCGGCATCACCATCGTTCTCCTGCTCGGTGATATCGATCTCTCCGCCGCTGCGACGGCGGGCGTCTGCGCCGCCCTGCTCGCCGTCTTGATCATCGTCGGCGTGCCGGGCTGGATCGCCTGCGTCATCGCCATCATCCTCGGCACGATCATGGGGACGGCCCAAGGCCTTCTGGTCGCCTATATCGGCATCCCGTCCTTCGTCGTGACCCTTGCCGGGCTCCTGAGCTTCCAGGGTCTGATGCTGAAGATCCTCGGCATCCAGGGCGCCATCAACATGCGCGATCCCATCGTCCGCGGGCTCACCACCGTCACGCTGCCGCCCATGCTGGGCTGGCTGCTGGCAGCGGTCTGCCTGGCCGGTTTCGCCGCTATCCATTTGAAGCGCCGGAGCCAGCGCCGGGCAAGAAAGCTCGAACTCGAGCGTGACGCCGCCCTGTGGGGCCGGATCATCTTCTTCGGACTCCTCGTCCTTGCGGCCGTGGCCACGCTCAACAGCTATCGCGGTGTTCCCCTGCTCGTGGTTCTCTTGATCGGCCTGACAGCGCTCCTTGGCTGGGTCACCACGTCGACACCCTTCGGCCGCTCGCTCTTCGCGGTGGGCGGCAACGCCGAGAGTGCCAGGCGCGTTGGCATGGACGTGAAGCGCATTCGCGTCGCTGCCTTTGGAATCGTGGGCCTGATGGCGGCGATCGGCGGCATCGTCGGGGCATCCCGCTACGCGTCGGTGTCCTTCAACGCGTTCGCGGGCGGGCCGTTGCTTCTCGAGGCCATTGGGGCCGCGGTGATCGGCGGCACCTCGCTGTTCGGTGGACGCGGCTCCGTCTGGAACGCCATTCTTGGTGCCCTTGTCATCGGCTCGCTTGGCAATGGCCTGGATCTTTCCGGTGCCAGCGCCGCCGATAAGCTGATGTTTTCGGGCGGCATTCTGTTGCTCGCCGTCGCCATCGACGCGCTTTCGAGAAGCAGCGTCGGACAATCGCGTTGAGGGAGGTTCGGGCATGACGGGCGTTACGTTGGATGGTGCTCAGCGGAGCCTTCTTCGTTCCCTATTGGACCAGCTCATTCCCGAAAGCGCCGACGGCCGCATTCCGGCCGCCGGTGCCTTGGGGGTGGCCGACTTCATCACCGATCGGATCGGCGCGGATCCGGCGTTGGAGTCGCTCTTTCAGCAGGGCATGGTGCGTCTCGTGGCCCTTCGGGGCGCCCATGAAGGTCCCGTCGACGCCCATTTCGCAGAGAAGCTCGAAAGACAGGAACCGGCGTTCTTCGCAGTCCTGCTTCGCCAGACCTATATGGGCTACTACAGCCGCGGCGACATCCGCGCCCGTCTCGGCCTCTCGCCCAAGCCGGCGCATCCCGACGGCTATGACGTGCCGGCGCAGGACATCGATGAGATCAACGCCCTGACAGCACCCGTTCGTCGGCGGGGCCGCTGCTATCGCCCGGTCTGAGGGGAAGGAGGCGGCCATGACAAGTGATCCCGTCGATGTCCTGATCATCGGCGCCGGCGCGTCCGGTGCCGCCATCGCCTGGTCGCTCACCGAAACCCGCATGCGCATCCTTTGCCTCGAACAGGGGCCGCATCTGCATGACAAGGATTTTCCAAGCCGGCGCGAGGACTACGAGCTCGCCCGCTACGCCGAATTCAGCTGCGATCCCAATGTTAGGCAACTGCCGCAGGACTATCCGATCAATGTGGAGGACAGCGAGATCACGCCGGTCAACTTCAATGCGGTCGGCGGATCGACCATCAACTTCCTTGGCCACTGGCCGCGCTTTCATCCCTCTGACTTTCGCACCCGCACGATGGACGGGGTCGGCGACGACTGGCCGATCGACTATGCGACGCTCGAGCCCTTCTACAACATGAACGATCGCAACACCGGCGTCTCGGGCCTTGCCGGCAATCCGTCCTATCCACCCTATGAACCACCGCTGCCGCCCATACCCATCGGCAAGCTCGGCAAGACGCTGGCAAAGGGCTTCAACAAGCTCGGCTGGCACTGGTGGCCGGCGGACGTCGCGATTTTGAGCCGGGATCAGGATGGGCGCTCCAAATGCGTGAACGCCGGCACCTGTGATCTCGGTTGTGCGGCCGGCGCCAAAGGCGGCACCAACCTCACCTACTGGCCGATTCTGGAACGATCGGGTGTCGAGCTTCGGACCGGCTGCCGTGTTCGGGAAGTTCTGTTGGATGAGAAGTCCGGTCTTGCCGCCGGAGTTCTCTATCACGGCGCCGACGGTCGGCTGCATGAGCAAAAGGCCGAGATTGTCATCGTCGCCTGCAACGGTGTCGGCACGCCGCGTCTCTTGTTGAACTCCAAGTCCAAGCACTTCCCCCACGGTCTTGCCAATCGCTCAGGCTTGGTCGGCAAGTATCTGATGTTCCACCCACTGACCGGCGTGACCGGGGTCTTCCAGGAGCGCATGGAGGGGTTCAAGGGCCCGATGGCGTGCTCGATCCTCAGCCAGGAATTCTATGAGGCCGACCCGAGCCGGGATTTTGCCCGGGGCTACGGTCTCTATAGCGGCCGATTCACCACGCCCATGACCTATGCGCTCGGCGGCTACGGCATCGACAATCCGATTGCGTGGGGAGCCGAGCACCGACGACTCTTCGACGAGATCTATCCCTATTGCGCCGGCCTTACCGTGGTGACCGAAGATCTGCCCGAGGAGAGCAACGCCGTCACCCTCGATCCTGACCTTACCGACAGCGATGGCATTCCCGCCCCCAAAATCACCTACAGGGTCAGCGAGAACACCTGGAAGATGATCGCCCATGGTGAGGACCGCGCCGAAGAGGCCTTGCTGGCCGCCGGCGCCAAGCAGATTCTCGGCAAGGGGGTCAAGAAGGTCTGGTGGCGTGCCGGCTGGCATCAGATGGGCACCTGCCGCATGGGCGACAATCCCGAGCGCTCGGTGGTCAATGGTTGGGGCCGCGCCCATGACGTCAAGAACCTCTTCATCGTCGACGGGAGCGTTTTTGTCACCTCGGGCGCCGTGAACCCCACCTCGACTATCCAGGCCTTGGCGCTCTTCATCGGCGACAGTATCAAGAAGAACATCGCCAACCTCTTCGACTGACTCCGACCGCCTTGAAGGAGTGTCCATGAAGATCACCAACGTTACCAGCCACGTCCTGCACTATGACCTGCCGGAAGAGCTTGGCTACTCGCAGCAATACTACGCCAAGCGTACGGCCCATCTGGTCGAGGTGGAGACCGATGAGGGCGTCATCGGCTGGGGCGAATGTTTCGGCCCCGGCAATGTCGCAATCGCCAACAAGGGCATCGTCGAAAAGGTGATCCGACCCCTGGTGGTCGGTGACGACCCGCTCGATCGGGATGCCATCTGGCACAGGGTCTACAATCTGATGCGCGATCATGGCCAGAAGGGCATGCCGCTACAGGCGCTTTCCGGCGTCGACATCGCGCTTTGGGACATCGCCGGCAAGGTCGCGGGGATGCCCCTCCACAAGCTCATCGGCGGCGCGCATCGCAATACCGTACCGGCCTATGGTTACGGCATGATGCTGAAACGGGAGGATGTCGACTCCATGGCTGCGCGCTTCGAAAATGAAGCCGCGGCGATCAAGGAGATGGGCTTCAAAGCCACAAAGATGAAGATCGGTATCGGCCCCAGGGAGGATGTCAAGCTTGCCGAAGCCGTGCGCAGGGGCGTAGGTGACGACTTCCGCTTCATGGCCGATGCCAACCATGCCTACACCACGAAGGACGCCTTCTATGTGGGCCGCGCGCTCGGCGAGCTCGGCGCCTATTGGTTCGAAGAGCCGGTGGCGCCCGAAGATCATGATGGCTACCGGGAGCTACGCGGCAGGCTTGACGTGAACATCTCGGGCGGTGAGGCCGAGTTCAATCGCTGGGGCTGGCGCGCGCTTCTGGAGAGTCGAGGCCTCGACATCGCTCAGCCCGAGGTCTGCGCGCTCGGCGGCATCAGCGAATACCTGCGCGTGCTGGCACTGTGCCACGCTCACTTCACGCCCGTGATCAACCACGTCTGGGGCTCGGCGATCGCGGTCGCCACGAACCTCCACCTCCTCGCCGCCATGCCCCCCATCCCGGGCGGTCTCCACCCCTGGGAGCCGATGCTGGAATTCGATACGACGGACAACAAGTTCCGTGATCAACTCCTCACCGAACCGCTCGATATCCAGCGTCAGGTTTCCGAGAACGATGGTCGTGCCAGGGTCCCGACCGACCCCGGTCTCGGTGTCGATCCGGACAGGGCGTTCATCAAGCGCTTTTCGATCGACCTATAGGAAGACCATTTCAGGAAAGTTGGTCTTCCACGGTAGAGTGAACCCTTTGTGAAGTGTGTGTGCGGAGAGATACAGAAAGGTCCAACCGTGCGCAAAGTTTGCAAACTTGAATTAAACGCGCTGACGAACTAGGCCTCTGAAGGAATTTGTAAGAAACTGAGAAACACAGCGCTTTTACTGTCTGTCGCCCCCTTGATGGACCGGGCCTAAAGGTTTTGTCTTTCGATCGGCTAGAGGGCGGCGTGTACAGTATGTCTGCAAGGAGAGACCAAAGTAAATCCAGCTACTCCCAACTTCATCCAGCTGGCCACGTTCCTACAAGCTCAGAAACAGTTGAGTTACGGGGGATTGTTCGGAAGGGTAAGCAGACGGCCTGACGGATGGCGTGGCTGGCTTCCACGTCAACGATGATGGTTTCGTCGGTGTCGATCAGGTAATTGTTGGCCAAGACGAAGAAAGCTGGTCGCCTGAGCGGTGGGGTCGAAGGGCGAGACGAACCTCGGTTGCTTGTCACTCGTCGCTCCAAGGGCGGCATCGTCCAGTGTGGCCAAATAGCCCCTGACCGCCAGCGGCGCGTCGGTGGAGATTTCTTCAATCGATCACTCATCGGCAGGCGCAGAACGCTGCTTGTTGGCATTGGTCCAAATGAGGCTGGCGTCGACGGCGAAGCTGTCGCCGCCGATCAACCCTTCGTCGAGACAGCGCTCGGTCACCTTCTCGAGCACACGGCGTAGGAGGTTGCCTTCCAGGAACCAGCTTTTTCGGTTCAGCGGGAAAGTCGAGCGATCCGGCACCATTCCGTCCAGCCCAAGATCACGGAACCCCAGCGGTGAGCGATCAAACATCTGATTTCGCGACCTCATCAACAAAATCAGCGCACAGCGGATTAGCAAGAGTGAATTCCAAATTCGCCACTTTACCTTTTCTGGATTGAAAATTTCTGCATAAGTTCAGACTCACCTCATATATCGATTGTCACTCAGCAGCGAAAATTCTGATAGTATAGATATGACATTTATCCCAAGAACAAGGTTAGTCTATTTTTGTTTTTGATTTTTGGGTTCTTGTCGGATACAAAAATACCCCTAGATTTTATGAAGGGACAGTTTGATGATTCCGGATTTGCAAATTTGGGAAGAGAAATACGCTAACCCGCGCGAACCGCGCCGTTTGCTGGCCTGCGACGGTGGTGGGATCCGCGGCATAATGACAATTGAGATTTTGGCGGAGATCGAACGCCAACTTGCCCAGGCTACGGGGCAAGGAGAGACCTTTCGCCTTGGCGACTACTTTGACTACATCGCCGGTACGAGTACCGGCGCCATTATCGCCACCGGCCTTACTGTGGGAATGTCTATTGCAGAACTCCGGGACTTCTATGTCGGCGCAGGACCTGCAATGTTCGAATCCCGTTGGCTTCTGAACCGGGCCCGGGCGCTGTACAAGGCAGACCCGTTACGCGAAAAGCTGCAAGAGGTGCTGTGGGACAGTGAGAACCGCAAGGAACGCACCTTGGGCGCCGAAGACCTGCGTTGTCTGTTGCTGATCGTCGCACGGAATGCGACTACCGATTCTCCATGGCCGCTTACAAACAACCCGCTGGCCAAATATAACGCCCGCTCCCGCTACAATTGCAATCTCAATATACCGCTATGGGAGCTGGTGAGAGCCAGCACGGCAGCGCCAATTTATTTTCCGCCGGAGGAGCTGCAGTGGAGTGAAAACCAAACCTTTACATTCGTCGATGGCGGTGTAACGCCGTACAACAACCCGGCTTTTCTGCTGTACCGCATGGCGACTGCGCCGCAGTATCGCCTGAACTGGGAAAGCGGTGAAGACAAGATGATGCTGGTTTCCGTAGGCACTGGCGCCGCGGATGCAATCGACCTCGAACTCGATGAAGCGGGCCGCAATGCCGTCAGCCAGCTGGCCGGCCTTCCGGGCATTCTGATGGGCGGCTCTGCAGTTGACCAGGATATCAACTGCCGAGTGGTTGGGCGATGCGTCGCCGGGCACACCATCGACCGCGAACTGGGCGATATGATCCCGCGCATAGGAGATCCGGTTGACGGCGGAGTAAAACCGCTTGGGGAGGGAGAGGGAAGAGCATTTCTCTATGCCCGCTACAATCCGGATCTCAGCCGGGGCGGGCTCGACGAATTGGGGCTTATGGATGTCGAGCCGAAGGCCGTCCAGGCTCTCGATAAGGTGGACAAAATCAAGGACATGCAAAACGTCGGACGGACTTATGCAGAAAAGTTCGTCGATATGTCAGTGTTCGGAAAGATCCTGGAGGCATAGCGGCATGCGCTCATTCATTATCCGGCCCTTTGGCACGAAGAAAACAGGTTCGGGATCTGAGATCAATTTTGACATCGTTGAGGAGAAGCTCATTTCCCCTGCCCTGGAGGCAAGTGGATTGGAGGGCCGGACCACGATCGAGATCATATCGCAAGGCAATATCCGGGAAGGGATGTTCGAACGGCTGCTCACCGCCGACTTCATCATTGCAGACATCACCATCCACAATGCCAACGTGTTCTACGAACTAGGCATCAGACATGCCATGCGCGAGAAGCGCACCTTTCTGTTGCGCGGCAGCTGCGCCTCTGGCGAAGGGGCGAATGACGAGGTTCCTTTCGATCTCAAGACTGACCGGTATTTCACCTACGACGTGAACGCGCCTGAATCGGCACTTGACCAGCTGGCCGCTAGGATCAAGGCAACGCTGGCAGCAGAAAGTGCCGACAGCCCGGTGTTTCAGATGCTGCCGGCAATGGTGCCGCAGGATCCAAAGGATTTTATCGCCGTTCCGCGCCTTTTCGGTGAGGCGGTGGAACGGTTTCGCAAACAGGGCCGGATCGCCGACCTTTCCCTAACGTCCCTGGAGGTACAAAAGTTTCAGCCACACTGGGGTCAAACGGGTCTCCGTCAAGTGGCGGAAGCCCTGTTCAGCTGCAAGGCCTTTGAGGCGGCCGCTGAGGTATGGGAAGTGGTTCGAAAGTTCGATACTGATGATGCGGTCGCAAATCTCCGACTCGGTACAAGTTATGAGAAACTTGGGAACCGTATTCGGTCGGACGAAGCGCTCACGCGCATGAATGATGTGGCGAACCTGTCAGCAGATCTGCGCGCTGAGCAATTGGCCCTGATGGGTAGCAATGCCAAGAGCGACTGGATCGACGACTGGCAGGAAATCGAGGACCTCGGCGAGGCCCAGATGGAAGCCCTTGAATCCGCTTTTCTCGAGGCCGCTGCAGACTATTACCATCGCGCTTACCAGCAGGATTTGAACCACTTCTACTCCGGCTTCAACGCACTGGCGCTGTTCGCGATCAAGAGGGAACTGGCCAAAGTTCAGGCAGAGGCATGGAAAGATCAGTTCGAGACCGAGGAGGATGCCGAGACGGCTTTAAAAAAGCTCGAAATGAAGTGCGCTGCTCTGGAAGCGGCGGTTGGGATGTCGATAGAGGCTTCCCTGGCCAGGGATGGGGAGGAACCCGACAAATGGACTCTAGCAACGGCCGCCGACTTCGCTCTGCTGACAAGTCGCAGCCCTGGTTTCGTTGCGAAAAAGTATCGGAAAGCCCTGGTCGGCGCGGACCGGCAGATGTGCGACTCCATTTTGCGCCAGATCACCATCTACACTCGTCTGGGACTGTTCGGCGAAGTTGCCACGCGTGCTGAGTCTGAAGTTGACGGTACCGCGCCACCACTGGCAGGTGTTCAGGAGCAGTCGCACCGGGTCCTTGTCTTCACGGGCCATCGTGCAGACGCGGAAGGCCGGGAAACGCCGCGTTTCCCGAACACCGAGCCCGCCATACTCTCTGCCAAACAGATGATCATGCAAGCGGTCCGAACGGAGAAGGAGCGTTCCGATGCGCCGCTGGTCGGCGTCGCTGGCGGGGCGAGCGGTGGCGACCTTCTGTTTCATGAGGTCTGCGACGAACTGGAAATTCCGACCTGGCTTCTGCTGGCGGTCCCCGAGGACAAGTACCGCACCGCATCGGTCGCGGATGGCGGAGGCGAATGGATTAGAAAGTTCAATCAGTTGTTTGGAAATCGCAAGGACAAGAAGAGAATCCTGGTTCTTCAGGAAGAAGAGGAGCTGCCACTTTGGCTTGAGGGCAACGAGGGATACAATGTCTGGCAACGCAACAACCTTTGGACCCTCTTGTTCGGCCTCGGTCACGGTTCGGCCCATGCCAGCTTAATTGCGCTTTGGAGTGGAGAGCAGGGCGATGGATTTGGCGGCACCAAGGATATGATTGCATTGGCAAAAAGCCATGGTATTCGAACTGAGATCTTACCAGCAACCGATCTGTTAGCGGCTAGTGGCGCGGCTTGAATTTTTGTGGTTCCACATGGAAAGTCTCGCAAGTGGCCGAGGTGGCGGCATCCACATCCCTCCGTATGGTACGACGCGAGTACGCTGACGAGTAAGCTTCAGCAGGTTGGCGATTCTTGCCCACTGCCGCCAATCATTTGACCTGCTCTCTTTGGGTGCTACGCCTTGTGCTCTTACCCGGGGAGCGGACGGTCTGCCTCCGCTGAGATGGGCACATGTGAACCAGCTTCCGAACTCACAGTTCTAAGCAGGTTGGCGCTGGCGCGTTTCAGATTTAGGTGGAAGCATGCCCGGGGGTCTTGAAGTAGTTGGCGCATTCCTCGGGTTTGAAGGTGCCCATGAGTGGGCCGAGTTCGTGCCAGTGATTTTCGCGCAAAAAGAAAGGCCCAAACCGTGTTGTGCGAGACCACAACACCACGCGCTGCAAGTTCGTCCTTAAGCCCATGCAGCGTCAGATGTGGTACCTGGCGCAGGCGCTCTACGATAAACTCACGATGTGCCTCGAGGATCGCCCGACGATGTCCACCCTTCTTGCCTGGAGACACGCCACCGGTCCGACGAAAACGCTGCGACCACTTCACAACCGTCGAAACCGCCACCTCGTGCCGTGAGGCCACCGTACGGCAGCTCTCACCAGCCTCGATCGCTGAAACAACATGCTTTCGAAGATCGTTCGAATAGGGTCTCAAGATAGCTGGCCTCTACTGTAACCAGCGTGAATCACATCTCACGGCTCTTGGGAAACCCTATTCGATTCTATCAGCGAGGGAACCGCTCCAGTCGCTGCCAGGAATCTCGGATTATTGGATTCGCAGCTCATTCGTTTCGGTCGAACGTCACGGACAACCGGAAGTGTCTAACATAATCGTGCTTCCAGTGTCTGACATGAGCGCAGACGAGCTTCGCGCGCCGTGTGCGAGCCGTGTCAAACCTATCGAGCAGAGCCCAGCGGAGCGTCTCAAATTGAGTCCCGATGATTTTATGAGACGAAGACCTGTGCGCGTCCCAGGCCTCGACATTTGAACTATGAGATGCCTCACCCGGGACCGCGACACACAATGTGGCGCAGGTCGACGGACCTGGATAGGCCTTCAGGTGCCTCCTGATCCAGAACTTTGCAATTTCGGAGGAGAATGCCGACGGTTGAATGGGAAATGCTGGGCGTCCGGCCGCGACTTCGTCAATCGCCTCGCCAACGCGTAGCGCAACTTCGTCGGCACGGACAAACGCATCAGGATCGCACGGTGGGGTATCGCTGCCGATACCGATGCTGGGTTGGAGCCGTAAAGCGGCTGAAATTTCTGCCCCAGAGACCGGCAGAGTCATCGCGATCAGCCCTGCGAAGGATAAAGTCACTGCAGCCAGGTCCAAAAGTCGAGCACGCGGCCTAAAACAGGAAATGAAGAACCGGATCCGTCGGCTTCGGAAACTTGCGAATTCCATCATCATCTCAGCATGCTCTAAGTACCGTCTTTTTCAATTGTGTAATCCGAAAGCGCTCAACAGATCCTGCAAGAGCGAAAGCGATCCGCGCCGGTCGCAGGGCGCCAGGAGGCTCGGTGCGCCCGCGAGCACCGTGCCCGTCACATCGTTGGCGCTTAGGTTCGAGACATTGATTTCATTGAGGTGCTCGCACGCGATCTTAACCTGGTCCCCAATCTCTACCGCTTTCGCGATGGGCTCGTAGTGCTGAGGAACCTCCCAAACGACGGCCAAGCCGTCGCCCCCTGCGGTCAGCAGCCGCTTTCCGTCATGCGAAAACTTGACCTGGCATATCGGGTTGGAATGCTGCCGGAGAATCGACAGAAGCGCACCCGAACGTGTGTCCCAGACGCGCGCCGTTTGATCCTCCGACGCGGTAGCAACCAGTGTGCCGCTCGGTGAGAACGCGGCGTGGCACACGGGCCCACTGTGTCCGATCAGCATGTGTCGCAGCTTACCCGTTCCGACCTCCCAAAGTAGAGTATGGTTGTCGCTGCCAGCCGTCGCCAAGGTTTTGCCGTCTGGAGCGAAGGCCGCATGAACCACTGGCTGGTCATGACCTTCAAGCGTCGCAGCACGTTGCCAACTCCGGGTATTCCAAAGATATGCACGATGGTTATCGGAGGAAACAGCCAAGATGCTGCCGTCCGGTGAAAATGTGGCATGGCGTACCAGCCGCTTTTCCGCACCTTCGGGATCCAGATCAAGCCTTTTTTGTTGAGTTCCGGATTTGGTTTCCCAAATCCTCGCTGTACCGTCCCAGGATGTTGTGACAATCGTTTCCCCGTCCGGCGAAAAAGCGGCATGCCAGACCATACCCGCGTGTCCCTCGAGCCTTGCAGCCGGCGCCCAGCTGTCTGTACTCCAAACGACACCCATGCCGTCCCGTGAAACGGTGACTAGGTGCCTTCCATCACGGGAGAACGTGGAACTCGTTACGGCGTCCGTATGGCCGCGCAAGACTGCTACTTCTTTCCATACGTTCGCATCCCAAACAATTGCAGTACCGTCCGCCGAGGATGTCACCAGAGACTCTTGGTCAGGAGCATAACCTGCGTGCAAGACCTCACCGAAATGTGCGGTCAAATGTTTTAGTTGAGAGCCGTCGGCCATGTCCCAAACAATGGCGCTGCCATCATCGGACGCCGTCACAACCGAGTCGTCGGCAGGTGAGAATTCGGCATGGACGATCCTGTCCTTGTGACCCGACAAAATGCGCTGCCACACGGGTTTCCAAATCTTGGCGGTGCCATCGTATGAGGCAGTGATGACAGCTTTCCCATCAAAAGCGAAGACGGCGTCACGGACGGGAGCCGTGTGACCCAGAAAACTATGCAACCGCCTACCCGAATTCGAGTCCCAAGCAATCGCCGTGCCATCATTCGACACCGTCATAAGCGCCTTTCCGTCCGGCGCATATGCACCTCTGACAACCGGTTGCTGATGCCCCCGGAACACGTGCTGCAGCTTGGCGCTCTGCACTGTCCATGCTATTGCCGTGTTGTCCGCGGACGTGGTGACCAGTGTTTTGCCGTCAGGGGAGAACAGGGCGTGCCAGATACCGCCAGAGTGCCCTTCCAATCTACTGGGCTGCCACGTCTTTGTGTCCCAGAGAATCGCTGTAGTATCGAGCGAAGCGGTGGCTAGATGAGCACTATCCGGTGTAAAGGCGGCATATCGAATAGCATGCGCGTGGCCTTCAAGGGTTCTCTCTCTCTGGAAAGTTTTTGTGTTCCATACGATAGCTTTGCTGTCGTCGGATGTCGTGACAAGTAGCTTGCTGTCGGGCGAAAAAGCGACGTGATGGAGCTGCCCGGCGTGATCTCGAATGTGTTTTGCAATACTCCAGTCATTCGTGCGCCAAACAATTGCCGTTCTATCCCAAGATGCGGTCGCAATGAAATTTCCATCCGGTGATAAGGAAATGAACCGAATCCGATCGTCGTGACCACGAAGTGCCGCGACGGTCTGGAGGCTATCAATGTCCCAAACAATGGCTGTGTTGTCGGCGGATCCTGTTACTAGTAACTTCCCGTCCGGCGAAAACGTAACATGCGTAACGTCGCTATTGTGCTCATTAAGACGCTTTATCAGCCTTTCGCTCTCGGCGTCCCAGACACTCGCGCTACTGTCATCCGAAGCTGAAGCGATCAGGCGGCCGTCCGGGGACACGGCCAGGTACTGAATGGCACCTTGGTGACCGTCGAGGTGCTCTCTCAGTCGGACATTGTAGAACGCGCGCAACAATTGGTGGTGCGCCTTAACACTATAGGGTTTTATGAGCTCGGTTGGTTGCGGTAGTCCCGCAAGCGCCCACAACATAGATGTAGTGTGCCGCTTCCCATCGTTCGCCTGCAGTGCCTGCTCTCCAAGTTGTTGGGACACGCTGCGGGCATTTTCCATCGCAAACAGATAGGCACTTACAGTGAGAACGCTCACGAGCAGGCAGGAAGCAAATCCCTGTAGCGTGAGGTTTTGAATAAACCGCCTCTGCTCGCGCTTCCACATGGCATCGAACGAAATTTTGAGGAGGCCGGAAACAACCCTCGCGAATGCCATCCGGGAGGGCTGATTGCGAACGTCGATGCCTATCGGTGGCTGCGGGCAATCTGTTATCTCGCCTTCCGGCGTCACCTCAAACTTTAGGGCCTGGGGAAAACACTCTCGGTCGGCGTCGTCGCTGTTGGGTTGCCCGGCTACGATGACCGCGAATATGTTGTCCTCCCGTCCGGTGGTCTTGAAATGAATGATCTCTCTGTTCACCCATTTAGAGGAGGCTGCAGCGGGGCTGCATATCACAATCAGGTTTTCTGTGTCTTCGATTGTTCCGCGCAGGGCCGACCCCAGATCCGATGCTGCGCCGAGTTCATCCTCATCTCGAAAGAAGCGTCCGAGTTTCCTCTTTTCACCGATCTCTAGTCGAATGCGATCCGGCATGATAAGGCCTTTAGGGATCTTGTAGGACTCGAGCTTGCGGTGCAGCCGAGCGGCGTGCCGTATGTCTTTACGGGAGTAGCTAATGAACCCTCGGTAACGATACTTCGCAGGAGAGTTCGGTTTTGAAAATTTTTGGCGCATCGTTTCTGAGCGCACTCATGAGATTTTCAAACTTAGTCTACCATACAATCTCTATCGAAGAATGCAAATTAGATTCGTGCAGTCTTACGTATGAAATCGAAGATGAGCTCGCATATGCACTTGTCAAATATTCAGGTTCTTAAGAGAATTCGTTTGAAAGATGCCGAAACCGTCGAAATGTGACTGATCGAGCGGCGTTCTGTCCGCTGTCGGCGGGTAGGAATATGCGCATGCGTCCATCGGTCCGGATTTGGCCGACGGGCAATTGCGCCACTTAGCTCCTGACCGAGCGAACCTGGAGAGCCGGCCGTAGTGAACTCCAAGTCGGACTGTTAGATCGGTATGGTTGAGTGAATCGGGAACGAACAACCTAGTCGGCCGTTTTGCGGTTTGATATATTCAGCCATCAAATTGGCTGCTATGTACACAACTTGTACACTGGGCGACAGGAATACGGTTTTTTGATCACGGAATCGCCGGTTTCGGGGCACAAGTTTTGTATCGCCCCCATGATGGATTGGACCGACCGCCATTGCCGCGTCTTCCTGCGGCTGATCACGCGCCGGGCGCTGCTTTACACGGAGATGATCCCCACCGGCGCGATCCTGCACGGCGACCGGGAGCGGTTCCTGGGCTTCGATCCGAGCGAGAAGCCCTTGGCGCTGCAGCTCGGTGGGGCCGCGCCCTCGGAGCTGGCGGCCTGCGCCCGCCACGCGGCCGAGCGCGGCTACGACGAGGTCAACCTGAACGTGGGCTGCCCCAGCGACCGGGTCCAGAACGCGCGCTTCGGGGCCTGCCTCATGGCCGAGCCGGAGCTGGTCGCCCGCTGCGTCAGCGCCATGATCGACGCCTGTTCTCTGCCGGTCACGGTCAAGACCCGGATCGGGATCGACGAGCGGGACAGCTACGAGGAACTGGCCGGTTTCGTCGGGACCCTGCGCGCGGCCGGCTGTCGCAGCTTCACCATCCATGCCCGCAAAGCCTGGCTCAAGGGTCTGAGCCCCAAGCAGAACCGCGAGATCCCTCCGCTCCACTATGACCGGGTGTTCCGCCTGAAGCAGGACTTCCCGGACCTCGAGTTCGTGCTCAACGGCGGCGTCACCTCCCTGGAGGCAGCGGCCGACCACCTGACCCGGGTGGACGGCGTGATGATCGGACGCGCCGCCTATCAGAACCCCTTTCTGCTGGCCGATGTGGATCGCCGCTTCTTCGCCGACTCGCGCCCACCTCGCGGCCGGGAAGAGGTGGTCGAGGCTCTGCTGTCTTACGCCGAGACCCAGCTAGCCCGGGGCGTGCCGGTCAAGAGCATCACACGCCACGTGCTGGGCCTCTTCAACGGATTACCGGGCGCGCGCCGCTGGCGGCGGAGCCTGAGCGAGGAAGCGCATCGGCCGGGAGCGGGGCCTGAGGTACTGCGCGAGGCCCTGGCGGCCAGGACCCGGAGGATCGCGGCTTAAGGTCTCGGGACCCTATTGCCCGCGGGTCGGCGGATAAGGATTGGACGAGAAGAGGCTGCCGATCGGCGTGGAGTAGTAGAGCGTGGCAATCTCGGTCCCGGGATTGCGGTCGCCGATGCCCGCATTGGATATGTGCGAGATCGCGATCCCCAGGCGGGAGCGGTCCTCGAACTGATAGGCGACCTCGATTTGCGAGCGGAACTCCCAGACGCTGCCCAGGTCGATGCCGTCGCCGTCGTGATAGGCCCCCGCGCCGAAGCTCGGCGTGACCACGATGCGGTCGCCGAGATGGAGGTCCGCCAGGACACCGACCAGGCCGTAGACCGCCCCATCCGATGTGGCCTCGACACCCGCCCAGGGCTTGAAGACCCACAGCCCATCCCCGTGCCGATACTCCAGCCGAAAGTCCGCGGCCAAGTCCGATTTTTGGATCACGTCCAGAGCGCCGACTCCCAGCGACAGCAGATTCGGATCCGTCTCGCCGTCCTCGGCTAGGCTCGATAGTGGCTGCAGGAGGTAGGCGACCAGCAGTCCCAGTAGAGCTCTTCTCATCGTATCCCCCGGTGAAGAAGCTTCGTTCGAGAGACGTGGATCTATCGTGCTTTGGGGACTCTGTCCAGGCGAACTGGTTAAGGGGTTCGGGTATCGCCGCGGTCAGGTTACGGTGACGCAGGTGCAGGGGGCCAGTTCCGCGACTTCTCGCGATGTGCTGCCCATCAGCAGGCCCTTGATCCTGCCGGTGCCGCGGCGACCCATGATCACCATATCCGCCTCGCCGTCCTTGGCGGCAGCCAGGATGACCTCGGCCGGCTGGCCCTTCACGGAGTAGCAGTCCGGTGTCTCGACACCTTTGCGCCGGGCGCGGTCCCGAGCTTCCCGGAAAAGACCCTCGACCACGATCTCATAGTAGAGATAGCGGTCCGAGCTGGTGATATGCTCGGCTTCGGCGAAGCAGTGAAGCTCCTTGGGCAGGGTCGAGTCGGGCACGACGTGAAGGATCTGAAGCCGAGCCTGGTACTTTTCAGTCAGATCACAGGCGAGATCCAGAGCCTTCCAAGCTTCCTCTGAACCATCGATCGCGGCCAGGATCTTCTCGACCATCGGACTCCTTGCTCCTTTCGCACATGACTTGCGGTGTCGTCGGGAGCAGCGTGGGGCCTTCCGAGCCGAACCTCATTGATTCAGGTCAAGAGTGGACTGTCAGGACGAAGTGGCGGCGGACCAGGCAGGGTCGAGAAACTGCTGAAACTCGATCACGTAGCCGTTGGGGTCTTGCGCGAAGAAGCAATAGATGTTGAAGGCCTCCAAGGTCCGCGGCGGCCCCTGGGTCTTGATGCCGGCCGCTATCAATCGCTCGTACCAGCGATCGACCTCATCGCTGACGATGGAAATCATCGATCCGCGGGGCTCGACCTCTCGTCCCTCGAAGGCACGGCAGACACCGATGAAGGCGTCTCGGCCGGCTCTGAAAATGCGGGCCGGGCCTTGATCCATCACCTGCGGTAGGCCGAGCACATCTCCATAGAAGCGGCTGGTCTCTACCAAATCCTCGCAATAGACCCAGGTGATCTGCTGGCTAATAGCCGCTTGTGTCGTCACGTCTGGCCTCCCGAAAGGTCCACAAAACCCGAAGCGGGATCATAGCCCCTTCACGGCTTGCCACGCGATGGGCTCTCGCCGGGAATTGCCAGTTGGGAGAGGAACACCTGTGTCGACATGGCGAGCGGCGCGCCGCCCAGGGCAGCATCGGCAAGGGGGGCCGACAGCCATTTGGCAGTGCCCAGGGATCCGGCCAGGCCGGTCGCGCCGGTCTTGATGTGCATGGGGGCGGAGAGCCAGCCGGACCGCCCGGACGGCACGCCGGCGGACCCGGGGCCATCACCTTCCAGCCCGAGCGCGGCGGCAAGGCTCTTGGGCATGTCCGGGGCGGCGTCGAACTTCGCCGTGAAACGGTCGTAGATCTCCTCGTAAAACGTTGTCTCAGGAAAGTTATTGGAAGAGCGTCATTGAATTATGAAGAACTCTTTTGGTAGAAGTCTAAGGTGTAATTAATTATCGACCTATTACGTATGTATACGATGATGTAGAAAGGTGTATCGTACCCACCAACGCCAACAGAGTTAGTATGTGGTTACACTACCTTACGTACACCCAGTGGTCGATGCTATGAGATTATTAGCACCAATGAAACGTCAACTAGACGTGCCAATTATCATAGGCAATAATTACAACATTTTAGTAAGCGTCGGAAGTCGGAGTATTAATCAAGTATCAGAGAATCCTTAAGTAAATCAGTTAACTCTGGTAAACAAAATGTTGTTGTAGTTGATGTAGTGATTGTAAAGGATGACAAGTGCAAACGACAGTTTTGGAAATTAGCCACAATAGAGGAGCTTATTACTGGTCGGGATGGTAATGTGCGCGCAGCCAAAGTAATAGTTCCTAATGAAAAAGGAACGTCTTAACTGACGCGTCATTTGAAACATCTTGTACCTGTAGAGGTATCTGGTGTATGCGATGTAAATAGTTCAGCAGAGGTGTCCGATTCAGCTGAAAAGGTTGATGTTGTTAGTACAAATTGCGCAAGCAATAATAGACCACGTCGCACCGCTGCAATTATTCACGAGCTTAGACGAAAGGACAATATTACATAAATATGGACATTATCAAGTTTTATATTTTGTAGAGAAAACTATCATGTTGTATTCAGATTGTAATCGTATCTTAAAGTTATATATCGTTGACTATTTCGTAGATCAACCCGGGGGAGTATGTTAGAAGGGCTAGTCCCAGACCTCTCGGATCCAAGTCATTACGTCAGTAAATTGTAGGCGTAGTCAGTCGTTAGTTCTCGCGTGAACAGCATGGATATATAGTCATCGAAGCAGGAAACGGTTGGCATCATTTGTCAATTTAAGTATATACTTTAGTCAAGGTTTATTATGATATTATTATCTTAAGGATTTAGTGCAGAAAGGAAGAGGTGGAAAATCAAATTCCCAACTTTTTTGTTCTTCTTCACATTCTCGTGTTGTCTCTTCGCAACAGTCTTCATTACTTTTCTGTTGACTCCACTCCGTTACACATTATCCTATTGTTGTCTTCAATTCAATCTTCCATCAGTATCCATAAGTATGTACTAGCTTGTTATTTAAGAAAGTAAGTGGGGTAGAACGTTTGTAGAAGAGTTTAAGGTATTGCCTATGAGGTCTGGCCTCTCCTAGCGGAGGAAGCCTTGAAAACTATTCACTCTTGAATATTTTTAATTTCTTATGCTTCTGATACTAGAGTTTCCTTTATCGATCCCCATTAATAACCTTCCACGTTCTGTATAGTATTTTTTAATATGTCTAGTGGTGATTTTACTAAGCGTTCCAGCTTCGAGTGGGTGTGTAACGATGTCCCTCACGAAAAATTGACTGCCTAACTCGAGCAAAGTCTCAGCACAGTCAACAAAAAAAGGAGAAAGATGGCTTTTGTCATTTAATGTTACCAAGACACAAATGCCATTCCATAATAGATCTCTTGAGTCTTTAAATATATCCATACTTTTATCATGTGTTTAAAGAAGTAGTTATCACTCAACTTTCTTAATAATTTGTTTACATCATAGTTGGACATGAACTAGCTTTGATGGGTATGGCTAAGTTCAACAAGGATCTCTGTAAAGTACTGTCAGGAAACGCCAATTTTAATCTATTGCTGCGTTCACACCAAAGCTTAAAACGGTTTCGACATTCGTTGTTGCTTTTAAAACAGCTCCTATCGGCCAGAACCGTATCGGAAGTGGTTCTACAACCGTTGTAGTTTAAATTGGTAATAGATGTGGATTCGAAATAGTTTAAAGGAAAGCCTAGGTGTGGTATTGTCAAAATGTGTAAAATCTGGGGGTGGGTCAAAGCATAACAGCAGTTTCTCACCAAAATCATACCTGTAATGTTGGCTTTTGATTAGTAAATTAGGTAAGTTAAGCGCAGCTTTAAAAAGACAACAAATCCAGCACTACCATACAAAGACTTTCACAAACCGTACGATTCGTCGACGAGCATGAGCTTAACTCCTATTTCCTATTAATTTTCCTTTGAATTAATTATTGCCTTATAAATAAAAACTGAAAGGTGATGTAGTTTTGTCTCATGGCGTATAGTACTCTGGTTTCTCCTGTGGTCGACCTTGTCGTAGCTCCAAGTGGTGATGTTGCTGCCCTGGACGAGCTACCAGTTTAGGATCCTCAGATCACCTTCAACCAAGCGTTAGGTCACCAGCGGCCGTCCCCAGGT
>JAAAKM020000498.1:16910274-16934179 GCA_010016025.2 Alatinidae sp. Z8VKAUB7J3
TCTTAGGCCTAGTGGAGAATGCTGATGTGTCGGGAATTTGGTTGTCAGAGCCACAACCGTCCACAGAGGAGACATTCCATACCCAACAAAATCGGAAGATGGAATCTCAACAGATCCAGAAAAAGTCAAATTCATTCAAGAATGACCGACCCCACAAAGTATCAGTGAAGCTAGGAGTTTCTATGGCTTATGCAGTTATTACAGAAAATTCATTCAAAATTTCTCAGAATTTGGAAAACCTATTAGTAGATTTAGCAAAAAGAATGCTGTATTTCACCGGACAGATAAATGTGAGTCAAGTTTTAATGAACTAAAGCTTCAACTAACTTCAGCTCCTGTGTCAGCCTATCCGAGGGACGATGGGGAGTTTATCTTGTATACAGAACCATCTATGTTTGCAATGGGATGTGTGCTTCAGCAGATGCAAGATAGCGAAAAAAAAGTAATCGCCTATGCCAGCAAGACTTGTTCAAAGCCCAAGCAGAACTATTGTGTCACACGTAAGGAACTTTGCGCCGTGGTTTATTTCGTGGATCATTTCAAGCCGTATCTCTACGGTAAAAGATTCAGACTCCGATCAGATCATGGCCCATTGCAGTTGCTGCTGAAATTTAAAAATCAGGAGGAAGCATTGGCACGCTGGATCGAGCGGCTCCAGGAATTTAATTTTAAAATTGAGCACAGGGCAGGACGAATGCATCAAAATGCTGATAGTGTGTCTAGACGACCTTGCAGACAGTGCGGCAGAAGTGAAGTCCCAAAGATCGCACAAGTGAAAACTGCGGCGTGTAGATTCGAGTCTACGGACGGGAGAACACAGTTGAAAAAGATGCAGATGGAAGATAACGATTTGAAGTTGATCTATGTGTCCGTTGAAAGAGGTCAACGCCCTACACCGGAGGAAATAGACCAACAACCAGGAAACGCTAAAGTATTATGGACACAATGGCTACAGCTCAAAATTTTAGATGGTGCTTTAGTTCGCAGATGGGAAGATGACAGCGGCGAGACAAAACATTACCAGATACTGGTACCCAGCCAGATGAAGGCCAAGATCCTGGAAGAAGCTCATTCAAGTAAGATCGCTTGTCATCCAGGATACCAGAAGACCTTACACACAATTCGCGAAGAGTTTTACTTGGTGGGAATTAACGCTGATGTTCGTTGTATGTCAGAGCATGTACCAAATGTGCTCAAACAAAAGACTACTTGGAAAAACTTAGAGCTCCTCTAAAGACAGAATTTGCAACAGAACCATTAGAAATGTGCTACATGGATATTTTGCCGAACCATTTCCATTGACGAAGAGAGGGAACAGGTATACATTGGCCGTTACAGATTATTTCACCAAATTTACACAAGTATGGCCCATTCCAAATCAGACTGCAGAAACTATTTCTATTGTTTTAGTGGAGGAATTTGTTACAAAATTTAAAATACCTCAGAGTATACGCATAGAGTATACGGATCGAGGAGGAAATTTCCTAAGTACCCTTTTGGATGAAGTGTGCTAACTTATGGAAATTAAGAGAACACGTACGCCGAGTTGTCATCCCTCAGCTGACGGTCAAGTGGAGAGATTCCATTCCAATAAGTAGAATAGCATTTGAGTTATACGGAGAGTAAACATTGGACTGGTTGAAACTAGCTACCGGCAACTTTTAAAATATACCAGTGATATATATGTTAAATGAAAGACAACCAGTTTCTCTAGGATGGTGCTTTCTATTTAATTCAAAGTATCTCCGCTGAATAGTACTGCCCTTGGCGCCGTTGTCTATTAGTAGAAGAAGCTTTCTTTCCCTAAGAGCGCTGAAGGAGAAAAAAATCATCACTTGACTCCCTTGCTGTTCAATCAGCGACTTATTTTACGTGTTCTGAGGTGACGAAAACGTTGTGTTGCATTCTGATGAGAACGAAAAGCAACAAATGTTGCTATGAAAACTAAACGCAAGCACATTTCTGTCTCCTTGTTTATTTGAAAATGATTATATGTACGTGCTACTTAACGACAGCAATCCCCACAATACTTGGGCCAAGAAAATGAAAAATCACTGTTGCATTTCCCAGCGCATTATGTTTTGCTTAATTAATATTGCTTTCGTATAATACATCTGTATATTTATCTCCTCACAACGTTTCTAAGTGACAGAAGAAAAGAGGGAAGCATTGGTGATCCTCCAATACTGCAGTTTAAGAATACAGCTCAAATGCACTGAGAGATTGTAAAAAGGGCTGTTATATCCAGGTCTGCCCGCACCGCAGTTAAATTAAATGCCTGCAAGTTTCAATTTTAGGGAAGGTTTTGTTTACAGATAAGGCGTTTTTCAATAACAAGAGTGAATGCAAAGTGTTTAAATCCTTTCCTTTGCTATTTTTTTTTGCAGACAGCTCTTTCACTTCACTTCAGACTATTACTGCCACCATTGTCTGGTGAAAACGTAGAGCAAAACGAGCCCGCTGTTTGATAGAATATTCAAATGATTCTTATGTTATATAAATGACTAATTGTATTTTAAAAATAGAAATGAATGAATTTGGTTATGGTTCTTGCAATGGTCACGATTTAGCTGCTTGTGGCAAGCTGAGTCGTCATTATCGTAAGTAAAACTAGACATGGTATAAAATTATTATAAATATAAATATCGTTCAAATCAAAATATGATTGTTGTTCCTGTCTAGCATCTTTATAAACCAACCGTTGAGTTGCTTGCTAATAAATAAAGCCACATGTACCCCCTCGTAGATCTTGATGACAATAGATAAATGCATTACCTTACCAAAACTGAAGGCTTGTTTTCACTTTCTTGATCACCCCTCGCTTTGATTGCTCGCGACCAAGCTCAACCCCCAACGCTCGTCAATTGACCAATTTCCATTTTCGTCAATTCTTCCTCAATTTATTAATAGTTTCAAAATGGTAACAACTAAGCAAAAAATACCCTTGCCGTGATACAAAAATGCAACTACAGAAATACCCTAGGTGTGGTGTGGTAAGGGAGAAGCCATCAACTACAAGTGCAGCTGAGCGAAATCGATAAAAATGTTTTAGGGGAGAAAAAATGTATAGCCTTCCTGCATGACAGGCACAGCTCTAAAGTTTTATATTTCATTCATTTTAGAAAATCTAATTCCGATTCCGATTTTGCAACTGAGCAAATCATGAGCGCGAGAGATGATAGCTCCTCGCCCCATCGTAACACAATTTGCGTAAATGCATCACAAGTCCTGTCATAAAGCTCTATTGTGTGTAACAGGAACATAAATACGGGAAAACGGACATTGGAACTCGATGATTACAAAGACGAGGAAATGAATACTAAGCAATAACCTGAATGACGATTTAAATGATGGCTTACTGCAACCGTGTCCTCACGAACTGCTATCATATATTGCCTGCTCATTCACTTTCCGACACGGGTAGCTCATTAGCCTGACATGTAGAAAAATGTTCATTATAACCAATTACGTATCTTATTGCATCTTAATCGAATATTTCGAACCTGAGCTTTCGCTGTTTCCTCACATCATTTTCAAAGTGAAATTACAACGTGAAAAAAGACACGAGTTAATAAGGTAAAACTATAGGGGAGAAACAAGGGGGGGAGGGGGAATGAGGTGTTAGAAGAGAGAACGGTTTATAGAAGAAGACGTTAGATTGGGGTTTGGGTCAACTTGGCTTGCTTCTTAGCTACTTCACATATGCACAACCATTGTAAGTGTAATGTTCTTTATGCACCCATATTCTTAGTATCTAAATGAGATCAAACCAGAGTTCTGCAATTTGAAAAGATCTTGTCATGTGTTACTCTTTGGCCGTTGATCTAGTATGTCTGCAACTATGTAAAGCATATATCATTCTGTAAGTACTATGAGCCAAGTAACAGCCAGGATCTTCCTTGGGAAAATTGCTAACCAGCTCTTTAACGTTTTCCGGTAGGATGTATAGTCACCCACCTGAAAGGTCCGTTTAAGAAACCCTATTTAATCATCGTCCACAGATTCTTGCACAGGTTGCATGAACAAAGTTATGGGACACAGAGGGAAAGCTCATTTTAAAGATGTATATGCAAATGTCATCCTTTCGTCATCAATAACCATCATCATCAATAATCATAATCATCATCATCATCAGGTCGAGTTTTCTCGGGCTCGTACGAATATATCGAAGTAATCAGTACTTCCTGGTGATCTGACCATGGATTTAGAGTTTTACATAGCATCATGCATCATAATAGCTGACATTGTTTCTTCAGGTATATCATGCTAGAATAACTTCCTTCAGTTTTCCACGGTGCAGAGTGCCGAAGGCTTTTAAAAAATCAACTAACATGAGCGCTACTTTCAGATCTTTGGCTCTGATACCTTCAATTAATGTCGGAGTTGTGACGAATTGTCCGACTGTGGAACGTTTTTGCCTATAGCCATTTTGGTTTTTGCGGAGTATTTTGTCCAGCTATGGACGAAAAGGTGAGATTGAGAAGAAGGAGATTATACATTTTGGCAGAGATAGCTGTGAGTGTTACACCTCGATAGTTGGTTGTTAGACCGAGGTCACCTTTCTTAGGGAGTGCTAAAATACATTCCTTTCTTAGGGAGTGCTAAATTACATCCCTCAGTCCATCTCCCTAAGGAACCTTGTTAGTATGCGCTATTGCAAAAGTGTAGCAGTTTGTGATCATACCAATGGAATTTTATTGGTGCTTGAACACGATTCAAAATGAATTGCCTTGCAGCCATAACAGTATAGGTTTTTGCATGACTTTCAATTTTTCTTTCTAATCTGAATCACACCCTGGTGATCGTAGTTTCGAATCGAATACCAAAATTAAGATAATGACTATCCAAGAGGAACGGGGCCAGCAAATTTTGAAAAAAGTAAACTAACGCCAACAAGTATCAATTGAACGTTTCTTTGATAATCTTGATGTTGTCAGTTTGCTATCAAAATACAATACTTTGATAGAACTAGCGCGTAAATCCCTGTGGGCTCAAAAACCACTGAACAAGGCATTACTCATAATTTACAACAGATATACAGCTTTCTAATATTTGTCATCTCTGCTTGTGTCATATAATAGTCAGATTAATATTTTATTATCTGTAGCATTATGAGGGCAGAGGTATTTTACCTATATACCGTGTTGATGGTTACAAACTCCCCTTCGATCTTACATGATAGCCTTTCCCCGTTAAATTCTATTAATGTTACTGTGACTTAAACAATTTTGATGGGCAGGCTGATTGTCTCTAGGAAGTTTCGACACCCCTTTATCTGTTTCCTCCTCACATCGTCTTTAATCAAAATAACGTGATCCTAAAGCGTAAAATGGGCTAAACAACTAATTGAATACGACGTATTAAAAAGCTAAAAAGCAAATGGTGGATATTTTATTCTTAAAATTTGGACAAAATGCAACTGTTTCAACAATTGAAAACGGCCCCAAAAGCGTTGGACATGTTTTTACTTTATCCAGCACTACGTAGGGTCTACTTGTTGCTCAGCTGACCCCTAACGTTGTACTGGTGTTTGCGCAATCATCACAGATACCATTAGCCTTGTTTCTTAGTGAAGGTTTAATGCAGAAAGGAACGCATGTTAACCGCATGGAAAGAAAACCACCGTGTTGATCTTTAAAACGGAACACTGCCAGGAGATTTTAGTCAACTATGAGTGCTTTTCTTGTAGACAGCCATTGTTTGATCAAAACCTCCTTTAGCATTTCTTTTTTTGCTTACGCTTTTTAAGAGAACTGCAAACACAACAGATGCCGCAATACTTTCGTTCTCATAGTGTACGGCTAAAAAAGACCAGCCCCGCAAAACCATATGCTAATGTTGGGGAAGTGAAGTTGCAATTTTCATCAAATAGACGGGATGGAATACGATTAATAGCACAATATGTCTCAAGTATAAAGATATACTTTCGGAAAAGATAACGTGACACTTAAACTCATCCTCACTAAATAGAGGATGTTGGCTTTGAGTAGAAATGAACCATTACCGATACTAGAAATCGGTAGTAATGGTCATCATAAAAAAGCATGGGCATGTTTGGTTACTTGTAAATAATATCGAAACTGACATCGTCACCAATATTTAGCCCAATGTTTATTAAAGTATTAATTGTAAGCGTGTTAAATTAAGTTAGGAAATTGAAATAATTCTTCTTTTCTTAATATTTTTGCTATCGCTACCTTGTTCAGATGTCAGATCAATATTTTTGTAAAATGCGTGCGCTTTTTTAGCAAGTGGAGACTAGGGTACTACAGGAAGATAACAGCAGAGGCTTTACCAACTGGGAGGAAGGAACCATTGAGGTCGACGGGATAATTTCCGTTTGTTAGCGTCAACTTCACGTAATTTTCATTTGGCAGCATAGCATCAGTTATATGTCTGCAAACTGACATTTTAAATTATAGTAACTTTACCACAATTTGACTCTTCGTTACCAAAATTCAATATATGTAAGTAATAACTGAGGGCAAAGTAAACAGGAAAGAATTTACTGGGGTAAAACACCAGGTTAATAAATACACTGACCTTTTAGACCTTTAAGTACCTGATTATCCTTTACACTTAAATGAGGGCCTTTCTGCTGGTATAACTTTTGCTAAATAAATGTTTGGTGACGTTAACGCTCGAAGGTGATAACTTGAGGAGTTTTATCACTTTGTCGATCAATAATTTCTTCTTCCTTGTCCCTCACAATAAATCTGACTGTGCAAAAGTTTGACAACGTCCCACACATATCCAAACTTCTTTTAAAATGAAGAGTTTCTCTACGTATTAGTCCTCTGTCCACACGTAAACTGCGTTTTTATGTCAATGAGTAGGGAGGGATTTGAATATTCTCTTCTGAAATATTGATAATATTCTCTTTATATTGTAGTGGTTTTAAAACGCCGGCTCGTCGTATTTGTATTTGCGCTGTAAACGGATATTTCCAAATACGATGACGTGAAAGCTTAGTCTGCTTGCTTAGCATAATGATCTCAAACATGGCATCCTTCGATCAAATGACAGTTGCGTCTCTGTTATTAGGGAGTATTTTAAGGCTCAAAAGTCGTTTCCAGTTACTAGTAACATTTGACAAGATTCCATCTAAATTCTGTCGTTTGTTTTTAAATCGCTAATACTCAAGATTTATTTTCAGAAAGGAGAACCACCTCAACATCTGTCCACATGATAGACTGGGACTACTTTTCTCTATTTAATTTGGAGAGTCATATGAAAACGTAAGAACCGTCTTACATGAACCCAGCGCACGACCTGTGTATGCAACCTCAGCATTTAAGAAAACTAGATACAAGCATGTTATGAATTTACGCACCTGAACGCAAAACTTAAACTCAACTCTTGATCCAAAACACAATGACAAAAAAAGAAATTATTTGTCGCAGCAAAACCTGAAATGCCCTTGGACAGATATTTATATTGTCTACTTGATTTGATTCTAAATAGTATAAAAGGATGTACAGACTAAACTTAATAATCTAAATAACTGATCCAAATGACATACATGATACGGTACAATATGGTAACTAAAACAATCATCAATCATTGTAAGAATATGAACTCGACAAGAAAGAAATAAAAATTTAAAATGTACCTCTTGAATCCTAGTATTCCTGGACCAGACCAAATCAGCGTCCCAAAACGCATGACTAATCCTTTTCTAAATCTTACCTAAAGCAATGCGCTGATATTGCCTAAGTAAAACATGACGGAATTTAATAAACATAAAGCGGAATAAAACAAACATGAATACAATTAAAAATTGCGTGGTAATAACTTCCTATCGGACACTAACTTACTTAAACCAAACATAAACGGAAATGACTAATACAGATTTAACCGAAATATATTATGTTTCTTACGTCAAACATAACTACCGCATTTTTCTTGCATCTATGAGGATAAAAGCCACTCCTTGTATTTTGACATTTGGGATACGCGACTAAATCGGAAACGCTTGTTGGGAAATGTGGGCCTTAGTTACGTGGTAGCAACGACATACTTAGTACAGTATTTTCTACATGCCACTGCAAAAATGTCAAAATTATTGACGGTTTCATGAAAAATATATTAATGACTTTTGATAGATCAAATTAACTATTAAATATTTGGTAGAAGGAATCCTTTAGTTGGTGATGATTCTAAAACTGTAGCAATATTTTTCATTGTCTTTTAATTGCCAATGATTCTTCCGTTTAAAGTATTCGACTTTTTGGGTTTTACATCATTCTTGTCTGTTGATTGAATCTCGCGGGTAATTTTGTCATCTCTACGCTATCTTTATAAAAACTAATTATTTTATCTGCTTTTTAAAAGAATATATCTTAATTTATTTTCGTATAGCTCCTTACTGAAATGGTTAGTTACCTTGACAATGGAGATTGTCCCAAAAGACGAGCTTCGGTATTATATACTTAGACTGAGTTGAATCTTTCTTAATTAAACTCTTATCAAATGATATAGCAGATTTAAGTTACTTGCTCTTTAGATAGATTTATGAAAACGAGATCGATGGATCGATGACGTAATGCATGACCATAATGTAAATCCAAGATGCCTGCCAGGGCTGTAGAAAGCGCGGGAAGTATCAACTGATTGTCGTTGCTTCTAGTAGCTGGCAAATTTAGTTGTTGAGGGTAGGAAATCGTCGTATATTTCAAAGTTAAGTCATACGCTAATTCTACAAGGTATGCCATAGGCTTGCTCAGTCTATAATTGCTCAAATCCTGGTGGTACCCAAATAAACAGCAGGTCATTGTCGGTTCATCGGTAGGTTACATCTCTAAACTCTTAAAGATTAGTGCTACCCTTCTTTACTTTACACGAACATACATTTCTCCTTACTCTGCCTTCGTTATCAGCCCTTGATGTGTCATTTTGACCTTTTTTAAAATTGAATTTTAAAATATAGATTATACAAATAGGGACTTCAAAGAGTGCATTAATTTAAATGTTGAATAATTCCTTATAAGTATTGGTAGCAGCGTTTAATACTACAGTTTTCTTCGAAATTCTTCATACCTTCTTCATGCATAAAATGTTAAAAATTCATAATAATGATAATTTAAAAATCGATATTGAGAACTACGACTCTTTACCCAAAAATAAAGCTATCAAAAATTACTCTACCATCACAGAAAAGCTTCAATCTTGCATTTTTCTTCAAGAACCATGCCCTGCAAGGACGTTGGCGATCATGGACTTCCACCTTTTCCTATCTTTTGTAGCCATCAACAGCTCTTGCTCTGTAACATTCATCCATCTACTTAGGCTGGATATGTAAGTTAATCCTTGACTTCCTGCTTTGCTTTCCGCTTTCCGCTGATCATACCTGTAACACTAAGATGCTGTAGCTCCTCCTTTCCAATTACGTGTCCTAGAAATTCAAGTTGTCTTTTTCGAATTGCTTTCAGAAGACAACGCATTTTTCCTGCTCTCTGCAGCACTTCGTCATTTGTCCTTCTCTCTGTCCAAGATATTCTCATCCTCCTCATGGTGACCTGAATTTCTGCACCTGCTTTATTAGTGTGTGAACAATCATTATTTTGCACTGTTTTGTTGCTTTCCATTTGCTGATTACCATGCACTCTGTTCTCTTGCAGTTTATAGATAACCCTTTGCTTTCACTGGATTCAACCACCTTGTCCAATAAACCTTGCAGCTTTCCTTCTGATTCTGCAATCAGGACAGTGTCGTCTACATATCTCAAGTTGTTAACGTTCTGACCTCCTATAAGTATCCCTTGCAATGATGCCAGATCGCTTAGAATAATCTCGCGGTAAACGTTGAAAAGATCTCGGCTAAACACACATTCTTGACGAACTCCTCTTCCAATGCTTATATATGAGCTTATGTCCCCACCTAATCGCTTGCACGCCGTCTGCTCCCAGTATAGATTTCGCAGAACTCCAAAGTCCTTTCCATCGAGCTCTAGACCTTCAAGCAGTTTAAAAAGTTCTTTATGCTTTAATTTGCATTGGACACATTTTTGTGGCATATCCCGTAGAAATAAGGAACAATATCAAGTTCTTGAAATCAGTTTTGATGAATAACAAATTTATTTTACGTGAGTCACATATTAAAGAGGACATGAAGTATTTTCACTGTAATAATGGTATTAGCTGCATGCTGGTAAGAGGCCATCATACTTTAGTATGATGTCCCATTCCATATATTATAATCTATAACAATGCAAGTGTGATCACATATATGATATCCATCCTTGATGTTTTTATTACAGGTTTCCCAATAACATCCTGAGTTATGCAAAAAATGGATTGTGGCACTAAGACGAAGGGACTGGACGCCAACAAAGTTCTCAGTCGTATATGAGCAACATTTCACAAGTAAGGACTACTTCTGCACTTATGCTGATTTTCCGCACTTAAAAAGGACAGTTTTAAAGCCAGGGGCAGTACCCTCGCTATTTAGTTATCCAGACCATTTACAGAAATGCACGTCAAAAAGAAAGCCACCAGTTAAGAAGCAATTGTTGCCTCAAAATAGAGTGGAAAGTGCTCCATCCGTCTGCGAAAAAAACACAAAAACTGATTACAACCACCATTCTTCACCAGCAAAGAAAATTATGAAAATGAAAAGGAAACTTGCGGAAAAGAACAGGAAATAAAAGAACCCAGAGCACAAAGGTCTGGTATCCAAACTCAGCCAATACAAACTTTTAACTGACGAAGAAACAACAGCATTTTAAAACAATTTTGAGAACATGAAACTTTTTAAAAATGAATTCCGGAAAAATATTTAAAAATGAATTCAGGAAAGATGTCTGGGAGAGATTTTGCTCTACGAAAGGAGACCATACGTTTAGGGGCAAATACATCGTATTGCAAAATATTAAAATTTTTCGACACGATCTCATATGCTGCACCGCTAGATGCTGGATGATTAGACAAAATAAGACATCCTTGGAATCCCTTTTCCGTTGACTTTCAACGGATATCTTTCTAGTTAGAAGTTCATCACGATCTGCTACCCTCGCTCTTGCCAATTGGTCAAATCCTAACTGACTATTATATCCCTAGCCAACAACCATCCCTCTAATTCCTTACAGCGCTGATTGAACAAATCAGTGTCTGAACAGATTGGCCTAATTCGAAGTGCCTTGCTATAGGGAATGGCTTTTTTGGTGTGAAATGGGTGGCAAAACTTAAAATGCAAGTATTGATGCGTGTCCGTTAGTTTGAGAAACAAGTCCGTTGTTAATTTTCCTTGACTAAATACTAAACTGACACCAAGAAAGCTAATACTTTAGTAGAGTAATCGCAGGTAAACTTAATGGTACGATTAAGGGTCTTAAGGGAAGACATGAACTGGATAAGCTTGGCTTCCCCGTGATTCCATACTATGAATGTATTATCGATATATCTAAGCCATGTGACTGGCTTTACCTCAAAACCCCCCGTTGCCTGTTCTTCTGAGTCTCGTAGAATAAGGTAATAGCATAAGGAGTCGTGAATTGTGTCCCTATAGCCGTTCCTCTTATCTGCTCATAAATTTTATCGTTATGAACAAAACAATTGTTTTTTAAAATAAACTCGGCTAAGGACAACAATAGGGAGTTTTTATGAAAATCTCGTCCTCTCCAAGACGAGTTTTCATATCAATTTAGGCGCTCTAAAATCGATAGAAAATGTCTATACAGGAATTGCAGGCACACTGACAAGTTCATTTGTTGTGATCGATCAAATTTGGAAACGTTTAGAGCCAAAAGTGTATCAGTCGAAACACAGTTAACCTCCCTAGGCTCTAGTGCCCGTTTAAAGGCTGCGACACTCTCTTTCATGGGGTATACTAGGGTAAAGGCCCACTACGGCTATAGTACAAAATATCGTATCCCCACCCACTACCGGCAATTCTTTCACCTTTCTTAAAAAATCAGTGGTAACTTTTACATATGATGTGATACCTTGTGCAATGGGTTGGAGGTGGAGATAACGGAATTCAGATATTGCTTCAGTAAAGTAGCCTGAATCTGAGACCACTGAGCGACCCGGAACGTCATACAGCCTCTTGTAAATTTTAGGTAATAGGACCTTCCTAGTTTAGTTTGGTTTGGTTTGGTTTGGTTTGGCTTAGCTTAGCTTAGCTTAGCTTAACGACAATTGATGACCCAAAGAAGAGAAGAAGTTTAGGCTCCTTGACTCTTTAAAAAAATACTGTGTCTACTGATATCTCATTTTTCTTTTATGTAGTGCATTAGCTGAGGTCCCTTTTATAGGACCATGACATAACCAAAGCTACGACAAAATACCACTTGCATGGATGGCTTTATGGACATGCCACTGTGATCACATAAAGCAAAGGTATGGTATATTTCCAAAACTCAGAATATAAGATTTAATTAAATATAATTCCAAATGCTAACTAACCCTAACCCTAACCCACATGTCAAAGATTTCTATACCTATATCAATTTTGAGATTACTTATTATACTTGGTTAATTTCATCACACGCTGTGGTATTTTTGAATTCTTTGCATATGACAATTCGTGGGGTATTTAACTGCATCCTTTAATCCTTTCTTCTTGCTTCTTTGTTCTTAAATCTTACTCTTTACATTATATTTTCGAATGTGCAGGACTTCAGTTGTGTAATTCAATTAAATGTGTTTAAGTTGCCAGTGGTCTCTTCGGGAATTCAAAGCGAGACTGAAATAGTAGGCCAATATCAATCACGTGCTGCAAACAATTAAAAATATAACGAACGATCGTCTATAAATTATGATTTCGACAATATATTGTACAATGTTTCAATCATCGCCCACAGACGATCAACAATGCTGTTAATAAACAGATCCTTGATGTTATTGGTAATATTATTGAGCATCTGTCGATCATTTCAGCCACCCTGCAATCATTAAATGTACCAAGGATTCATAGAAACGAGGTTATCTCTAGCAGATACTGGAAACTGCTCGGTAACCCAAACTCTTATTGCGAGGAAAAGAATCAGTAAGCTTATCGTATTGAATGGACAACTAGACAGACGACAGAGCAGCAGAGGAGCACCCGCTGTACTGCACTGCCTCGCAAAACCAAACTTTTAAATGCCTCTCTCTGACGTTACGTAAAATTTGTATAATCCCATACTTATCTCCGTGTTAATGAAGCCAAGGTAACATTTACTTAAAAAGGAATATCTAAAAACTAAAGACTAAATCAGACTTCTTCAAATTTTAACGTATAATGCGAAGGGACGTAAACAGACAGTAATGCAGATTGCTACGTGATAGACGTGACCGCCATCTAAATAACCACTGGTCATTGTTCGTTTCAATCCTTTCGTAATCTAGCCATCATGACATTCAATCTAGACATTGAATCCTAGTTTCTGATAATTCAAAGATAGATCTTTAAGGCTGTGAAAAGACGAAAACTTCATTAGTTCAACAATAAATGCCACTTATTTTTTTCTTAATGGGATAGACGGTAAAAACAATATGTTATTCTACTTAAAAATTCCGCCTTATTGCTAATGGAAGTAGGTCTCTTTGACATATATTTGAAATACTGCATCGTTCATGCCAGAAGCATAAATACTCTCATACCTTACTTTATTTTCAAAGGTTTGAAGCATTAGGTGTATAAAAATAGCAAGATCTTAACCTTTGTGTATAATCCACTGATTAATAACAGCTGTCCGCCACTGGAATCTATTTCCTTACATCTTCTCTAAGGGATTAATCAATACATTAAGTATCAAAATGCTTTTCCGAGAAAAAGTTAATGGCTTTTTCATCAGAAGGAGGGGCTTATTTCTGAATCTCAAAAGCCTATTAAGTATCATTGGTACCTGGTTGCACAAAATCACGTTCCTTTGATTGTGTTGATTGAAAAGAGATTCATCACAATTCCAATGCTTTAATCAATACAAGGTTTGGATAACATGGAGACGTCAGAAGTACCAGGGGTTCACATGTGTTGAAGAGAGGTAAGTTATTGGGGTTGTTAGGTGGGAGGTGGTATGGGAACAATTTAGTTACCAGATGCTCCCATTTCTTGTCATTCGTTGTTGTTGAAGTGCAGTAACCGGCTACTGAAACATAGTGCATAATATTTCTAAGAGAATTAATTAATAATTTTTTTCTTTCTAAAAGTTATATTAGAAAATGGCAATATATATTACCTCCTGTTAGGAAGGTGAGAAGGAAAGGAAAAGGAAAAGTAGAATGTTTCGAGGAAGGATTTATATATTCGTATTACAAATGTTCAGCATGCAAAGAGTTGCTAATCATAATGGCTAAGAGCCAACTGTAAACTGCATTTTTAATTTACACAGGATGTTGACCTCACCCTACACTTTGAGACACCATGGTTTCTGCCTTATCAAATTATACTAGAATCTTTAGACGCTTGTTTCTCGTTGCAGCTCCTAGAATCATTCACTGAAACCACCTCCTTATTGTGCAATAGTAGAAATACAATTTAAACTACGAGATAATCTCAAATAACTTCCGATTGAGGATGAGGGGCTGGGGTTAACTTCAGTTTGGCCTGGTTACAAGTTTAAATAAAGAGCGTTAGGTGTTGATAGAACTGAACGTAATTTTACTTACGTCTTTGGAAACTTAAGAGTAAAGGAAGAAATTGTATTCCTTCTCATGTGATATTAGTTGATGTTGTATTAGACCATTACGGTCTCCAAATGACAACGTTGTACGTTGCAGTTCATTATTTTGTTAAACTTTATCTTAAATCACTTTAGAACTATGAGGACATATCGATTTTACGGCAAAGTAGACAGGGAAATCAGCCATACGGAAAATTTGATTTTAACATTTAGATTTCTGTCTCACATGCCATAGAAACTGCACGTAACTTAAGACGTTTGTCGCTAACTGGGGCTGATTAGCTAAATAAAATTACAGAGAAGAAATAGATAAGTACTTATCCAACAGAACAAAAATGGAAACCTTTCATTACAAGATAATACTGTCATGCGTTGTGGAATTGAAACATTGACAATGGCACTACATATGAAAGGCTAACGGATTACTGGAACTAAAGTCAAATAAAGTGAATCACCTTCGTATTGCTTACAAATGAACAGCTATTACTAGCATCAAACATGGAGTCTTGAGTGGGCAGCACTGAAGAACTTTTAGTAATTAAAGAAAGAGAAAACAATGCAGCGACAAGCAAATTCATGTAGAACTTACGCTTCACGTGTTAAGGGTTAACACTTTTCTTACTTTTCCTTACTCGCCTCTTTATATCGCTAATGCTGCTTCTATTACTACCACTACTACTACTACTACTACTACTACTACTACTACTACTACTACTACTACCACTACTACTACTACCACTACTACTTCTACTACTACTACTACAACTACTACTACTACTTCTACTACTACTACTACAACTACTACTACTACTACTGTCACTATTACTACTACTACTACTACTACTACTACTACAACTACTAAATTACTACTACTACTACCACTACTACTACTACCACTACTACTTCTACTACTACTACTACAACTACTACTACTACTTCTAAAAATATGGCATTTACTGGATTCAACATAACATCAAATAAGTACAGGGATAAAAGGTAATTGATACACTGACCACATCAAAACCATCTGTATGATAAAAGTACATGTTATCCAGCTCCAAAGACAACTTTTCTTGGTTTGTTTTAATGTAACAAAAGCACAAATATTGCAACAATGCAAATAGCTACTGATCAAAATCTGTACTATGGTAATGGCAAGGTGCAAGAGGGATGTTGTAGAGCCCATTCCTACCAATGTGCTACAAGCGGCATATTTCATCAGTTTTAGGTCCACATTCTTCCACAGTTGAAATTCCAGCCATTACAGTGCAAAATCTTGCTTGTAATCTCTAAAAGTTTCATTAAGTGTCTGAATGATTCATATTTCTTATCCAGTTGCAAATTACAGCCTGTTAATGTAGTATGTAGTCAAAGGTTCTTACCCTAGCAGTTATTAACCCAAAACAACGCAAGTCCATTTCAAAATTCGCAATTCTGGATACCGTGTTCTTTCATCCCTGATCTCTTCAGTCATGGCATTTGTTTCTTGATAAAGGTGTGTGTTAAGTTCTGGTAGCATATGCTAAGAGGGAGTAAAGAAGCGTTGCTTAAAATAAACACCATAAAATAACTCAGTTTACTGTAGTCCAAGCATGTGGTGTTTCCTCAGCAATCTGATAAAGATTTATCAATTACTTGTACAATTTAACCTAACAGCTGCATCATGAATATACAGAAGACTCATTGTTAAAATGGAAAACGAGGAACCACTTCAAGCATTTGGTGCTTAATGCGTGACTCGCCTAGCAGAATGCCCATGATGACAGTAAACCACCTTGATTTTGTTCAAGTCACTGAAGTTGGATAAGGTTGGCACTTAAAACTCGCAGAAACACATTTTAAGGACAATGGCCAAGGCATGCAAGACTTCCGTCATCAAGATTTAAAAACATTACATAGGGTTATATGTATTACATTGTGCACATCATTCCCTTGAAGGCCTCTGACCACGTAAGAAAACTTCATACTCCCATTATCACAATGGAATATCTTGTGCAACATAATGGTATGCTGCCTATTTTTAACTCGCAAGAAGAAATTGCTAAGACAATTGAAGCATCTGAAAACCTGGGAACTACAACTGCTGTATAAATATTCTCGTAAATTCCCATAACTGTACTAAAAGTTAAGTAAAGTACACTGCGTTTAGATAGCATTCTTTCTGCGATTGTCATCAGTTTGGTTTTAATTCTTTATCTTCTACCATTGACTCCCTACCTGTTAACACCAAGCATATATGTCATGCACTTTATGTTTGCAGCAAAGAAAAGGCTCCTTGACATTTTGAAGGTTTTTAATGGAGCTAAAAAAAGCGTATAGTTTTGAGGCAAGATCCTGTCCTTTTCTATGTGGTGGTAGTATCACAGTTATAATTGATGGCTACTCCTACTGGTGTTTGGTGGGTTTCTTCCACAGGCCCAACTTGACTTTTACCATTTATAAATGATCTTCATGATCGATGATTTCAAAATGTGCCTGGATAAACCATATCGGTTAGGAAAATTTAGGATGAGGAATCATCTTGAGGCGGATTTTTAAGATTGTCACATGTATATGTTATGGCCAATGATTTGAACTGAACAGAAAATTAAGCTTCTTCCCATCAATCACTATGGGTAACCTATTCTTCACACAGTCACATGATATACACCCTTCTGCAAGCTCTAGTGTAAGGGCCCTTTTGGTTTTTGATCTCTCAAGATCTTTCTTGGAAATCCAGTCTTTAAGCTTTTATCAAGTCAGCTTCCATGAAAAATGATTTCTCTATCAAGTGCAGAAATCTCTTACAGGAAAGTGTTCCTTTACCTTCTCTTCATCTTCAATTGACTATGTATGGCATATTGATGCTACTGATCAGCTACTGCTTTGTCCCATCTGAAGTTTCTGGACTTAATCAGACATTGACTCTGCAAAAAGTTTGGCCGTGAACTTTGTTCAACCCTTCAAAATGTTTCACATTCTTAGGATGCTCCATCCCATGACCCTGTTCTGCAAGTACTTCCATTGTTGATGCAGTCAAGAGCTCATTTCTCTGGTACCATCCGTAACGTCTGTGCACATCTTATTCCGTCTCCAGTACAGCTTTATTTATCCACTTCATTAATTTATAAGACTACTTATGCCATGTGTTTTGTTACCAGTGCTGCCACTCACTTTTCTGCTCCTTGCTTCCCTTGTGACTATAATCCCTTGTAGATAGGACATCCTCTTAAATTATCTGCTGTGTTCTTTCCAGTAGCTTTTAGCTTGCCAGTGGCATTGAAGTATTGTTATGAGAAATCTCCTTATGAAGAAGTAAAATTACAAGACACCAACGCTACCATTTGTTGCACAATCTGGCTCATGTCCAATTCTGTTGAGAATTTTAAAGAGGTTTCTTACAAGGAACAATTTCACTCGAGATCATATTTTTATTTTTAGCAGATCTTTAAAAGGTCCATACATTTTTATCATTTAGTGGGGCATCAATGTGCTCTATGATTATTGATGAGGGAAGGGGGACTCTCATTGGCTTGCTTGAAGTATTGCGGCCATCAATGGCATGTAAAATGGCCTGATTATCACATTTTTTATAAAAAATATGTAAGTAAAATGCTGGTAAGGTTTTGCTGCCAAAGCCCTTATAAAGAAACTTTCAGATTTTTAGCAAACATAAAGATATAATTATTCACAAAGATGTAATAATACACCAGAGAAATAGAAAATATGTCACCACTGTGGAAATAACCTATGACCCACACTTTTGTGGTGTAGGCTCTACCAGCTGAGCTAGGTGACCTCACATGTTAACATACTCTATTTCCCTGGTGGTGACATATTTTCTGTTTGTCTAATGTTGTTGTCAAAACTGACATTTCAAATCCTTTCTTCCCAATGATACATAATGATGATGATCATGTTCATGATATTGTCATGATGCTGATATAAGGGGTGTGTTTTCAATGATTTTATCAATACAATAATGCTATAACTACCTAAATATTTTGAGGCTGTGCTGTCCACCATACTTGCATGCAATTGTCTACCATGTCTCCTTGTTATGATATTTCCATAGACCCTTCAGATTTCTCTTGTATTTTGGGTTTGTTATTTATATCATCTCCAACTAGTAACCCCTCAACCATGTATTATAACAGATTCAAAAATACACAAATTCGCAATAGTTTTCTCATTCCATTCTAGGAGGAAAGTATAAGTGATGTGGCAAGAGAAGTAACAAGGGAAAGGTATTGTGGAAAGCATATTTTGTGCTATACCCATCTGACTTATACTATTGACCAAGTTAAACTATTTTACACAAGATGTTAAATTATTGGGGTGCAGAATGGACTTTGTCTGGGACAGGATGTGTCATTTAATTGGTCAATTTAACACCAAGATAAACAAATTGCTTGTAAAATCCAAAACTGAGGCCAGTAATAACCTTAGTAAACAGCATTTATGAACAGTACCAGTCATTGTGTACCATGGGGTAAAATGGATATAGCTTGTGAGAACCCTAATCAGTTTCAATGCCTCCTAATTCAAATCTAATGTAAGCTGTAAAAGGTGTCAAAATGTTTTATGGATAGGTACAAACAGGAACAATCTACTAGAGGAACCCATTTTGATGTAATTTATATTGCTATGCTGTACAAGAAGGGGTACAAGAAAAGGAATACCTCAAATCCCTCTTGTGCAGGTGTCAGTGACATAAACTTAATCTTAAATTTATTATGTTACATTATCTCTACATTATCAGCAAGTCAGACCGAAAATTGTATTATTTTGCTGATGGAGAAAAGAAGTAAGGGCATTCTACTGATTTCTTGTACACTGTACCCCCACTTCAAGCGTTGGTGTGTACAAATGTGGTCACAGGTAACATTTTGTACAGAACAATAGTTAGACAAGATAGATCTATGCACTTTCTATGCATATGTATTTTTATCACACAGTGTAAACGTAACCATAGCTGAGTGCTAATGCAGAGCACAATAACAAGAATGTCTTCTGTACCTTTTCACCGCTAGAACAGTATTGGGTCTTTACAAATTTTGTGACAATAACATGATCAAGTTTATGCTATAATAGGTAATACAAATATTGCAAAAACTTCTCTGTCACTAAAATGCCCTCCCTTTGCCATATAGAGATGTGACGTCAGCTATGCAACTCAGCAGAAGCTTGGATGAAATAAGTTGGCTGGTAAGTGTAATAATCACTTGCATCAAATCATTACAGCCGTTTATGTTGTACCTGACCCAGTGTATTCCTGACCAATTTCCACGAAGGAATGAAAAAGGAAGAAAACTGGATGACCCATTTAGCTTATGTGCAGTGCCTAGTGCACTGTTATGCCATCATAGTACCAACGTATTGATTATTCACCTCTTATCTGGATCTTGTATGACTCAGTATATTTGAAACTTTCCACCATAAAATCATTCAAATTCGAAGTAGAGGTATAATTGAATTTTAATAGAAACGATAAAAAACTACAGTTACATGTTGCAAAATTTGAGAACTTGTAAGAACTTAATATGGCCCCACCCAGAAACGTTTAGTATGTCAAGGATCGTGATTTTTTTGTAAAACGTGATGACAGTGAACAATACTTGTAAACCTGTATTATAAAAAGGGACTATTTAGTACTTTTAAAGTTCTTTCAAGGCTTGACATTTTGGTCATAATGATTGCAATTCCCCGTGGCTCCAAACATGTTCCTCCTTGTTTACCTCTCTTTGATAACACACATCCATGCCAGGTTTATGTAGGTTAAATGCTTGGGATGAAAAATACAAACCACTTGTTCGCAGAAAAGCCTGTTAGAGATATTTAAGTCATACGTGGGAACTGAAACTGTAGTTGTTATCAGATTAAGTTGCATTTCTAAGTATGTATATAATAAATTGTAACTGATTGTCAGTTACAATGAAAATGGCCATATATCCATTGAGACAAGCAATGAATGTAGTGCTACTGTATTGATGTAAAACGTCCATGTTGGAAAGAATAGAAGACACACAAGTAGAAGGGTGTTACAAGCTTATATTGAATCGAGCTCTACACAGTTATTGTTATTTATGTCTAGGGATGGCCTATGATGTCATATAACTAAATGATCTTTATCACTACGTTTTATTCTTGAACTTGATTATTATATTTTCAGATAGGACTTGTGTTTTCTAGCTACCTTAAAAATACTCAGTATTATGGCTGAGGAGAAGAGATAGAATAAGCAAAGTATGATATTAATATTTGGATATACGCTGTATAGTACAAGCGCTCGTTTTATTCTAACAAGCCCAGAATCGAATAACATTTTTCCGAGAGTCGTTAGTTTTGCGAGACGTTCTCTATTGATTTAATGTTTTCAGGTGTACTTCATGCAAAGTTTGTATTGCTTTCGTCTTGCCTTTCAATAGCCAGGTGATATATCCCGGTCATGAGTAAAACGTTGATCAAAATTAGCTTTGCCAACTATATTTATTTTACAGAAACCAAAGTGCTGTTAGGTTAGCAGACATTTATAGCTTAGATAATAAAGTTTACGGGTTATTGCTTTACTAAGTCATCTTTTAAGCGATATTGAGTAACCTGTTTATTTCCATTTTTGTGTAGTATTAGCATAGGTTTGTAGTGAGATACATGTATATGCCCTTGATATTTTAAGCCCTTAAGTAGTTCATGCCTTCTCTTCCTATATTTGAATGACCGACATTAGTTGTTGTCTGTGTGGGGTGAAGTTAACAACTTTTTCGTCATAATTCTCTCCATTGTCACTTCTCTGCCTTCCCCTCTCTCTTTCTCCCTTTGTTGTCGCGTCGTCCTCATCTTTTTTAAAATTTTCTCCGGCCTTTTTTTCTTTCTATTTCTCTTTTCTCCTTTTCTATTCGTTTTCCAAGTTTTTGATCTCTTGCCTTCTCTTCAGTTGTTTTCGATGAAGATAGGACCCATTGCAAGGGCTCAGTGTAATATACTAACCCTTCCTCTACTCCCACACTTTCACTACCTCTCAGACGAAATACTTCCAAGTCACTTTGACGTGCTTCTGACGATTGGTATCGTACTGGCTGTTTTCTGTGCTCATCTTGTTTCCAATGTGCCATCCTCGTTCAAACTTCTCCACCTGGTTAGGAGCTACATAGAGCAAGGGCTTTTATTTGGTAGTGGTAGGATACGGCACTTTGTTATTTGCATTCACTTTTGCCCTTTATTTTAGACTGACAAGAATTTCGGTGTAACGGAAGTGAAAAGGGACAGCAGTGACGAATTTCCAAGTGCTTTCTCGTCACCAGTTATGCCATTATCACCCGTGCATATAGTGGATGGCAGGGTAAGTATGAAAATAGTACCACTCGGTACCACCCCTTAAATGCATTGGAATTGTTTTGTTGTCAGTTAAATGGTGATCTTCGAAGCCAAGTTACGCCAACTTCAGTTTCAATAATATGAAAACAGGCATAAAGCGAGTTTGAACCGTTTTACGCCGACAGTGAGTGAACCGGAGGCAAGGCCTCCCACTCTCACAAAGTCGTAAATTAACACCTCATGCGTCCCTATAATACAATAACGTTCTTGTTGATTTGCTTACTGATGTGGTCCCGATGCTCATATATGTATCACAGTTTGCATGTTTCCATGCATATCGCGTACCATCTATTTCATATAGGACAGGAGTTGGTGGGGTTGTATTGAACCTCGTCACTTTTAGGCCAAGTTATTTCTTATGCACTCTTTTCCCATTGTTTTCTAATATAGCCATAAAACCCCTGCGTCATCTCATCACTGTACATTGATAAATAGCTCATCATTCACAATTTAAGCTTCTAATCCAATGAATTCAGCTCGTGCATTTTGAAATTCGCCGTTCCTATGAATAGGTTTTAAATTTTGTTTTGGTATCTGTGGAATGAAAAGGTAATACCCATATTTTTTACACAACTTTGCACAACTGACCCATCACTACTTTGCTTGCTCATTGTTAATCAGTATGCATCTTTCCCTCGTGCCTACCAAATAATTCTGTATTATGTTTTGGAACAGAAATGCGAAATTGTACCTCGCTTTCCAAGTTCTTTTGTTATCTCATTTATAACCAGGGTAGTAGAGCAAGGAGCCTAACGCCAAGTCCAGGTCCTGTACCAATAAGTCCGAAAGTTCGCAACGTCACAAGGTAATGCATTATGTAGAGACTGTGTCTATCTGTTCTCAAGTGCTATTGTTTCATGTATGAAAATATTCCCATGTCAGGTTCTTTTACTACTGAAAACGTTTTAATGTAAATGTGTCAGTGAAAGAAAAAGTATTGACCTGCCGACAAGTTGATAAGGAAAACATTTCCTGAAATTCGAAGATCACTTTGATTATGCACACACTACGTATACGACAGCAGAAGGCATCCTTCAAATCCTCAGAATTCCGGAGTAACGATGAACCCCAAACGCTTAAAAAGCCAAACACCAACTGCTTCAGCTAGCCTTAATTCGCGGTTGAATGGCATCTGTGATACTTGAATAAAATGGTTTAAGTATGCGAATAGCGAAATGAGCTTTCTACTGCAATAACACGTCGCTAAAACGGCCAGATTTTTTTCAAGATTATGGCTGTGATACTCAGCTTTGGCTGAGCTAGTAAAAGTTCTATATTATCAGCTGGTCGATGGGGAAATGAAATGCAAGTCTGTGTAACTTAGAACGTGGACTTCAGATCAGAAAGCCATTTCTAAGTGCAGGTTTTCGACAGCTGTTGAAATAGACCTGGGTGCAAATGTTGATTGGCGATTTCATGTGTAAATACAATACCTTTTGTAAGGAAACTTCATATGCACTTGTAAAAAGTGGGAACTTGATCCGAACACCGTGCAGTATCATAAAAGGTATAGTTAGTTAGAAAAATATTGTATTTTCGCACCTTCTTATCATTTTTTTTGTCATTTTATCCATAGGAGAAGTTTAAGTCCGAGTAACCTTCGACCGAGTGCCTTCACACCAAAACGAAAATGTTAGTATACCTACTGAAGATTTAATTAGTTAGAATAATCTTGTTGACTATATATGTCATGATGTTGAACATAAATTATGTGATGTAGAGCTCTGTTTACGAGGACACTGCACGCCTTATTCCATACGTCTAAAACCCAGATCAGCAGAGTTGGTATCGTTTTCCGTCTCCACTACGCCTAGTCAATTTAATTGAGAGCGAGGCCATTGTCAGTATGCGTTTCATGTAGTGGTTGATAGGTGTATCTGAAGAACCTAAAATACCACAGTTGCCTACTGAGAAACGCTCTGGAAGTTGTTACGAAACAACAAGTGT
>JAAAKM020000498.1:16934279-16959000 GCA_010016025.2 Alatinidae sp. Z8VKAUB7J3
GGTGTATCTGAAGAACCTAAAATACCACAGTTGCCTACTGAGAAACGCTCTGGAAGTTGTTACGAAACAACAAGTGTCAAAGTCTAATTCCTATTTGGCCTGTTTCGTTGAGCCCTTGCAAGTTTTGTGCAGGGCTCAAGCAGCCTACACCTGTTGGAACGTTGTAAATTTCCCCGTAATTTGAACAATAACTTACATGTAAGGTATCGCGTGCTATTTCTGATGATTGTAAACGTAAGGGTGGGCACAAGACTAAGGTGTGCCGACCCTGTTTGTTATGGATGCTAGCGTAAGACACAAGACCAAACAATTAACTTTTCTAATTTTCGATGACGTCATTATATCGTTTTCAAACTGAACAAGGAGGAGAGGGCCAAATGTTCTCGAAGTGAGATTTTTTAGTAAGAAAAAGCTACTAACATACACCTTCAGTAGGTTGAATGTTTTGATGGCCATCCTTGTCAGTTTAAAAAGTGATTCGATTTACTGTTGCATGTGTCGGAACATATGCGTTTATATTGTAGTTAGCACAACTCCTGTCTGATTACAGGTAGGTGGAGCTTCTGTGTTTTACTTTCCATTGCATAGCATATGGTCCCATATCTTCGTGTTAGCAAGTTTACTAGCTATGATACCAATTACGTCTGACGAGTTCTACCGTTTCTCTGTTTATATACGGTTGCGAGTATTCGCGATCAACAAGTCTCGGGCTTAATCTATTTCGACCGGAGTTACTGCTAATTTTAAACAAACACTGGAAGCACTTTCAGTTACTTCAGTCAAGTGTTTCTACATACTGAGGATGTTTGTTTTTCAGTTATACAATGTAAGGACCAATCCAGCTTGAGGGATGGACGGGAACAGGAATTCACTAAGGGTTTTAAAGAGCTTTAAAAAGTACTTAATGTTTAGATTTTTGCTTACAAAACACGTTTCTGTTTACTGTCATCGGTTGCTTAGGCTTAATGTTCTAGTTGACATCAAATCGCTTCCCATAGAAAGGCACCCATTGGATACACAGTTACACATCGCATGCATTGGGGTAAAAATCAGTAGTATAATGAAGACGAAAAGAGACCCTGTCGGTAAGCGGTAAACAACTTGGAGCGTAAAAGTTTTCACCTGGCACGAAACGAAGATTTAGATGCAAATGTATGATAATGGAGAGAAGAACCCTTTATATTTACTGTGGAAACCTAGGCACGTTAACACGAGCAAAAGCAGGAAAACGATAGGAAGAACAAACAAGGATTGGCTAAATGTGTGTGGGACTCACACCTCGCCCCCCCCCTTTCCCCTCCTGGCCTTTGGCTTCGCCGTCCCTGCATTTGAATCTAATGTTTCAACATTCAAAAAGACGTTAAAGCAGGCTTTTCCCTAAAACTAGCCCTAATTAAATTGATCCAATTTATAACTACCCCTAAACAAATATTAAAAAAAGTCTCTATCCCCGCTAATTCTTACAATATACATACATACGGAACAAGGAAGAGAAAAACTCAATAATTTAACATAAGAATACATAATTATTCTTCTGTGACAACACAGCATTCTAACAATGTACTTCAGGTCGATTTGAATAGTTATTTCCATCACCATAATTTTCTTCTTCCTTCAATATTTCTTCATGACGCAGACATCCTTTTACAGTACTTAAAAAACTTCAACCGCCACCCCATACACTACACTAGTTAAAAGACATCTCCACACTTCCACACTTCTATACCCCTATCTTAGAAACCTTACTGATGCGTCTATACCCCGAACGTATCGAGCCCCCTACAATTAGGTGGGGGAGAGTACATGACGTTAAGCGTGATGAGTTTAAGGTACATTGAATGGTTGAACTTTTCATAAGTTAATGATGTTGCAAGAAGAAGTTTGCAATAAGCTTGCATTAACTTGTCTTGAGCGTTGTTGTCCAACTTTTTAAAACTCTATTAAGTACGATTGTAACACGCACAAGCTTGATTTCTCCTTCATTAACTTTTATTTCAGTGGATCCTGAAGATAGCAGCGACCAATACGCAAGCCCTTCGAAGCGACTACATCTTTACCAGTCCTCCTTTAGTAATAGCAGTGCATCGTTATCCTCATCGCCAGAAACTGGATCTGAATCAGCTAACATGTCGAGTTTCGAAGAGGGATCTTGTAACGAGGATTCCTTTATATATTCGTCATCTAGTACTTCTTCGCTATCAAATAATCATAACTTTCCGCTCACGTGCGATACAAGACATTCCCCGTTTACATTCGTGAAACCCAAACATGTGGCACCCCCTTCGCCTCTTGCAGCTGGTTCAAGTTCTGCAAGTATTCAAGTCGACCCGCGAAGAAATAGTCTAGGATCAACGAGTTATACTTTTACGTCAGTGAGGGACTAGCAACTAATTGGTAAGTCGCATTAAATTTCGCGTTAAATACGAAAATCGTATTTGCTTAGGAATGTTGCACAGAACTGGCTAAACATATGCTTGTTATTAATGGAGAAAGGCATTCATAGAAACTAAGGACGCAGAAATGGCATTTCACGTACCTTAATATGGGTCTTGCTTTGTCAGTAAGATACATAGAGATATATATCGAGATGTATATCGAGAAAGTGCTACACTGTTGAGATAGGACACTTTCTGCATGGTACAAGAAAGGTTTTGATAAGAATAGATCAGAAACTCGATCAGAAGGCGAGAAGGAGTTCTTAAGCCCCTACCTCAACAGCTAATACTTCATTTGTATTAGATCAACCTACTTCGAATTGAAAAGAGGCAAGATCAATGCTCAGTGCTGAAGTGAATTAACTGATGATAAAGATCTTGGTGATAGGACAAATCGAATGCATGCAATTTGATTCCGGATACGAAAATTGATTATTAAAATATATTTTGTAAATCTATTTATTCCTCAAATGCCCCATATACCAGTTCTAATGAAAAGGGGATTCTACGTGTAGAGTCGTTTAACTTGAAACTAGACTTGTAGCATGTTTGCGGATTCCTTTGACTTTAATACTCTGTCTTACAAACTTTGAAACTCACCTCTTAGATGGTCGCATAATTATTTGGCATCGGCAATATACTCTGTTTTCCCTCCTTTTAGGTACATCCTTAGCGATTTCCAGATGTCCAATAGTCTACTCGTCATTGACTAGCTATTGGATTCAATTTCAAATACTTTTCGAAATAATTGTGTAGAAATTACTATTTACTTTTTGGCTGTAGCATATACAATTTAAAAATGGATAGCTCTGATTTCATTGTTCATAAGAGTTTTGAAACCTCTGAACTTTAATGGCATAATTTCCTCCTGAAGTATCAGTGGCCTTGTACGTTTAAAGAGCGCGTTGGAGGTCAAAGACACAGCTGACCAGTCGAGTTTGTGGCACCCACTTTGGACAGATATGTACATGTAACGACGAATCATGTTTGCGTTTACCCTTTTTTGACATCTAGCGTTATACGGTCGTGTAGAAATATGGCCTCCGTATGTTTTGCTCTACTGGCAGTGCACTGGTTTTGGCAGTGCTGAGAAAAATGGAGTAACGGATTCTATGTAAGTAGCAACTTACCATTAGGGAGCAAACAAAGAAACCAGCAAACCTATTCCAGAGCTTTCGTATCTAAATCTTGGAAGCATGCTCGAGAAGCAGGCCTCCTCTATCTGTCGGATATTGGAGTGAGGCGTTCTGATGTTTTATCATGTTGGATCAAGATTTTTAGCACACTTTTTGCTGTTAGCTTTAAAATATAGCCAAGGGTTCATAAAGTTAGAGATTATGCTTCATAAAAGGTAGGCGGTTGCATAAACTTGAATTTTCAATTTGTATATAACGCATTTGATTTAAATAATTCGCCGTTGGCGGTTGTGTAACACGGCGAGTGTTTGGAATATTAATTCTTAATCGTAATCTATCGTCTTCTCAGTTTCTTTGCTTAGTGGAACATGTATAACACCGCCAGCAGATACTTCTACGAAATCAATGTATTTTTACTCTTGTTCGTAGAATTATGTAGTATGCCCTTTCATAGTTAAGGGTAGTCCTCAGTTATTACCAGAGACGATTTTCACTCAAGAACAATCCGTACGGTTTGTACAAGAATTTGTAAGAGCTATATATCTGACATCCCTGTACCCTGACATTTCCGAAAAGGTCTAAAAATGAACATAAGTTTCCCCCGAGTGAGCACAAAATGATATGAAGTTGATTAGTAGTACAAAACTTTAAAACTACGGTGACTAACGGATTGGCTAGACGCGGCTCGCAGAAAACGGTCGTAGTGCCCCACCCCCTCCCCACAAATTAAAAATTTGCCATCGTGAATTGTTTGCTGTTACAAGTGTCTGGGGAGAATGATCTTCAAAGTGAGTTTGTTACTTAGTGCAGCTTGCCGGAAAATGCTTTTTACTTACCTTTAATTAAACTGTATATGGAAAAACTCTCCTGACCAACCCTTACCCCAATCAGAATTTGGATGAACAGAGTGGAGCCTAGTAGCTTGCAAGAAAGAAAAATTGCCAAGCATACCCTAAGAGTTTTAATATATTTCGACTTTAGTACCACCGTTATATTAGATCTGATTACGACACATGTGGACACAATTTAAAGCCTCCATCGTTAAGAGCAGTTAGAGCACCACCGACGTTAGGTCATTTGATGTGGTACAGTTTATTTGTTTCAATTATAAGGTTGGAAAGCAAAGAAAACTTTGGTGTCTTGACTGTTTCCAATTAAGGATGCTGACACTTGTAAGATCCTCTTACGTTTTCTGCTTCCTTTTCAGTAGGTTTAGTTGTACTGGGTGTGGCATAGCAGTTGCTCGTACATTTTTAAGACGGCACCAAAGATATGTGTACAATAGCTTAGCTTATATTCAGACTTACCGGAAGGAGATTTTATAGATTTAAAAGCAAGGGTGTGCATTGTCAGTTGTGATAGACATACTTGTTTATGCGCACCCTGTTTCGTGCCTGCGTATTTAGCTCCATCGGCAATGAAAAAGGTATCTCACTCATACGGTTGAGTTTTGTCCACTATCGTAATAATGCGTAATTAGGATTCGGTTTGCTGTGTCAGTGGCAAATCACACGGATATAGTCTGTATAGTTTCACATCGATAGATACTTTACTGACACTGCCAAGACAGTAATTCACTCTATTTGTTTTGTACTGAACTTTTAGCTAGAGTTACACTTTGCCGCCTTGTTTTCGAAGTTTCTTCTCCATTTTTTCTTATATGCTATGTTGTACCGTACCTAATAAATTTATGGCATACTATCTTCTTTATGAACACAAGACGCCTGTAATTTCACTACGATAGTTTGTTTACATTTTTTCTTATGCCTAAGTTGACCAATTTTGCCCACCTGAACGATATATCACAAGCGTCAGAAAACCCAATAGCTACACTTAACAAGGCTATGAACATCGTTCAGTGTTTTGAATTGTATTTTCAGCTGGGAGATTCCGCTAAAGCGTTCTATTTCGATGTTTCATTTTGGTCGATTGTAGTATGCAGTGGCCTTTGCAATTTCAGTAGTGCTTTGGCTATATTTGAAGTATTGAAGGCGACATTTAAGCACGATACCCTCAAGTCCGTTGAAACTTTTAGAATCTTAGCTGCAGGTGTATTGTTTATTACAGTTAGTCCTCTATCTGGTTTAATATTTCAGGAATAAAATATTTTTCAACACATAGAAGTATAGATGTGTGCAGCCCCCCAAATACGCGAAATCCTCCGTTTTTGTACTCTCGTATAACAAAGTAAAACAGAGCGTATGGTGCAATAGTAGCAAAACTGTCATAATGGATTGAACGCGAGAGAGTAAAAGAGGTAGGAACGGGTGATTTTATTTAACCCGAGTTTTCGTAGTCAAGAATTGCTTAGAGGCAAATAATCAATTGCTGCTGTTCTTTTGTTAGCTAAGCTAGATGTCTATGAGAAATATGCGAACACACTGAAGGTTTGTTATTGATACAATCAAATGATTATGTAGGAGTAAGTTGGAAGATGTTAGGTTTATACGGTACAGCGTGAGAAATTTTGGGTTAGGATTGATCGTACCGACTTCATATGCAAATGTTACGGAAAGTATCTAGTCAACCTATCAATATTTCATTCGTAAGTAACCAAATCCAGTGACTTAGCCAAGATTAGCAAGGTGGACATATGTGATAGTTTTGACATAATTGGAAAGAAGGTGACGTTTCAAAGAACTACTGACATGGTAGATACCATCTTGCCACCCATTTATGATTTTGAAATAATGTAGTTTTTAAAAGCCAGCAAGTGCCAATTAATGTTTTATGCAAAGTATTTTGTGCCATCGTGGCAATGAGTTTTTTGCTAGTTTTGAACGCCATGAAATATCTGTCAAGAAGTCGGACGACTACTATTGCCATAGTTAACGTGAGTAATAGACCTCGTGTAGATTCTACTTAGCATGTTGTTGTGGCTAATTGGCTGTTATATGATAAGTTGGGCAATGAGAAGTAAATGCTTGTTTATAGCAATGCCATCAAGCAATTAACTTCAACTGCGTCTACCTCGAGGGGTCAGGAAACGAAAACTGCCTTATGAGGGATATTGAGGGTTGATAGAGGGTTGTCCGTTGTTACGTTTTAACAGCACTTCGACCACTTTTTAGTATAGTTTAACTAGTCAAAATGTAGGCGTAACCTCGTAAAGCGGTTCTAATGTTTCTTAAGTTACAAGGCAAGTATTACTTTAGTGGTTAGTAAATGCATCTTAACTGTCATTCAAGCAAGAAACATCTCTGAATTGTATATACAGCTGTTTAACATACATCTTTATCTGTATGAGTTTATAGGTGTGACCTGATCCCGCTGTAAGTTTTGTTCTTGATTACTAGGAACGTGTTTTACCGCGGAGAGTTAATGCTTGCAGACTGGCATGCCACAAAGGGATAAAATCGAGTTGCATATACCACCCATGATGTAAAATCCAATATAATCAACGATGCCCAGTTGTTTCTAAAAATTGTAGTTAAGCTTCGACTGCTTAGTTGGCAAGCACAGTGAAACTGTCGACGGCATACTTGACTACCACACATACGCTTCTCTAGTGAAGATTAATTTGTACTAATAGCCGTTCCACTATGATCTACATCTGAATTTTATAGACCACAAACAATGAGCATAATTGATTCAACGTTATCAGGGACGGCGAGGTATTTGGTGGTCGGTCCAACATTTCGTAACAACGCTGCACACCTAACAAAACATTTTGGGCAATTGTAACAATACGAGTTCTAAGCATGAGTTGAAAATGCCGCTAACTTGAAAACTTTTGTTGTCAATCAAGCAGAAACACAAAATATCAGGCACTGTCTACCAACCTTCAGGTAATTGAACCATGCTACCATATTATATCGACGTCTGTAACACGTTTCGTAAAAGTTCTATTCAAAGCTAATATGTTTTGTTATTGCTTTTCTACGAACACTGTTTAAAGCGTACTCTTACAATGGAGAAGTAAATAGCTGTCGGTTTATTGATAGGGCTAGAGGAGCATTTTAAAAAGTCAAGCTTTGCCTTCGAATTGTACTTTCAAACGGTGTTGAAGTTGTTCCTCCTACTGTAACTCGGACTGTTCCCTGCAATGGTTTTCTGTATTTTGTTTCAGCTTTTAAAAGCCCCAGTACCCGACAGAGCGACAGAGATGCCATTCTTGCACTTGACGTAACATCTATGGGTACGAATGTGCACACAGTGACAACGGTCATGAGCACTCATCAATCTCTGTCACTGTTTAGAAACATCTGCAACGGTATTCTTACCTCCGATCCTCGTTTCTGTAATGACATAGTTTGCGGACCCCCGTCTTCAACTGGTTCATCCTTTAAAATGCCTATGTGCTCGTCATATGCACTGATATGGATTTAGTAGGTAATCTTAATGGTGAAAATTGATTATTTTTCATTGTATACCTTGGTTTAACTAAAAATTTATATTTTTAACTTAAAATTTCAAAACAATATCACTTTTACGCTAGCCAATCCTTAACAGGTTGCAAGAACCAACGTATTTTGGAGGTTCCGAGGGTTTGGTGACGCTAGTTTGCGATCCACTGATTTAAGGTTTGATGATCATAGACGTTGCGTGAGCAATGATGTAGTTCTTGTTATGGCAAACATTCTAAGCAAAAGGTGATAAAATGTTGCACAGTTGGCATGCAGAGGTGAAACTGTTTATATCCCAATCTTTTCTCCGGTTGCCTATTTTGATTCAGATGAGTTATAATTCTTAACTTTGATGTACCCGTAAAGGTCGATTTGAGACGTTGTTTTTTAATCTCAAGTATGCATGGAACTATGTGTTTATAGTCGAATGAGTATTACATAGATGACAAAATAAATCTCGTTATTAAGGCCCCGCGACTTACAACTTGGTACTGCAGCCTTTAACAAAGTTCCGTAATGTAAGCGTTATTGTATACGACCCAGTTAGACTATTTTGTACTCTGAGGCCACACAAAACCTAACGTCATCCTAGATTTGTCCATTATCTTCCTTAAAACATCGGAAAGAAGTTAATTTATACTAACTTGGTAAACGGTCCTTTCTACTGTGCCATACTCTTTACCTGATCTTTCTTAGTCTGCAACGCATCCGATCTCGTTTTCCACGGATCTCAATGTCTTACTGTTCGTCAAACAAACAGTAACTTTTTTGTTACAACTGTATTTTCGGCTTTGCACACGTGCCCAATATATTCCAATTCGTTGACCATACATAAAGCCACGCGGAGGTGCAGTTTTCACAAACTTTCCAATGTTTATATCTTTGAACACAGGCTAGTATTGTCACTCCTCCTTTTTTCGTCGCTTCCAAGCATCTCTGACCATACTTTCGAAACATTTGAAGCATCACACCTCTATTTTATTTGTTTTCTCTTCCTCTAACAATCAAGCCCTCACCACGCATGTCAAGCGCTACTTAACACTTGCCTCACTCAGCTTTCTCCACGTCCTAAACTCGATACTCCCATCTATGAAGACGCTTTCGAGTCATGAAACTTGACAGTTGCCTTTGGTAGCTGTTGTTCAATCGAAAGTGCTCGGTAAGTCAATATCTTTTTGTGTAGCTAAGCAAACTGTGTTACATTGCCGATGCTTTCTTCATCCACTTTAAAGAATGTGTTCCCTTTAGTAAGTTCTGTATCATTAGACACTTCTGTTGTGTCTTCTTCAACGATATATTAAGACTGAAGTATTTCTTGTTAATTATAGTACTATATCGTTACCAAGATCGGCGTATCTTCTAACTTGGTCCCTTTAAAATCTACCCTATAGATAGGCAACGCAATCTAACTTCCTTTACACATTGTCGATATTAGATCATAGAGAGCATGTGTATCTTTTACAAGCCTGAGATAGTTTTTTCATAGTTTAACGCATTTAAAAGCCTACTTTTCCTTACTTGTGTGCAGTTGCTTCTAAATTTATGAGATCTGTAACAAACCGGCGTCAGTCTTTCAGACTTGCATATCAAGACTACATGTCGGGATGACGTCTTCGTACTTCTACTACTTGCTTTGTTCATACCCTACCGTATCCATCAGTCTCCTGTTGAGCTCAGTTTTGTGCACTGCCCTTATGAACCCTATTTAAACCAAGAACATCCACAAAAATGGATTGTTAAAAGCCAGTAAGCCAGTACCAGTTTGTTAACGTATGAAATAGCTCGGTATTGGTGTTTCGCATGTAGAGTTTATCATGCTGCAGCTGTAGTATATAAGCAGAAGTATAATAACCCCCCAAACCTAGGCCCTAGTTTTAACCCCGCTTACCCTTGTGTATCCATCTTTGTTTACCAAGGTACACAATCACTGAAGCTAGGTTACCTTTAATTTTCTATAGTACGCTCTTTGTCTGAAGTATCGGAATGGGAATCGTCAATTGAAAAATTAACGTTTCAGTTGATCGCATAAAGTTTGGTAATCAACTGTAGCTGGGTTGTTTTTTGCCTTGGGCGACATTTCGCGTATTAAACGCTTAAACGGTTTTTAGCGAATTTTATCAACAAGAGAGGTTCGCATTTTTCCTAACCGTGGAAAGAGATCTTCGAAGGTTTACGTCTACGAACTTATCTCCACCCTTGGTACGAATTCCATAATCGCAATGGCTTACTTTCATTTTTGTAACTGTTTTGGTTTGCTTTCTGTACTCCAATTGATTGGTTCGTAAGATATTAGGTTGCAACCATTATGTGTAAACCCGGACTTTTCCTACTGTCCGGGAAAAGGTTTACTTGTGAAAATTTAGAATAAAGAGCTTTCGAATATGCCCAAGCAAAAGCTGATCCTCTTGATATATTTATAGCGCAAGCCTCATTAGACTTGGCCTGCCGTATTTGCGCATTGGCGTCCTAAGTGGCGGACAGTTATTAAAGGCATTGGGGGCTGGGCGCGATGACACGCATTTTGGCCTCTAACATAAGGGCGGTGATATGCAAAATTTATGTCAAAATCTCCATAGTAAGCATTAGAATTCTGTTGCTGGAGTTTATTTTGTCTTCTGACGTATTTGCATGGATCAATTATATTTTTTCTTTTAAAAACTATTAGGGTGCGATTACCCTCGCGCCTTCACACTAGTGTCCACTACTGAGGGTGTAGGCGTATCATGTCTGAGTACAACTATCCCCTAAACACTAATGTTTATTCTGATATGTTTCCTTGACTTCATATTCCTCCAATTGTTATTAGAATACAAAGTATTTATCATATTGTTTTCATACCGTAATGCATGTTTATCTTGTTGATGAAATAGATTGACTCTACTCTGCCGTACTTTACAGTATTCTGCATTATTCTAATTGTATATATTGTACATGTATTTGTTTCTAGTGTAAAGTAGTTTGCTCTTTCAAAAATAATTCGCCAGTCTTTTGCTGCTGCTGGCTCAACAGAAGTGCAAATGTTCTTGGCAAATTTGTCTGTAGTACTGGTAGGTAGAGAAGTGAAGGTTATGAAATAGGAATACCAATCGAATATGATTGGAAAGCTTAACAGTGATTTCCTTGTCTGTGTAAATCTTTTGCGTGGATGAAGTCTTTATCAAACATGTTGGTAACGTCCTTTTTGATACAAGCAAAGGCGTTAGCGTACAGGCAATGTACTTGCGCGCTTTAGCACAACACGTGGAAAGCCCATAGCAGACTCGCGCAAGCCGATTAACAGTCTCCCAATGGCTCTACTGGAATCCCCATCGACTCCTTATTTTATTCCGAAAGCTCGCCTTGAGCAAGAACCTGTTTTAACGTTTTTATATTTCTTTTAACATAGGTTTTTATAGTGTGTTTTAGTTTATATATATATATATATATATATATATATATCAATCAAATAAACTGCATTCATCTTTGTCATAACTTTGGAGAATTCTTCTTAAGGCGTAGAACTTATACTCATCTCGACAAGTAGAAGTGTAAGGCCTTCCCAAATATATGGGACTACTGTTTGACTTTAGAGCTCATTAAGACCCAATGCCTTTTATGTCATCACCAATGAAAAGCAAGAAAACTTTCCACTGGATCATGGTGGCTTTATGCTAGTTCGCACCCCTCCCCCCCAGACAGTTGGGGGTCCATCATTTTTAAACAAATTTGTCTAAGTGGGGGTTAACTCGAATCCCATTTACAGGTGGGGGTTGGCCTCTAAGGTTGGGGTTGTCAACCATAGTCTAAATTGAATTTTGTGCCTGGTGGTATCCTCTTCAAATTAAAAGCTGTATTAGCGATTCCCTGGTATACCTATGGTATGGTATGGTATACCTATGGTATGTTGTTATGAGCGATCACATTCTAAGATGAAAGGAAATATGAATATTGGTATATATACCTTTCAATCACTGTTATCCAAACTTCAACTCTCTACAAACAATTGAAAATAACTATTTATATTTATAAAAGAGACTAGTGCGAGTTACAACTTAATTGCAATGACCACTAAATCATGTGACCTTGAAACGTATGATACCCAAATTAAGGAAAGTCTTTCTCTCAAGAAGGTGGGTGTTTGCGTAGTTTTTCCTTCAAGGAAGTGGCATTGTGTAACCTTTCAAGTGATGAAATGTTTCAATGGGAGAACTCGAAATTAGCGTTCTGTTTCTTTTTACATTATTGGTTGCAAGCAGTGATTTGAACAGGAAATTTGAGCCCAAAAATTACTTCAAGGTGGGGGTTGGCCTTTAGAGTTCTAGGTGGGGGTTGTCTATGTAGGTGGGATTGATTTTTCTTGGTGAGGGTCCAGACCCCCTTCCAAACTACATTTATTGTGCCTGGAAACATGTTTGTACTGTATTCGGCCTGTTGCTTTTTATAAAAAAGAATGCTACATCGATAATTGTAAATTACATACAGACTTTTGCAGCAAGAGACAACTTCAGCAAAATATGTGCATTTATGACCTGAATTGACTGAATGTCAAGAATATCATTAAGCTCATAACTTCATTTGCAAGTGGGAAATAAATTATGTGTAAACGCTAGCCTTATTACATTTTTCTTGATGTTTGTGCTATTGCTTTTTGTTAGGTGATTTCTTCTTTCTTTTAGATTCTTCTAATTTAGAATGACTAAGACGTAAATACTGTACATTTGCTCGTAAAGATTTGTTTTTGAGAAGGTAACAATTGGCTTCAGAAGTAAAAGTGAGTAGAATATATCATACATGTCCTTTCTATTTCTATTTTCAAATGCTTAAACCAAAATCAGGCCTGGAGCTGAGTGGGATCTGTGTGAACCAGCCCCCATTATTTAACATGCCTTTCAGTCTTTTCAGATGTCAACATGAGGCATCTTTGGGACCATAAACATGAACATTTTTGTATTTCCCTATTCAGCATCTGATGTTATGCCCTCCTTGCCATAAGACTCAGAGCACTGACCCCCTCCCCTTCACAGCTTATGCCAGCTCCAGGGCTGAAATATTTGTATCCCATGGCAATACATGACAACTACACAAACAAGGATGCTACAGCACACAGCTCAATTTGCATTAAGCATTGTCAGCAAATGAAATAAACATAAGGCAGAATTGCCACATTCATCACTGAAGTAAAAATCAAGCAGGATAGGAAGATGAAATGTGGCTTCAGTTGTCTAAACATACAATGTAATCATTGAATTGTCAGGAGTTGCAAATAAATATGCCAGGATCTTGTGATAAAACTTGTCATTTTTTCAGACTTCTTTTTATTCTCAATCTGAAACCCCACTTTTATAAACACAATATATAAAATATTTCCTGAAGCTTTTAAAACAAGAATTTAGTCTCAGTGGATCTCGATCCATTAGACTTTTTGTCAGCTTCTTAAAAATGAAAGCCCAAATATTAAAAACTGCAGGGTTGCAGAAACAATAGAAATTACTTGTGAAAACTAAGGTCATAACAACTGCATGGCAAATAAAAAGACACTAAGTATCACCTAAAATTAGTAGTTCCTTAAGCATATTTCCAGACACTGGGTTTCGGTATAAATGTATGCATATAATTGCAAAATCAGCATAAAAAATAATTTTAATGATTATTGCTATTTAAAGCCTTTGGTTTAAAATAAAGGACAGAGTAAAGATAAATACTGTTCTCCCAGTATAATTATATGTCAGGAGGCAATTGAAGTTCTATCAAAAACCCCTTGTTTACCAATATTCTACAGAGCTGCACAACTACCATATGTACATAAATCTGTGTGCATCTTTGTTCTTATTTGATTGATTGCCTCATCCAATACCACCCACAAAACCACAAAGCAACCAGATTAATTTAGTTCAGTCACTGGTAGGGCAAATGTTAAAAATAATGGATCAGGCATATAACCCATTTATAGTATACTCCTATGTAAATTGCAAGGGTGGACATTGGTATACACATGCAAGGTTTTTGTTTTTATGGATATGTAGTTACTAAATTGTCTCAACTAACTTAGGGCAAGAATCAAATATTTAAGTGATTTATTTGCAGCCCTCTATACACTTTTATATAATACATAAATGCTCTTACTAGCATAGAATGATTCTAGTAAAGACGTAGGTACCGAGTAGGCATTCAGGAAACGAGAATAACTTTACTCCTTCGTTCTTCGACTCTCTAGCTCAAACTGAATTACAAGGATTATACAATGGTATGTATATACAGAATTGCACCATCATTACATCATACAATTTTACCTTACTAATCAATTCTTACAATCTAGAATGTTCTATAATTATTATTGCTTAGTCTTGATATGACATACACCGGATCAGTTTTTCTATTCTTTCCCATTCAAACGATACTGCACAATACTACACAATACTACACAATACTGCACAATACTGCACAATACTACACCATGATGACAAATTTTTCAAAATTGCTTGACAAATTTGCATGCTTGCAACAAGCAAATTTATGACAGAATGATTAGCAGGACTGTTAGTTAGTTAGGATGTAAAAAATTTACAATATATATATATATATATATATATATTAAATTTATATTAAATTAATTATGAAGGTGTGACATTTATGTTGAAAAGCTATGAGGAAGCAAGATATAGCACAAAGAAAGCAATAACAATAAGCAATAAGATAACAGATACCTAGATATATCTGATGAGTTTAATAAAATTAGATAAAATGAGGGCTGGATGCTTCTGGGTATGTGGAAGCTGAGACCTGCAGTGTCTGTGATTTTGATGTTGATAGCATTGAAGCTTAATAACTGGATGACATTGGAATATGAAAGAAAAGGTTCCCATTGTTTCAAAGAAATCTTAGCCATGTTCACACTGGTGCTTACAACTGTTTTCAAATCGGTTTTGAAATCGGTTCTAGGCTGTAAATCAGTTTAGATTGGCAGAATCATTTTGAAAATGGTTGTTACCACCGTTTTGAAGTAGATTGGTTATGGATTAGGTCTCAAAACAGTTGAAGACTAAATCGGTTATTGAGTGGGTGGGGCAGTCATTTGTTGTTGATATTGAGATAGGGAAAGTCTTGTCTAGGGGCATACCCAAATGTATCTTCTAGCCAGGGGGATTGGAATAAGGACAGAGAGATTGGAAAATTATTCTAAAATCAACTACAGGGGAGTTTCACAAATGTTGCCAGTGTAAATATGGCACTTGAGAAAATCTGTAAATTCATGAAAATTATGTAAAAGAGCTCAATACAGGGCTTTTATGTGTCAAAGGGAATCATCTTCAATATGTCAATGCATCAGAATATGTACTTGAGAATATGTAGAAGGGGACATAAAGAAAACAAATAATCAACAGGAAGGGAAAACATTTACACATATAAATACACACATAGTACTATCTGATAAAAGCTATTGTTGCCCCCTTGCTTTGTCAAAGAATTGTCTTGGTCTCAAGCAATTATGAGTGTCATTTTAAAACCATTCTTCTGCAAGGAATGATGAGTCAGAGTTGTACTAATAGCTTGTTTATTATTGGTTCATTCAATCATTGGCAGGATTATAAAAGTTGTACAAACAAGTTAATATATTATAGCTATATTTCATGATTATTAGTTCACCCCATACACCTCATAAGCTCTTAGTTTATATACTTTTGAAAATTCAGCTACCCGCCTTGTTATTTTATCCTGAAGTTGAACTACAGAGGCAATAGTTTGAACTACAGAGACAGCAACTCAACAGAGAAAAAAATGCATTTAAAATTAAAATTCTTGGGACTCAGCTTAGTGGCCACCCATAGCCCACCAGAGACTCCAATAGTCCACTGGTTGTTTGAGACTGGTGAGGTATGCAGTAACCAGTAAAGTTGAAATGAGAAATCACATGCAAAATGATACATAGACTGACTTTCTCTTCCCCTTCCCCTTCCCCCAAACATGCAAAAGTGGTTCAGTTGTGCAGATGAAAAGCATTTCAAATGAAACACCATATTTCATGTATTAGCCTACAGCTTAGCCAATGGATGTGAAAAATGAGCACGGGAAAGAACTATGTATGCAGTGTAAAACTGCTAACCCTTCTACTTATGATCATACCCACTTCCTCTAGCATGCTTTGCGGAAATGAGGGAATGCTCTCATAGAAGCCCACGTTTCTCATACACTTGATCGAAAGTTATCAACAACCTAGAACAACAGCATTAGGAATACTTCAAACAACATGCTAGCAACTAATAGCAAACTCACTCACTTCATGAAAATCAAGAATATATATACACTAAACAGACATTATTGTTATAGGGGCCCTTGAATGATGATTAAGGCAATTTTTTACGACCTAATAAATGGCCTAGTATGCATGTGGCTGTTTTAACATGTATATATAACTTGCTACAAAACTTGGTTTTACACTTTGATATTAAGGTTGTAAATACTTAAAAACCTTTAATGTTGAATTTAAGCATTTTTATTGTGAAATTTTTGGCAAAATATTTGTTTTTATAAGTACTATGAGGTAAGGTAGTTAAATCAAAACATGTTTAACAGATGTAAGTCTGATCAAAATGGAATAGAAGTTGCTTCACTATATTTCATGAATTAAAAGTAGCAAGAGTTACCTCAAAGGCTGTTTTAAGCCTTAAATTAATTTTCTATTCCAAATACCTGAGAAATACAAGTGTTTATGACAAATGCTGGAACAAATAGTGAAGATGAGAAGTCTCGACAATCACTGCTAAATGACTTGTTGATTCTGTGTCACCTTATGCATTCTTATGAACATGTGATTATACTTGTAAAACTTGTATAGTCCTTTGAAACTTTCCACCATATATGGTCAATTTTTTTATCAGGGTCACGTGACCAGACCACACTCCATGATGACCAAATTTTTCTTAATACCAAAAGTTTTCCAGATAAAAGTTATGAAAAGTCAGAAAGTTTCAGCAACTTAAAAGAAAGCATTGAAAAGTTATTCATAGCCACAGACCTAGTAGCTCCACTCAAGCAACAATAATCAGGTTGTGACCTGGTGACCTGATCCACCTAAGTAAAGTTCCAAAGTTGAAAAGGTGGTACAGGGATTTATTTACATTTAAGCTTGAAAATTCAATAGATGCATTTATATGACTTTTGGTGTGAAATTTGACTGTTATAACGCTGTTATAACGTGAATACCACACCCTCTGGAACAATTTCAAGATGGATTCTCATGTTTAACAACACCAGGACTTTGTGAAAAATATATAACTTTAATTACAAGAAACAGCCCTAATGATGATCTAACTCCTCATGTGCACCAAATATCAAATGTTTCCATCACGTTTAAGAAAAGTGGTTGGTGACATGAGGCTGTAGACGAAAAACTTTATTTCAAGTAAGCCTTATGGTACCTGGTACAGGCTAACCCCTATCATTGGCTGTGCTTATTATCAGCAATATTTTGTCTCTTGATTCAAATGTCTCTATATTTCAATTGTAGCCAGTCCAGACATCCAGAAGATGTGTCGATGACAGGATATAGGATGAATTAATACAGCCCTAGCTTTAGATAACAGTACTGGTACCTAGCAATTAGGGTAAGAAGAGAAGGGTTCTTGCCAATATATAAGAAGAAGTCCCCTGTCTATGAGCAACAGGTTTTTTGTAAGAAGCTAACTTACTCTTCATATGCTTTTTTCAAGACAACATTTACCAGATAGATCTTGATTTAGACAAAGCTCAGAACAGATATCTGTTCTACTATAGATCCGGGGCAAAAATTGTCAAAAGTCAATTCTTGATGTTGTATAAGTTAATGATAACTCAATTTATGTTATGAGACATAACATAAAATTTTAAAGTGAGAAGCTAAGCACCCATTAGAGAATCTTACTCTCCTACTGCTGTCTTCCTCTGTATTTATATTAAATACAAATGAGCCAAATCATAATATAACTTGACCATCACCTATTTACATAACCCTAGATACTCTGTTCTTCTTTACTCTTGTAAGGTAGTCCTTAAAAGCTAGAGATCTGCTCTATACAACAATGAGAATAGTGGATACATCTAGCAATATAGGTTTCCAATTTACTAGGACACTAGTTGTACATGGTCATAACATATTGACGGATCTTGATTGCTTCTGCCACTTTTACCTGATGTCTTGCTGCCTTGCTGCCTTGCATACCAATGCCAGCTCTTTCAAAATCTAGAATATTATGAATGCAAATATTAACTAGAAAGATGAATGCCAGATTAAATGTTTCCAGAGCAAACCTTAATTTGTATAACTTGCTATGCAAAATATCTACATATCAAAGTTTGAGATATGTAAAATAATTAATGTAGTATATACATGTGGCATTAGACAGACTATTTAAAGATAAGATTAAATCTTTTTAATATCCCTGAAGGCAATGCATCTGCCTTCCCACCTTCTCTTTGCTTGGAAGCTTACATACAAGGTTTCAATTGTCAATTTTGCATTTGTAATCATTTAGGTGGAGACGATGCAACTAATTTTATAATTGTGTGATTGTAGACTTTCCTTTGCTCACTTATGTGAACTATGGCTATGCTGTATATAAGTGCAAATGTGAATGTTACAACACTACCAGTACATAATTTGCTGTCAATTGATGTTTGCAACCAAGAATGATGAAAGAAATAAATCAAGATCATTTCAATTCACATTTTAATGCATTATCATTATTATCATTATTTGATATAAGTAGTGTATGCATCTTTTTTGGTGATTAGTATAGACCAAGTCATTTATCAAGTATTAGGGTCAATTTAATTTTACACCCTGAAATGAGTAAAACAACAGTATATACTGAAAATGCAATAAATGTAATGCTCAGTTAATCCTTTCTATGCCAACTATTGACATTCTTATCATATATTTTTTTACCAATATTAGTGTTTTTACCATTTATTTAAATTTCCACATAAACTTGTGAACCATGTACAATAATTACTGAAAGCTCCCCCTCTTTTATTTTTATCTAATCAATTTAAATGGGGTCATGTTAGCGAACACTTCTAAAAACTAATGACAATCTTAGACTTCCTTTTCTCACTTTGTGGAGTGAACATAACAACACAAAGAAATCTCTTGAAACTAATTCCCTATTCTGCAGATGAAGAGTAGCATACCTTATTATGTTAAGATTATTATGTTGCTTTTGGTGGAAAGTAAGATATTGCACATTTGCCAACTTTTCATGCCTTTCCACCTATTTTCCATCAAATCTGTTTCTTTTTGTTTGATGGTTTGATGATTCTATTATTTACAATGGGTAAGTCTATAATAACAAATTGGCCATTGTTAATAAAAAATCCGATAAGGCTCCTTTATTTACGATGATTAGTAGTTCCTGTTATTTACTAATGATGTATAATTAAAGCATCTTAGCACTAAAGATATATGTAACTGTTCTAGATGGATGCTGTTAGATGCCTATGAATATTAAATATGGGATACAGGTTCCCTAAGTGGGATGTATGACAGCATTTCATGCAGATTACATATCAGATTGATAATAAGGCCAATAATAAGATGGTGACCAGAAATGAAATTGGGTATACATCTCATAACTTTGTCTGAGAATTTGATTACTGAGGTGCAGGTAGAATATCTTGATTACTATTACATTGAAATAAAACTGCTCTTAAAATTTAAAAAAAGACTTTATATAAATTCAAATACACAATATTTAAAATTGTTTTTTAAAATTACCAGTATCACATTTTCAACATTCTCTTTTAAAGTGGCTCACACAACCAATAGGCCTATATATATATACAACATTTACCTAAAAACACATGTTCTCTGTATAATCCAACAACTACACCCTCCCCCTTATTTAGTTACCTAGTTCTTGTTTCTTTACAAAGTCATTTAGGTAGGCTAGCTGAATTTGGGTAGTGGGGGCCGTATTACAATATATATACATTATATAATCATTCCCAAAAGCCTGAAAAATGATTGGGATCATGAGCTCAAGTCCAGTAATCAATTTTGAAGGGAAGATGCAGCCCACCCTTCCCTAATCAAAAGCTATAGGCCTGGTTGTCTCGGCAACATTATATACATATCAATTGAGAAGAAGGCCAATAGCAACTTTAACATATATTTGGCTGGGGCATCTGGGCCAAATTCTGATGAACAATTTCATATTGAACACTACACCCCCTTCCCCCTAGCTATATACTTCAATGAGTAGATACACCTCGCTAATTGCTGTAGGCTTAATATTTGGCATTATCTCATTCAACAAAATGTCTTCACATTCTTTCCCATAACTATAAAATATAAAATATATAGAGACTAATAATCAACATTATTTTAATACATAATTAATATAGTGTTCCATGGTTGCTCTGGGTAAAGCAATGATTGCAAAACAGTCTGGTCTAAGAAGAATGTAGTCTCCCAAAAATTTAAAGGCTGATTGCTCCAGCAACAATGGCATACTATCTCTTTAAAAGCCTTAGAACGCTAGCAAAAAATATGGCATCAACTGAAATGAAATGAATGTCAGCAACGTTTGGGTTGAATTTGGAAACAGTGAGGTACAGAGTGAGGTTTTGATAAAAATTGATAAAGCACAATGGGTAGCCTGAAATGACCAAACATACCGTCACTTTTAAAACACTTTTTACGTTATGATACATTACTTGGATATTTGACCCTATAAGCCATTTTGTTACTCATGCAATTTAATGAAATAGATCATCTACTCTTTTCTTGAACAACTGAGAACGTAATATTTGGTAAATTTGAAGACAAATAGGGCGCCACGGTAGTTTACTTTTGCACCCCCCTCCCCCCCTACAAATTTCGCCTAAACAGCATTTTTATGAAATTTGCAACTGTAAGCATGTTTTAATCTAATATATATATATACATATTTATCACAGTTAGGATATTTATCGTGGAAAATTATAGCCAACTTTTAGGTCTCAAGGTAGGTTCTTGTCCTTGTAACCGCCTACTGTCCCTTCACGTGCGCGTCAATGGAATTTGCCTTCTTCAAATGCCGATAGAATCATACATTACTGTGTTGCAATCAAGTAATAGCAAGTTCAGTTAGTACGAAAAGAAGTATGTGTCCCAATAATTACAAGCAATAGCGGCAACAGCTTTCAAGCATCATGCAGGCAATTACAAAAGATGTTGATGCATAATTGTAAACATCACCATCACCACAGTTCCAACACAGTAGCAAAATCTAACAATTCGGGGGATCCATGTGTAAATGAAAAGGTAAAAACTCCTACCTGATTTCCCAATGAAAAAGACCATTAAATCCATTTATATGGCAGTATATCCTGCAGAAACCATTCGAGACGGTAGTTATATGTAACAGTTACAATGACACGAAACTTAGGTAAATATGTAGTTCTATGATATTAAAACATGTTCACTGTTTAAGATTTCATGAAAAATACTGTGTTGGCAAAATTTGTAGGGGGGGGGGGGGTGCAAAAGTAAACTAGCATCAAAACAAGTGCCCATGGATTTTTGGGGGTACGGCAATTGCTACGGCCAGATCTTTAGGTACTTTGGGCACCGTTGTGCTCATTATATGTGGTGGGGAGGTATCCTACCACATGCTGGCCAAGTGGCTAATTGTCAAGGGCTTGATCCAATAATGCCTTGGTGGATTATTTATGGATGTGCTGCTATCATCCTTTCCCCATCCCTTACTATCAACATTAGGTGTATTCTATTCTGTTGATGGTTTCTTAAATGAATGAACAGGAAATGGTGACAAGGTGATGTGATAAAGTGTCAGTCTTGGTCTTATTACCAGACTAATATCTCATCAAATTTCCGTGCATGCTATGACAGTGCAGTAAGTCATGTTAGTGAATTTACTATGGATTTAATCATGTAAAGTGGAAGATTAGGTACTCGTAATATTGTATGTCTAAGTATGAAATAGTACCAGAATAGTGTAATAGTGTGCAATGGATTTGATCATACGTAACACTTGTTTTGAAGTAAGTAGAAGAGAAATTACAAGCATTATCCAACACCTTTCAGAGAGGAGCCTTTTTGCACTTTCTTTGCAATTATCAAAACGATATGTTCTCTGAAAGTCTTGGGGGTGTGGGGTTTTTCCAAATTGTTTCTTGAAATCTTTTATCTCCAGTGTGTATACTATATAAATGTATTCATTAATTTTTTTATCTAGATAATGCATGCAGCTGCCTTGGTAGTTGCAAGCCAAGTCATCATGCATCCTGATGTCTACAGAGACAAAATTCCACCATTTGGAGATACAGAAAGAGTTGGAGGTTTGTTTACCATTAGGTGACACATTATATACATTATTTAGTAAAAACAGCATTTCCCAATCTATATATACTAAATGAATGGGAGAATGAGGCAAAGACGTCCAGATTTATTTCCCTGTACTTAGTGAGTGGTGGAGAAATTGAAAAAAGATTGACACTAAAAATCTTTACCTTAGCTTTTTTACCAGATTGTCCAATTGTTGGTCTAGTTATCATGAGCTCTTAGGTTTAAATCCTCTCAACACCCAGAAGTTGCAAATTATTGTGGTAATGCTCCACTCATTGAGAACTGCAGGTCACTTGAGTGTGGTTTGTATGTTAGTGTTTCACTATTTGCAAGACTGTACGTGGAAGTTTTAGTTGAATCGATTTCTTAAATTACTATTTTGTCATTAATGCTGTTTGCTCATTATATCAAGAATCACAATTCACAGATTCAGATCTCAACAGTTGTGCCAAAACCATTGATGTAATGAGCCTTTTGTGGTATTTGTATGTATCAATTGCAATTAGTTAAGTTGGCTAGAATGTATTTGATATTACAGGTGTAAATGTGATGGATATATAGATATATGGATGTAAGGTAGGCCCTTTCTCATTCAGTTTATATGGCAGTTTTGTAGCTATTGTAATTTTTATTTATAGCTGATAACTTCTTTGGACTTGCAGTTGCAGTGTTATCAATCATGATAACTGTGATGCTGATTTATGGAGCAGTTATGGTAAGTTTAGCATTTGAGTAATTACAAATGATCCTTTATAAGTATTTCAGAATTACAAATTTTGCAAGATTTGCTGCAAAAGCAATGTAACAATGCCCTTTGTTGTAGAATAAAAGTTACCCTTAATGACCTGCCTGAAGCTGAAGTAAACATATAAAGACAGAGACCAGCAGGCTGTGGCACTTATATAAAGTAGTGTGAAGGTGGTATTCTTTTAAACAATTCTGCTATACCTACATTTAAAATAAGAACCTTAGAGAAAATTAGACCCAGAGTGTCACTAATAGTGGTAGTAACCTAAAGAAATTGCTATGAGACTTATGTGAACACAAGTGAGATATCTGTTTTGATAACAGCAGACTTCAATGCTTTATCATTATGCAGTTATTATAATGTGCTACATGTCAAGTGAATGCCTCAGAGAAAAACACTCTGTAAACATAGTGTAGACAAAGCCATCTCAGCAACATATAACTAAATGTGTAAAAGTTGGAGTAGTGAATGCCCTGTGACAACTCAGGACACACTATGAACACTGGAAGCCCCATTGTGGCTGGGCTTGCTGATCTACTGCAAGAAGATGTGCAAGGAAGGGAAAGGTCTGCAAATTTACCACAAGGCCACATATTTTTAATGAAGTACCTTGTTTGTTTGCAACAAAAAACAAACAATATAGTTACTGTAACCAGATTTCCAGTTGATAGTTTATAACATTTGTTTATGTAGATAATTTGTTCCCAACATTTTTATTCTCCATGCCTTTGAAATAGTTTTGGAAGTGCCGTCACACCCCTTCAGCTTAATATGATAATTAATACTTGTGATAAATTGGCATAATCAATTTTGGGTAATGTATAAAAGAAAATACTTCAAGTTAAGTTGCATAGGCAACACAAGCCTAGCTTGCAACCACTCCCACCACCACCGTCTCCCAGATGGGGAGGGTCCAGCATTTTCAAAAAAAATGTCTAGGTGGGGGTTGGCTCGAAGCCCATTTACATGTGGAGGTTGGCTCCAATCTCATTTACAGGTGGAAGTTGGCCTCTAAGGTGGGGGTTGGTATTTGCAGCTGGAGTTTGTCAACCAGTTTAGATTGAATTTTGTACAAGATGGTATCCACTTCAAGTTGTGTTAGCAATCCTGGTTCAACGAACTTAAGAAATGTTTTTCTCTCAAGATGGTGGGAGTTGGCCTTTTAGAGTTCTAGGTGGTGGTTGTCTTTGTAGGTGGTTGGGGGATTGATTTTTCTAGGTGGGTGTCCAGACCCCTTTATGAACTATGACAAGAACTTTGATTTCTTATCCATGTATTGAACTTTCTTAAATAATTAAAGCACTAATATTTTAAATGTCTTTGAGTGTAAAAGTCAAATTATATTCAAAGGTGCTTTTGTTCCAGTTCTTGCTTATGTTTCTTGCCAGGTAGCACTACGTCCTAGGCAGCAAACAGCACATCTGCATATGCACACAAGATTTTGAGGTTTTGTGTTGATTTGCAGGAGAGTACTAAATCCAGATACAGATAGTTATCTGGTATCCCTGAAGTGCTACCCCCAGCCCTAGTTGGAAACCCCTTATGCAGATAATGGCTTTAAATGTGCTTTTCTGTTTGTATTCAGTTTAACAGATCAGAAGCCTGATGGTAGTATCTTGTGCTATTTCAGCATGTTATTCATGGGTTTCTGATATTTGTAAATGTTATTGATAAGCTGTGATACTTCTGTTTTAAGGGAGCATTTTTTTCCTTTGTCTTTGGTAGCATAAGCCAACTCTTATTTTGCCGTTTTT
>JAAAKM020000498.1:16961641-16986539 GCA_010016025.2 Alatinidae sp. Z8VKAUB7J3
TTTGTTTTGCAATCAAGTATTGTTCACAAAATTCTTGTTCTATATACACCTCACTTGGACACGTACAAAAATGGGTACATGAAATTCAATTGGTACCGGAAACTCATTAATTAATATTTGTGTTTCAGCTTTGAACCAATAACATCAAAATCCATGCCACTTCAGGTTTCTGGATGATAGACACAGCTAGAGATCACAGATTGGCATATTTTGGTGGGTTGGTACTGTGCCACCCTGTTAATCCCGATCCCAACTTTTTTCAGGTAAGAGGCACAAGGAACTCTTAAAATCTATGCCACTTAAAGTATCTAGATGATTAACAGAGCCAGGGATTACATCACCAAAACCTCAACTTTGAACAGCCAGACTGATTGAACCAGATTGAGCTCTAATCACTCAAATTGGCAAAATATTTATGCTTGGAGTGAATACTGCATGTCCCTGCTTACTTCGAAGGAACTGTCACCTATTAATTAATTTTCAATCCGCATGTTATTCTGCACAAGCACCTCCCACTGACTTGGCAACAGTATTTACATTCAAACTCTTTTTCAGAGAAACACGCTCACTTATTACACCAATTTGTTCCTGTCACTTACTTTTGTGAGATACCCACTCATTTACTACACAGTAGTAACTGGGAAATATTTTCCTTTGTGACCCACCCCACCCCACAGTGGGTCTTCCCACTTACTACCAATCCCCTCTGGCTGTGAGGACTTAGATCTTGTCAGAGGGTACAGACAAAGGTTATTGCTGGACTCATCCTACTTGCCTGCAGATGGGTTTGTGAGTATACGATGGTTTGCTAAGTAAACGAGCTCTTGTCTTAGTAGACATAGCCAGACAATGGAAGACTGTGGGTCTTATGATGACTGGGACCCTAGGCTGTCCGTTGTATAGTGAGTTATGGGGTATAGGCTTTTCTGGATATGTTTTTGCCAGCTTTTAACATTCTTGCATATGTTTCATCACTTTAGCAAGTAATGCTGGACAAAGACATTAAACTAAATATGAGGTTGACCATCTAAACGTCTCTTTAATTGAATGTTGACTAAAAACTAAACGACTTTTAAGTAAGGATATAACATGTTAATGTGTCCAAACCCAATTGTGGGGTTGATCAGTGATTAGCAGGCAGTGATTGCAACTTTACCACAAGTGTTCTGATACTCATCTTTAATGTTAAATTTTTTTTCTGCTCATAAAGTTACTATACCTCCGGAGCAGTGCTTCTCAATGGGGTATAAAATGGAAGGAAATAAAAATAGGGGGCCCAAGGTACACCAAGGGTAAGCATGATTTCCCAGTTATATTCTTTTTCCTTGTTTAATTTGCTATGAAGTTTCTTGATTTCAGCAGGTTGATGGCATTATTTGCCTTGCGACAAAACTACAGAACCAAATATGAGGATTAATAAATGTAGTCTCTGCTTTTCTCAAATGCTGTTCACGTTGTTTATTTCACATCTGGCAACCAAGTTAGGACTCTCCACTGACAGTTTATTGCACATTGTACATTTGGGGGTTAAAAGATGCTTCATTTTTATGGTACCAGGAGGAATTTTTTAAATTTTGGTAGCACCAAGGGGGTAGAAATTCTGCCATCACCTTAAGAGTTAACAGAAAAACGTTGACCTCATAATATAAGTTTTAAACTACTCTTACACTTAGCACCACTTCCGCTCCCAAATATGTAATAAGCCTCAATGCACCACTTCCTCTCCCCAGTATGTAATAAACCTCACTGCGCCAATTTCTATCCCCAATATATAATAAACCTCACTGCACCACTTTCAATCGCCAATATGTAATAACATTGAACATATTCATGTCATATGGATGATGCAATTGACCTAGAGGAACACAGAGGCACTGTGTACAACTACTTGCTTATGTGCCAACTTACTTTGTCTCCATCGCAATTGACACAGAGTAAACAAGGTATGCGTGTATCTTCAAAATCATCAACTAAAAATACAAGAATAATAACCAAGTCAAAAAGATTTATCAACATAATAAACATATTTCATATGTTTATTCACTGTAAGAAAGGTTGACTGGCTAGTTTGCAACAGATTTGATACATGGTTGCTAAAATGGAAGCAAAAAATTCATTTCTAAGCTGAAACAAGTCACTAAGCCAGGGTACCACTACAAGTAACTGCAATATTTCAGCCATGAAATCTGATAGATCAAAATGTAAGGTTTATGATGCTGATCTTACTTCACAGAGTTCGCAAGTTCACTGTGAGAACTTGGGGAGGAAGAAAAGAATAACATACCATGCCGCATGCTGGCTTTTATTTTATGTTAATTTCTTTATAAACTGAGGCACAGTTCATCAATCAGGTAACAAGGGGTCAACATAAATTGCAAATCACCACACCTCTCCTTCCCAAACTCTATTAATGGCCCTTGGTACCACTGTGACTATTAACCAAGCATATTCACTGGGAATCTACACTCATAACTAAGAGCAAATTCATCAAAATCCTAGTATATGCAATTGATTATGTGTACACAATTTTACTGAGGTCAGAGATTTTCTCTCTCCCCTTAATATTTTATACCTTGAAAATTTATATAGTGAAATTTGTTGTATCAAGTACACAAGTAACCCCTCATCTGATTTTCTAAAATCTGGTATAAGAAAATGTCTTTGAATAGGTCCACTATGGCATGCAACCTTCAAAAAAGAAAGATTTATCTCATACACTATGTGTAAACACTCCCTCTGTTGCTATTTAAATATGTTGACAAAATGGCATACCAACCTGGCTCTATCTTCACTTGAACTCTTCCAGTATCATCTTCTTCCATTTTGCAATGTGGAAAACTGCCATTGAATTCATCACTCGTATCCATGTTTTGATTTCAGAACCAATCACTGCATCTTTGTTAAGCTCAACATTCTTGTGATAAATGAGAAAGTAAAAAGAAAATATCTTTTTCTCCTCTCATATTCACTACATTTGACACTCAAATCAATAAACTTTAATAAGCATAGCTGTATAGTCATATACCATGTGGTCCTGTTTCTAAAACATGAAACAAATCCAAATGTACTATTGACAATCAAAGAATCTCAATTGTAAGCTATAGTGAGATGTTGTTGCTGTTGGCGATTATGAGGTAAAGGAGGGAAATGTGACGATAATTACAACAATGATAATGATAATGGTGATAACAATGATCATGTAAGGATGAAAGCAGGGGGGCCATACAGACCACTGTGCACAGAAATGAATATCATTACCTTTGTTTTATTATATTACACCTCCCTAAATGGAAATTTTAAATCACGACTTTGGGGATTTCTTGAGTAAAAGCCATTAGTTTTGGTATATGTAACACAGGTTTGTTACAAATATCAACAATATCATTCATAATTATCTAGGTCCACTACCACTACCAAACACTTGGGTCACATCCAAATCTTAGTACCAACCCCCAGCCCAATACCTTTTGGCTAGGTTGCTGCCTGTGATAATGATGATGATGATGATGATGATGATAATAATGATGATGATGATGATAATGATAATGATAATGAAAATACTTTTATCGTTTCATTGCTCGCATGCGGTCTTTGACATTAGGCAGTCATTTTGTGTGATTCATGTAAGCGCGGGGCTTACAGGCTTGTTACAAAATCTTTGAAATTTTTAAATATTGCGCAACATTTCATAGCTATAGATGACGTCATTCACGCGAAATTATTACTTTTTTTCAATTTTGTGGAAGAGAGTTAAACTATACACGTGCCAAACATCTTTGTAATAGCATTAGCCGATATAAAGTTATAGTGTGTCAAAGTGCCGCGGGCCTACTCGCCCCCCCCCCTCGATGTATGACAAGAGCCAAATAGGCCGTGTAAGGTAGGGTTAAATTACAATGGGTTCGTACAATATACAACAATATCAGAATAATGCACAGTTTAGCCTCAGAAATCTTTACATCACATAAAAATCATCATCGAATAAATCTATAAATATTTTTCTTTCTAAGTTGATTTCCCAAATTATTGTGCAGGAGCTTTTAAATAAGCTGTGGGGGTTTGAAAGATTCCAAAATTGATAAACATCCTTCCTTTTCTTGGAGACAGGAGATTATAGCTTAGCTGCCATGCACTACACAAAAATCATAACAGATCTTGAGTTCACACTTACTTTTCATGATATGATGATTTTAGATCAGTAAGAAACAACAACACATAACAAAGTAATATGTTTTCTCACGTTCTAGAGAACTATTATGAAGACATTATACTAAGAAAATTGTGGTATCATGTAACTGGTGGTATCATTAATATTTCTCCGCAGTTTAGCTATTGAACACCTCTCTTGCCTTTTCTGAGATCATTTGGAATTTGCATAATTTAGTAGATCGAGTAGCCTCCTCAATTATGCCTTTCATACCTCAGAGTCAATTCTGAATAGGTGAAGTCAAACAGTGGACTGACCAGGCGTTGAACCACCTTACTATTACATCATGTAATGCGTGTAATGTGCATGGCTTATATATGAGTTCATTTCTGTAAAATATATATAAATAACATATTTTGGCGAATAGATTGAAGACTCAATGCCATAGAGAGAAAACGCTAAAAGGAAGGCACATAACAGACATAGTAGGATTATCATGTTGAATTCTGTAATGTCTTCCCAGACTCAATGTCGTAGATAGTCTACTTAATTTATGTCTTGTTCATCAGTAATAGATAATGATGTGGAGTAACATCAAGTTTGCTGCTTCGTATGCTTTCCCCTTCGATCTCGATACCTATATGTTGGTGCCCTTAACCAACGGGATTAATTGATCATGCCCCGGACGCTCTACCAGATATGTGTAGAGCTTTCACGAACGGGGGATGCGCCGGTCCTCCACCAAATATGTTAGGCGCCGTCTTAGTACAATGTAATCCTCTTAGTATAATGTCTTTATAACAGAACCCCCACCCATAATCATGCTTTATCCTTGCCATAACCTTTTGTTTTCAGATACTTATCCGGTAACGAAATTGATAAGAGTACACTTGCTGGACAATGTCAATTTTATGGACAGTCACAATATTACTCTGTTTCTGTTAATTTACTCCACAAACAATTTGGTACTTACTTTTAAAGTAATCAAGTAGAAGTATTCCAGATAATATCCTTTCCTACCAATAAAAACTCCCATTAGTTACATAATCTCTGCATGATCCCTTATAACCTTTCCACAAATACTGTAATAGCATTTTTTCCGCCCCCTGCCCCCCCTTCCCCCGGACTACATTTTTTTGTTCTTTAAAGAAGTATATGTTCCCCCTAAGCACTGTCAACTATTTGCATTTACCCCAGTACTGTAAGTCCCTTCTATCAACACTGAGTACTTGTAATGATGCAAGAGTCTTTTAGGTAACCATCTATTTATTGATCATAAATTGCAACAAGAAATGAAAATATAGACTAGAGTAAGTAATGCAAGTTTGATATGCATGTAAGTTTATGTTCTTAACTGTCAATATGTGTTCTTCAACTTCAGTGATAACAATTTAAGAAGAACTACAGCTACTGTAATAATAAGAACAAATACAAACATAACATATTTAATCATCACAACCAGTACCACTACCATTATTCATAGTGAATACTAACTGCACAGTCCTTTTTAAATAATGAGTAAGAGATGTTAAGTTTATTTTCTTTATGTAAATTTCCTCTCAAAGTTGCAAGTCTGTTACAAAAACTTGCTCTTCCATATTATTTCAACCTTTTCTTTCAAATGAGCATAGTTATCCTAGCCTGTCCTTGATACAGCGTAAATCAGTGGTGGTTTGATCATGCCCTCGGAATCACTTTTCGTGTTAACAATACAGTAGATAAGCATTTACAACAAGGGCTATTAGAAAGGGCTTTGATTACAGAAGAAATATCAGATAACGTAATTCACCAAGTCTTGGAATAATGCAAGCCCTCTTTCTCTCCGACAGTCAATCGAAAGCATGCTTTAGATGCCTTCAACAAAGGTCTCACATCCACCCTTTTTACGGAATATTGTACATCTTCAAATAAATGTAATGTGCCATTACGTGTCACCCAGATTAGAGTGGAATTTAACGAGCTGATTCGGAGACGTCTTGGCGCGACTCTACGATGACAACGTCATTGCGCAGAGGAACAATCAGGACTTCATGCCGACTGTGTCGTTCATGGGTATTTACACGAAAGAATAAACTGACGAAGCAAATCTTGCTCCTCCATGACTAAGCTACTGAAAAAATTTGAATGATTATGGTGAAACTCCTTTGTCTGTTTCATACACCAAGTTGCAATGTTTTCCTATTGCCAATAATACTACCATCTAGTCCTGTGGCGATAGCTTATGAAGATTGAAAAACTGCTCTGCTTGTACAGCCAAGGGAACCTACAAATGTTTCTAACTCAGGCGTATCAGTGCCATACGAATTTAACACTAAGCCTACTGGTGATGGTTTAGTACTAGACTTACTAACACTATCACGGTCACATATGGTGAAGTGATGACTTTGCTTACAATTTCTACAGGTTTGTCTTAAATAACAATTTAATGATCGATGCCCGCTATATAAACTAATAAAACATCTACCATACTTTCTAAACAATTTCTTTCTTTCTTCAATGTCCTTAGCGCAGTTCCTTTTCTTCTGTTTTTGGTCGCAGTAGAAGCACTGCTCGACCATCTTCTTTGGTCGTATGAAGGGAATAAGCTGAGGTTCGTAGCTTTTCTTCTTATTTGTTTCCAAGCAAAAGGACTTGCTGATCCCAAAGATCTAGTTCTCTTTTAAAAGAACCCAACATGTCTTTAAGGTTCCAGTCCTCAGAGTTACTTTTATTTCATATCATAATTAACCTTACTGCCTCTGGTATTTTCTACATCACAACATGTACTACAATCGACGAGTATGAGTCCTTGTCCACTTTCAGTTCCTCAATGCCTTCGAAGTGGGTCTCTATAAGATCAAATAATTCCCTCGTGCGATTAATTCTTCTTACATTCTTAACAACCATTTTATTGATCAATTCGTTAATGTTTTGCAAGTTTAATAATTGAAAGCTTTGTCAATCTCTGCTTTAATAGATCTACGGCGGCACAATGATTAGCTTCGATCAATTCAAGGCCTTTTATAGCTTTCTTTGAGGGCTCCTAGAGATACTTTATAAACTATGTATATACCAACAGTGGGGTTCTCGTTTTTTTTATCGACAGCACGTAGAAGGCTATCTCAAATTTCTTGCCAGTCCTCCGGTCGTCCAGAAATATTTCTTTAGCTCCAACGTTGGCAGCTTTGCTTTACCTTTTCCTGCGCTAACATGGGATAAATCACTTGAAGTCTCAAGTGATATTGAGCATCCTATGGAACTCCTTTTACATGCCTTTGTTGCAAAAGTTCATCTATATTTAATAATTAAAATTCAAATTTTTGTCTAAACTCACCCTCATCTTCTATTTCTTTGTGACGAAGATCTTCTCAATCTCCTTTAATCTGAATCTCTGCTATTAGTTCAAAAAGTTTTCGTCAAGCCGTTCCATCTTGACCATTGCTTCTGACATTTGCTTTTGAATTGATTTAATCTTGTTTCATTTCAGTAACGATCTTCGATCTTATTTATTTACTTTGTAATGTTTATACAATAACCTCATCAAGTCCTTCGTTTCTTCGTAATATCTTCTATTCTTGAAAGTCCTTTTCCTCACCAATCCAATTGCCTTTGTGGACCCGATGATTAAACTTATGAGCACAAGCGCCCATCTATCAACGCTGATTCTTTAGATTGACGAGTGACGTCGAGGGTCTATTCATAAAAGGAATTTGCCGACACGTCTTAAAGAAGTTCGTACTTAACGAAAGAAACATTCTATCTGAAAATAGCTCAAGTGCTTGGAAAATCCCAGCAGTAATGCTTAGTCTGAAATTGGGAGTGAGACAGTAGTTTAGAATGTTTGCTAGAAAGAAAGGGAGTATCAGTAATACTTACAATGAAGCTACAAGTGTAAAAAAACCCTCAAAAACATAAAACAAACAAGTGAATAAATGCTTTAAGATATTAAATTCGATAGCAGCGCTGGCATTGGAGTTACTACCAACAGTGACTCTGCAATCAATAATCCCACTAACAATGGACCATGAATTAAAGACGACAACATTACCGTGTGCTGAAGGTGCTGTCGAAGATAAGACGGGAAGTGAAACCAAAATTTTTATGATTTTTGGAGAAAAAAATGCTCGCAAGGCTAGTACAAAAGTGTTATTTATACCGGCCTTTACAGTGCTGATCATACATAAATATAAAACGAGGTGCTCATGGTAGTATGAAAAGAATAGTGGAAGTTGTAATGGAATTTGGTAAAGATGGAACTGATACTCTAATACGATAGCAAAAGTGTTGCTAACAGATGTATTAAAATTGTTGATGGGAGCGTAATAAGAAGTAGTTTTTCAATCGACTCTCTTAAAGTTAAATGAAGAAGACCAATAAGCAGTTCAAGAGCTTAGAATAGCAAAATAGAATTTATATTACGCAAATACAAACCTACCCGACTCTTGGATCAACTGCAATCAGACTTGGCCAATGAAGACCTGAAGCAAGTATAATTGATGGAAAAGAACCATCTAACTTTGATGCCTTGATCATTGTTTTATCATGTTGAATCCAATACAATTTGCGACCGATCCAGTCAACGGCAACTTCTAAAATGAAAAGTAACACGGTAATGTTATATTATGACATGAAATGATAATCATAACGATTGACAATGATATGGCATATGATAATATCTAACAGTGGTAGAATCTGTCCCTACATATACCAAATTGCAAGAAGACGCCAGTAGGAATGGAAAAGCAACATCTTCTGCTTGCAGACGGCTGTGATTTAACATTCCTCTTCCAAATATTTCAGCAAAGCCAACTGTCAAGTAAAGAATTCGTATTTTTCCTTTTGAAAGAAGTGAGATGAAAGGGAAACAGCTGACATGTATTATTAGTAATTAGCATTGTACTGCAACTCCCGTTTCTGCTAAGTGTTTTACACTAATCATAATTGTCAATGCCGGCTACTGGCGATCCCTACAATTTGATCTGGAATATTACGCTCGTATCCTAATTTAATAACGTGAACCAATAGAGATGACAAAAGCATGGGGAAGCAAGAAAACAAATGAAAAAGTTGATATAGTGAAAGGAACGGAGAAAACGAAGTATAGAGAAAAAATATAAAAAAGAAAAGGAGATTAAGAAAGGTGGAATCATAAAGAAAGGAAGAAGGAAAGAAAAAGGAAAGAAAGAAAGAAAGAGAAAGAGAGAATAAAGATAAAGAAGATAGACGAAAGAACGAAATTAGAAAATGTTCTAAAATGAAAATCGTTTTCAATTTTTGCCGAAATTGTCTTCAAAAAAGTCTTTGCCGAATATTAAAGCCATTTCCAGCTTATATAATACATACCTACGCATGGAAAAGAAACATACCTTCTACTGGATGAAATGTACTACTGACGATTTTTTGTCTGCTACTACCATTGAAGTGTGCCCTTTCAATCTGATAAAAGCTGAAATTACACCAGTAGATCATCTGCTCTTTCCAGTCGAAGTCAAGGCACTCTGCTTGAGTAGGGGTCTTTAAGACAGTCTCAGGGTCTTTTATTGGTAGGTCTACGCGACAAATTTTTTTTACATCAATATAATAAAGCTTTGGCATCGAGCCTGTGGGAAAACGATAAATATACTATAATAGTACCGAGTAGCCTGTGTCACTCACTATAAAAAACGCACCATCTTAAGCCTGCGTGACAGAACATACGTTTTGGTCAATTTTCGCAGACTGTTTGCATGGTTTGAGTAAAACAAATTGTGAGGTTGTCATCATGTTCTAGACGTGAAATATTCCGATTCCGTATACAAAATTTTGCTAATTCTATACAGCTGTTAGTCAAAACTCTTTGAAAAGAGGAACATAATGATGAACAAAAGAATAAGATCGTAGTGTTACTGTTCAGGAGCTTAAGGTTTGGTTGGTAGAGTTTATGTCGTGAGCCTCAGTGTTTCTGCGAGCTGTGTTTCAAGGGAAACTTCTCCCATCTTCAGGCTACTGAAATTGACTTATGTCATTGCCATACCGTTCTTTTGTTTGTTGTTTTGTCTTGCTAAGAGCTGCAAGCCATATGTGTAGAAGTTGGTAGAATATGTTTGTTAATGTGATATTCATGGTGTAACGAGTGAACGGTTTCTTTACTTTTTCTAGTGGTTTTGTGGACTTCTTTGTCAATAATTTGGTTGTTTTCCCAATAATGTGTGTTCTTCCTTCCAACAGTGTTCCGCGATCTCATGATATCTCCCTTTTTGAGGGCTTTCTTGAGTTCTTTTCCCTCTAACCAAAAGAACGTTTTGACTCGCCAACATATATTGCGTGACAGTCTTCGTATCTTATATACGATATTGTTTGTTTCTGCTGCAGGGACAGGATCTTTGGGTTTTGACAGCGTCTTACGCAAACTGGACTAGGTAAAGAATGTTCATAGGATGTTGAAATGTTTGAGTATTCTTTTGATGGTTTCGCTCATGTCTTTGATGCAGAAAAGACATATATGCTTCAAAGGCTCTGTTGCCTGTTCCCGAGGGCGTGTTTTTCTTTTCTGCAAGGTCATTCTTATGTCTTTTTGACTGTATCCGTTGCGTGAGAGGATGGATTTGAGATGTTTTTCTTCCTCCTTCAGTTCGATTGGCCCTGAAATGATTTTCCTAGCTGTCACAAAATGGGTTGTGATAACGCTGTTGCAGATTCACAATGGATGATGTGATGCATTATTCAGATATGGGTTGTTGTGGTATTGGTTTTCTGTAGATCTAGACAGCAATACGGTGGCCTGCTTTTCGTGTCAGCTGGAGATCCAAGAAGAGTAGTTTGCCGTATTTTTCTGTTTCCATGGTGAATTTGATACTGGGATGGAGGCCATTTATATGTTTGAGGAAGGTGTGCAGATCTGCTTTCTTGATTATATCAAATACATTATCAACATATCTTTCCCATATAGATGGTTTCTGATCAGAGGTGCTATGTGCTACTCTTTTTAGGAACTCCCATGGGTACGCCGTTACTTTTTGAATAGATCTTATCATTGAAAGAGGAAACAGATATTTTGAAGATAGATTTTGAGAATGTCGAGCATGTCTGAGGGCTTTAATGAAGTTCTGGAAACCAGAACAGTTGCTTAAGAGGTTTTGGATTATATCAATCGTGTCTTTGATGGTAATGCTGGTATACAAGGAGATTACATGAAAGGAAACCATGATTTTGTTATTGTCGACTACTTTTTCTTTAATGAAGTTTGCATATTGAGCTGAGTTTCTGCAATGATGCGTTTTTAATTAGATGTACGTCGAGAGCAGGTCAGCAACATAACAAAAAAGTTAATGAAATGGGGTTCCAGTGTAGGAAACTGTGAGTCGTATCGGTACGTTACGCTAGTGCACTTTGGGTAGTCCATAGAAACATGGGAGAGGAGAATCCTTGGTTTGGTCTTCTGGCATAGGTACTTGTCTAGAAGTCCATCATATTGTGTTTTCAGGAGTGCTTTGCTGGCCTTTGTCAGGATTGTGTACAGTCTATTCTCTTAATGGTCAAGATCCTTTAAAATGTAGTCAGCTTTTCCCAGGATAGCTTTGGCACGTCCCTCATCCGCTGGGAGGATCCAAATTGCGATGTCGTCTTTCAGGGTCAGTGACTGGAGGAGAATTCGCGAAAGATTGACACTAAAAATCTCCGCCTTAGCTTTTGAGCCTTGACGGCTCAATGGTTGAGGCGCTGGTTTAGTAATCATGAGGTCCCGGGTTCGAATCCGGTCAGCACCGTTAAATTGCAAGCTATTGTGGTAATGCTCCACTCTTTGAGAATTATATACATATAAATAAATAAATATATATGAATATTTAGATGAATATGATAAGCATATACACGCATCAACTCAATGACAAGGACAGTCCTAATCATGGCTTTACATACTCAATGTGAATTTGCTTTCGATGCTTTTAAAATTCTATTTGCATTTATCTCTTGTTGTCTCAACTATCAGTTTGAGACCTACGGACAGTGACTGTAAATGCTCCAAACAATGAAGCAATTCTTACCTCGCGCTGAACATGTCTTTTTGTCTCTTCTGAGATCGTAACCATCTGTGCAGGTACACAGGTAGGAGCTTTTGGTGTTAATACATGTTTGGCTGCACGACCCAGGAACTAGGCATTCATCAATATCTTCACATATTTTGCTATTATTTCCAAGTTTCATTCCAGATGGACAGCCGCAAACGACTCCTAAAGAAGAATTATAATTTCGTGAGATCAAACATCTAGGAAATTATGCGTTCTTGCAAGACTACGAGGAGATATTGGAAGAAATGAACATTCAAAATCAAGTTTTTTGTAAGACATAAAACGTAAAAGTAGTTTAAAGTATATGTTATTGAAGCTTGAAGATACGAAAACAATTGTAATCTACTAGCTTTCTCCCTTACGTTCAGGAACTCCTGTCTTCAACTACTCCATTTGCCAAATACCAATTATAGGCATCCAGCGGCTTAAATGTACGATCCTGCGGCTCTGTTTGCATTTAGTACGAAAAGGGAGTATAAAAACTGTAAACATTCGAGAGTACCACATTCAGAGCTTTAGTCACTATCTAGATCAAACAATAAATTGCTCATTGGTGTTCGAAGTACAGGAAAGTAATGTAACTTCCTAACAAAATGCCCCTGTCGGCATTTCTTTTATAATCGAAACTGTCTTCCTGCAATTACAAAATATTGAATTACAACTCGAACAACCAAATTTTTTCCTGTAAAGGAGAAAAATCCCGAAGTGACAAACGTAGCGTGGCATAGCTCCGTACATACCATAACATAGTATAGCCTTATACAAACCATGGCATAGCAGAGGGTAGCATACCACGGCATAGCACTGCAAATAATAGCATATCACACAACACCACAACATTATTTCTAACATTTCATTCCTCATTTATGTGCACTATATCTTTCTTTTGGTACGGCTACAGAGGGTGACTCGTCATTAAGTTGATGCTGGATGAATGGCTTCTTGCAAATTGCCTTTATACGCACGATTTCGTTGACGATTGAGAACTCATATGTTTTGTGTAACTTAGTCCTTTTGAAATGACAGGCAGGGAGCAGAAGTGAATAACGTGATGTTCATAATGCTTTGAAAGGTGTTGTATAGATAATCATAACACAAGTGGGAAACTTACAAGTTGCCGTTACTCTATTTACTAGTTACACATAGAGACACACAAGCAGCCATTGAAAGTGGTCTCCTCTCGTGCGTCTCCTATTACATTAAATACGCACAGAGGCCAGTGTCTAGCAATGTAACTCTTCAGCGATTTTGACGTGTTACTCACCGCTTGGTGTGTGTCTACACATGTGACTGCAGCCTCCATTTTTGCTATTACACTCATTGTTCTTGCAACCAGGTCCTTCATCCTCTTTCTTTGGACAGTCTGGCTTTCCATTGCAAACCTGCGTCATATTTATACACTTCTTGGATGAGCCACATAGCCACTGATTACGCATTGGGCATACTATTTCTTCATCTGAAATATGCAAAATCACAACATTGGTTCAAATTAGCTTATTCATCTTTCCCTGAGGACGCGCTATTCCTGCTCTAAAGTGAAACTACGGAATTCAGTTTAGCCATAAAAATTTCATGTTTGCCAATGCTTTACTTCTCCTGGTAATGGTATGATGAGAAAAAGTAGTGATGGGGGTAGGGGGGTGGGACAAGTTTCATGCACATTACTAACGTACCTACATTAGCAATAACCGTCAAAAAGGTGACCGTCATTGATCATTTCCTGGTTTTGGCGATTGATTTACCGTCGCTTTTGTAAGCAAGGTTAAACACAAATCTTTCAGGCGGAGGTTAGCCGACGTTGCCTTAGAACATACCTTTATTGCTTTAAATAGCTCTTGAGCGATTTTACCTAAAACAATAGGAAATCTTCAGGATATGTCTAATAAGGTTCCATTACGATTTCTGTGAATTTATTTAGCTGTATCTAAATGAATTACAACCACTCAGGGGTGGATCCAGACAGGTGCCAAAGCCCCAGTGAGAATCTCACCAACAGGTCTATAAGAGTAAATCTAGTTGAAACAATTACCTCGACGACATTTTACTATTACTTTTATAAAAGATGACCGAAAATCCACCATCTGATAACCCTCTAATAGTTGAAGTGGTTATTTTGTCTGCATGCTTGTTCCATTTAAAGATTTTACGCGTTTTTTCTCTCGGCACCCGTCAACTTTAAACAAAGAACCGAGAGCCAATAATACGTCTCGATGACTGGTGCTCGATTTCGGCACCAAAACGTCATTGGCTCACGAGAGGAGCTGGATGTCATCATTAGGAGTGATCTTTGTTTTTTAAAACCAAATTAATATGAGGTTAGACTTGGCCTTCATTCCGTCGTTCATTCCATTGCACAAATATGGCTTCTATTCTTATTCTTTCAAAGAATGGGATTCTTAGAAGCATTATCGACCCTCATTACTCCGACGGGAAGCTTTTTATTTCAAAAGAACGATGTTTGTTGGAGGCGAGAGCCTAGTAAAAGGCATACACTATGTTGGATATCTAAACTTACTCCTTATTCGGAAAGCATAGTGCAGTTTCACAGCTACAAGTCACGAGATTTTACGTTGGACATCCACATTTAAGCAGAATTGTTGAGTACAGTTATAGAGCATTTCCTTTGCTGCAGTTTTGAGCTAATGCATTATTATCATTCAAAACGTATCGAGCAGTTTAGGCTAGCATGGTACATGTCATCTTTTTGACACCTTGTTTCTATATGCTTGTTGTAGGTAACAATGGTCCATGTACTGCTGTAGAGATAACAGTTTTTGGACAAGGTAAACTGTACTAAAATATTTTTATAAAAATTCGTAGCACAGATTGGTTAGGTGTTTTGGCTGGTGTTTTTATTGACTGGTACATTCAGAAATTAATGCTATGTAATTGACAATCGATGATTGTGGGACGGAGTGGCATTAATTTATTGATATTGCATTTATGTGAGAGTTTTCAATTATTAAAATTTTCTGGGTAAAAATGTGTGTTTTATTATGTGTTTTGTTAGTTTCACAAGGTAAGTTACTACAATCAAAAAATTTTTTGCCACACCCAAGTATAGGATCATTTGAGGGTTTCACCTCTACCTGGAAAAATGCTTTCTAACCCTTCCCTTTTTAGTATTCGTAGGCTGAAAACTGTTTTCACCCATTCTCTGCCTCTGACTTCACTTTTCGCGCCTGCGCCTCTTTATAATGTTATCATTTGCACCAAATAAAGAAAAAATATTTTGAAATCGTTGAGAAAGAGTCAAACTATGATCGTAGCAAACATCTTTGCAAAAGCACCAGTGAATGTATAGTCAAAGCACTTTAAACTGACGCAGGCCTACTAGCACCTCCCCCCCCCCCGGTATGAGAAGAGCCAAAAAGCCCATGTAAAATAAAATTAACAACTTAACCATGGAGAGTGATACTGTAATAAAAGTTGAAAGAAGAGCACAGAGGTAATGTGGTGCGTTTCTTTGATTTAGTGTTGATGATCTAAGAGGTTCTATTGTAGCGAAATATTTATAATTTATTACATTATTTCATTCTATGCTAGATTAGACTATAACATACTATAATCTGACGGTTCCTTTGCTAATTATAACTGACAAGAGATAACACAGACAACGTTTACACAGGTTGAAATGGACTTTGTTGCTTTCTTTGGTCCGCTTTGAAATAAGTGAATCAACGTAATAGTGTGTTTTAATAGAATGCTAGTCAATTACAAAGACAGTAATCTCCTTTCTTAGACCCGTTTTATCTTTAACATAGCCAGAAAAGAGGAGCCAACTCATGTCTAATATCACACTCATCCTAGCGCTCTTAAGTAGTTTATGATTCTTTAACAGATATAGGCAAGGTTGAGTAAAGATCGTGATTTGCGATCGAGTCGTAAGTTTTGGGATCGCACTTGTCCGTATTTTGTCAGAGGGCGTGAGATGTTGAAGTATTGTAGTGAGCATAGCGTGCTTATTACTGCGCATGCCCATTCAAATATTTTGTTTAGTAAGCTGACGTTGATCTCTTAAAACGGATGAATAATAGCGTCCATGTTTTGCTTGTTGAAGTTTCTAGTTGTCTATTACTGCGCTGCTAAAGTTTCAGAAGGTTGCGGCCAGGCACGGAGCTACTGGGGGGGGAGGGCAAGGGGGGCATTGCCCCTCCAAAGCTGACTTCTTGCCCCAAATTGCCCTCCCCTTAGATTTCTTGTCGTGATAAAATTTTTTCAGAAATATTGATTTTGTAATGATTCATCCTTGCTTACATTTCCAATTTGTGAGTATGAGTAATTTCCTGTTTGCAAAAAAGACATAAGGAGAAGAAAAATATTGAGAATTATTTTCTTTGCCCCCCCAGACCAATGGAGCTGGCTCCGTGCTTGTTGTCGCCCAGTCACAAGGAAGGTTGCTAGACCGAGTATTCGCAGAATCGCCATGATGGATGAGAATAGTATTTGGAGATAGGACCGAACTTTTGGAGTCTGCAGTCGTAACTGTTGTTCACGTGCTGTTGTTGTTGTTTGAGTCACCTTTTTAAATTATTGCAGACCAAATAGGAGAAAAGTGGACTATCGACAGACTCAGCGAAGGAAACTTCAGATTAAACACCTTTTAATTCAGATGAAGCTCCTTCTACTTCAGATGAAACACTTCTACTTGCAAAAGGGTTGTGGGAATTCGTAGATGGATCAGAAATCTTGTCTTTAAGAGCAAGTGACGAAGAAGGTCTTGAGATCAGGAAACGATCCCTGGTAGAATTACCTACTATCATTTTAGCTGTCTATACGAGTCAGCTGTATCTGATAACTTCATGCGAAGAGCCAGAAGAAGCATGGACTGCGTTGAGAACTCAATTTCAACGGGAGTCGTTAACAAACAAAATTTTAATGAAAAAGCAATATTTTCGAAAGGAGATGTTGGAAGGTAGCTCGATTGAGAAACACCTTGACCCTACCTAGCACGGGCTTTTGATGACTTAAGCCAGCACGGGGGGTGGGGGGTCTAGTAGGCCCGCGGCTGTTTTAACATGTATAACCTCTATAAAAAGTGGTACTCTCAGGAGTGATAACGGTGGTGAGTACATATCATCCGAATTTGAAAACTATTTAAAAATCAATTCACCTTCAAACAACGGTGGCACACACTCCACAACAATATGGTGTGGTGGAAAGACTAAACAACACCTTGATAGAATCAGCAAAATCAATACTCGCTTATGCAAGTTTGCCAAGTTCCTATTGGGCAGGGGCAATTAATAATGCTGTATATGTTCGCAATCATTTGCCTGTATCCATTAGAAAGAATGTAACACCATTTGAAATGTGGCATGGTACTAAGCCAAGCGTTGCTCAAGTTCGAGTATTTGGGTGTATGGCTTATGCCAATGTTCCAGATGCAGAGAGAAGGAAATGAAATCCAAAAAGTGAGAGACTTGTTGATTTATTGATTATAGTCTCAATAAGAAGGGTTATATATGACGGCTTATAATGAGGCCACTGGGAAGACAGTTATGTGGGGTAATTTTTAGCGAGAGTAACTTTGACAAAGAAGTAAAGGAAAGTCAAACACATATGAAAGATGGGGTGAACCCGGATCCAGTGGGAATGTAGAGCACCACAGAACGCCCTGAAACGGAGAGGCGCCCTCCAGTTCGATATGGTATTGATGACTACATTGAAAAAGCATTGGAAACGGTGGGTGTACATCATTTGGCATATAAATATCTAGTTCAGGAACCGCAATCAGTTTAGGAGGCATTACAAGGGTTACAGTCAACAATATATATGGTATTGACTATGACGAAACCTTTTCCCCGGTTGTTAGGCTTTATCAATTAGAACGTTAATTCCCTTTGCAATTCACAACAGCATGTACATCTATTAGCTTGATGTCACCACATCATTTTTTAATGGTACAATAACAGAGGAAATATACATGAAACAGCCTGAGGGGTTTGTAGTGCTAGGTAATGAAAAGCTTATGTGTCGACTTAAAAGATCACTGTATGTGATGCAACAGTCACCTCTCTGCTGGAATCAAGCATTCCAAGAGTTCATAGAGTCAACAGATTTTCGTCAATGTTCTGCTAACCCATGTGTTTACTTAAGGACGTCGGGTAAACTTATAATTCTTGCTGTTTATGTGGATTCATTAGAAGGCATAGATGGTGTCAACAACAGTTTAAGTGCACAATTTAAGATGAAGCGCATGGGGGAGTTACACTACTGTTTTGGAGTTAGTGTTGAGCAAAGTGAAAGTAGGAAGAGTTTGTGTATATACCAGAAACAGTACATCCTTAATATATTAGAGAGATTTAGATTACATAATGCTAAAGTAATATCTACACCGAGTGAGAGTGATCCAAAAGTTGTACTGGTGAAAGATGATCAAATTAGTAAGAAAGTTGACGGAAGCTTGTATCAGTCAATTGTCGGAAGCCTCTTGTACGTTGCTATTGCAACAAGGCCAGATATTGCCCATTCAGTAGGAGTCTTATCGGAATTTGATTCAGAGCCAAGTGGAGCGCATTTACCCGTAACTAAATGTGTTCTCTGTTACAGGAAAATTTGAGTTTTTACTAAAAAATGAAGCGGCATATTCAAATGTTGATCTGATCGGCTATTCAGATTCTGATTGGGATAGTTATCCCGATAATAGACGATCGACCACAGGTAACATCTTTTTGCTGACCAATGGAGACATAAGTTGGAAAAGTGAGAGACAATCTACAGTCTCCCATTCTACAGCAGAAGCTGAGTACGTAGCGTTGTGTTCAGCTGCATAAGAAGCAACATGGCTACGACGTTTGTTACACAATATTGGTTGTGATGTAAGCCAACCAGCTATGGTTTACGAAGATAACCAGCGTGCAATGGCCGTCGCAAACAACCCAGTATCACACAACAGAACGAAACATACCCCAATAACATACCACTTTGTACGTGACGCTGTTAAAGAGGGTCACATTTAGTTGGACTACTGTCCTACCGAAAGTATGGTTGCTGACATACTGACGAAATCGTTACATAAAGGACAATTTCAACAACTATGTCATGCTATGGGCTTTGATAGTCTAACTACACATATGCCTCACTAAGGGAGAGCGTTGAAGTATTTTAGTGAGCATATCATGCTTATTACTGCGCATGTCCATATGAATGTTTTATTTTGTAAGCTGGCGTTGATCTTCAATACATTTAGTAGTTTAAAATGGATGAATTATAGCGCCCATGCTTTACTTGTTAAAGTTTCTAGTTGCCTATTACTGCGCTACGCGAAGGTTGTCGTTGTTGTTGTTTGAGTCACCTTTTTGGATTATTGCTGATGAAATGGCAGACAGAACAGGAGAAAAGTATCGACATACTCAGCGAAGAAAAGTTCAGATAAAAACACCTTGTCTATTACTGCGCTGCTAAAGTTTCAGCATGGGATAGATACACTACTACATGCAAATGGTATTGTAAGGAGTATAAGGATATTCAAAAAAAGTTATAGAGGAACAAGGGGAGAGATAGAACTTGCCTGCGACCGATTAGTATGTCAAGGGGTCATGCATTATCTTTCTATAGGGAGGGGGGTCGCATGACCGTGCTGCTCTACCTTTCTCACTTCATTCCGTGGGCATAACGTTCTATAGTGAAAAGGATAAACGTACTAACGATATAAACTCATGCTGCCATTCTAATGAAAGGGGCGTATATATTTGCATCCATGGAGGGGTGCAAAATGTACACGTGCCAACTATAGCCTTTGTTGCTCTTAAGCAATAGACTGTTGGTTTCTTCTTCTTAGGTGAACACGCATGATGCAGAATTTTTCTTTTTACTACTACTGAGACTCCCTTGTAATTGCATACAAGATCTTTTAGCTCTAAAAAGATCACGCACTTTGCTTCATAAATACAGAGTGGGTATGTGGTGATCAAACTTCACATGACTGTAGTCGATGAAATTCTAAACAATTTGTCGCCGGCACAATTTTTTAATGGTGTCAGCAAATGTTTTTTTACACGATATAAATTTATTATCTTCTTTTTGTGCCTCAGGTGTATCTTTTTAATAAAATGTTAAATACTAGCAGATCGTATTTCTCATACAAATGGTAAATTCAAATACTTTTCTGAGAAAGTGGACCATAACCGTAATTTTAAAATCAGTTTGAAACAGCTTGGTTAGCAACCGAATGGTTCTAACATTCTATATAATTGTTAGTTTTTCCTATAAAATCCTCTCTCTGATTTGAAGTACCATTTACGGCTGTGAAGTTACAGTATGATGTTTGCCTACGGAATACAATCAGTGCAATCGTGAGGTCGCATTATCATTATGACAGCGACCACTCAGTTTAAAAGATACAAGTGTTGCTGTGTAGAAAACAATTACGCCCAAGAACGTAATATACTATTTGCAAACTAGGACCAAAAGGCTAGCACCAAATGCTGATCAAGGGAAGTTCAGCATAAATATAAATAAGGGTCTTCTTGCTACACCAATCGAGTTTTGAAACTGAAAACACAATAACACGAAAGTTCTAATATAACGAAACGTGTACATATTATAACTCTAAACGCTGCAGAGATACGTAAGTTCGTAACACATATATTGAAACCATCAAAATATTCGGGGCAAGCTAAGAGTAAGTCAGCAATAGCATAAAATCCGACCTTTGTTAGCCAGCCTGGCCAAGGGGGTGTGCTTCCCAGGGTAGTAAAATAATGAAAAGGGAGAACACAATAATGACGCTCGCAGACTTTTACAATAAACACACATAATAATCTAAACCTATATAAAATTATCATATCCACTAAACGAAATATGAAAACAAGCAATGTTTTCCAGAACTGAGTTGGTTCAAAGTTCGTAATCTGTAGCAGCAGCAAGGTAAAAGATAAATCGTAACTTACAGTCGGTCTTGACTCTGGATATTGAAGACGTCAATAACGATGGCGACGAATGGCCAAAACAGCAAACACGACGGCAGCGGGACGACCACTGACATTCGACTGGAGAATCTTGAGTATCGACTAGCACACAAGGCCTACTTCCCAGCTCTCTTTCCTATTCAAAAAGGCTAATCCTTTATATAAGTCCAAAAATTGTGTTCCCTAATTATGGTATATTAACAAGTATTGATCAGTTCACATTTATATCCATAAATGGGTCGTTAATACGATCTCTGCATACTGGATTGCCGTCTTGTACATATTTATCCATATTTGGATAAAGATGATGTTTGAACATCGTAGTGTGCGGGAAACCCATATTTGCAACATGGCAGCAATTCACTCGCGGTGTGTCCTACCTAATTACAACGATGAATTACAATATCGCACAAAAAACCAAGAACATAATTTCTAACAACCTTATCGTTACTAACTCTGATGAAAAAGTAAAAAACTGTACTTTCCGTGAATAGTTTAACCGGGGAGATTTTCGTAACAAACCTACAAAGTACACAGAGGTTTCTTTGACCTTAACCTATATTATATGAATCTCTACAATTGTAGATCCTCTACGTTTAAGGAAATTTCGCTTGATTGACTTCTGTTTCTCATTAAAATGATATCTATTGTGGCGGGAGGAGAGGTTCTGAAGAGCGTCGTTGAAAGCGAACTTTTTTAAAATCATTTTTTTCACATATTTATAAGACGATGAAAAGTGTTGAAATCACGGGAAAAATAAACTTTCACCCATCACAAGTATTTACCCTCAACATCTCTTGTATGTGATTAGCAGCTAGCCCAGATGGCCTTTTTACTTATTCTTGGGAGATAGTATTTGTATTTGGATTAGAACATAGATGAGGATCACCATCACAGGGGGCAATAACGGTTACTTGCTTACTTACTTACTTACTTACTCAGGGCGGCCCCGAGTTCGAGGATGGCCCTCCTGTTGCAGAGCGATACGCCAGAGCCCGCCATGTCGTCCTGTTCGCTGTTTGATGTACGGTTAGTTGATAAATTAATAATAATAATAAATTAATAAATTAAATTAATAAATAAATTAATAAATTAATTTAAATTATTAATTTAAATTAAATTAATAAATTAAATTAAATTAAATTAATAAATTAAATTAAATTAAATTAAATTAATAACGGTTAGTTGAAATTAAAGGTCTACAATTGTAGTCATTGGGAGGATATGGCGTCATAGGTTTAAATTATGTTCTTGTAGAATCTGGCTAATAATATGCTCCTAACAAGCAATAGTGTCTCAGCCAAATTCACTGATTTGATGCAAGGGGTCATTCAATAATTATATAACGGTCATAAGGGTGGGTGGGGTAGCTTATATTGTCACGCACCGTTACACTATTTCAGCATGAGTGGGTGGTGGGGTGGTGGGTGGGGCTGAACCTACAAATTATGTTGCGCGCTAGAAAAAAATTACCTTTCAGTATCTCTGCGTGTCAAGTATTATTAATCTAAAATCTAAGATCCTCTGAAAGATTAATTAAATTGCGTAAATATAAATTGAATGTTTACGTATTCCCTATTCAATTTTTAAATGTACGCCATCCAATATCAGCACTTGTTACATTATGTTTAATGTAATAGGTTTGAAAGGAGCCTGCGAGAGATATATTTATAAAGCAATCATGAGTGAAAAGTAACTCGACTAGGTTATTTCCCGTATACTTGAGTTATGGTAAGTGCAAGGGTTCATGAGAACATTTATGGTAACGTTTCAGGTCCGGTCTCCTTTTTGGAATATTGGGGGTGTTTTTCAGACTGTTGCGTACTAGTGATGGGTGTGGTTATGCTATCAATGACGGTACGTTACAGATGGGTCAGTGGGACTGAAAAAATGGTTACGAGTTGGATGATTGTAGGGTTACGAGTTGGATGATTGTACGATAGGGTTGACGGTTAAATAGACCTATTTCTGAGTCAAACTAGTTTGTACGCATGACGCGACATAAATAAAAAAGGGTTCAATGTACAAAAGAGGAGATGAACAAATTTGTGGGATTGCATTTTTGGGGGCGGCTATAATATGCGCTTGAGTAAAAAGGACTATTGGGAAAGGTCGTCCGATGTAAGTTGCGATCTGTTTGCTGCAATAGCTGCCTCAAGACCTGGGCCAATAAGAAATGCTGATATGAAAGAATCAAACTGGCCAACAAGCAACTAGATGATCGCAAATGAAGTCCTGACGACTTGGATTTTCCAACACAAAACCATGTCTATTCAGTAGCGATGCTTTCTCTGACCAATTGTGAACTGCAGTCAAACACAACTAACTGAAAACATACTAGATTACACTGTACATATCAGAGTGAGGAATTTTGAATCGTAAGCAACATAAGAAAACTGTACAATAAATTAGAATAAATGCAATGTACGAAGTATCTTGATTACAATTCTTTTATGCAAGGTCTTGCTTCATAGGCAAGATGTGTTCAATTAATCAGACAGGTTTTTTTCACTTAAATTGCTGGTTTGTCTGTTGGCCAGGGGCAACAGTTACAATTAGTCCTCTCTCATCTCTAGAATGCTTGCCACACTGCTCTCCAGATTAATATGCAAGACAGTAGGTGGAAGATGAGAACAATGGTTAAAGGTGACTTTAAAAGCTACATGACTTAAGAACCTGTTGTATCAAAGAATGTAGAAAAGTTTGATCCAACTGAGGAATAAACATTTGATAGAGAAAACTGAGGGTACCTATCTTATCTATCTAGATGTCAGTACCCCCATGGTAGTAGGGGAAAATACTGATGAAAATTAAGGAAGAAGAGAAAGAAGGAGAAAATAGAGTGTACATAAACTAGTTTTAAAAAACCCTGTGTGAATTTTTTCCCCATTAAAATGTACATTTCAAAATGTGTAAATGTTCTTGCAGTGCATCTCCATATAATGCCAACAACATTGAAAATGGGTGTGATAAGATGTGTCACAGCTTGTTGCACCAATAGCCAAGTAAAATTAGTTTGATGTCTAATTATGCATGGCTTACATGATTTTATTTTGAAAGGTTTGTGTTATAAAGTGCAGAAAGTATCATTTGTTATCTTACCTAAATATTATTTTTCTGAGACAATTTTTCCTGTTATTGATTCTCAGCACCCTTTTATTGTTGATCTGATATATGCATTTCAAACTGGAGGAAAATTATATCTCATATTAGAGTATTTGCCAGGTATGTGGAATATGTTTAAAAGTTCCATAGCATTACTTCCTATCAGTGCTTATCAAAATGGAACAAGGGACTACATCACACTGTGAGTCCTTAATGCTTTTTTATCACTAGCTGCCTCCCATATTTCCCTCAGTGTATAGCAACTTCGCTATTTCACTGCCACTTTTTAGACTTCTTATGAATGTGTGTAAGGTGTGATAAAATATTTGGTATTTGCATATATCCCTCTTATATGTTCCTTTGGCATATCAAGGCTCTTGTTAAAAAAAGATGACCATTTCCTACCCAGTAACCAGAAGTGAAGTAACTCCTTGCAATCTCTGATGTTTTGGCAGAGGTGAATAGAGAGAATTTGATTCCATAGTAAAATTATTACAAAAGACCCAAAATATGTCACCACCATGAGTTAAACCCAGGACCTAAATGTTGTATATAATATGATAACACGCTATGGGGTTGTCATTGTGCAGTTGGCAGGGGAACACGTAGCAAGAATGTTGGGTCTTTGTTTGAATCTGGTATAGCCCTATACAAATGGGCTTTACTTGTTACTAGACTTTGTGCAATTTTTGTCAAGTCAAAAGTAGAGC
>JAAAKM020000498.1:17003380-17020450 GCA_010016025.2 Alatinidae sp. Z8VKAUB7J3
CTAAACAGAAGTATAGAGTCAAGAGTAAACAAATCGTTTTAAAGACTTCCGCGCAGGTTTCTTAAGTTTCTCCGGGAAGGGTATGTACGCGGAGACATCCCAACGTCCAAGAAGCAAAATGCATTGCCATTTGCGATATTTAAGTAAGAGAGAATACATTCTGCTACCCCCAGACCATATTCTTGGTTATCTCCTCACTCTTGGAAGTGAACAAAAAAGTCACGATGTGCCTCCCAAATTTAGCTTACTCGGCGGTATTTGGTTTGGTTTCGGATATTAGTAATTTCGATTTTTAAACGTAAATCTTTGCAATCATCAAGACTATATTTTGTATACTTAACATGTTAGGTTTGCATGAAAATGCCCTCGATGGCATTATCCTTCGAGGATCATGTGCGCTGTATTGGATACCCATTTCTAAGACCGATAGGTTTGCCACATGTTACATCCTTTTTAAAGCGGTGTATAGAGACATCTATTCACATGCCTTCCTATTATATATAACACTGTAGGCAACTACTTTTTATTAAGGAAAGCCGTGTAGAATATCCAGTGGTTGGGCCGAGGTAGGGCCTTACAAACAATCCAGTGGTTTAGCCGGGGTGGGGTTTTATAAACAATACAGTGTTTGGACCGGGATGGGGTCTTACAAACACTCCAGTGGTTGGGCCGTGGTGGAGTCTTATAAACAGTCCAGTGATTGGGCAGGGGTAGGTTCTTGTAAACAATCCAGTTGTGAAGCCTGGGCTTTGTACTGAACTTCGATGTCTAAAAGAACGTCGATTTCTTTAAATCGGTGTTTATTAAGCATTTTTGGGTCAAGGGCCGAATGTAACAAAGTTATGGTCGGCTCGACGATTTTCACTTTGCTTATATGTTTGTACGAACTCATCCCGTTATTGAAATACTGTTAACCCTTGCCCCAGGAGCCCCTCCGTCGAGCCATATTGAAGAACCCGTGGCCATTTATGGCATCTCCTTCTGCCTTGCTATGTACAACTGCAGCTAAGCTAGTTTAAGAACTTTAATGTACCTTTAGATCCTGCTTCCCTAGTTTGTAACGCGATTCTTTAATGTGCAATATATTAGATGAGACCCCCTTTTTTAGACAACTAACAATACTTTTCAATTATCCTTTTCTCACTCCCTAGTGCATTTCCACATTAATATGGAGTATGCTGTCATAGGGAATGCGCCATAATCCGTTCCCGGGTAACCGATTCAATCAATCAGGCTAAGAACTGCCCGGCAATCCGGGCAGACAATCGCGAACATAAACATTGGGTTATTATACTATACTCTATATTCATTAAATAATACCAAAAGTTCAATTAACTGATCTTGCCTTTGCTTTCCCTGCCATCCGGCCTGCGTGTCGCGGATTTTTTTGCAAAACGCCGCATCAGTTCCAGCTGTTGCAGCGCCCGATCCAGCACCGGTTTATCGACCATTGTCCCATCGATTTCGAAGGTGCCCCGGCCCCGGGCTATGCCCGCTGCATACTCCGTTGCCAACCGTTCGGCCTGTTCAAGTTCCCGGCTGGTGGGTAAATAACACGCATTCATCACCGTAACCTGGCTTGGATGAACAGCGAAGGCGCCACAAAATCCCAGACGCCTGGCCCGGGTGACGGTATCGGAAAATTTCTGCGGATCGCTGTAATCCGCAATCGATCCGACAAAGCCGTAGGGAACGCATTGATGACGTCGAGCCGCAAACAGCAGGGCCTGGCTCGGCCCCATCAAAGCCTCGGGCATAGCATCCATCCCCGCCGCCGCGGCAAAATCCTCCGTACCCAGCGACATACCCACTACTCGCGGCACAGCAGCGATTTCATCGAGTGCCGGTAATGCATGCGGGGATTCGATTAGCGCAATCATCACCACCCCGCCCCGCCTCATGCCGCGCTCGGATTCCAAAGCCGCAATCACCTCGGAGAGGCGATTCAACTGGCAGGCGCTGGTCGTTTTGGGCACCACAATGGCTCGCACTCCGGGCACCACCGCTGCTTCGAGATCGCGGACCGCAAGGCGCAGGGGGTCATTTATGCGTATCATCACCTCAGCGCCGGACACTGATACCTTGCCAACAGCGTCAGATATCCCGTTCCGCGCATTAATTTTTTCAGCGGGCGGCACGCTGTCCTCCAGGTCCAGAACGACGGCATCGGCATCGCAGGTATGGGCTTTGTCGACGTAACGGTCATTGTTAGCCGGCACAAACAGCAGCGACCGCCATAGGGGTAGGGGCAATTTTTTTCCCGGCATCAGTCCGCTCTTCCCTTCTCACCGGCTTCCAACTCCACATCAAGCGACATGGCCAGTGTTCGCTGCGGCGTCAGCGCCCACAGACTTACGATTTCCCGGTCTACTCTACCTGCTATAGCAAAGGGAGCAGTATCAAACAACGGCCTGACACCCCGGAAGGAAAACCGCTTTACGCAGACCGTTCCCAGTCGCCGGTACATCAAGTCCAACAGCAGGCTGGCCGTTAGCGGCGCCTGTACCACCAGGCCCGGATAACCCTCGCCATTGACGGCATATTCGCGATCGTAGTGAATGCGGTGGCTGTTAAAAGTCAGTGCCGAATAGCGAAATAACAATACCGGATCAGGCATAATCGTTTCGCTAAATTGAACGCCATCCGGAGGCTGGTGGGGTTGCTCCCGATCACCGGCATTCGTCGTCGCGGCTGCCTGCCGGTATACGAGATCCTGTACCTCCGAAAGCAGCAGCTCACCGGTCCCATTACAAATTTGGTGATCAAGGGTCACAAAAACCAGCTTACCGCTTCGCCCCGTTTTACTCGCAACCTTACTGATGCTGGAAGTGCGATCCACCGCCTGGCCGAGCCTGAGCGGCCGGTGACAAGTGACCCTGCTCCCTGCCCACATCCGGCGCGGCAGTTGTACCGGCGGCAAAAAACCACCCTTGGCGGGATGCCCATCTTCTCCCGTTTCCAAGGCGTTGGGAACCGGCGTAAATAACAGCCAATGCCAGGGCGCAGGCAGTTCGTCACCCTCGACAGGCGCCTGCTCCAGTCCCAATGTCCCTGCCATCTGCGATACCGCATGCCGATCGACAACGCCCCGTTCAAACTTCGTCCGGCCCTGCCAGCACTGAAGGGTTTCTATACCGGTCATATCGATCGGACCGGCACAGCGTCAGCGGATACAACGGCATCGGATTTCATCAATATCCCCTGTTTAAAAGGATCGGGGCAGGCCCAGGTCGTGGGTCGCCACATGGGACAGGATCAGGTTAGTGGATACCGGCGCCACCTGATAGAGACGGGTTTCGCGAAACTTGCGTTCTATATCGTATTCCTCCGCAAAACCGTAACCCCCGAAGGTCTGAATACAGGTGTCCGCAGCTTGCCACGAGGCCTCCGAAGCCAGCAGCTTGGCCATGTTAGCCTCAGACCCGCAGGGCCGGCCGGCTTCAAATAATGCCGTTGCCCGGTGCACCATACCGGCAGCGGCTTCGGTCTGAATATGGGCACGGGCAATTGGAAATTGCACGCCCTGGTTCCGGCCGATGGGACGGCCGAATACCGCCCGTTCACGTGCATACCCGGACGCCTGCTTGACAAAGTAACGGGCATCGCCGATGCACTCCGCCGCAATCAGAATACGCTCTGCGTTCATGCCGTCGAGTATGTAGCGAAACCCTTTTCCCTCTTCGCCGATCAGGTTTTCAACCGGTACCCGCAGGTCATCGAAAAACAGCTCCGTGGTGGCATGGTTCATCATTGTCTTGATCGGCTTTATCGACAGGCCATGGCCCCGCGCCTCACGCATATCCAGCAACAGGACAGACATTCCCTCCGTGCGCTTTTTGCACGCCTCCCGCGGCGTGGTGCGAACCAGCAAAACCATCAGGTCCGAGTGTTCTGCCCGCGAGATAAATACCTTCTGACCGTTGACCACATAATCATTGTCATCGCGAACGGCCCGGGTACGGATACGGGTGGTATCGGTGCCGCTGCCGGGTTCGGTTACGCCAAACGCCTGCAGGCGCAATTCGCCTGTTGCTATTCCAGGCAGATACTTCCGCTTCTGTGAATCGCTGCCATGACGCAGGATTGTCCCCATGGTATACATCTGGGCATGGCAGGCACCGCCGTTGCCGCCGGCCAATTGGATTTCCTCTAATACTGCACAGGCTGCGCCAAGAGGCAGACCCGCTCCGCCGTACTGCTCAGGAATCATCACCGACAGGTAACCCGATTCACCCAATGCCTGCACAAACTCACTGGGATAGGCGCCCTCCCGGTCCAGACGCCGCCAGTAATCGCCGGCAAAACGAGCACACAGCCTGGCGACGGCTTCACGAATTTCCGGGTAGTTTTCCTGCTGATTCATAGGTCGCTCCGACAATCCATAATCCGTTCAGCCGGCAGTTTCTGTCGTACCTGTAAGGCTAAATCTTCCCCTACTTGAACCTGATTACAAACCTCGCCTTGAGCCAATGTTAAGTACTCACCTCTGTTGTGGGTACGGCTTTAGCCGTACTTGTAAGGCTAAAGCCTCACCTACGGAAAAAAGACAGACGCCCTAATTTATTAAATGAGCAGAACTAGCGCCACACCTGCCGGCAAACCCGGAACCAGTTCTCTCCCAAAATACCTTTGATCACCGGTTCGCTGTAACCCCGGTCGATCATCAACTGGGTCAGGGCCGGGATTTGCTCAGGTACCGCGTAGCTGAAACCGGGCCAGTCCGGCGCCTCTGCGCCGGGCCATTCATCGGCACGGGTTCTTATCCAGTCATTCAACGCCCTGTTATCAAATACCAGGTCAAGCCCCAGGCCGATATGCGCCGGGCCCACCAGCTCCGCTATATAATCGATATGCCTGAACAGGGTTTCGTTACTGCTGTTTTTATCCCCCAGATAACCGTTCGAACCCGACATGCCGATCACGCCGCCGGATTCAGCGCAGGCTTTAATCTGCTCATCGGAAAGATTGCGAAAATGCGGGTGCACGGATGCGGCCACCGAATGGCTGAAAATCATCGGGCGGGTTGACATCGCCAGCGCTTCAAGGCTGGTCCTGCGGCCGGTGTGGCTGAGGTCAACGACCATGCCGACGCGTTCCATTTCAGCGACCAGCAGGCGGCCGAAATTGGTCAGCCCGCCATCCGCTTTTTCTGCACAACCACCACCCACCGAGTTGGTCTGGTTAAACGCCAGCAGCGTGTGCCTGACGCCCAGCGCATAGAAGGTCTCTACCATATCCAGGTTGCGCTCGAAACAGCGGGTACCTTCGCAGTGAAAAAATATCGCCAGCCTGCCTTCGGCTTTGGCCCGCAAAATGTCCTCCGCCTGCTGCACAAAAAGATACTGCTCGGGGTGACTGAGTACTGCTTTGCGGGCCGCACCGATACGCTGCACCGCTTCACCGATGTTGTGGTTATCGCCGGCCAAACACAGTGATACCAAATCAAATCCCGAAGTCCGGTAGCGGCTCAATTTATCATAATCGTTACCGCACCAGGGCTCGACCGGGAATACCATATCCCAGACCAGCGATTCTCGATGCAGGCGGGTGGCCGGCTCCGAAATATTCCAGGTTTTCATCCTGCTATCCTCTCGATTGCACGTTGACCAGGCCACCATCAACCGGCAACTGGACACCATTGATATAGCCGGCTCTACCGGAAGCCAAAAACACCGCCGCATTGGCAATATCCCAGGCCTCTCCCATCTTGCCGGTCGGGCTCATGGCATCACGGTCGGTCACCATCTGCTCCAGGCTGCCATGACTGTCCTCAACCACTTTCTTGTTGTGATACAACAACGGCGTGTGGATAAGACCGGGCAGGATGGCGTTACAACGAATCCCCCGGCGGGCATATTTTGCCGCCACCGCTTTAGTCAGGTGGTCAACGCCTGCCTTCGATGCGTAGTAGCCCACCTGGTCATACTGAGAAACCCTGATACTCAGGATTGAAGAAATATTGGTTATCACCCCGGCACCCTGCTTTTCCATAATGGGCAGCACGAACTTACACGCCAGAAACACACTTTTCAGGTTGCAGTCCATGCTCAAATCCCAGTCCTCTTCGCTCATGCTGACAGGGTCGCCGGGCAGGCAGATACCCACGTTGTTATGCAAAATATCTATTCGGCCGAAGCTTGACAGTGTATTGTCCACCGCGCCCTTCACTTCGTGGGCCCGTGCAACGTTTGCCTGCAGCGCCAGGCAATCACCGCCTTCCTGCCGGATCACTTCGGCAGTTTCCCGGGCCGCCTGAAGTTTCAGGTCGACGGCCGCGACCCTGGCACCCGCTCTGGCATAAGCAACAGCCGCGGCCTTACCGTTACCCCATCCCTCACCGCAGGAGCCTGCGCCAAATACCAGGGCAACCGAATTTTCCAGTTCTTTCATCATCAACCCCCGGGTAAATACGCCAGCGCCTGCTCAAGATCGGCAATCAGGTCATTAACGTCTTCGATCCCGGTGGAGTAACGTACCAGCCCCTCCGGAATACCGGCCGCCGCGCGTTCCTGCTCAGTACACTCCACGTGACTGGTTACCACGGGCGGGCCGACAACCGTTTCAACACAGCCGAGATTAGCCGCCATATGCGCATACTTCAGTTTCGGCAGAAAAGTTTTGATAGCGTCCAGCCCGCCACGCACACTAAAGCTCAGCATGCCGCCAAACCCGCGCATTTGCTGTTTGGCAATGCAGTGATGCCGGTGGGTTTCCAGGCCCGGATAGTTAACCTGCTCCACCATTGGATGCTGCTGCAGCCAATTAGCGATAGTCATGGCACTCTGATTCTGTCGTTCTATCCGCAGGCTGAGGGTTTTCATACCCCGCAACAGACTGTAGGCATCCATCGGCGCCAGGGTCGCACCGTTGATTTCCCGGTAGTGGTAGAGTTTTTTTACCAGCGCCTTGCTGCCGCAGGCAACACCGCCAAGGGCATCCGCATGGCCGCCGAGAAACTTGGATGCACTGTGCAACACAATATCGGCACCCAGGGCCAGGGGGTTCTGGTTGATTGGGGTGGCAAAGGTATTGTCCACCACCACCAGCGCATCAACGGCCTTCGCCGCCCGGGCTAAACGTTTGATATCCACAATTTTGACGGTGGGATTGGTGGGTGTCTCCAGGTAGAGCAACGTGCAGCCCTTGGCGATCTGTGCTTCGATTTCATCAGAGTCCGCGGTATCACACAGGCACACGTCAATTCCCATGGGCGGCAAAAACTCGGTGAACAGTTTATTGGTGCCGCCATAGCTGTCTTTGATGGAGACAATGCGGTTACCGGGTCGCAGGAATGTCCCGAAGATATTGCTGATTGCCGCCATCCCGCAGGAAAAACCGGTGGCCGCCTCCGCACCCTCCAGTTCCTTTACCTTGTCCTCGAATGCCCGCACTGTGGGGTTTGTGTTACGCGAATAGATATGCCCCTGCTCCTTCTCCAGCGCCACCGCGTGCCAGGTATCGATATCCCTGTACCCGAAGGAAACGCTATGGACCACCGGCACCTGGGTTGCCCGTTCGTAGGGTTCGTGCTCGGTCTCACCACCCCAGATACTGAGCGTGGAACTGCCGGGCCGTTTTAGATCATTCATATCAACCTGTCCTTTACCATCGTTTCGTCTTTGTTCTCCTCGGGATAACCGAACTCCCGGCAAGCTGCCCGGACCCATAACCAAAGGTGGTGCGCCAGTGGCCTTTCCACCAGCAGCGTAAAATTGTCCCGGTGGCGATAGAGAATGACCGGTACCTGCTCAATTCGCGACTGCGCGCACTGCCCGCAGGCAAAGGCCCGATCATTCAAATTAAGACTGCAACCGGTCGCCAGTAATGATCGGGCCGCTTGCCCTGAGACCGTCAGCACCTGATACCTGTCGGTAACATCCGTGACATATCCCGCTCCGGTATTGTCACAAGCCCCCTGCAATAACTTTAAATGCGCCGGCAACCCTCCTTCATTGCCCAGCATTAACCATTGACCGGGCCGCAGCCACAAACAGCGGGCCGTGGCCCCATCGATACAGGTATTCGGCCTATCCGGCAAAGCAATACCGAACGTCTTCTCCAGTGCAGCGGCCAGGGACCGGGCATCGCCCTGCAGCATGAGCTTTTCGACAAAGGGCTTTTCAATGACCTTTAGTCCGGCGGCCTCTACGACCGCTGCGCCACCATCGCTGTTGAACGCTTCCAATGCGGATTGTCGAAAGAGCTTAACCAAAACACAGGCCCCCGGGGTCATAGAACGCAGGATCCGTTATCTGCGCTACGTGAACAGTGCCGTCCACATCCAATGACAAGGTCTGCCCTTTCATTTCGTTACCTCCCCTGACCATTGCCATCGCTATGGAAATTCCCAGCGTCGGACTATTGTTACTGGAGGTCACGTGTCCCACCACTTCGCCACTGCTCGTCAATAGATGAGCGCCGACGGGAACCACTAATCCGGTATTCAGCGGCTTCAGCCCAACCAATTGAAAACGGTCGGGGCGCTGGTTATGGCTGCGCGACAGGGACCGGCGCCCGATAAAATCAGCCGGTTTCTTGCTGATGGGTACCGCCCACCCCACATCGAGGGGAGTTGTTTCGCCATCGGTATCCACGCCAACTTCGAGATAGCCCTTTTCCACCCGCAAAATGTCCAGTGCTTCCATACCAAGCGGCGTAATATCGTGCTGTGCCCCCTCCACCAGCAGCAACCGCCACAGGGATTCGGCGTAATCCGCCGGTACATTCAGCTCATAGGATGCCTCACCGGTAAAGCTGACCCGAAATATCCGGATTGCTACGCCCTCCAGTTCGCACTGCCTGACACTCATGTGAGGAAACGCTTCGGCGCCGAGATCGATACCCAAATCCAATTTCGCAAGTACCTCGCGAGCCCCGGGGCCGGACAAAGTCAGGGTTGCCCACTGGGCCGTCAGCGGCGTCAAAAACACGTCTAAATCAGCCCACTCGCATTGCAGCCATTCCTCCATCCAGGCATAGATATCAAGCGCGCCGGCACTGGATGTGGTGACCAGGTAGTGGTGCTTGCCCAGGCAGGCAAAAACACCGTCATCGATAATCGTGCCGTTTTCGTTAAGCATCATGCCGTAGCGCACCCGGCCCACCGCCAGCGACTTGACATTATTGATATAGAGCCGGTTCAGGAACTCCGCAGCATCCGCCCCGCGCACTTCAATTTTGCCCAGTGTTGAGCTATCAAACAGAGCCACCGCATTGCGCGCTGCCTGCACCTCGCGGACAATTGCCTGGCGCTCGGTTTCCCCGCCGCGCAGATAGTAGGCGGGGCGCAACCAGCCACTATGATCCTCAAATACAGCGCCATTCTTCCTGTGCCAACTAACCGGCAACTGCCGGTATCGATTGGCCAGCTCGCCAACCCGGCTCCCGGCCAGTGTGCCAATGGTGACAGGCTGGTAGGGCGGGCGAAATTTGGTGGTTCCCACCTCGGGAATCGCCCTGTCTGTGGCCTGTGCCATCACAGCTAACGCATTAATGTTGCTGGTTTTACCCTGGTCCACCGCCATCCCGGTTGTGGTGTAGCGCTTGAGGTGCTCCACCGACTGGAAATTCTCCCGTGCGGCCAGCCTAATGTCGGCCACGGTTACGTCATTCAAAAAATCGACCCATTGGCAGTCACTGCTATCCTTTCCATCAATTTCCGGGGTTTGCCAGTACGGCTGTATAGCCGAATCTTCGGTGCCCTCCGCCTGGGGACAATCATCTGTTGTCAGCGTAGATTGTCCAGTTTCCAATGCAGCTTCAACCCCTGCCTCATGCCCCTCTCTCAGGCAACGCTCCAGGCTGCTACAGCCGTTGACCATACCCGCGGTGCGAACTGACTGGTCACACCGATCGGGCGTGAAGCAGGCACTCAGCTCCTCGAATTTGAGATTTCCTCCTGCCTGTGAATAAAGATGAACAAGCGGGTTCCAGCCACCCGACATCGCCAGCAGATCGCAGTCAATCCACCGCCTTGGTCCGGTGTCCTGCACAAAAGCCGCCGCCTCCCCGTTGAGCGGCGCGACTTCCACTCGCCTGACTCGCCGGCGCCCCCGAGTTGCAACCACCCCGTAGCCCCGCAGCAGGTTTAAGCCGCTATTGCGGGCTTGCTGCACAAGCTCTCCTTCGACGCCCGAACGAACATCAACGATGGCGGCGATCTCAATCCCGAACCGGTGCAGATCCAACGCCGTGCGGTAGGCAAAATCGTTATTGGTAAACAGCAGCACCCGCTTACCCGGCGCAACCGCAAAACGATTGGCGTATTGCCGCACCGCAGCGGCCAGCATTACGCCGGGCCGGTCATTGTTCGGAAACAGTAACGGCCGTTCGACGGCGCCGGTTGCTATCACCACCTGGCGTGCGCGGATTTTCCAAAACCGGCGGCGTGGCGAGCCCGTTATTCCAGGGGCACCCGGCCTTTTTTCCAGCGCTTGCTCTGCCGTCAGAAAGTTATTGTCGTAGTAACCCAACGCCACGGTGTTCGGGAGTAGCCTGACATTCTCATGTTCAGTCAGGGTGGCAATACTCCGGTCCACCCAGTGCATCGCCGGGCTATCGTCGATGCGCTCGTTTTCCCACAGCAGCGAGCCACCAAACCGAGACTGATCGTCAAGTAACATGACCTCGGCACCCGCTCGTGCCGCGCTTAATGCTGCCGCCATCCCGGCCGGACCGCCGCCCACCACCAGTACATCGCAGTGCGCGAATCGTTTTGCGTAATAATCGGGGTCTGCTTCGCCGCCGACGCGGCCAAGCCCGGCAACCCGGCGAATCAGGCCTTCGTACCAATGCCAGTTCGGCCACATGAAGGTTTTCAAATAAAACCCAGCCGGTAGCAGCTTCGACACCCAGTCAAATATAGCGCTGACATCAAACCCGGCGCTGGGCCAGCAGTTCTGGCTCCTGGCCACCAGGCCGTCATGGAGCGCCACCTGCGTAGCACGCGCATTAACCTCGCGTTGAGCGCCCTCGCCGACCAGCACAATGGCATTGGCTTCCTCGGCACCGGCACTGAGCACACCGCGGGGACGATGCAGCTTAAAACTGCGCCCAACCACGCTCACGCCGTTGGCAAGCAACGCAGAAGCCAGCGTGTCACCCTGGTAACCCTGGTACTGCCTGCCGTCAAAAACAAATTTCAGCGGCCTGTTACGATCTATCGCCACAGCACCGGCAATGGCTGCGGCAGTATCAAGCCGTTTTGTATTCAATGTCATCCTTCAACTCGGGTGCAATCTGACCTATGGGGTAAACAGCGATGATTTTATGGGATACCGTATCGCGGGCGATGTTAAACCACTGGTAACAACCGTAGGTATGGCACCAGCGTTCATGATGGATACCCTTGGGGTTCTGCCGCATAAACAGGTAGCGCCCCCACGTCTCGTCGGATACATCGTCCGGCTCCGCCGGCCGGTGAATGTGAGCTTCGCCGCCCCAGGTGAATTCCGCCTCATCGCGCGCGCCGCACCAGGGACAATCGATCAGCATCATAGCAACTCTTCCTTGTCATCCATGCCGGAGGAACCGCCCTCATCGATCAGTGCACCGCTGGTAAAACGCTGCAGCGAAAACGGCTCAATCAGCGGATGCGGCCGCTGATTGACGATGGTATCGGCAAAGGTGAAACCACCGGCCGGAATAGCCTTGAACCCATAGGTACCCCAACCGCAGTTAAGATATACCCCGGCGACCGGCGAATGGCCGATGATGGGACTCGAGTCGGGCGTGGAGTCGACAATACCAGCCCACTGGCGCATAAATTTCAAACGACTGAAGGCGGGAAACAGGTCCAGCAGGCAGGCCATATTATCCTCGACCCGGGGAATATTGCCGCGTTGCCCGTAGGAGGTGTAGACATCCGTGCCACCGCCCATCACCAATTCACCACGATCCGACTGATTGATATAGAAGCGGCCGTCAAGGACAACATCCAGCACCGGCTTTACCGGTTCAGAGACCATTGCCTGTAACGCCATGCTGGTAATAGGCAGACTGAAACCCAGCTTTTTGGCCAGCGCCGATGAGTGACCGGCCGCGGCTAAACCGACGCGGCCGGTTTTTATGACTCCCCGGGACGTTACGACGGCTTCAACCTGGCCGTGACGCTGTTTGAAGCCGGTGACTTCACAATTTTGAATAATATCGACACCCAGGGCATCGGCTGCCCGTGCGTATCCCCAGGCCACCGCATCGTGGCGCGCTGTGCCGCCCCGGCGTTGGATAAAACCGCCATACAGGCGGCGACCGCTGGGCGAAGACGCCTTTAGCAAAGGTACCAGCGACTTGATTTCCGGGACCGTCAGCATCTGCGAATCGATCCCTGCATGCCGCAGCGCATTAACCCGGCGACTCATCAACTTCAACTCATGCCGGCTATGGGCGATATTCAACACGCCCCGCTGGCTTAGCATCATGTTGTAATTCAATTCCCGGGTAAGCCCTTCGTAGAGTTTTAGCGAGAACTCGTAAAATCCGGCGGAAACCGGATTGAGATAGTTGGAGCGTATAATCGACGTATTGCGGCCTGTGTTGCCGCCGCCAAGCCAACCCTTCTCCAGCACGGCTACCCGGTTGACCCCATGCTGCCTGGCAAGGTAGTAAGCGGTGGCCAGGCCGTGCCCGCCACCGCCGACAATAACGACATCATAGTCGGGTTTAGGGTTCGGGTTGCGCCAGAACGGCGGCCAGTGTTTGTGCCCGGTCACCGCGCGCCTGGCAATTGAAAATATCGAGTTTTTTACCATAGCGCAGGAATTAATCAATTAGCTCTACTATGTCACCAAACCAAGCTGGAATTACCTCTTACGGTGGCACGGTCTGGGGACAGAGCTTTAGCTCTGTCCCCTTCGAAGGGTTCCACTCAATTAAAACCGAGCTTCAGATTGACACCGACAGTTCTGGGGGTGAGGCGGGCACGGAAACCACCAAGGGCGAAGGTACTGCCATCGTCGAAATTAAAGCTGCTGGCATTCTCGTTGGTCAGATTGACTACAAAGATCTGGACTTCCCATACGTCGCCCCGTAATCCGGCACGCAGATTGGTCAAATCGAAGCGTCCGCTCTTTAAGTCTGCGCCCTCCGGTTCGTTGGGCACATCGCCGAAGGAGCTGTCACGAATGCTGTAGTCGAGGCGGACATAGCCTTCGATATCCTCGATGACAGCGAAGTTTTTCTCCACCGATGCGTTGAACAGATACTTCGGCGAACTGGGTAACCTGAGGCCATCCAATTCAAAAACGCCGTCGGGGTGGGCAGCGTCAACAAACGCTGAGGTGATACTGCCACTGTCAAACTCGGCTTCGACATAGGAACCACCCACCGTAATGGCCCACCCCCGGGCAGGCGTAATATAGATATCCGATTCGATTCCGGTGCTGTGGGCATCTTCGCCGTTCGTCACAATAAACTCCCGTGATTCCGGTCCGCTGCCGGTCACCAGATCGGCAATGGGCCGGTCAATCTGGATATCGCTCCAGTCTATGTGGAATAGCGCCGCATTGACCGTTACCTTTCTTTCCCACAACGATTTTTTCAGGCCTATCTCATAGTTCCAAATTTCGTCCGGATCAAAGCTTTGCCGAAAATTGTTGTCGGTGCCCAGAGACACATCAGCAGAAGCGCCGCCACCCCTGAAACCCTTAGCGATGGAGGCGTAGAGCAACGTGTCCTCATCCATCTTCCAGTCGAGTGCGACCTTGGGCGAGACATCGGTAAAGGTCGCATCCACCCTGCTCAAGCTACCCAGCACTGCGGCATTAATCTCATCCATAAAGAAGCTGTCCTCCTCGCTGTAGCGCAGGCCGAAGGTTGCAGTCAATGTTTCGTTTATATCCCAGTACACCTGGCCGAAAACCGACCACTGATCAACCTCATTGGTCAGAAAGTCTTCGCCGGTAATCAGGTCGATTTTCCTCTCAACCGTCCGATAAAAGGCGCCCGCTATCCAGGAAACCGGGCCGCTGTTGTTCGAGGCCAAACGTAACTCCTGACTGTATCCGCCGGTATCAAAGACCGCCGCCGTATTCTCCTCCTCGATATCACCGTATCCGGTAATGGAGGTGAGCGTTCCCACCGGCAACTCCACATTCACGTTTAGTATCACTTCGTCGGTGGTGTTTTCACTGCCGAATACCGACTCGAAGAGCGCCTGGGTAAATTCCGGATTACCGATTGTCCCGCCGGAAATCGCGTCAATGGCAGCAATGGTCCTGGATGAGGTGGTGCTGCTGATGCCGAATTCAGACTTCTGGGTTTTATAAATCAGCCCGGCGTCAAAACCATCGCCGACGTAATCCAGCATGATCCTGCCTCCCGTGACCTTTTCCGTATTGAGGTCCCTGCCCAGTAGCTCCGGCGGTGTGTCCTCCGGGTCTGCAGTACAGATAAAGGTTGATGCGTAGGGTGAAAGCGGGTTGGAGCAAAAACCGGGAAAGAGCGCTTCGTATGTCTGGCCAATGCTCTGATACAGGCCGGCGATATAGGTATCCAGCACATTGTAACCGTCAATATAACCGTCGTGATCGTTCCTGAAACCGACCACTCTCGCCGCCAGCTTGTCCTCAATCAGCGGAATATTAACCATCGCAGCCAGATCGGTGTTGTCGGAACTGCCCTCATCCACATCAAACACGCTGCCGGAAAAGGAGGCCTCAAATTTTTCCGGGTTGGCGCGTTTGGAGATGATATTGATGACCCCGCCAAAGGACCCTTCTCCATACAATGTGCCCTGGGGGCCGCGTAACACCTCGATGCGCTCCACATCGTAAAGCGAAGAATCCTGCTCCGAGAAGGTGCCGCTGGACTGAATCCGGCCAAAGGAAATAATGCCGTCGTTATAGAGGGCAATGGTCCCCACCGAGCCGACATTGGAACCGAGACCGCGAATTTGAACGTTATTACCACCGCGCTGAATATCCGTCATCGACAGACTGGGTACCAGCCGGGTAATATCTTCCAGACTCTCGGCGTTGATGGTGCTCAGGGTTGTCGAGATGATCGCCTTAATGCTGATGGGAATTTCCTGCAGATTCTCTTCCTTCTTCTGCGCGGTAACCAGAATTTCTTCCAATAGGTACCCGCCGCCGGTCTGTGCCCTTACCGGACCGGGACTGGCCGCGGCCAGGGCCGTTGCAACGGATATGGCGACGGAAAGTTTAGCTTGCTTCATAGCGTATCTCCTCATGGGACAATTATGCTCGCCCTTGTACCTGATTCAGGTACGGCGAGAGATTTTTTATCTGTCAGCTTATTAGGAAACTCAATACAACGCACCGGGATACTGACCTGATCTCGCGAGCCCTTCAGCGACACCAAAATCAATTCCCACGCCCCCCGCATTGAGTCTCCGTTTTCATCCACAACCTATTACCAATAAACCCGCAACATAACTCTCAGTTATGCAATATAAACTAAATGTAAGAATAATTAAATTATTATTTTATTGTATTGAATCTTAGTTCAATTGAAAGCTATAGTAAACCCCTATAACGGGAGAAATTAAAAACCGGCGGCGTACCGGCGGCAAAAATTGTGCCGGTACCCGGCCGCGGAGACCTTCAACCCCAAAACATGCGCGGGATGATAAACTTGGCAAGCGCTTCTGCGGTTAGTCTCACCCGGAGCAGCGCGTAACAATCACAAATGACGGGGGCCAGCGATGCCGGACCAACCTGCAACCAAAAGCGATACCGACAGAGATCAGCTGCACCAGGCAGTTTGGCGGCTATTGCAGGCGGCCGATCATAACGGCGCCATCACTGCCTGCAACCGGCTAATGAATCGCTATCCCGAGTTTCCGGCGGGTTGGTATACCGCCAGCCGCCTGACTTCTCAGCTGGGACACCACGACCTGGCCCTGACCTATATCGACAAAGCGCTGGCGCTTCAACCCGGTATTTTGGAATGGCGGGTACACAGGGCCCAATGCCTGTATATGACCGGTAACAACAAGGAATCGGCCGAATTAGCCGCCCACCTGAGCGAAATGGCCGATGCGCCGGCACATTGTTATGCAGCGTTGGGCAGTCTGTTGTCCCAGCAGGGGCAAAATGACCTAGCGCTTGCGGTATTCGAGCGGGCAATTGCTGCGGACCCGGCTAACGCCGGCAATTACCATAACCGTGCCAGCCTGCAGCTTTTTTTAGGTGATATTGAAGCCGCCGAGCAGTCGGCAGACCGGTCTATCGAGCTCAAGCCCGATAATTACGATACCTATTGGCTGCGTTCCGGCCTGCGCAGGCAAACCCTCGAAAACAATCATATCGCACAAATGGAGGCAATGGCCGGCACCGGTATCGATAGCTGGCGCGGGCGAATGCTCATCAACTATTCCCTGGCCAAGGAATACGAGGACCTGCAACAGTACGAGAAGTCCTTCACCTGCTTGAAAAGGGGCGCCGACGGCCGCAGGCAGGCGATGGCGTACGAAGTAGCCCGCGACGAACAAACCATGGATACCATTGCCAGGCATTTCAACAAAAACCTGTTCGATGGTTCAATCCGGGGGTACAACAGCGAAGAACCGGTTTTCATTATCGGCCTGCCACGCACCGGCACCACCCTGGCCGAGCGGATAATCGGCAGTCACTCCTCGGTGTTCGCCGCCGGAGAACTGTTCAATTTTGAAAACATCCTGACCGCCATCACCCGGCAAACCTTTGGTGACGATGCCGCCTCCAGCGACGATATGGTGGAGAAATCCACCCAAATTAACTTCCGGGAGCTCGGGCGACGCTATGTCGACAGCAGCCGGCCGCAAACCGGCCACACTCCCCTGTTTATCGACAAACTGCCCTTTAATTTTCTCTACACCGGCCCTATTCATCTGGCCCTGCCGAAGGCGAAGATCATCAACCTGACCCGCAACCCGATGGACGCCTGCTATGCTATCTACAAGAACCTGTTCCAGGGCGCCTACTCCTTCTCATACGACCTGGACGATCTGGGCCGGTATTACATCGCCTACCGCAAGCTGATGGCGCATTGGCACGCGGTCATGCCCGGTGTAATCTACAACCTCAGCTACGAAGCGCTGGTAGCAGATACCGAGGCTGAAACACGAAAGCT
>JAAAKM020000498.1:17026615-17049696 GCA_010016025.2 Alatinidae sp. Z8VKAUB7J3
GAAATAATACGTTTCAAACGTGGATAAAGAAATGATTGAAAGATTGTCATATCCTGTGAAACTCCAAATATTTCAGGGACAAAAAAGAGTAACCAATTTTGAAGAGGGGCCAAAGCTGTAATAGTTGCAGTTATTGTGAAAGTCTTTCATTACAATTGATTACAATTAGGAAATAGTACTATTAAACACGAAAAGCTAATGAAAACGTTGATAGTTCTATTTAACCCAGGGATGTTTATAAGCTTTGAAGAAAGAAACAGGAACGTTTGAGAAAATGCTGCTGCTTTACTAAGATAACATAAGGCCATGCATGTTTTCATATGAAGACACTCCCTTTATCAATAAATTTACACACTTGCTTGTGCTTCGAAAAAGGTGGCCTTTGAAAACATGCGTTGCTTTACATAAGTATTCACGTGTACCTATTATTACTGACTGGAGGGCAAACAATGTAAATATAGTGGTGGGAACAACATCGACAAAATGGGCGTAAAACGCCAAGAAGGAAACTACAATTTTGACGACGTTTCGTCTCATGAGGTCTATGTACACGAAATATTACAGCGCTAATAAACTCTGGCACAAATGTACAAAGGAATATGTCACTGAACCCGAGAAGCATTGTGGGAAATAACCAAGATGCTTTGCTACAGCGATGCCCTCCTCATTTGTACTCTTTGCTCCCCAGCAAATTTTATCGTGATCGTATTGGCCTCGTTTCAATATCTACGCCGTAGGACACTATAGTCAAAGTGTAGGTTCCTTCATGTAGTTTCACCCACAGGGCAAATATTATTATGGTATTCGTATAATGATAAAATGTATCACTTTATGCCATAGTTTTCATCTCCAGGCATCGTGACATTGCCCTTTGTTTATTTGATGGGCTTTCCTTAACGACTGAAAGCTTGTCAGAGACATAGAATATGCAGAGTATGGAATAACGAAATTTTTATACCGTACAAGTATGTTACTTCATTTTCGTGCTATCTTGGATATCTTACCCACGAACGGGATATCGAGGGTAGATACGCCTTGTTTGTTTCAGAGTTCATCGTGACTGGCGTAATAAGATTACTTTTGAATAGTCAGCTTCACAGTTCGCAAGTGACTATTATGTTTAGGTAAGATCCTTATGGAAGCATATGACATCGGCGGTATTTTTAGCCATCAAAAACGTTTAAAAACTCATAGCCTGTAAGAGCAGACGAAGATGACGGTCATCGAAAGGTACTAGTGGTCCGAAACTTTTTTTCTCCCCTGATCCTTTTTACAAATAGAAGTGGTTTCGTAGTCGCATTTATTTCCTCCACCAGGCCAAGCTAATAGAAAACCCTGGCTATTTTTTCCACAGTTGGGAATTCATGCCCATCCCCACACGTCCACCCTCCTTTTTTAAATATATTTAATCTATCGGCCAAGATCATTCCCCGGAAATTACTGGAATCCTATAAATCTTTCTATTTCGTGCTTTGATTTGTACTTTAGGAAAAGACCAAGCAGCAAAGGAGAAAAGATTGCGTTTGGTCCAATTATAGCACCCGCAGCAAAACTGAACAAGGTTAAAGATGTTCTACCTCCAATTAGAAAACCAAACCAGTTGATGATCGAATTTCAGAAAAAGGAATTAGAGTGGATGGAAGAAATGGGCAAGACTCTTCCTTCCTTACAAGACTCCTCAAAGAGGGAAAGTAAAACGGCACCAGCGTCTTCTGTGCGTATCAAGGAGACGATTCCAGGATTTCAAATAGGAAGATCACATTCAGCTAAAGAACTTCTGACAGAAAAGGACCCAGCGACTGTACATCAAACGAAATCTTCAGAGACCAGAATCAATAATGGTGAAGAGGGAGTGTTCTTAACGCAGGTGAGGTTGCTACCAAAGAATTTAAGGCAGAGTACGTTGCACTTGTTATATAGTAGTTGGTGAAGATCTCAGGATGGTCACCATCGGTGTTAAGAAATACTTCATTTTCTGTATTTTGATCTGATAATTGTTTGATAATAATTATCACACCTGTTGCATCACATAGTAAACTAATGTACGTAGATGAACTATTTTACTGACTTTTTTTGTTTTCTTCCTAGCTTAATCTTTCACAACGATCTCTTTTCACGATTAATCTGCGATACAATTTGTCATGGCATGAAATCTTATCTTAAAAACGGTAGATCGTACAATCCCAATTTAAGGCGCATGGGCTATGTTGTGACATTTATGAAGGTGGTGGACATGGGATAGAGATAAGAAAGCCGAGTTTAGCAATGGATTAGTTAACTCAGATACTATTCCTTTATTCACAGGTTGATGACCAAGAGTTCCTGTATTCAAGGGAGCCTGACCAAGCTACCAAAGCAAGTAAAGAATTAAAAGACGCACCAAATTATGATGAACAGGATGAGCATCTTTCAGGGAATGGATACCAAGAGCTTTTGGCAATTACGGACGAATATGATGACGAGGTACCCTTGCCAACAACCCTGCGCGGAAATATAACAGCACTGAAACATGCACTGGATAATCCGTTGGTATTCAATGAACGTGATCCAGGTGCAAGACTGCCTACGACTGATATTAGTAGTAGGTCAACGGCAAAGGTGAGCGCTGTAGCCCCGACTAAATAATTCCAGAATTGTCAGTTTCAAACACTCATGTTTTGACTTCCGCTTTATCCAACTACTTTTTAGATTTCATGGCTATGGCGTGCACAATTGGGAACAGTCACTAATGTTTGGATTTTGTGTGTAAAAGTCTTTTACGTCCCGTTGCACTCACCCGTTTTGCTTGTGGTCAAAACGATTAACCGAGATGAAATCTCTATGGGTTTTTTTCTATTTTAAAGCTGTTTGCATTGAAACAATCTATTGTGAAACATAGAGCATGCAAATGATATTACAGCAATGCTTATTTGAGGGAAACAACTCGCAGAACGTAAGGGATTTCCCAAATATCATTTTGCCCAGATCTTGGAAAGGGTGCAGCTCCCAAAACCTCTCTGTATCTTTATATATGTGCCAGCCTAGAATGTTATATTTCATGCAATAGGATTTAAGCAATCCTTTTCTGTTTAAGATTGCCTACATTAAAATATTATTTGATCAACAAATACGTTTTCGTTTCTTCATTTTTTATTTTTTATGCATAGCTGTCTCCACTCTACATGGTATAATTTTGCCGTTGTAATTCCAAAGGCCCAGATTTATTGTTGTAGGTCGTGAGGAATACTTCTTACCTTTAGTACTAAACTTGAGGCTTTTTATGGTATGTTAATCGTCACCTCCCGTTTCTGATTTCTATGCCTCATCCGTGACAATTCCTTGCCTCCCAAAGAAAACTACAAACTTGAGGGTGATTATGAGCCTTTGTGAAGTGACAGTAATCAATACTGACACCTCCAGTGACATTTGGCAGCGTTGTGCTACAGTACTTCTTAATTTATTTAGTAAGGGCAATACTTTGGTTATCACTGTTCCAATTTCTATATTCTGTCTTTTCAAATTAGTTTATCTGTGCAATCTTCTTTCTAGACTACAACTACGTCATCGCCTCAAACAAGAATGAGAGCATACGAGCTTGTATCAGCTCTTGATCGCATGAGAACTGATTCTCATTCCACAGAGGAAAATCTTGGTAAGGATTTTTGTGTTGGTGTAGACCAAGAGAAAAATGTTGGTTTGACCTGCACTAATTTTTCCTTTTTACAGCTAAAAGGATCCTGTAATCCACCTTATTACTGGACATTAAAGCGGAATAACGTTGATGCTAACCACCAATCCTGTGCGTTAATCACCACCTCTCCCATTTTATGTTCTATGTTTTTGTGCACGAGAATTTTTAGCTTAAAGGTTTACATAATGCGTATCGAGTATATGGGAGGTGGTGTGAAGTTATTAAGGTGACATTTGAGTGCGCCAATTTCCAATAAATGAATTATCGCCTCAACAATACAATCATTCAAGTCAGTACCGAATTTAAGAATTTCTTAAATTGCATCTAAGACTTTTCTGCGTACTCTATGTGTTTCAGGTACGTTGTAGTGGCCACATACGTTTTCAGACGTAGGACCATTGACATTGACCTGAAACCTTGGAAACTAATTTAATTCCATTGAAATTTCCATGGTCAGATCTTAAAGCAGTTTAAAATATTGCAATTGCATGAAATAAAAACGCCCTCCGTATTACTGCAATCGCTGACGTCATTCGAAAGTGGAATTTTCGTAACTTCTTTAACCTTTTCTGCGCATAAAATGACGTCAAGTTAGGACAGAAATGCAATCACTGTAGCCTGTTCTTTCTAACTAATATCTTACATAAGGCATAACGCCGTACATTTGGCCAAAAACGGCTACGAACGTTATTGACCAAGAGCCCTCAAAATCGAACCTGCGACCTTTGAATAATGTGTTGAATGCCTTGATCTGCTATTTTAGGGATATGCAGATCATATCTGTACAGATGCGCGTTAAGTATTATCACAATACAAGGGAAGTAGATTCTTCTCCCTCAGCAAAGTTCTAAAATCATTGCCCGCCAGTCAAACATTGCATTTGGTCCCAATTAGTGGAAAGATGAGTAAATATTACGGGGTTTGTTTATCGCCATAACTATATTTACTGTTGCCTTGCAAACTTCTACTGCGTTTGAAACTCGCACGTAGTTAAGCAAAACTCGTTCATTGACCTTTGAGATCATAACCAGCAGGTTTGGATGAAAGGTTAGATATTAAACCATGTAGCTAGTACTTTGTGTTATTACACCTAGCTTCCCGGGCTGCATTCACCCAGCGATATGAAGGGCCCTAGTAAGTGACTGCGAAAGAGAATAGTGTTTGTTTGATTAATATACCAGGTACAACTATTAGTTATACGGGCGTTCTTATGGCATTTATTACCTGACTATGGAATCTTACACACGTTCCCTGGCGACTACAGAACCAGGAAAACCCGGAGAATGATTCCCAGTAAGGAAAAAACTAAAATTCAGGGAATCCTGCCGGCCATGAATAAAAAATATTTCAAAAAGGTTATGGGTGACCTCTGAGTGTTTTGCGACAAATGAAATCATGTCGATGAACCAGAGGGCCTCAATCTTTGACACAAATTCAGGGAATTTGATTAAAAATGCTCAGAAAACATAAGAACGTCAGGAAGTCTGTATATGCTGTTGTGCGGATGTATGTAACTTACTTTGTAAGATAGTATTATGAGTCATAATTTTTCGTATATCAACTTTGCATTATCCTTTTGGAACTTTTATTTCATCGCCTTCCTCTCTTTCTCTTACTTTCTTTCACACTTTTTTATTAGCTACCTACATTTTACTTCATTTTCTAATTACAGATACAATTTTGAAAAAGTATAACGAAGACCCGCAGATCCGAAAGCAATTCCCAGAGGTTAAAAAACTGATGCAAGAAGTAAGTTATGACAATGAGCCAAGTACTCGATTTTACATATATGCAACGTAGGTTTCGAGTCAGATCTTGAGTTGCTGAATTTTCATAGGTGTGGCACTTTGGCTCTGAACAGAAGTTAAGGTACGTTGTGACCATAAGGGGTCGTTGAAGATGTATATACGTCGCCGTTTGGATGATCACCGAAAGTCAGAGTTGACTTTAATTGTTTTCAGCGAACCCTCATATTTTTACTTAGAATTACCAAATAAGGTGCGCAAATATAAAGTTCATGACTTAACAAAGACGTCAGTTCTGGAGTTACTTAAATTTTCTACTTTCGATTTAAGTTGCGTACAAAATAAAAGTGGCGTAGAAGTTCTAGAATAATTGATCGTGCAAAAGACCGTTTTAAATATAAGTTTATGTGGAAAATATTGAAAGCTACTCATCCATTTACCTCGATGCTCCCTTTTAGATGCGAAAAGAATACAGTATGCCGCTACTTTAGTAAACCTAGATATCTGCATCAATAAACCTCCCTAGATTTCCATGACAATTGCTTGAACCTGCAGGTATCTAAAAAATAGTAACTCCTATCTACTGTGGGTTTATATCTTAACTTGGTCTCTGTACTCCAGAACGTCAAGATTTGTTCAGTAGTATAGTCGAATCCCTACAAGGTTCAGTACTTGTTAATAAAAAGGCGTTAAAGGAAAGATAAACTATAGTACTTCATATGGTAATCTTCATATTTAACAGTGAATAAAAGGGCTCCAATGCAAATGTGCATATTTCATTAAGTTTTTACACATTTCATTGTTTTGGAGAACCTCTAATTTCTTGCAGGATGTGGAATAGTTCAAATGGTCTTCATGCACCGATTTTATACATTGTTGATCAATTTATTTAATCATATGCCACGCCTCAAGGTTGTTGCCCCTTCTCAAAACTTTTTGAAATAGATAACCTTTTTAAGAGTTCCAGTATTCCACTCAGACCATTAATGCAGTTACATCTGTGGGGTCTGCAGGTCGAACGACAACTTGTGTGCCGGATAAGATTTGTTTAAAATAGACATTTGCCTACGATCTGCTTTCTGCGTTAGCTGGGCAAAAAGTCTATAATCAATGGATGTGAAAGGAGTTTTTTGGTATTTTCTTAGTTTCTGCAAATTTAACAAATAAGATATTATTTTTATTTATTAAAAAGGTCCAGTCCAAGTACAATGAGGTGAGAAAGGCCTCTATGAAGTCGGCAACACAAGCTCAGGCGATTGTACTAAAAACTAAAGCTGCAGGACGGCCGCCAAAACAGTTGCTGGTATCAAGCGGTTCTTCGAGAAAGTGGACCAAATCGGAAGACAGTGAAAGAGTAGCGAGTAGAGAAAACAGACGGAGCAATACTGCAGAGGCTGACCCATATATAGATGATAACAAAAACATAGAATCGAAACTTGAGAACTTTAGGTCGCTTGTTGATAAGCGAATCTAGTGTTTATATCTTATTTTTTGGATTTAGGTGCATCGCATGTAATGTTGTCGTATCGAATCAGAATCAAACTTGATATATTCGAAATCTGCTTATCTGATTAATGTATAGAAGCACTACAGTCCAAAACGCAAAGTTATATATAAATGTATTTTTGTAAAGATGATTGTTTTACCGAATTTATTCGTGTTTGCTACACAAGCGTTTGTAAATTTAGTAGTTTCCAGGAAACTAAATATGTAGTCACCTGAATCATTTCGTGAGTACGAAATTGTATACTTTAACAGTTAAGCCACTATCACCAGAAATAAATGTTGTTTTTGCGCTTTTAATCTAAGCGACTTGTAGGAATGGAAACTCATGGTCTTAGACGTAATAGAAAAGTGTCTAACCACTGAAGTGTCAAAGTGGTTTTTAAAGGCATTCACTTTTGACTCGGGCGTTATTATTCGATTGGCTGTCCAGTAGTCGGACTTAATGATTTATGAAGTGTGAAATGTATTCCTTTTGTAGCAAGGTCGTTGCTGTGCTCATAGGAAAAGCAATTTATACTTACTTGCAGCAAAAAAAACCGGGAATATGCCGACTTTTTTGCAGCCTTCGGTTCTAAAGACGCCTGAGTCAATCGTTGGGTGCTGGTTTCCGTTGCGTCGATGCAACTCTTTCTAACTTTTGGTTGAACAATGGCGGAAGGATTCCTCGGTGTACTATTTCCAGATTCAGCCTGCCCAAGGGATGGTGGTTCAACTTTATCGGCTGCTTATGCCAAGCTGTTTAATGGTACGTCGTTCTTGTTAAGGTCCTTAAAGTGGCTTTCCGTGTTTTAGGGTCAGAAAGCAGGTTCCCGGTACCCCAATGGAAGTGAAACGTAATCAATGCCCTGTAACAGCAACTTTTATTGATATATCACCATATTACAGGACGTGTTAACCAAGGTGAAAGTCACGTTAGGTGATGTTCAAGTTATATAGCATTGAAATATATAAAAATGAAAGAGAAAAGAATAGAAGAAAAAGATAGTGTCAGCTAAACGCATATCATTATCATCATCATCGTCATCATTACATGTCGTCTTATTTCCGACTGAAGTCACTAAAGATTGGTCTGCACTCACTTGACTCACCCACTGACGTTCCATTGAACCCTCCAAAGACTACAGTACCAGCCCACTTCTTCAGCTCATTCTTCAAATTTTGTCGTTGTCAGCCTTTTGCTCATTGTTGGTACCCCTTGACATGGTGTAAGAGGCAAACCAATGGTAAGCGTGACTTGTTTTTGAATGTATCCTGTTGCTTTTCTACGAAGTTTCAATGCCCTGTTGCTGATGTTGACGTTGTAAACCGAACGTATCGTGATCAACTCAAGAAGGTTGAAAGTGAGGAAATAACTCGAAAACTTGATCTCATTAGTAAGAGCTGGGTTGTTGCTTCTCGGCCTTTTGGCAATGAATGGATGTAGTATCTGTTCTCATTAATGACAGATTCTTTCCATAATCCGCGAGAGTCGGTCCTACTGGTCGGTTTAGCCTGCCTCATGTAGGCTCTCTGCCCGGTAGCCTAAATTGAGGACGCCGCAGCTGCCCTTTATTTATTAAGTTAGCCTGTTTGGTGGTAGCCTGTGTGTAGACAAAAACTACAGACGTACTACGCACTTCAGCTGGGATAGTATGCACGCAAACTAGTTTTGTGTTTTTTCTTTTATTTAGGGTAGTTTCAATGTGGGGTCCACTGCTCGTCAGGGGTATTTGTTTGAGAAACTGCTGCTGCTGCTACTATACTGCAAGATTAAGTTGATGCCTGATAGGTGTGTTGAAGTCGTGCTGCACAGCGTGACAGAAATACCTGCCACTTCTGCCATTCGTAAAATAATGACTGCCTTTGGATCTGTTAGAAGGACACGATGTTGTAAGCAACAGAGATAATGAGAAATTCGTTGAAAAGCTTTTCTATCGTAAACTGCAATTTCAGAACTAGCTGCTGAAGGACCTCTTCAGTTAGTGTTGTTTCCCACTTTTAAAAGAGGAGAACTCTGATATAAAACATGCAGTCGACGCGGAGACCAGTTATCTTGTCATGGCTTGTCGCTGGATCTCGGCTGTGGATACTCACTAGCCAAGATCGAGCAACAGGATAGAGACCTGACGAGTTGGAAGTGTGCATTTACTGATCTTCCAGTAGACGACTCAAATCTTATCTAATTTTGTTGCTAGTTTTCCGAAACGGGAACCAGCTTAGTCGGAGCTTTATGAGACCAACCTATGGGAAGGGGGTAGAAAAGATGACTCAAACATAGTCTGTATAACTTGACAGCCGGTCAGCTACATGCGGCAGACGTATGTTTGCATTAGTAGGGAAAACATGAGAAGGACAAAAATAGAAATAGCAGAAAATATCAGTGGAAAATATCAATCTTACGGGAAAAGCTGCGGAATATACGTTCTTTTCAAAGGTTAGGCCGAGGAGGCTAAAAAGATAAGTAGGCTTCGCATTTCTCACACTACGGTGACCAAATAGCTGAAGCTATCATACACGTTTTACGACAGGATCATGCCTCTTCCTATATCCACGGGCACTTTATGATTAGGTTGTTAGTACATGTTTCCATCGCAACTATTAGCCAGTGCCATAGTCCTCTATCAAGATCCAAAAAGCTGCATAACTAAGTTCCTAGTTGCCGATAAGAGCATACTACCCGAAGACCGATGTGGGGGTGGCAACAATATCTGGAGTATTGGTAGACAATATTGTTTGGAAGGAGAATATATATAATAACTCTCTTCCTTGTAAAATGTGTACTGATCTTAATTTAGCCATTTTCAATAGTTCTTCCCGGCAGAAGATATGCTTAGATTTTAGTGACTCTCAGGTCTGAAGATGTATGAGGCATTTAGAGCGTTTCAGTCTCATCTGTTCCTGTCTAAGACAGGAACTTCATTTCACCAATGGTTCATCAGTCTTATCTTTTGTGCTTGATGTCCTGTTTATATTTCATCTTAGGCGTTCTCCTTCCTCTGTGGCTACATGGAGTTCAGTGGAGAACCTGATTGGCAGGTCTTGACTGATACCTGACACAACTACCTTATGGGGCGTTTGTCTATCCTATCAATTGGCGGTCTCGTTACGTTTTTCTGTCCTACCTATTTCGAAGATAGTAATTCCATTTAATGCTCAGGATCTTTACTAACCATTTACGTCCAGTTTTCTTGGCTGACTTTTAAATGTCTCACAACCGCATAACAGTGTTGACAGCATATTAGATTTGTAAAAGCGGATTTTCAGTTTATTGAAAACTTTCTGCTATTCCAAATTATCTCTAACTGATTAAATACCGTTGATGCTTTGCCTATACGACAACCCAGTTCTTGCTCAATAATTCCTTGATTGTACAACGAGCTTCTAAGATTTGTAAATATTTTCAATTGTTTGCTGGTGCACAATGACCTCTTCGGAGAGTTGATGCGTGCCTGTCAGTATAATCTTACTTTTTTTACTTATGGCGAGTTTACGTTGGCCTCCATTATAATCAATTGTACTGATAAGATTTTCTACGCCCTGCGTTAGGTCTGATATGGCCGCAATCTAGTCCACAAAGTCAAGGTCAGAGAGGCAGCTACCTTCCACCCATGGAATACCCTTATCTCCCGTTGGAAGCCGTAGCACCCTGTCAATAGCAACAGCAAAAAGGAGTGAAGGGAATATGTACCCCTGTATCATACCAGTACTAACCTGGGATACTACAACCAACTTCTGTTTGTACATAGCAGTTTAAGTTTTCCTAGACCTTCTCGATGGCAGAGATCAGTTTTACTAGTATTCTATATGAAGCAAGAATCTTCTAAACAACTGCTTTGTATATGCTATCCAAAGCCTCACTGAAATCAATAAAACGTATCTCCAAGGGCACCTAATACTCGTTACACTTCTCCATAATGTGACGAAAGCGAAATTCGTCCTTGCACATGGCCTCTTAGGTCTAAAACGACTTAGCCCTCTCACTTCCCACGGTGGAATAGATCCACAACATCCCACATGCGTTTTAGAATCATTTGACTGTATACGTTTCCAGGTATCAATAGCAGTTTCACACTTCCCCAGTTGTTGCAGTCATTAAATTTATCTTCCTCGATTTACAGGCTATGGCACTATTATCCAACGCTCCAATATTATTCCAGACTTTCAGACCTGATAACACAACTGCCACTATACTACGATGTCACCTCTACCTTTTACAATATCAGCACGGATCTCATCATTGACTGATAAGTTGTTGTCTTTGAGAAGTTTGATGCCCCCCCCCCCTTTACTTTTGCTTGTGAACGCCTCTGTAATAATTGGTAGTATGGTAGATGGCTCCTTTGCCTGCACTCGTGCAGCTGGTTCTGGCCTATACAGAATTTCGCGTACGTGTTTCAAGTACCTCGCTGTCTTGTCCTCTCGACTAGACTGAAGTTTATCGTCCTTTGACTTCATTGGCTGATCTGGATTTAAAGTCGCTAGTGATTTTGTAGGCAATGCTATACACAGTTTTCATATCCTCAGTAAAGATGCCACTTCTGCAGCCAGTTACGTTTGTCTTCTTGCTCTTGACGCTTGACGCTTGACTTTCAAGATAATTATCTGTGTACGTGCTTGTATATAGGCTCTTTGGTCTGTGGAGCAAGCCAAGGGTTTGCAATGTAACTGGTTTCACTCTCCACTCAGGTTCCCAGTACGTATATTGATCGCTGCTTCCTTTAGCATTCCCTGGTAACCCAATACGTGTTCTTCTGCCTCCTTAGAGTTTTCCTCTTCTCCAGCCTTCCAATGCTTTCTTGCATGTTACCAGTAAGGAGTGTAAATCTGTTCAGAAGCACAGCTTGTAACCATTTACTTTAATGTCAGAATTTTTGAGCTTGCTTATACTAAAACGTTGTTGAGCTTTGAGGTGAGCTTTTTCTGTCTCTCCAGCCTTATCATGACCATGGCAATTACAAGCATATAGTCAATAAATATATTTGCACAGTGGACTTCGATGTCCTATAGACAAATGATTGTCCTATTGCCAAGGGATTGATTTGAGTGAAGGTCTTGACTTCATTTGAGATCCAGATGGTCTTGTAAATATCCTTGTATTGGCACGGGTGATCCAATATTAAGGTTGTTCACTGAATAATGGTGACGTTGTGTCTTAGTATCTTTGTAACTAGGCCCTGAAGATAAGTGGCCCATTGCATTGTACGATTATTTATGATTATGATCCTTTTTGCGCGAGAAGTGAGAAATCGAGCTGTGAGAAGACGCTCATTGATTGGTGTCCATTTGATGAGATATATTAAAGCGTTTCTGTCCATAATGATGACCACTCCAATACAGTGGTTGTCGTCTGATCTTCCGGAGTACAAGATTGTGTTAGTCTTTGTTGTAGACTCTCCAGAGTCGGTTGAATGTCCAAAAATAGTCAATGGGATCCCTCGGCAAGAAGTTACTGCAGAGAAGATGTTTCATTATATTTATGTGTTAAGGAGTCACCGCAAGAGGAGAATGGCCTGCGACAGATGCGATGAAACAGCAACGAGACTATAAATTTGATGCGTCTCTACAGAAATCTTAAAAATACAGTAGTCTCAAGATATACAATTTATAAAGGCTATTAAAGTAAAGATAATCATAAAGTTTGCTCATACACAAAGTTTGTTATTAGAAACTGCTATGTTGGAATAAGGTTTGATTTCAGATCTTAGTAGTCGTCTTGTTATTTGCTTTGACGGACTTTATTCTTGCCTTGGTGTGGAGTATAATTTGCAAATATATGTTCTCCGTCATATGCATGAGTGAGCGAGAGTAAAGATGTACGTAAGTGTGTATTTTTTGTAGATCTGCGAAGCCTTTTATAGATGCAGAATTCTTTGAGAGACGAACGATCTATGGCCCAAGACAAGTGACGTCATGTATGGCATTCTGGCATCTGGACATCTTGACTGTTAACATAATGAACAACTTTCGAAAAATCTACGTCAGGAGTAAATGCTCTCCCGGACTCCTGGTTTTGAGCCGTCAAACTATTTAGGGCCGTCCCTAACGTACAGAGACAACTATCACATATACAATATGCATTATATATGCAGTTTTCTGGAGAGAAATCGTCGCTCCCACGAAGTGAAAATATTTTGACACTTACAAGTGAGATTCTCGTTTACTTCACCAATACTCCTCTTCCAACATTCGAATGGACTGTCCTGTTGCCTGTCTTCAAGCATGGCGTATTTTATGGCTACACACGTTATTGATTTAAAATTTAAAGCAACTACCGACATATTCAATAGTGTGCAAGAAGCACACAACATCACAGAATTTTGATAAAAGGACATCAACTGTGATAATTAGCAGACGCAACAACTCCTCTGTCCCTAATTATTACAATCTTACCAAAAGGATAACCCACAGCTAGTTTTCTACGAAATATTTAACCTCTTTGTTCTCGTTTGGTCCTCTCAACCTATGTGTGCTGAAAAATTAGTCTGGACGGTAAAACTTGCTCAAGATTGCTAAAGACCTCAAAAGGTTCCTCAAATGGCTGAAAGGCACTGAAAAGTTGACGTAAGCAATCAGAAGAGGCCTATTACCCAGTGAATTGCGATTGCAAAGTCTCTTCTTACAGGTACATCTGTGATTTCTTGTTATTTTCTCAACACATCTGACCTGGAAAAGTAGTTGTCCGGTTCCCTGTGAATTTACAGGTGGTGATTCCCAGAACGACAGCCAAATGAAAAGGGGAAGTCATGACAGATTACCCTCTCAGGAATTTGGCGGGAATGGATTCGGAATTATTTCTGATGTGCCGAATCAAAAATGGCAGGCCAGCTATTCGCTGTAGATGACCCGTCACAATGGAGAGCTATTTTGTCATCGTATCGAAGGGTGTTAGAAGCAAAAGCTGAAAAATCCAAAAAGAAGGAACTTGTAGTTCTTGATGAATGGTATGTTTCTTGAAATGCACGTCATTATGGTTTTGGATTTACAGTATTTAGCCTATATCTCTAACATACGATCGAATTGTAAACTGTGTTATGTTGTTTTATGTAACTGTAAATCTAGGGTTTATACAATTATGCCCAATGGATGCGGTTCTCCAATCTACTGGTATCAATACGAGTGTTAAGTGTCATTTTCCCGATGTTGGAAGATTCAATCATTATCACACCAGTTTCGTGACTGTTGATCATAGCAAACAGACAGAAGACAAAGCACCGATAATTATAACAAAGATCAACAATACTTTTCGTGCCAGGACAAGGACAAGTGCGGTAATACGACATCCAGCGCATATCACGTTGGAAATTTTGTTCCGATATCAACTCTTTTAAGAAAACAGTCAGTTTGTTAGAGATGGGTATTCCTGGAATAGAACGATAGGATGGGAGTGTGTTGATATCTTACGCCATGTGCAGTACCAAACGTTCGATAACAGTTGAATCATTTTATTGCCGCGCCGCTTTTTTCGCATTGTTTTTGGTCGTTGGAGATCGTTGGAAATTTATGATTAAGGGAGTTCCTTCGTTGTTCTAAACTTCAGGGACGATACCGCTTCATAGTTCGACTGTAATTCTCAAAGCATAAGTTCTTCATTTACTAAATATTGTTGATCTAATTTTAGGTGGCGATTTTTTGAGTAGTTGTCAACTGTATCACAGAAGCTAAAGAGATGCAAATTGTCGCTTACTCATCAATTTTCGGGGACTGAATACATTTTTTATGTAGGCCTATTGTCATTAAAGTGATCCACTGCAGCAAGTATCGATGTATTTTGAAGGCACGTTGTCGGCGACATTTCATCGTCGCCTCAAAAAATGATAACATGTTTATTTGGTCACTTGCATTGATGCGATTCTTATATATGCCAGGCGTGATCAGGCGCATTGTGCCTTGCCGCCATTTTCTGGCTGTCATCATTATAATTTGTGTTAAATGACCCGATGCTATTGGTGAGCCCATGGCTTTTAATGACAAAAGTATATTTTCGAGTTTCTGACACAAAGGCAGTTATTGTTTTACCAGCGTGAATCAATAGGAATTGGATTTGTCGAACCATCAGCATATACAAACTGAGAGGAACAATATAGCAATTCCCCTCTTCGCATATTGCGAACGAGTCACTCCCATAACCGTTGTACGTTAAACACCATTGATAGTGAATTATAATGGTTATACACCGTAAACTGTCAATTTTGAGTAGAGATAGCCCTGTACTCATAACTTTGCTCAAGGTGTTACCAAGTTGCAGCATACTTTAGTTTGCCGTACGTTAAGACCATTATACCCATACCATTTGAGGCAAAGAACATCCTCTGAGGTGTGCATGCCTAATAATACCAAGGCTATAGGAGACCCGTCCAGACATGGATGCACAATGTTTGAAGGAAATCATGATATTTTATGTGGATAAGTAATGTGAGCAATATTGATTATCCAACTTTAACTGAAGTGAATTATCAATAGTGGTTAGATAAGCTCCAGGAAAGTGATCATGGCTTCTGCAAATATGATTGATTAGGATTATTGAAAGTTTTATTTCTGTTTACCTTGCTGACATTTTCATGTGATATTCTAGAAGGCTGCAATAAAGATTCATTTAGTCATTTTAGTTATTGTCTTTATTTTTAAACCCCACCTGAACCAATAGTAGCCACTGATTTCCCCTGACAGCAGCACCTTACCAAAAAAGCAAAGTATGATAGTTGCTATCCTTGAAGGTGCTACATAACAACTTACATTTCAAGTATTCTAAGTTGTAGGTGTAGGTCCATCATTGAAATGAGGACAAATCTCTAGTTGTTATTCCTGGTGGTGATTTCTGTTATTACTTGGTGAAGGTTGTGGATAGTTAATTACTATAACTCATGCACTTGGAGTATGTAAATACAATAGACATGAGATATAAAAAAAAAGATAGATAGATACCTTAATATGTCAAATTAAGCCGTGTACCTATGTATGCCGCACCTTCAAAAATGCAGCCTAATCAAAACTTGGCTTAATTAATGGGATGGCCTATTAAAATGCAGCTTAATTTATTTTAAGGAAAGCAAATAGCGAAGAGGAACTGTCATTGGGCCCATTTACGTAGATTTTAAAAGAAAATAGAAGGATTACTTTCAAAAAGCATTATGTCTCAAACTGTCTGTTGACTCCTGCAGCCAAATTAAAAACCCCTAAAATGCTAATTTTTGTCAAGTGCGGCTCAATTAAAGCACAGCTTAATATGATGTAATAAGGTAGATAGAGAGATAGATAGACCTTGTCATTTCAAATCACATGATATATTACCTCCTGTCACATATTATTTACTCCTTGTTACTAAATATTGTCATGTAATCAATCTGCTTTACAGCTTAACAGGTTTCCTATCAAATGATGTTTGTGGTACTTTGGTTTCTTATTAACAAACTCCTTTTATTCCATTTGTATTAGATACTATCAAAGTAGCTTAGTTTTCAGCATGCTGTTGAATTGAGTCACAGTATGTGATGTTAAATTACAACGACAGTGGTAAATCATCTCCAGAAATGTCCAGAATATCATAGAATATAAAAGTATGTTCTGGAATTTACGAGAATGCAATGGATTATTCTTTTACCAAATATAATCAATATGTATTTTAGAAGCTTATGGAATGTTTTGGAAAGTCATGGAAATACAAAGAATAATCTAGAATTATTTAATGTTATCCAATGAAGTTCTCTAGGCAATTGTTAGTTTTCTCTATTGTCAAGTCTTTATAAAAGGTTCCAGCGTAGAAAATATGTGTAGTAAGAAAGGGATGATATATAGCAAACCACAAAGTATAGATGGTAGCAATGATGAATGTAATAAAATACTGTATGTCTTGGTAAGTTATAGGACAAGAGATCCCAAGACTAAGAATCCCTCCCCCATTCTGTGTACAGGATTTTGTGCCCACACTTACTAACTTTTTGACGCCTTTAAGCAAATAATTACTTACGGTAAAAATTAACTCTAGTGCTAGGTCCAATCAATGCTAGACTAACAATTGAGTTGACTAAAACTTACTTTGAAAGATAATGAAGTGAAATTGTCCAACAGTGATATTATATGTAACTTTGATTTAAGGGGATTGCAAGGTTGCTTTGTCTCTACTTAATTATCTAAGTAGTAAAATTGCTTTTTTTAACTGGTCTAAAGGATATCCAGTAAGGCAAGTATTTTACTTCTGTGTTAGAAGTTAGAATGATAATTGGCAGTTATCAGAGTCTTGAACATGTTAAACTATTATTGGAGGCTTTTGCAGAATAAATTAATTGTGCATTAGATTTGTCAAATGCTGATAAGCATTTGCAGATTCTTATCAAAAGTCAAAAGTGCATAAATTATTGTGAAGGACTGACACCGCTCTGCAATTGCTGGAACAAGGAATGATTATGTTGAGGATGAAAATAACTAGGAAGCAAACGTCCATACTTAAGATATGGAACGTGTCCGAGTTCGGGGAAAAAATCCTTTAAATCTATTATTTTTAAGAACATACAACGTAAATATACAACTTGTTCTCAGATCTAAAGTTGTGGAAGCCTAGCAAAAAACGAGAACCAAGCAATATAGCATAGAATAAGAGGGCCTAGTTTATGTAGTAGACTTACCAACATATCTGTCAAAACAGCCGCTTCTCTTTCCTAATTTAAAAGGTCCCTGCAGTTACACTTGCTCGGTGAAAGTAATAAATTTAAGTAGGCCTACTATTAGAGAAATACAACATCGGAACTTTTTATCCTTCGATTCTTATCATCCTCACAAGCAAATGAACCGTTTGAGATGTATGAATGATATCTATCTCAAGAAATGAAGTATAACAAAGCTATAGACTTTACAACAACAAACAGAAGTGATCATAAAAAAGAAAATATGTCACTCATAAGAATATAAACAATAACCACAGACTAAAAATATTACCAAATGGCTAATCAATGTGAAATGAATGACCTATTAAATACGAAACTCCAAGTAAAAGATAAACAACAACAATATTCATTCTAAAATGTCTTTTCAGCAAATTTTCTCTTTCGACATTTGAATTCGTTTACAACTAAACCTCAGGCTTCCATGAAAGAGATGGCCACTCTGTCATATACTCTCTAGAGAGCCTGATCACGTATAAAAGTATTTCCCTTTCCAAACACTGAATAAATTTGTTTATGACCTTTAAATGCTTATATGACAAAAACAACTAACCAATGTAAATAACACTCTTTCTCATTGCTTATAAGAATATTCTTGTTTTATAAAATATATAGCTTTATCTTTTCAATATTGTATATTAGTATAGTAATGTTATGTTGATTTTCATTATTCACAGATTTAATAGCTGTGCTTTTATATATGGTTAAAAAATATATACATATATAGTGGGTGTTTCTTTTTTCCTGCTTTTGGTAATGTTTTGGCAACACAAATTCAAAAGAATCACCATCAAAATCTGTAGAATACAACCAGGATTATGTAAGATAAAGGTACGCGATGGCTGCCTACATTGATCATATTCAGAAGGAAAAAAAGATTTGGGAGGTGAATTGCAAGCTAATAATTCCGAGGCGAAAAGCTCTTGCTATGAAATTTTCTGGTGTAAGACAGGCGGAATAGCATGTGCCAATGATGAATATGGACGAACATTGTCGTTTGATTACACTTTTCCAATTTTCGTGCAGAAGAATTTATTTCATTTGAGAAGTGACGATGGGAACAGTTATAGTAAAATGCGACGGAAATAAAATTACGAAGTGATAGTGAATCGATGCACAGCGAGAGCTCATCGCCTACAGCTACGCAAGACCGATGTAATATAAATAAATTTGTCATGCTTTTTGTCGCCAATTGTTGATCAAATTCGCCAGTGTGTCGCCCAAAATAGATCTGCTGAGGGATGATGCTGATGAGCTGTGAATAATATGCAAAGGTATGAAAGGAATGACGCTCCGTATCAACACGGAACGTTCCTAGAACTTGGAACAAGAGCTGGTAACTGGAAAACTGTTTTTGTCCTCTCACAAGTCGCCAAGAAGAGATTTTTTATCACAACTTCGATTTGAAAGTCGCGACATGTTGCCCAATACTGACGCGATGCTGATTGCGATCTCCAAAATTAAGACAGTCAGCAAAAGAGACCACAGTACTCTTCAGTGCCGAATAATCGTACCCCCCGCTTATTAATTTCTTGAAATTTAGAACCCCCCTGCTCCTTATTAGGACCCCCCACTTTTATTAATTTCCAGAAATTTTGCCAGTACTCAAAATGTAGATGATATCTAAAATCACATGAATAACTTTCCATGCAACATTTGACCCCGAAGCAGTTGCAAAATTAGTCAACTAGTTCGATTTTTGTCCTCACGTGTGTCATCCTTATTTAAAATGTGCACGAAATTGAGAATGGAGTTCAGACCCCCGTTTCTTTGGACCCTCCCCGTTTATTAACTTTAAACTGTGATGATGACCCCCCCCCCGCTTATTCGGCACTCCAGAGTATTCAATACAAGGGCAAACAGTTGTTTCGTAAATAAATAAAACTGAAATATTGTTAGAGCTTTATGGTTTCGTAAAGCTTTTTAATTTGCTTCTAGTTTAGGGTCAGCTAGACATACTTAGGGTAGACATAAGAGAGCATTTCTTTTGTCTTGTATGCCTTTGGTACCTTCGTCGTTTATTTGATCAGCCATATATACAACTCTGTTTAACAGTTAGCTATTTCATAGTTTGCTTCGGGTTCTCTTACATGATTTCTGGTGCTGACATTACTCGTTCTATGTGAGGATCTGACCTCCCTTTGGCTAATAGCCTTGTAACAGTTACGTTCTATTGGAACTGCCTCACACAAGATATTATCACGGAAACTAGTGCCTGTTGAGTCTTGATATTGCCAATTAATAAAATCTAATATACTTCTAACGCATTCTCAAATGTTCTTAATTAGAATGACAAGAAAACTCGAATACGGTACTGTCTAGGTTTTACTGAGCATCCAATTATACGATCTTAAACGATTCTTGTGTTCTGTCAAAAATTCTATGATATATCCAACATACACGCCCCGGTGCTTTGGTATGCTGGATTTCCATTTCAAACAGATCATCACATAAAGATAAACTCAATCTACAACCAGTTTGGTCTTTAGATCCCCTTTTTTTCATAAAATGTAAACATGTCACAGCTCATTGACAAGGATAGCGGTACTATAAACATTCAATCTTTGTGGACACGAGTTGAATATCTCTCATGGTATATTTGTTGATAAAACATCCAGCACATTAGTGTAGGCTTTCAAATGTAAGACTTTTGTTTTCCATTTTATCGTAAACAAGTTGGAGCAGCTGCTGACCACGGCAGCTGTTATGGACTCTACTACAGGGTCTCAATGAATGTGATTCATTCATACATTTTACGCTAGGATTCTACGATTTTACGATTGTTTTGCAAAAGGCAGAAATAAATCATGAAATTAGTAAAATTATCATTGAAATGCACTGATACTTGTTATGATTATTGATACTTTTTGAAATTATTATCTATTTAATTCACAGCTTATGATGTTATTTAGCCAGTTAATTTTACCGAGCACCAAGCAGCAAATACCAACGACTACCTGCCATATTACAAAATTCTAGAGCACGTTAACCTGATAATTTTCCGGCACTCCTTGTGATTTATTGTGCTTATATAACTTCTCAGAGTAGAATAACTATTCAGTTTACATAATTTTCAGTTTATTAATTGCGTAAGGACATGAGCAAACGGACGATATTCTACTGTTTCCACGCGCTCTCCACAAATCTTATAAAGTGGGCTTTGGTCTGTCCTGCGATTACGCGTTGAGCCAACTTTATTCTAAGACCTTGCTCCTAAGCTGCTAATAACCTTTCTCAATGTCGCGTTTCGGCCGATTCCATGCCCTGTTAAGACTGTTTTCTTAAAGAAGACACCACTCACATTCTCTTTATTACAGCTACTTTTCCTCTGCCCTCTTATTTCCTTTTTAGACCTCCCGTATTCCATATACCACCTGTTCCCACATAAAGGCGTTTAAGATACGCTCGTCGCTTTTAGATGAGTAACTATACGAGCAGATTATTTCGTTAACGATACAATGTGCAACACGTATCACGCTCTTTCGCCCTCAAACTGTTAAGATATGATAGGTCAAAATCGCTTCTTTTGTGAATATGATGTAGATGGTTAGTTGGTTTTTTTTAGAGTTTTTCTATCTTGGTATTTCAATTCAATAATGTTTCAATTAATTACGTATCAGATAATGGGTATTGCCGGACAGTTGATAGCGATTACAACATTGGTACTGGTAGTAGTAGTCGGGTCCACCGAGAGCAATGCCGGGCCCCTCGGCAGCCAAAAGAGGTGAGTCCCTTGACGACATCAGTACTCAAGTCTTTCAATACTACAAAAAGAAGATAATATCCTATAAGAGAGGTTGTTGTATGATTTGCAACGTTTAAAGCTCAAGTATCTGATGAAACCAGTTTTGATAAACACAGAGTTGAAAAATACTTTTTGCGACCATCGGGAAAACTTCACCAATCTATTATTGGGTAATAGAAACTCATATATAAGTGGTCATAATAAAGCAGAACGCCTGTCCGATTGAATTATCCCTACTTGGTACCTTAAAATAAGGGCATAATGAGCAAAATTGCATTGGCAAGTGTGCACTACGCTGCATTGAGGCTGAGATCTTTCGTGCCACATAATCTTATATCAGCGAGAATTCATCTCAGCTGTCTTTAGTGTAGCCCAGTAATTCTGTGCAAGGGATACGCTAATTATAGGTTATTACCTTTTACAAGCCGTTTTATGATAAAAATATCCTCTGCCCTAATCAATTTTATCGATTTGTGAGAAAGAAAGTACTGAAACGAGAAAATCAAATTTGCCGATGTCCTCTGTTATTAACTGCGATTTGATTTAAGCGACACCAACAGCAGCACTATCAGTAGAAGCATTCACAATAGTAAGAGTTATGATGCGCATGCTCAGTGGCGTTCCTTTGTCGAACAAAAGAAATGAAAAAAGGAACATGAGCGCAAAACAAGAACATTTTAATGATGCATTTCAAAGTCTATTTAAAAATCTCAAGGAAGGACCGTTATATGTACATTTTGGAAAAACTATGAGAAAGGATTTACATAAACAACTAACTGATAGACTGACCGAATAAGTAAACCATCTTCATCAATCAAGACCTTCTCTAACACTATCGAAAATAACCGGCATTGAACATAAATACTGTCGGCCACAGCAAATGCTTCTTCATAAATAGCGATTACAAAAACACGGTCATAGATTAGACTGTAATCAGTAAAGTTGTAGGAGTAGACACCGCACCTCCATCGTCTTCCAAACTAAGGCATGGTTTACATGTGATTGTGATACACCAGTTTCATCTCGAGAAAAACCATCGCAAGTGTTAAAAGTGGGAATGGATACGTCGTCTCTACATGGCCTATGAAGCTAATTTAGGCTCTAAACTGGTGAATGGCACAATGGACAGGCAGTCTTGCTGCTGATTTCCTCTTCGTAGGCCCTGTGCTTACACACACGGCACATCCAAAACTGATAATCCATTAATGGTTGGCCGCTAACGATGCACGGGCTAAACTTTGTATCGCAGTTAGGGCAGGCAGTGTACCTAAAGGTGTAAAACAACAAAAAGTGTAAAGTTGATATATACAAGCACAGAAAAAGCGCAAGAAGTGTCCTAAAGAGGCGATTGTGAAATCAAGTGACATCGACCCTACAGTTGATATCGTTTAAACTGCGCAGAATCGCGTACAGATGGAGTTGATGACGGTGTAATGCAGTGAGGACTGATACAGCAGAGTCGGAGACTGGATTTGCCCTACCGTGCCATATGTAATAACAAGAAATAAGCACATAGGTATCAAAATACAGCAGTCTATCAGAAGCCTAACAAACCCTTGTGCTCGATTCGGTCCAAAACGACAACCAACCCCACTCGTTTGTTTTGGCGCTGCTCCTCAGGCTTAGAATTTGATCTTACTCTTAGCACATTTTGACGCCTCCTCCCCCTATGTTTAATATGAACCTTAGAGCAGGTTGATCAACAAATTCTGATACATTTATCTCGATACAATTGATAGATATTGTGGTTCTATGGAAAGTGATTGCGGAAGATTTGACGT
>JAAAKM020000498.1:17049796-17059973 GCA_010016025.2 Alatinidae sp. Z8VKAUB7J3
AAATTCTGATACATTTATCTCGATACAATTGATAGATATTGTGGTTCTATGGAAAGTGATTGCGGAAGATTTGACGTGTTCCCGGCTAACAGTTGAACTTACCAATCTGGAATGTGGCTTCCACAGCTGGTGCATTCCACCTTGTTTGGCCTACTGTCTCGTGGGTTATGCCTATCAAAATAAATTCAGAACCATTAGTAGGGTCAACGAGAGACGAAGGGTGACTAAAATCATGACGTATGTTTAAAGTGATTATCATGTGGTAAATTAAGAACCACAAGCATTAATGCAACGGTGACAAGGAGGCACCAAACCTCAATGAATAAGTACCTTCCTGTAAACACACACTGTAAATCCATGAATACTAGATCACTTTCATTTGTCGCTGTAAATTATGTCAAATACTAAGATATGTAGGACCCTTTATCAGTACAATTCATGCCAACACATCCATTAATGAGCTTTCCTCTTCGTTTCTTACAAACATGTCATACACGATTATGTATGTGGTAAACTCCCAACCATCTACTTACTGCAAAGGTTAAAAGGAGGCACACAAGCTCGATAAATATGTGCTTAAGTGCAATTACTTAGTGTAATTGCAAAATTAGATCAGAAGCTTTCATCTTGCATGGCAATGTACATAACTCCCTTTGCCAGTACACTTTATGCCAATACATCCATAAATGAGCTGTTCTGCATCTATAAAACGGTTCTTCCGCGGCTAAGGTATTAGCAGATACTGTTAGGGAATCACCTTATACTGGGGACACGTTCATAAGTTAATGTATATTTTCAGTTGCATTTTGCATATACGAATCATCAAACTCTCATTTAGATAAGGCGCTTGTTGCATAATCTAGAGTGGTTTGTTTATGTCAATATTAATTTGAAGTGGAAACTTGAGAGCTTTTACAATGCTTAAACGGGTATATCGGACGTTATTGCCGATAGAGCGTGATACAATCTAGGCACTCGTAAGAGACATATCTTACAAAAATCTTGACTCACTTTGTAAATATTTCCAGAGCTAACTCCTCATAAGCTTGACGTTGTTCAGAAGGAATATCTTCGAGCGATTCCAGTCTAATAAAGGCCTAATAACAGAAGTGAAACTTATATTCATAATATATACTGCCTGTTATGTTCTTACAATGATTTTATAAGATTTCTTCTGTTTTATTCCATAACAGTTCTACATTTTAGAGTTTACTAAACATGCAGTCTTAACTTGGCATAAATTTAACTCCATCATTATGGGGCAGGCTCACACCTTAACAATTTACATAAAAGTGCCCTAGTTCGCTTCACAAGCTTGGTATTCTACTTTAACCCCCCCCCCCCCCTTACCTACGTATCCTCCAATGAGGTAACAATTGAAATAGCCCTGACACTTAGGTATGAAATTACCATGCTCAACGTCCAGACAGGAAGTTGTATGTTAAGGGAATGAGGATATCCCCCACCCCACTCATAAAATTGTATCACTACAATAAGCGTATGATAAAAACAAGCTAAGGAAAAACCCCATCAGGGGAAAATGGGTGGAATTAAATGTTAAACCGCAAAAAATGGCATTCGAATAACAGACACTTCAATTCAATTTCGAATTGCTTCGAATTTCAAAATGTCGCTTTTCATGTAGCCTAGTGGGGCTAGTGCTTGTGCCCCATCGACCCAATTCAATTCCTTCTTATCACAGCATCATTTAAAAACTGTCAGGAATTCTCAAAACTTCATAAATGAAGGAGGCTCATTTATCCTTAAAGTTTGCGGGTCTTCTGATTGCTGTGCGAATTCAAGCAAATAGAATACATTGATGCATTATGTTACACCAACAGAGACGAAGTCAGCCAAACATGGAGAGACATTGGAAGTTTAGACTTTAACTACATATGACATGGTGGTTTTGGAAGGCAGAAAGCTGAGAACAAAATATCAACAGCGACCTCACTACAGAGCGCACCCTAATGACTTTAGAAAAGTGGGCTACTCTTTCACAGCAGTTCCTTGCAATTGTAGGTCGCTCTGTTATAACAGAATTAAGACCAGTACGTAATTCCTTCCCAGTCCTCTCACACAGAATGCTCGCCGTTTCGCCGATAACATGCGTTTGGCTGCTACAAGAAAATTATCTTTCTGTTAGGCCTGAAAGTTATCCATGCAAAACGTTGATTGTATCAACTCCTATAATACAATAATCCTAAGCTTATTCTTTTTATTTTATCTACACAGTCACAAGTAAAACAATGATCAGCACTGTACAATGAAAATCTGAGACGAACAATGTAAAAACCACTATATCAGTAACGTACCATGGGGTAGACATGATCCTGTCTACTACTATGATTGTGTACAGAATATCGACTTAACACTTTAAATTGTCATTTTAATGTTATTGAGTCGTTAGAAGGTACCTACTGAGTACTACATTGTGAGATACATTTACGACTGAATGCTTCTAATGCTGCTTTTGCCACGGTAATAAATCTGGGATTGAGGGTAAATACCGTTTCGCTTCTTCAAAACACATGCTACTCTGGATTCCATTAAAACGGCCCAATGGAGTTGTACACGAGCACAATTTATTTTATCCTGAAGATTGCAAGTGAAACGCCGATAAGGTAACTATGGTGAGACCAACGTTTCGTTTTATTGTATGCCTTCTTCAGGCCCTCGTCGAAATAATAACAGACACCAACCTATAAGTTCGTTATTGTGAAATATGTATGGCAAGCTGGTGAGTCCTCGTGATGGCATGCAACAACTAAAACATGGAAACGAGGCTAGTTTAGAATGTTCACTCGTTTCTAAGAATTCGCCTTAGCATTTCGTTGTGGGAATCTTCGACATTGTTTTGAAAGTTAGGATACTGAAATTTCAACAACATTTGAGCACAGTTTCTTTGTCGACGTTTTACTTAACTTGCAAGTATTGCATTTCCAATAATAATTACAATCCTGAAGCTTAATGTGACGATGATTAATTTAAAAGTAGTTATTCACCAACTATTTCTCTGTAAACGTCGAAGGAATGGAGTCAAAAAATGAAGCTCAATCCCGTTTCACTGCAACGCGACACACATGGGCTCTTAGCACAGCAAAGGTGAATACTATACTATACCGTACCTTTGAGCACACACCAAATGCTCTGTTCGCTGCGCTTGTAAGTGCCAGCAACGAATACGCATCTCTGGAATCAATAATATCGTCATATTCTGTAAGCTGTAATGCCTGAGGGTAAATACGGACAGAAAAATAAACACATCTAAGCTCTAACAATCCTCACCTACATACGACAGAAATACGTCTAATTAAGGCGTGGGGAATAAATATTTGGTAGCCAGAGAGGGGCCTTGTTCAAGGGAGTGGTTACGTAGAGGGGGAAATTGATTTTTTTTTTACGATCTTGATGCACATCGCGCAATAACTCAAAAGGAGAAGTATGTTTAAAGGAGTTCGCTGTATTTCTTGAGCCAGTCTTATCACATGCAGGTGAAAAAGTATTGAATTAAAGGAACTCGATGATATATTTCATTAATATGTTGCGAAAGTCCCGGGGCATTAATTATAGGGGGCGTTTAAAACTTTCTAGATCCTAGAGGACGCATTGTTAAGAGGGGGCGTTTAAAAACCTGAGGTAGCAATTAGAAGCTTTAACATATTCGGCACCAACGTAATCGTAACAGTGTATCGCTTAATTCAAGCAATATCTACATTTGGAATATTAACTTTAATCGAATACCCTAGACCCACGACCAAGCGTCGCGGCGGATTCTCAATGAAGTTTTACTTTGAAATTTCCAAGACAAGTTTTTGTTTTTCTCTTGCCTCATCGTTCCCAAGAATTAAAATTGCTGGCATTCCTGTCTTTGCCATATCAAAAATACAGCCAATTGATGGCATTTCGATAGATTGGGAATTATAGAATGGACTTCTACAGGCTACAATCTTCTGCATTACTGAATCATTCATACCAATTTCTTACGTTTGTGGCAATTTTACAATACGCTCTATCACATTTTATGGGTTTCTTTTCCACTAACATGTACTGTGATACTTGCATAGTTTAAAATATACTTTTATATTACTTATTTTGTGGATATGATGCCTGCGCTATAAAACAGCAACATGACAACTGGATATACAGCAAAAACAAAAGATTAACAAAGCAGGAGAAATGTAACTTAAATATCTTTTAATAATGTTTACGTGCTGCTAGGTGTTATAAACACCCTAACGAAAGCAGAAAATTGACAGCTATGATCATCTACCCGCTACTTAATTGGCGAGACAAGCGTCAATAACTGACTAACTCAGTACTTAAAAACTAGAAGATATAAAAACTGTATTTTACTGAGCGTCGTACCATAGCCGAAAAAGTTGTATCAGGAAAGTCAAAGGAATAAACAGTATTTGCCAATACATTATTTGACTGTCCTGGAATTGTACAATGATTGGCAAAACGAAGAGATAATTGAACGATAACTTTGTTAGGCAAACCACACAAATATGTGAAAAATATAAATTTTTGACGTGTTTCCAGGTCTTGCCAAATCACTTCATGTTTCAACACATTTGTTATTGTCAAACATTAATCATTTACTACATTATGTAAATTATGAATATTCGATACATGTCTTCGTTTTATTTCCTTGAAAACGCCAAAATTAATCCTACAATCACGCGCAGAAATGCAAAGAGATGGAAACGTACATTTTACCACATATAAATACGCAAAGAGCGACGTCATAACTATAAATCCCTTGAATTAAATATAAATAGTCTCAATGTGTCAATAAATTTCCAGATAAGTCATAAAAATACAGTACAATAGCTAACGTGGTTACGGAGTTATAAACACTACCTTTTTGCTGAAAGGACTCTTTGCCCCCCCTCACCTCGCCGCGCCCTTTGTATTATCAATACATCTTTAATATTCTCCCCTGCATGCTGCTATTCTTAACAACACACTGTGAAAACACTCATTATGCGCATGCACGAGCTATAGTTTGACGCGCATCAGTTAAATGTAACACCATAATGTTAACATCAAGTGTCATCAGAGGTATTTCAAAACGATTTGCTCTATGGGGTAGATTTTCACGCAGTTGTAAACAGCTATACGACATGACGTGAACATGGTCTAAGACATCAATCCCATCGGCAGTTTTCAAACACTGTACACCGAGAATTTATACCTAGCAGTATTAAATGTCATGACAATATAGCACCACACACTATATATGTAAAAAACACCCTCTCTGTATAATTCCTATTTGAACAAACAATAGATTTCTTTGAAAGCAAATTAAATCTTTTCCGACTTATGACGTAAACGTCCTGGTAATGATGTCGGCGTAGCCAAATACTGACGCTAATTCCCGGGGTATTACACTGCGCTTGTGTTTGAAAACTATGTTTATTAAAAATATTGGCAAAATTAATCACAAATACAATACCGAAAGTCAGTGAAAGTGCCTCAGCAGAAGCAATTAATTAATCAGAAGGTTTAAAAACCTCTTTGACTGGTAAAATAAACTGTGGAATTAAGTGCGCTAATAGGGACTAATCTTTGCTTGTACTCGTTTAGCGTGCTACGAGTACAGTGGTTTTTACTTTGAAGTGTTTATGCATGGAAAATCTTTCAGGCGTTTGAATCTATAGTTATTTTCCAAATATTTGCTTAAGAAAATAAGAATTAAATTTTGACATACACATCCACAAAGTCTTACGGTGGAGAAGAATGAACAAAGGCAGTGAATAATGAAGAAATAAATAAATCAACGTACGGATGCATAAACAAAACCATGTATAAATGGATGGGAGGGGGACGGATGATGAATGACCCACGAAGCGACCTACCGAACACACGAAAGACTGATGTGTGGGCGGTATAAGATGATGGGGACGAATGTTCCACATTTGCGGCAAATCTTAGGTTATAAAGCTAGAATGAAAGTATCATAGGCAGAGAACCGGCTTGATAAGGACACCTTTCACAGTTCCAATTACACAATGTCTAAAAAATTCCGAACGCATATCCAGCAAATATGAGTTTTCTTGTGTTCGGTAGTTCACGTGTTATTAATGAGCCACCCTTACTTTCAAAACCGGGCTTGACGTGATTTTTATGAATACGTGTGAATTAGAACTTACTGTTTTTAATGCAGCTCCATATCTTCCCTCATATAATTGTCTTTGGGCCAGAAGAAAAAAGTGGAATGCCTGACATTTTGAAAGAAAAATTAAGAGAATTATCCCTTTAGTTATAACTAATACAATTTGCCAATTGCATTTGCTACTACAGAATACTAATACTGCATCTTAACATATGGTAGCTATTCTACATAGATTGGTATCTGGTGAGTCGAGAGTGGTGGTCCCTTTCCGTTATAACTTTCTGCAAACGTTGAAAAAGATCTTTACCCACGCAAACACGAAGACAAACCAATTTCAGGAGCAATATTTGGTTTCGTATTATGGAGAAAATGATTTAAGAATGCTTTGTGTATAACTACCCTTGTAATGAACATCAAAATGTGCCTTTGCCCTGGAATATCTTAAAATGCTCTCAAGTGTTTTGTCATGACTTATTCTTACTCGGAGATACTGGAGGCAAAACCTGCCTGCACCAATATAATTCAGTGACCCCTTTCGGACGGAGCATATACAATCTAGACTGCCAATGGAAACTAGAATTCCATTTTCGCAAATGGAACTCCAAATAATTTGATTTTAATGGACCTTGGGTAGTCTGAGCTTATACGCCTATATTTGCTCGTCGACCTTCCTGCAATAATTGACAAATACAAACATAAACATAGAGAAGCAGTGTGCACAGGCCACTTGAGCTTTGTGCACGGGACACTTGACATGTGTGCACACTTGAAATACGTGCACAGGGCACTTGAAATGAGTGCACCCCACTTCGCGCACTTATTCAATTTACTTACCTCCGCACCTCTCCAGGCATGATCAATAAGAAGTGCATCACTTGTGGACGAAAAATCTTCATTTAAAAGGCCTGCTAATGCCGATGCAGTCTCACTTTTCTTTCCTTTTTTAACTGAGTCATCAGCACTTTTACTGGCAAGACGCTTCTTCATTTCATGATGATTTTCAATCTGAAAAAAAGTGAAGTTACTGACCAAAAAGTCCTCCTAAATACAAGCATGTTACACATACCGTACACGTTATTTAATAATTTGAGAGTTAAACCCTTCCTCAGACTGAATCTTGGGCGAAAAAACCTGATATTCCTCAGCCCTGAAGCAAATCACAGTGAAAGAGGCGCCACAATATTGAACCCAACGCATATACAGTTCGGTTTTGCTAATTATTTCTGACGAAAATAATATGAGTAGGGCCAAAACCTTTCTGCAGATTTGAAGTCATTTTAAGCACTGCTAGCTTACCCCTGTTCGACACTTTTATACGGGACACTGTTTGCATAATGAGTGAATACCGTAAGACATAATACTGAAAATTGACGAAATTTGCGAAAACGATGGCTATGCTACAAAATCTTTATTAGTATTCGTATATCAAATGTGAATTAACAACCTATACATGTTGTTACTGCAAACGAAGAAGGCAAAGGATAAAGGAAAAATTGTCCACTGACCAGTAATGCGCCCAAAACATACAGTTTCTTAACTTGTGCAGGATGAGTCCTCGTCTTTGCCCGGTCCTGTGCAAGCTGAGAAATGGAACAAAAGACGCAATTAACGGAGGTAAGAATAAATAAGCTTATACATAAATTTTCGATGGATGCCTGAAAGATATTATTTTAATATCATATGCAGATACACCGTGAAAAATTAATGGAAAGCACAACATACACTACCACTGAACTCGCCCACAAAATTAACGAATGATGGCGGTATCGGGAGCTATTCAAAAATGCTCATACTAAAGGCAGCAAAGGATACTAATAATTCATCAACTTGAATTACTTGACACAGTAAATGCAACAAGAACACTTGACTTTTTAAACGCCGATACTGCATAACTTCATTAGGATTGTTTCCAAACGTTTAACGTCCACAGTAATATCTTGGGCAGTTATCTAAGCAAACTCGGAGAAATTGACAATGCATGTAGCATTCATAGAGAGAATCGCTCAGTCCAAGTTTGGTTAAGAAAGTCAAGCTGTGTGTTTGTTGAATATCCTTGACATTCGTAATGCCAAGATTAAAACATCGCAAGGCATCCCAGTGCAGGTTCTCTTATGCATGGAATAATTATCCCCACCACATAATCATTTGAATAACATTTTCAGCATAAAATAATACAAGATTGCACTATTTATCGATAGTCGCATGTTCGAAAGAATCCTACACCAATGACATATATAACTGAATAGATTTTATAAAAGTATCGAACCTACAATATTTGTACCTCTAATATTCAGTCAGCGGATGTATTATACTTTTTATGAAGCTACTTTCAGATACTGATACTTTCAAAAGTTAAGTTATTTACTTGTATGATTTTCCACCTATTACTGTTTCACTTATAAATTTCATAACCTGTAAATACTAAAATACATCAGTAAGTTTATAAACTATTATAGGTCATATCACCAACAGTTGTCTACGTATTTTGGACAAAGCTCATGGTTTTGTTTTTTTGAAAATTTTGCTGACAGAGTAAATAGTTGCACATTTTAATATGTCGACATTGATTGTCTTATAGTTTAATAAATCGTCCTTGCCCTTGACTACCATTGTGCTCCATTTTACCTATAGAAGCATTAACTGGTCTATAAGGGTGCTTTGCTAGCCATTAAGTCTGGGACAGGTTATCGCCACTTTTATCAAACTCAATAAATTTCATGTTTTATGGCACCCACTTAATATATCCGCGATTTACTTGACTATGATGGCAGAAGAAACCAATTTTATGATACAGAAGTACAGATGCATGGACATAGACTACTATAGGACCTGGGGAACACAAAATCAGTACTCTTCAAATGTAATTATTCCATGTCTTCAGTCACGACTAACATAAATAATTGCAGTCTGTAGCGTTCTTTTATTCTACTGATGTCCTATGACTGATGTAACTCTTACTTTGAAGAGAAGAATGAAATCGTCCCATTGACAACACTTATAATAGTGCCCTCCAACATTTTCTTGCGTTTATTTACGCTTTATGAAGCGACTGATCTTCGACACACAAAAAGTTACAAGACTGAGATCAAACTAGCATCAATCTTCAAACTATCATGGTGAATAGAAGCTTTTAACTCTTATCTGCCGTGACATACGGCCAGACCAGAAAGCCAAAGCTAAACCATATAAATTTTCACATGCTTTTCGCAGCTGTAGTGGTCAAACTATAATTGTCTCCCACATGATCATTACCTGTCCGTCTAAGACCAAGAACGGTCATGTAGTGAAATCACGCCGGCTTATGCGGTTTTGGATTTTCATTGCGAGGATGAAAAATATCATTGCTACCCATGCTAACAATGTGTGAAGATTGGATTAAATTTTATTGCTAATGTTATCATGCCAAGTACTCATCCGAAAGGATGATAGACGATAAAATGGTCCCTAAGGAACTGATATAGGGGATCTACGTTTAATCTCTATCCTTGCCTTTTAGAAATTTCTCAGACTGGGGCTCCTAAGTTTTCCAATTCGCACTCAACTTCACATTTAGTCTCAATATTAGATTCATTATGAAAATATTAACTTGAGTAACTACTTTCTGCGGTGACTTGCGGTAAGTCGACATCGTTAAGCAGAACTATATACACGACCACCTGAAAACAATCACGTTTTGGTAGTATTTAAATCAAACCAACAACAGATGTATGGTTTCATCTTCACCGATGGGAATCATTGGTGACACAACGCTGGCATGATAAACGAAACGCTCTTTACATTATTTATTTATCACAAAGGAGTCTGTTTATTCAACTTATCACAATTTTTAGTTTTAAATGAAGTAAACAATACCCTGAAAAGTTCAAATGTGGTTAATAATGTCTGAATCTGTATGAGGTTCTTCTCACAAGACCTTGGTAAGAAACTCTATCTAACAAGAGGTCTGGCAAAATTGGTCTCATCCATCCTTTCTGTCGACACATCGTTAGGGAACCAATCACATCTCTTGGAATATTATTATGCTTGGGATCATAGCTTTTCTGGGTCTTTTGCTTT
>JAAAKM020000498.1:17095526-17125795 GCA_010016025.2 Alatinidae sp. Z8VKAUB7J3
CTGCACCACTACTACCTGCATCACTACAACCAGAACCACTACTACCAGCATCACTACTGCCTGCACCATTACTACCTGCACCATTACTACCTGCACCACTACTACCAGCATCACTACTCACTGCACTACCATTGCCACCACCACCATCATTATCAATGTAAAGATTTGTGTCTTCTACAATATCTTCCGCTCCAAGCCTCCCTTATCGGCTGGTTTCACCTTTTGTCTTTATACATCGTGATTAGAAGTTACTCTTGACACGTTTCTATCATCCTGCTTGAAATCAGAACCTCACTATTTATACAGCATAAGATTTTTTGTCTGTTTCTATCTTGACTTCCTTCGAAAGATCAATAATTTCATCACCAAAAACATCCCCAACCTATTCTAGATAGACTAGTAAAAATCAAAACTATCTTCATTTTAAACATTATCGTATGTAAATTTAAAGAGGAAAATGATTTTCTATCATCATTCGATTTTGTAAATATAGTAAAGAATTGAAATTAAATTTCAGAAATTACAAATGACAGAGGTTTTAAAATAAAATCCCCTGATGAACGTGCTTTATTTTGAATGGTTTCTATTTAAGTACTGACTTAAAAGCGAAGACTTGACTCAAGCAACCAATATCTTTTGAGTCTTTAAGCAATTGCTCTTAGTCGTAAATGGGTGGAAATTGACATTGGATGCGGCTGCCATGGTAACTAAATGTCCATGCATAGACCACCTTGACTGCTGTTTCCAAGGCAACCTCGCCTTGAATACCTAGTGATATTGGAGTTGTCAACCAAATGAGAATTGGTAGGTGTGTCTGTACTCAATGGACCTACAACACCTATCTATCCGGCCTCATTTACAGTTACTTTGTACCTCGGGAGGGACCTCATTAAGTCTCTCAATCAAAGATCCCTGATGAGCAGTGGGCCCGACATTGAAACTACCCTAAATAAACAGAAAGCCATCAAACAGGCTAACTACTAAATAAAGAGCCGTTGGGGCGTCTCACTGCAACACAATGTAATTTCGGCTACTGGCCAGAGAAGCAAGGCATAGGGCAGACTCAACTGCCCAGTAGGACCGCCTCTCACGGAGCATGGCAATAATCTGTCATCAGTGAGAACAGATACTATATCTATTGCTTGCAAAGTGGCCGGGTACTACCTCGTGCTCCTCTACATTGTGTTTACTACGAAAGAAGAAGTTCAGACAGAATCATCGAACAATTTATATGCTTGGGCGCTTGATGAAACGAAGTGCTCGCCAGACGAGTTGTCGAATATGGATCAAGCGGTGTCACGGTTTTTTAACAGAAATAGCAACTGTCTGATATTAGCATAACATGGGAGAAGGTATGAATTCAGGTTTGGGTTTTCAGATCATGGTGTAGTGGATTCAAATCCCCTCAGCTCCCTGAAAAATGCTACAATCTTGGACAAAACTGTTGAGAATTTTGAGTGAAATTGGAGTGAAAGAGCAAAAATACATCACAATGGTAGCCACGGAACAGACGCTTTCACTGCTGTAATTTCGTTTCACCTAGCCTTTCCCTTGGGGCATTATGGGGCTCTGGAACATAGGTCTCTGAAACGACTGTTTTGAAAATGATCAGAGGGGTACTGCTGGACAGACCCAAAATTCTCAACAAGTTTTGTCCAGAATTGTAGGTATTAAATTTACACGAGTCAAGTGTTGCCTTGTCTGCGTGGTAAAATCGCATGTGCAGTGAGCATAGTGTAAAATATGCACGATATAATTTCTGTAAGAATACTGAGCTACTGTGCACCTAGCCACAGCTTAAGGTCTCAACACCGACCTCCGAAACTTATTACGACGACTATCCTGGACACCACAAAATGACGAGATAGAATTTCTAGTGCTCGAACTTGTTCTGTAAAACCATTTCCATCTAGTCATCAAGAATAAAAAACATAGTACAGACCATGATATTCAAACGTATTACCATATACCAAACAATTTACACCATATAAATAATCAAATGATTTTTACCAAAAATACCGACACACGAAAACCTTTCATAACAAGTACTCCAAATTAGTTTCTACGAATGACTACAAACAAATTATGATTTGCCATTTACATGATATTGCAAAGACATTTTTTTTACACTGGCATCACAAGTGCCTTACCAAGAATGACCGTTGCCTTCGGGTCGTGGTTCATACCCATGGGTGCGTACCGAAGAAGAACCGGCACCGGATCCTCTGTTGTGAACCAACTTTGTCGGACATCACGCAAACGAGGCTGACAGTGTTCTGAATTGACGAAATTAAATAAACTATTCGCTGCATTATCTAATTTCAAAGCTAGTCTCAAAATGAAAACGAAGTTAGTATAGATTAATACGCGACTAAACTCGATGCTAGAACGGCCTTGGTTACGCGGTGGCAACGACACACTCAGCACAGTATATCTTAAAAGATGCTAATAAAATTTCTCAAGGTTTTAAGTTAACACCTGTAAAAAGATTCCCGGGACCAAATATACTAAGTGTAAGTTCATTTCATTTCAAAAACCTTAAACACATCTTGCGTTACACCTCCAATAGTGTCGACATTTTTGCAGCGGCATTTTAAAAACACTGTATTAATCAGATCGTTGCCAGCACGTAACCAAGGTCGTAATGATCTAACGAGCGTTTCCGGTTTAATCGCGTATTGCTTGCCTGGTAGCAAAATCTTGAAAGCGAACTTCAAAGGTAGCTGTGGCCTGTGTGTCTTTCTACTTTTCCCTCTTTCTGCTTTTCTGTCGCATATATTCCCCAAAATTAGATCATAAATGAGGGACAGGCCCCATCTTGTCAAGGTCAGGTCCGGTTTACGATTTAAACTACGCCGTACTCGATTGCGGGTTATTGCTACCATTCAAAAGATGAGCTGGTGTCGGACGTTCTCCTATGGAAGGCCTCCGACAGTAGGAAATGTTGAGGCACCCCGATATGCTGCCACGCGATACAGGAGTACAAAAGTGTAATCTTGCGGTGATGATGGCGGACAGGAAGTGGTGGCGAAAAGTCGTGGTAGGAGTCCCCCCCCGGGGCGAGAAGTAAGGGTAGGGTCTGAAAATGTGAATACCGGAAAGAACTTTTCCTTCTTTGTATTCTCTAACGTTTTTCTTTACTTTCACGAAAGAAACATGGAAAATATTTATTCCCTTTCTTAAAAATGGTAGCCACAGCCTTAAAATGTTTATTCTCTTAGTAGACAGAGCTTATTACGCCGATAAAGAACGAATCGACATAAAGGAATTATCAGGTGATTTAAATAAAAGAAAGGTAAATAAAACATGTTTTTAATTAAAAGTAAAGTCTTTCGAAAAAAAAACATTGCAAAAGATCTGAAAATATAAAAATAAAGCAGATTTCCAAACAATAAAAAGTTACCAAATGAATAAAGCAGAGAGGGCAAAAATATATACAAAGCATCCTAGAGACAACGCCTCTTAATCAATCTCCGAAAAATCATCTAATTTTGTGTGGTGCTTCACCTGTCAATATTCGAAAAATACTTATTTTCCTCGGGAATAGAAATTAAAAAAGCAATATAATTCCTTAGCCGGATCTTGTCCGAGGAAATAGAAAACGTTAACCACGTCCCGAGGAAGACCAAATGAAATGACCTCCAAAGTGTTCTGATGTGGATCCACGAGCTTGTAGATAAAAGGAAGGGAATGTAAAACCAACCCAGCATTGAACCATATTGGTCGTCTGAACAAGAGACTAGTCTTTTCTGGGATAAGCAATGCACCAACCCAGTATCAACTTGGGGACGTAGTCAGTTGATTGGGGTCACAAAGGGCTATATGTAACACTAGAAACCACTTTAGAATGGGTCCCATACAAAAGCAAAAAATAAGACGCTTAATCAATTCCAAAAATCTCGTTCCTTTGAAAAATAATACGTAATGCCTGGTCGGGGGTTGGCAGGGGGATTTTCGATCATTTTAGCACCGGGAGATACACCAAAAGTACGATATGAGCACCGGGAAATATAACAATAATACCCTATGTCTCCATAAACGAAAATTTCGATGAACAACGAAACGTACCTTAGAAAACACCCAAAAAATCACACTTCACAGTTTTCATAACCTATCGGACTTGCCAAAGAACAAGTGATGGGGTTTGTAAGTCGGGTACAATAATGTTGGTGGCAAAAACATTGTCTAACTAGATAGAGTCCAGGGCCTGGGTCTGTAAGGTTGCAGATAACACATTACTTCATAATGACCTTGTATCTTACACACTAGGATATCGTTGCGGAAACCATGAGAAGGAACACCAATAACATTTACAGCAATGCTGAACTTAAATTCTACTCAGAACACGCTTTCTTCGAGTTACAGAAAAAAGCGGGGGGGAGGGAGGGGTTGGAGGCCCATAGATCTTTAAACTATTAAAACTTTCTCAATTTAAATAATTTCGATCTGAACTACTTTTCACAATTTTCACAATTTTCATTACGTCAAAAATTTGGCTACATTTGGCAGAAACAAACCAACCAACCCGAGGCCCAGTGTTGGTAATCCAAAACTTTTGAAATCGAGAATTCTATAAATTTGAAAGAGATTTCTTTATGGGTACGGTATTACGTAAAATTGCTGAGCCAATCACTGTGGAAAAACAATTTTAGTACTTAAAAACCAGAAAGTACCACTGTCGAGAGTGATAAATCGACAAAGTCAACTATACTTACGACGATTTCTAATCTAAAAAATTACCATTAGATGTGCCAATAAATGTCCCAAAAAGTCAAAATTGTTCAGCACAACAGCTAAAGTAATTCCTGAGTACTTATCTATGCAACGGGCGCCATACTATGCTGTACAACAACTCTTGCATCCAATAAATAACATGTTGCTGGAATGTTTGACAACAATTTTTGTCTTAACCACTTGTTTACCATGCGTTCTGTAACTGGTGTCAATCAAGAAAGCTTTCCGCAATTGAATATCCGAATGAATGCGATACTTCCAACTTTCTTAAATGGTACTTTGTTCAACATGTATTCTCCACACTCAGTTAACTACCTTCAACAATCGTTCCTACTTTCTGACAATACATAAAGATTCTATGATCATGCTTAAAGCCTAATGAGGCGATGGCAAAAACTCTTTAGTATACAACGTCACTTTAAATAGCACAAATTTACAAAATCTTCCTAACAAATTACAATTCAATATATATATACATAAGCTATACAAACTCACATAATCCTAAACACAAATGTATGATAAATCATGTTATTAACAAGTAAAAGATTATGGATGGTAAACATAAAATGCAGGTTACGAAAGAGACGGAAAAGTACCAGTTATTACTTTTGCTGCGTCTTTAGTATCGTATCAGAGGAACGTCGAAGGTACAGAGAGGGGGATTCTCACATCTGATAACTCGCTTTTAATACAAAGTAGTGCTAATGCAAAGGCAAGAATGATGTAATACAGATGAACAGTAAAAAGACAACATAAAATACCATGAATAACTAAAATGGCTACTGTAAGATTCGACAACAAAGAACGATGCCAAATTAATCATTGAAGTACATTAGTAAAGATTTAATGGCGAGACAATTCCATGGGCACATTTTCAACAGAAGATATTTGGAATTGTACCACCTGGTGGTCAAACTGCAATGTCAAAGTGAAGAATATAGTGGCAATGCACAGTTACCAAGTAAAAACAAGTGAGCCGGATTAGGAAGTTTTAGGGCAAAGGGAAATGCAACATATTGTGGGACATTACTACTGCAACATAAGTGTGCATCCTTAGGTGGTAAGATACAACATCACAGAATATTGGTAAGGTATACAACGCCTATACATCTTTAAGAACCTAAATTTTTACAGTTATTGAAAACTTTCTTACACAACCATTACCTATTTCACTGTCAAAATCCATAAATAATAAAAGGTGACGAGAAATGGCTGGGTATCATAACAAAACCTAAAGGACATTAAACAGTAAGATATAGTGGCTGGAAACATGAGTCAACTACAATGGCTAAGTACAATCGCAGAAAACAAAGACAGGGTACCATGGCAAGCGTACAATGCCAAGAAAGGACTGTAACAACGATTATCAAAGTGGCGGGGGCCGGGGGTGATTTCCAAACGGGCGTGGTCATTGGTGGTGGGATAGAAGATAGAAGATATATGACGGACTATTTCTTATATTTGTGGGACTCGATTGTGCGCTATTCGAAGGAACAGCAAAGATTTACCATGCATAAAATCTACCTAGTGACTTCATACGAGACAAAGCTTTGGGAAAACGGTGAGATGGTCCGTGTCCCCTCGGCTGCCGTGATCCTGTAAGGTCCGAAGACATGAGGCAACTATAACGTCCTTCGACGGTATGCATAGTGGAACATGAAGATGCCAGGATATGTCAAAATATCAAAATTGGAGAAACCACAAGGTATAGCAGAAACATACAAAGGAAATGTGGCATGCTGATGATTTGTGGCACGGAGCAAAGGTGCACGAACCAAAGTATAAAGGCAAGGGCATGAAAGTTGCATGGGTGCAGTCCTTTGAGCAAAGACAGTTCACACAACATTGTACTTAGTACCCCCGTCTTAATGATAAATTGTCGAGTTGGAGGGATTACGTATTTCAAACCGTGCAAATCACACGTGATACTAAGTGACCATACTAATATAAATGGACAGCAATATCTTAATGTTTCGAATCAAACTTTCAACAGAATAAAATATGTTCGATGTTACAAATCCAACAATACTTGTCTCTTAAAGGGTGCTACTCGAAAACATCTTTACAGTGAATACAGTTATTAAGTCATGACGTCAGAAAAAGTCTTCTTCGAGAAATCCCAATTAAAACTACATCATAGTAATGACCCTGCCACGAAATGCCACTATACAAAACCTAGCGTTCAAATCTCATATCAATTTGCAAGAGGCCTTAAGGAAACACTGTTGATTTTGCTTAGTTCGTAAAATTATGAACTGAGTTCAAATAACAAAGATTTGGTGAGCACGTTTCAAACTTTGAAAGGGGGTGTCTCGACAATTGCTCAAGATATCGCTCTCAAATTTGAACAAATTATATATATCAACAAGAGAAATGCAACAAGTGCACAATATTATCAAACTTGACAAACATTGATCAAACATTTTTTATCGGTTTTTACGCCTTGTACTCCCCTTTTAACAGGGGCTAGAGCAGTGCCCATATATATGGGACTTTTTGCTTAAGCATAGAGCACTTTAAGACCGGATGCCCTTCCTGTCGTCACCAATGGCCCTTCGGGGAATCAAAGGCCTACTATAGGTCAACAAAACGCCAATATCGCAAAATTTTGAAAACATTGAACATGTTGTTTACCATAATCATTCTCAGTAAATTTTAGGAAAAGTCACCAAATTTCATGTCATTCCGGCCAGGCTTTAAAAAGTTATGAGCTGAAATGTGTAGCCGCGGGCCTACTAGCCCCCCTACCCCCCATATAAGATAGGGTTAAGGAAAACAAGATGGGCAGGTGACTCCGTAGTAGGGGATTAAAGATGAGAAGCACCAGTCAATGGAGAGGAGTACTACTGCTTTTTTCATTTTAGCTAAAATGTTTTAGTTTCAAGTCAAACTAACACACTGTTGTCACAGAGTTATCCACCGGGTATTAAAAGTACTATTCCCGTACAGTTCGATCCAGTTAATTGTTTCCTTACAGATACTAGTCGCTTTTTTAAAACCCCTACTTCTAAAACTATTAGCAATTTGCTCTTGTTTATCGTAATCATTACTTTCCAACTTTAGCAATCCAATGGCAATTTTCATGTTTCCCTGCATAGCATACTTTTCTTATGAAACAGATAAAGGGTAATTATATAAGACATCTTCCATCTTTGATCAGCCTCTCTGTGTTTTTGTTCACAAGTAAGCCCTACTCTACATTTATTCTTATAACCACAGCATATGTTTCTGAAAAACTAACGAAACTGGCCACAAGTTTAAATACGTACTCTTACCGTTAAAGGTCATTTACCAAGATGTCACAATAGACGTATTGGCTATAAAAGAGTTATTGGTTTTAAATCATTTAACTTAAGAAATCCAATTTTTCGGTGAAAAAATATGTTTTTTGGGGGAATGATAAAATTGTAAATAACTATTAGCTATTGATTTTCGGTTAACGTATTTACGATTTTTGGTAAATAGATTGTTAAATGGATAAACGCTGGGAAGGTATACACACCCTGTTAATTTTCAGTCAGAGTAACAAAATCTGTTTCTAGTGTGACAAAACTGTTTCGAAACCAAATGAGAGTTTCCTCGTCTCCATCTGTGAAAATGTTTTACCTTGTAATTTTAAATTTTTAAACACTTTTCACTAACAAAACGTGATATAATGATTCCTTAGCTTATCCGTAAAATTTTACAAGGAGATGGACGGAGAGAGAGCAGCAAGGGCACAAACTGGTTAGGTCAGATTAAGACTCTTTCATCTTCGGAAATTGCGGAGAGACAATAAATGACTGAATACAAGAGCAAAACTATTTTTCTAGCTAGTCACATGCACAGTAACACTTCATCTACATGTGCTCCTTATCAAGTAGGTGCATAAATTATACCAAAACATAGGGTGCAACAGTTTCCTTAAACAAAGTGTATTCTCCTTACTATCCCTTCAAAGTATGAGTACGTCCAAAGCAAAGACACTTGGAATCAAGTCTTTAGAGTAATTATTCAAACAGGGGTGGAAGTGCTTGCGTGACCCGGTCACTTAACACATAACATGATACCCCCATCACCCTCACGTTACCTCGCTTGGCCTGGCTGTAGCTTACTTTAAAATTTCGCGTATTGCATCTCTGTACTACACACGTCATATTGCTATGTTAGTGCAAGCAACTTGTTTACACTCGATTCTGTGACACCTGTTGACGAATTTTGCAACTTCAGCTACGAATGACACAGCACTATGAATATCTTAATTCAACATTGTACTTAACACTCTCTGGAATCCGTCAGAACCTCTATATGGTGACTTGGTATAAGTAAACTTTTTGTGCCAAGATCCAGTCAGTTGAACACGAAAATCATCATCAGATATGCTGCTTCGCCATGTATGCGATTAGCCGTTTCTCTTGATCATTGTTTGCTGGAATAAATTCGTGCTCCCGACGGGGGGTGTAATAAACAAAGTGTCGTCAATCATTTCCAGTATGTGCGGAGCGCCCCTTGTCATCAGTACATGCTTTGGAATCCTATAGAAAAATTTGTACTGATATATATGGTTATAAAAAGCCCTTTTATAGGCTTAGGGTATGTTGGAATTTGAAGGGCTGAAGTTATGAGAATGTGCCAATAAAGCAGCAAAACGAGCGGTGGCGAAGGCCAAAAGCAGAGCGTTTCGGGACTTGTACAAGAGTATCGAAGAAGGAGAGGAGGGACAGAGAAAAGCGATGCGAATTGCAAAAAAGAAAAATCGGGACTCCGACGTATATTAAGGAAGATTAATGAAGAAAAGTGCAGGAAATCTACTGACAGACGATGAAGCTATAAAGGAGAGATGAAGTTATTTCGAGCAACTTATTAATATGGAAAATGAGAGAATAGAAAGGATAGTAGAACAAGATGCTGAAACTGAAGTGAAAAGTATCACTGCAGAGGAGGTGAAGGCAGCGCTGAAGAAGATGAAAAGAGGAAAAGCTACAGGGCCAGACGATATCGCAGCGGAGGCCTGGGAGGTACTAGGCAACGCCGGAATTGAAGTATTGGTCAGGATATTCTCAAATATCTTTGAGACTAAGGAAATGCCACGTGAATAGAGAAATAGTGTCCTTATACCACTGTTCAAAAAGACGGGTGACATGCAGGACTACGGCAATTATCGCGGATAAAGTTGATGTCTCATACTCTAAAACTTTGGGAAGGAGTGATACAGAAAAGGCTCCGAGAATAAGTGCAAATTTCAAACCAGCAGATTGCTTTTATGCCAGGCCAAGGTATCACTGGCGCCATCTTTGCTCTACGGCAGCTGATGGAGAAATATGGAGAGGGGCAGGAAGACCTACACTTCATCTTTATGGATCTAGAAAAGGCGTATGACCGCGTCCCCCCCGGGCTGAAGTATGGAACTGCCTGAGACTAAAGGCAGTTGAAGAGAAGTATATAAGGCTGATCCAAGAGATGAATGGAGGGAGCGAGACCAAGGTCCGTTGTGCAGTCGGCACATCGGATGCCTTCGCAGTAAATGTCGGTTTACATCAAAGATCAGATTTTCGCCCTTTCCTATTTGCCGTCATTATGGACTTTTTTTACGGGGGAAATACAGAGAGAGGCACCATGGGACATGTTATTTGCTGATGACATTGTTCTGTGCGGTAACATCAGTGCAAAAATGGAACAAAGGCTAGGAAGCTGGAGAAGAGCCATGGAAGACAGGGGAATGAAAGTGAGCAGGCAGAAGACAGAATACTTATGCATGAGTGAGAGGGTAGCTACAGGAGAAGTGAAGATGCGAGGATCGGACGTTAAAAAGGTTGAGGAGTTGAAGTATTTAGAGTCGACTGTGCAGAGTGACAGTGGTGTCACAAAAGAAGTTGTAAGGAGAGTGCAAGCTGGCTTGGGAGCTCGGAAGCAGATCGTGATATGTGACCGCCAAGTGCCAGAAGAAGTAAAGGGTTGTCTGTATAAGACCATCGTGCGACCCACTGTGATGTATGGAATGGAAGGAACAGCACTGTCCAAGGCCCAAGAAAGGAAGATGGAAGTTTCAGAAATGAAAATGCTACGATACAGAACAAAGTTATCCCAAAGTTGGTGTAGAACCGTATGGTGCTAAATTCCGGGAGGCAAGACTCCAATGGTTCGCTCATGTCTACCGACGAAGCGAGGACTGTGTCGGGTGAGAACTATGACGTTCGGCAGGCATAGGAGAGGGAGACCAAGAAGGAGATGGAAGAACTGCATAAAGGAAGACCTGAAAGCAGTCGGAGTAGAAGAGGAGGATGCGACGGACCGTGTACTCTGGCGCCGCAAGATCAAAGTCCATGCTGGCGACCCCATGTAAATGGGAAGCCAGTAGTAGAAGAAGAAGAAGAAGAAGAAGAAAAAGAAGAAGAAGAAGAAGAAGAAGAAGTTATGAGAATATGAGATTTTGGCACAAAGACATCACAACGAGTTTCCTCATCTTTCTTGAACTGCCATTTCATAAAGGTGAAAGGTATTATTTATAATTACTGACAATATATAGATTTTTGTGAACCTAAAAAGGAATAAAGTTTTACAACAAGCAATGGCTTTTTGTGGATTATATATTTTATGTCAAAATAAAAGATTCATTTCCCTACATTTTCTGTGCTATCATTAAACGTCTAATTAAAGATATGCTTATATAAGGATGGTAAGATAAAGTAATCCAATCAAATGTTTTAGGCCAGGAAAGTATGAAAAGTGGTTAGTTTGTACTGTAAGTTGTATCGTTTTCTTTGATTTGTCCAAAGTTGTTGTGAGACTAAGAAAACATGCGCACATCTTCGCAACATATATATGTCTAAAGAAACAATTTTTTATGATAGTATAAAATGTCTTTTTTGAATGCCTTTTTCGCCCTGTTTCATTCAGTTGTGTCAGATTTGAAAGTATGGACACCGTAAAATGTAAAAAAACAACAACAAAAATATGAAATCGTTGATGACAAACGTTACGCCATTAATTAGCATTAGTACACGTTAGGTGTAGATAACAGTTTCTTTGTGATCATTCTACAGGAAGAAGCAGCCAAAATCATGAATTATTGCCCAACTGCATCCCATCTAGGTCTATGAATTTAACTGTAAATAATCAACTATTTTAATGATAATCACATGACCTGTCGACAACTAGTGACGAAAACATGTTTTTACGAAATGCTTGTTGTGAAAAAATAACAATTGAGAGTGAAGAGTTCATAAGTTAATAAACTATACTCGCAGCCGCAAGTCTACTAAAACCAGTGAGCTTGGACGAGTTAATATAAGCCCGCTGCTGTGCATATTGTTTAATGAATTTTGAATGCTTTCTTCTAAGTTGCTGAAACTTTCTGATTTGCCAAAACTTTTATTTAGCAAAAATTTGGTAAAACAATTGGCCATCACTGCTTGTGTCCGGTCACGTGATCCTAATGAAAAAGTTGACCATATATGGTGAAAAGTTTCATAGTGCTATAACTGGAGAGGTTTTTCACAGATTTGACAATTTTTTTTGTGGAAGTATCTAAAATTGGATTCTCAACCTATTTCAAACGGATTTACGCTAATAAATAAAGAGTAATTAATAGTGATTATCGTTTTGATGACGTCATATTTGATTCTCAACTTTTTAAACAATTTGTACCTAAAAACCAAACAGAGCTGTCCTAGATATACAAATTGGGCTAAATGGGACTCCAAATAGGTATAAACATATGTAATTGCCAAATGGAATTCATTTCCTAAGACGTGATAGACATACTCGGTTTTAAGTTGATCTACTGCCATCTTTGGCACTCCTCATCTGAACCATGATTCCGTTGTTTGTCATGAATGTTTGTGCGCCTGACATCTTTTAGATTGTCATTTTATTGTCATATTATTCTATAGCTCATAATAACTTTTAAAGGAACCCTTGCTATCTTTAGTAGGCCTACAAACGATGAGTAAAGGCGAGTATTTCATTCCGATCAGAATTAGATGCAACAAAATTTTTCTGACTTGGCTTTTTGACCTTATTACACTAATTAAAACAAATTTGCTACAAAAATTGTAAAAATAATAACTAAACGTAAAAAGATGTTTAATTCAAAATCTTGATACTAAATCATATAGCGACGTCTTATAGCAGTTACATATGTTAAAATATCCTCGGCCTGCTTAGCAAACCAAACATCACCTCCCTCCTCCCCCCTCCGCCTCGCCCCTGCTGCTTTAAGTCTCAAACGCCCGTTATAGGTAGGGTTTAATGTATTTCTTGTGCAATGCACATTTTTTTAGGTTGTAAGTTATCAGCTATTCTGAATTCCACAAATATTTTTACAGTTCCTTTACTTACCATTGTAAGGGAGGTTATTTGTCTATTGAAAAAGTATTTTATTGTATATCTTATAGTTATAGTTATTTTTCTTTAACAACATTTTTGCCTAGCACATCATCACATCCTACTTGGTGTCAACAGAAGGAGAAGTACTGTGCGATCCTCTGATATCAAGGCATCATGTAATCATTCATACGATACACGTGCTGAGTTGGTGCGATTATTCAATGGATTCTCTTCTTGGTTACCTTGCGGCAAAGAACCTTACATTCAGTTTGATTTCCGTACCATTGTAAGGATTACAGGACTTATAATAAGTACAAGCCAGCAACATCAAGCGAATAACCGACGTTTCAAACTTCGCCATTCTGATGGCTTCCGACTGGATAAGCCAAGATGGAGTTTTTATATGGAGCACCACATCGTTAAGGTTTGATTGAGAAACAAAAGTGATGAAGTTTTTTTTAAGCTCGATGCCTTTATTTGTAATCTCATGATACAACACCTTTTCCCGCTGTCTTCTCTTGACATGGTACATGGAACAGCAGAATTTGATATATAGGAGCCTAATTAATATATTCAGCGACATGACAGTAACAACAAGACTGTAGAAAAAAACAATAGGAAATGGGGCAAAAAGTTAATTTCATGAAAAGTAATAGTTCTGGGGACGTCCAGTCTTTATTAAAGATCAAGTGATGATCTGATGGCTACTCCCGAACACTTAATCATGAGCCTATTTGCATCAGTTCTATGTCTAACTTTTTTACAAATTTTCTAAAATCAATTGAATCCTCTGTAAAAAACTCAAAGTTGAAATTTCAGCTCGAGTCTCTAGTCGTTTGGCTATTTGAAAGGATATGACATTGGGTAGACTGTAGAAAAAAACAATAGGAAATGGGGCAAAAAGTTAATTTCATGAAAAGTAATAGTTCTGGGGACGTCCAGTCTTTATTAAAGATCAAGTGATGATCTGATGGCTACTCCCGAACACTTAATCATGAGCCTATTTGCATCAGTTCTATGTCTAACTTTTTTACAAATTTTCTAAAATCAATTGAATCCTCTGTAAAAAACTCAAAGTTGAAATTTCAGCTCGAGTCTCTAGTCGTTTGGCTATTTGAAAGGATATGACATTGGGTTTGGTTTCTAACTTTGCAAAGGCCTAAAAATTTTGTAGAAATACATTTCCAGGTGAAGAGGTTGCTATTTGACGTGGAGTCAAGGATTAGCCTTCTCCGAACAAACATTTGTAGTGACAATATTTACCAAAAATTCTATTAGGAGGTTCTGTTTGTCTAACTTATTGAACTGTTTCCAAATGAAGTCCTCCTTGTTTTTGCGCAAGAAATCACAGCATGTCTTCTAGGAATTTCGTCCATGGTCTCTATGCGTTTGCTGAGAAGCGATGTTTTGAAGATCTGTATTTATATTGAACTTAAAAGCTTGAAAGACTGCTCTTAAATTTTGTTCTCTAAAATTTCCCAAAGTTATACAGCAGAAGACTGGCAATAAGCTGCTAGATCGGAGATCATAGTAAAACAAAATCCTAGCCGTTTCTTGCGAGATGTGTCACATTAGAAGATGCAAATGTTGCATATTAACAATAACAGGGCGACAGTATGTACTAAGTGAAGTCGTTAGGACATATAGAGGTAAATAAAACTTTTAGATTTTGTTCATTACTTCTGCGAAATTAATACAAAAACAAACAAAAGGAGCCTTTGTTTGAAGGCCACGTAATGACAAGAGGCGAATTGATTGCAACTTATATCAAGACAAACGATCACTGATAGATATCTAATAGAGCAGGATGTAATATGTCTTGAAGCAAAAGTAAATGGCATTGTATAGATAAGGGTAGACGATGTGCGCCTAATTGGCAAAAAATAATACTGAATGATACAGAAGATAGTGAAAATGTCGGTATGTTATCAAATCAATTTTACAAAAATTATCATTAAAAAATTTTGACCTTCTAATAGTAGAAATACTGCCAACTACCTGAGGAACAATAGATATGTACCATTATGCTTTAGCAAATTATATGAAACGTTATCATGTTGTCTCATACGTTATTGAGTTATACCTGCTTGTTTTGAATAAAGCTTTACAAACTTTTTAATCTTTTAGATGAAAATGTTACCAGTACTTTCTGGAGGTTAAAGTTATCATGACGATATTTTAGTTTTCTTTTTCATTTCAATAATCAATAATGTGCAAGTTATTTTTAATTTATTTTTTAGGTCTTTTCTGTCACTCAAGGAAGAACGAGACCAAACTTCTTTTTCCTAAATCACAACCTTTTTGCACGACTGATCCGAATATTACCGCTGATAACATTTAAATTAAATGTTGAATTCTTTGGAGGAAAATTGGGTAAGTACCATACCTTGTGTAAATTTTAGCACTACATGGAGCAGTATTTCATATTTGATAGGGGCATTTTTGAAGGTGAGGGGAGAGCAAGCACTTCTTGTATTATTGCCAACCTAGCAGCGTTATAATAAATAAACATAGGTAAATACTGCTGTAAATGTTATTTACATGTAAACTGGTCGACCTTACAAAAAGCGTGCAAGTCAAACTTCTTACTTTAAGTGCATTGTTATTACTAGATTGGTTGATTGTGGTTAAAATCTATAGATTGCTCTAAAATGGCTGAGTAAGTTGCTAATTTATTTAAAGCTTTGCAAGTTTTGAGAGGCAGCAATTTGCCAAACACTGCCTTTCCGGTGTAGATGGAGAGCCTTTTATCATTCACTAAAGTTTATGTTGTAATCATAATGTGTATGACAGTTCAATGAAAATCATATTTGTATGTTCAATACCTCACTATCTATGTAAAATATGATCCTGGGTAGCTTTTGAAGAAAATAAGGAATTTTCTTGAGGTATAAGAATAGAAGAAATACTGTTCCCAACGTAGATAGCTTACAAGAAGGCTAAATTACATGAAACTCCAATTCTGTTTTTAAAGCGTTGCCTTTGATACGCTACTCGATATGGATGATGTAAAAGCCTCCTTCTTTAATTCTAGCTCAGACTAATTCCAAGCTTTATCAATGATCTGGAAAGAAACAGATGGGTTGTTGGTACCCCTCAAAGGAGTTTACTCGTTAGGTTCTTGCCCATCCTAATCAAGAAGTGCGCTTTTAAGGTTGTATCTACATGGGCTGTACCCAGATTAAATCTTTGATCAAAATCGGGATAGATCCATGAGTATTTCGGAAACGAGTGCAAGAAGACATAGGCTTAGCCAGAGCCCACATCCTTTATTTTCCCTAAGAAGCGTTGTTATCTTGGTGTGAGACTAAACTGAAGTGTATGGCTATGCTTGCCCTTCGAGGGCGTATGGTTTGTCCTGTATAGTAAGTTTTGAAGTTTGAACGTCTAAATTTATAGATAACAAACGAAGAAATTTTAGGTGGATAAAACAATCTTTGCTACGAATGATCGTACAATGCCTTCATTACAGAGGAACTTTGCAAAATGATTAGGTAGAGACCAATTTTCACTTATGCCCTAGAGCTATTCTGATATAAAGCCTGCTGCTGATATTCTTGTTACTGTTGGAAACGCTATGGACAGGTTTGCCTATACTTAATTCTTATTCTGTTATGAATGCAAAACACATTTCTTGGGCATCAAGGGAAAGATTTATGTCTTGTCCTAAACCTATTGAAATATCACGAGTGTCATATAGCCCCGGGTGGTGCGCTAGAACTAGTCGACAACAGAAACAGAAATTAACTTTTGAAAATGAATTACAAACTGACAAATAAAATGATTCGGAAAAGCACATCTAGTTTTCAATGAAGTCTGGTCATTTGCTTCAGTACAAGTACTTGCTCACCCACGTATTGGCTTTCCAGTGTTGATACGGTTTCACAGTGCTCTGTCTGTGGTTGTCTTTTGCATCTGATGACAATGACTCGCCATGCGTTCTGAACTCGAACTAGTAAATGGTAGCAACATTCTTCCGCGATACGTATTTCGGGTTAAACTTTCTCAGTCATCGAGCTTACTTTTCTTCTGCTCCTTGGAGTGTTATCCTCTTGGTGTCTCATCTATCCTTGATATTTTTACCAATCTATTTAAATTTTGGTCGATGATGTAAACGATAACTGCCATGATTTGGCTGATCTTGTACCACCATTTCGTCACATTTATGCTCAGGTTTCTTTATCACTTGTGACCACAAGCACGTGACTTTATCGCAGGGAAAAAGTCTCCCACTCCTGATCTTTATAGGGTTAACATATCTGAAAAAGAAAACGCTAACTTTTTAAAAAGTTGCAGTTAGAGAGCCCAATAACATCGGACCCAAATATTCTAGTCTATGCAACTCACTTTGTCTAATTTTTCTTGCATTATTTCGTGTTCTCAGGTTCATTTTATCCCCTTGGGATGCAATTTCACGAAGATATAAACAAAGCACGGATCAAACCTTCACAAATTTACTTTCCTCATGGTGGCTCCACAGATCATATAAGGCTCTATCAGTTGCCTGGTGGATCCATAGCAGACATTTTAGACGACAGTAAAGATCTCTTAGTCATAGAATTCAAGGTATCTACTGTAATAAAAGGGATTTCATTGATGGGCAAAAACGGATCAGGGGACACCGATTTTGTTCACCACATGTTCATGTATTATAAACGAACTTGGGGCTGCTTTACATTTTATTCCAACGATGGATTTACTCACACGGTAAGAAGGGTCCAGTTCTTCTCATAAGCAGGTTAAAGCATAATTTTTGTTTTTTCAGAATAGGAAGCTTATATAAAACAACAGTCAGATTTTATATCTTGGAGTACTTATCTTTTTGTTTATCCAAATCTTCTCTTCTGATTTCACCTAAGACGCTGAATACCCGTTGGTTGTAATTAACAGGACCAAAAATGCATATTGTTATCCATCCCACGCGAGATCTGGCGCCCTTAACAATCAGATTAAATTATAAAGTTTGCTTTGGGTAAAACTCACGTTCAATTGGTTAGAAGTGACTGTTTACAACCAAGGGCTTAAATTTTATTAGAAAGTAGGACTTGGTAGTTTGAATTCTGGGCAAGAGGATAAACTGCATCAGGTAATGGAAGCTGATGCTTTGAAAGGAATGGAGTTACCCTTGACCATTGCTTCTCTCGGGCAATCCTTGAGCATGGATATAGCGCTCGTTAATTGCTATCCCTTTTAGAGTTGCAACAATTGATTGTTCAGCAAGTTCGTTGTAGGTGTCACATGAGGATGAGCTCTAACTGCTAACGGTTGTGCACTATTTCTGGGCGAGTGGGCAGCCACCTTTTGACAACATGAAGCAGAATCAGCCTAATTAGGTGGTATCGCTGAGTATAGAAGGCAACGGTAACCACTATACTCCCCCCGACTGCCCCACTCCACCCCTGGCTCATAACAAAGTGCAATCAGTCTAATTGGAGACAACAACTTGAACAGGGGTATCATCGCAAGGAGTACTACCTCGACCGGTACTGTCCATTGTGAGCAGTAGGGAAGCCCCGGACCCTCGTCCTTCTACTGCGCAAAACAGTTATAGAAAGAAAAACAACAGATATAAGATTGCAACTTAGTTTAGAATGTAAGAACTCTAAAACAGCCAGGGAAAGAAAAGTATACCATCTTAAAAAGACATCGACATCGTATGTATTAACGAAACTAGCTGGATTCATCCTACAAAAGATAGTACGATTATACGTTCTGAGGAAAACAAACGCTAAAAAGATGTAGATATTACCATAAAAAAATCACTAGCTCAAAATATCAAAGGGCACTGGATTATTTCAGACGGAATCTTTTCTGTGAATATCGAAAAGCAGCCTTTAACATCAACATTATTCAAGTTTACGCTATCACTCACGATGTCAGTCCTTGTAAAGCCTGGAAGTTTGTGCAGTAATGGGAGCTAAAGTAGGCAGAGGGAGATTTGATGACATTGTTTTGGTCCGTATGGTCTTGGATGAGGAGACGATCGTGGTGAAATTTTGGATTAAATGGTGCAAAGCAAACAAACAAGTGGTAACTAATACATAACTTAAACAGCATTGTGCGATAAATTTGTTGAGATGGAAAAGTCCTGAAGACAGAACCAGAAACCAAATTGATTTTCAATACCTAGAAAAACAAATATCTAGAAATTCAAATACACTTTCAAAAAGGCATCCAGGAGCAGATTGAGAGGTATATAGCCGCGGGCTGGCTAGCCACCCCCACCCCAATGTTAAGGTAGGGTTAATCCTTTACCTAAAACACCGAATACTACAGAATGTGATCTTAATTGGACTATTAGTTTAATGACCCATAAATTATTCTTAGAATTCTGATGAAAAGATTGCTAATAAATCCATTAATTTCTAACACACAATGTGAGCTCAGAAAAGGAAAGGGAACTGAGAATGCTATTTATATAACGAGAATACTCATGGAAAAGAGTGTCGAAATGAAACAAGATCTCTATGTCTGTATGATCGATTATGCTAAGGCATTTGACAATGTCCCACATAATGTTACACTTTGTGGGAGTTTCAGAAGACATTGATATAAAAGGAAAGAGTTGGAGAGTATTCATAAATATATACTGGGATCAGAGTGCAATGATAAGACATGAAAATGAGCTGGGTACTTGGAGAAACAAGAGGACTGAGGTAAGGTTGCGTTTTTTCGTCAGAGGGTTTTTCCATTTACGGTACATATACCATGAAATGCATTAAACGATCACCAGAAATCAACATTGACGGAAATAACATCCTTTTTGCAGATAACATAGTTCATCTACTATTGTGTTTTCAAAAGAAAAAGAATTTCCGAAATGCAAAAACCTAACTGACAGTGTTGAGGTCAATTAAGTGTATACTTTTAATTTCTTTGGTAACATATTGACTTGATAGTAAGAGCAAATTTGGACGAGAGAATTGGACAAGACAAAACCGCTTTTTAAAATTTAAAAAAGATCCTGGCAAAAAGTAACTATCCATTTAGGCTAGGTTGAAAGCTTCATAAATGCTACATCAGGTCAATAATGAAATATAGATGAAAGACATGGAACATTGAAAAGCAAGAAGAAATGAAAATCAACAGTTTCAAACTATGGTGTTACAGGAGAATACAAGATATCAGAGAAAAGCTCACGAAAAAAATCTTCAATCGATGAATAAACAAAAAGAGCTCTTAAATTGAATAAAAATGCACTAGATAAAGTATTTTGGGCACATCAGCAGATCTAGATGCATTGAAGAGCACCTACGCAGTAACTGTGACACCATTCATCGTTGTGTGGATAGAAGTTGCTGGAGGTCCATGATCGCTCCATCCACTGGCATGGGACATAGATTATAATGATAATATTGAAATCATAAATATGACGCATGACAAAATTGTGAGTGTAGCAGTAATCTCTCAAGAATGTTTTTTGTTGCCTACAGCATTAAGGCTACATTTCTTTTAGTAGCTGGCAGTTGCGCAAAACTAAAATCATAAGTTTCTTTTAGAGGCAATGAAAAAAGAATGCCTATGGAATTTAAAGGATTTTTTTCCTTATATTCTGTAAACTTTTAGCTCTGTAATTTACCAATAAATCTAAAGGAAACTGTCTCCAGCACCCTGACATGCCATACCTTTTTGTTCTTACATATTGTGCTGCAAAACAGTGGCTCCCAAATCAAGGAAATGCAGATAATGTTGGTCAGATTCTCTTGGATCCTTATATTACCGCCAATGCTCTGCATGTTCGGTTTTCTGGTTACAAAGGACTGCCGTATTGGAGATTGGAATTTTATGGTACCCCTGAAGGTAATGCAGTAAATACAAAATTTCTGTTTCTTATATACTGATCTACATTTATAATGTAAAAATATACTATTCGGATAGATGACGACACACATGTACATGTTCTCCCATTTATTACGGTACATTTATAATAACACTGGACCTTAAAAGTTTTTATCAGGCAGCTACAGGGACCTAAGTACATTTTGCCACAAAAAAAGTAATAGCAGCTTTTGCTTGCATATGGTCTGGATTTGAGTACTCCATGAACCTATTTCAAGATCTGCTTTTACATAGATGATCCAAGCGCCAATTATACTAAAATATACGAGAAAGAACTAAACATATACATCACGTACGCGCACCAAATGGTCAATACCCAAAGATTATAACTTGAGCTGTTTGAGAAAAAGCATTGTCATGTTTGGATTCAGTGCATTAGGATTGTTCTTAACCAGCAAACGATAAAGTTCTTATCGGCACGAGTTGCACGAGTGATCGAGATTATTTTAAATCTCATCTATTGTAAATAGCTTGGCGTTAAGAGCAATTGCAAATAACATATGAAAAGCCGAGATAGTTAACTGTCACTACAGATTTACCTATGGAAATGTTAAACATTTTTAGTCGAAACTTATGTTTATTCTACGAAAACAAAAGGTGATTTATGCTGCAATTCTAAAATGTTTTAGTACACAATAAACGTGTGTAAACTGTTTCTGGACAATGCTGTAACTAGGAGCTGGAGTACGCAAAATTTGCTTTGTAGCAGCTGATAACTTTGTGACTGGTGCCTTTTAAACATTTCACACGTCTGATAGGAACTAAAAAAGTTTAAAGTTAAAGCAGACATCTTATTAAATTTTCTTGATATTGCCCATTCGAAGCTGGGTTTATCAAAATATACGCTTATGTTCTGATGACTAATGGTATAGGGGACGGCCAAACTGTATTAAAGACTCGTTTACTTTCGCTAATCATACCCAAAAACCTTCATTTCGGTTCCTACGAATATTTTTTTGTGGTCTTTTGACATCTGTAACTTGTTTACAAACGTTCACTTAGATGAGACAATTAAGATATGCGCTGATGCACTGCATAGAGATAACCTTGTCTCTCCCCAATTCCCTTAAGACGAATCGAATTGATGGAAGTTGCAACACGCGGTGTTGAATTTAGCTGCAATAATGAAATTTACCGACAACAGAACGGAAAGAGCATGGGAAGTCCCCTGGTTCCAGCATTGGCAAATATCTTTGTTGGCTTTCATGAACTTCAAGTGTTCGAATCCTGCCAAAAGCCCATTGTTTATTTCCGTTATGTTGATGACATATTTGCAATATTTGAAAGGGAGTCCGAATGTCCGAATTCCTCAAAAAATTAAAACATTTTACATCAAGCTCCGAAATTTACTTTTGAGAAGGAACACAGCATCTCACTACCGTTTCTTGATGTTTTGATCGAAAAAGATGGCACTAAATCCGTGCCAGCGAGTATAGATAACCAACATTTTCCGGCCAATATATCTCCTTGAATTCGTTCTCCCCCAAAACATGATTTGATTCAATAAAAAATTAGAATAGGAACTCAATTTTATAAAACAAACTTTTCTTTCTAGTGGCTATCCTGAAGACATCGTTGACAGCACTATTAGATTTAAACTTTCATAGTTCTCTGAAGAAAAGCGCTTCGGACCTAAAAATGTCCTGTACACTTAAAACTACCGTGGCACGTTTTTCTTCGTTTGAAAACCAGATCAATAAGGCCACAGGGAAGTGTTTTGGCGCTGTCGCTCCACGCTTAGTTTATACAACAAAAAAGCATTATCAAGCAACCACAAAGATCGTGTGCCGTCCACAAATTCTAACTCTGTAGTTTATCAATTTTCATGCCAGTGTAAGGCTGGCTATGTTGGCTGCACGATTTTGAGGTTGGTTGACCGAATTAAGCAGCATGTACCATGGTATATTCGCCAAGAATCTACTCCTAAAAGGAAACAAACACCTCGAGTTTCAAAGACCAAAAACGCCACTAAGCAACGTGACACTGCCATAGGGCAGCACATGCTTGAGAACCCAGACTGTACCAAGGTGTACACGGACAAGTGCTTCCGTATCATAGGTAAGGCCGGGTCTGTATTTTGTTTGGCCGGTCTGGAGTCAGTTCACATAAAAGTAAGAAAACCTTTGCTGTGCAGACAAAAAGAATTCGTTTTCTCACTAGGCCTATTTAATTAATCTTGTTGTAATGGACGCTGATTGGTCCAAAAACACAAGCAGGCAGTCCAATTTCTGTTTGGCTCCTTCAAAATACCGTTGGGTATACCCTTTCAAACATTCCATTTCGGTCATTCTGACGTTAGTACTCTGAGGAGTGTCAGACGAAAAGAGCTTTTCAGTACGATATGTTTACGCTATTTCGTGCAATATATATCACTATCCAGCGAATGGTTTGTGGAGTACTTTTTTATGTTACAGGCTTTGGAATAGGATTCCTAGTGCCAACAGCTAATTTAAAGATGAGTAAGAGTACTAGCTCCCATTCATAAATAACTTTTACCCTCTGTATGTTATAGATCCTTAGTAAAGCAAACAATTTAATGAATAGCTTATATGTACTCAAAATTATTATTCTTCGCCATTTTAGAACCTGGTCTTCACATCCGCAAGGTTTTGGTTTGTTAGCTGCTCTACCGTATAATCTAGGCAACAGGGATATGATCGATCTCCGTCTCCTGCATCTTAACTCCCTAAAAGCTTTGACTTCATACAAATATCGCTTCATAAAACATACTTTGATGACGTTGTGATACACATGGAATAATATTATTTCTGTAACGCTTAGATTAGGGTTACTTTGAGTCACGTTTGGTGAGAAAAGGCAAAGAGCAATTTAAGAAAAAAAAGAAAAATTCTCAGGTTTTCTTTCCCACTTAAAGAGGTCGTTGAAAGCCGGGTATCGAATTTCATACACAGTTCTTATCAACAAAACATAGGTTAATGCTTTATATACGTTTATCTATACATAATACATGTTTATCTGTTATTTTGAAGTCATGTACATGATATGATAACTAGCTTATATTTTAACGTTTCCGGATGCATAGACAACAATCTAACCTGAATATGGTTTTTGCAGACTAATCTTCTTAACAGCCATGCACTACTAAACCATCTTTTTTTCGTATACCACTTAGCTCCTTGTGCATCATCTGTTGGACTTCGTTATATGGAAAATCATCAATTTGAGTCTGGTCCGCTATCTGAAGGAAAAGCTTACTTAGCAAAATGGTTAACCGATGACAACTGGAAAAGCATACCTGGTGAAAGGCCATGGATTTCGGTGAAGCTGTTGAGTATGTACAGGATAAGTGGCGTATCAACTTATGCCAAATACCGTGGCTTTGATATGATAACAAGTTATTATCTTGAATACAAAAAGTACGATTGGCTCGGAAAAGAGTTATATGGAGTGGGTGGCTCCTCTAAGGTCAGTAGTCTCTTATTATTAGCATCTCTAATTGCCAAGTCTTATATTGTTAAATTTATAGCTGGTATAGGTGGATAAAACTTTTATAACGCTTATCAATGACTAATTGGATGGATGAAATTATACAGGATAAATTTAACATAAACTTGGAATGAAATGTTACCCTTTAAGAACTTCAAACTGTTTTTTTTTCATCCTATTTTGCTTTACTTAATTCCAATTTTTATTAAAACAAGTTTCTGAATAAAGTTTAAAAGATTTTTTTTTTTGAAAGACCCAGAAATTATTTTTGGAAATCTTTTCGAAGCACTAGGTCTGACTATTGATAACATCATTCACTTCTAGCTTGATAGTTTTTTATTTGGCCTTTCGCATGTTCTGTGTTCTTAGGAGTACCCATTGCTGTGAAGGGTCCCAAAGCCTTGTCTCTCTTGATTTCTGAGAACATATAATAGGTAAATTCTGACTCTCCATATTATAGAAATACGACAGTTGTCCAGCCCAGATAGGTTGAAATTAAACACTTTTCTTTAATTACATTTTGAAATATAGGCTTAATTGTTCCAAACGTAGCCAACAGATGAGACTCAAAACCTCAGCCCCGCTTAAATTGACGGAACACTATATACAAAAATAATGACGCCAATGGAAATCCTTCCTGCTATAATTACTTCTGGGATATTGAAGCCAAAGTTTAGAAACGAGATTCAACTTATCTGCCTTAGTTTTTGTGCCATCACGTATTTAGCGCCCAAATTAAATGCCGAATCAATTTAGCTCTTCGAGTATCTAAAACTGCAGTTCAACCAGACCATATTTTTATGTGGTTATTTCACTCATTTTTAAATTTATTTTATATAGGCTCGCTTTTACTTACTTTTTCAAGGTTTTCAGGCCTATTTGTAGCTTTATTGCTGCCTAATAATTTTGAAGCAAAGTCTCAAAAAGGGCTCATGAAAATTTGAAATACCTCTTAATAACTTATTTCAAAATCATTTTTTCCATTGTCTGTAGACACACAATGTTACTCTTTAAGCATGTTTTGTTTTCTATACACAAAAGTTTTATGCTGAAACGTCTTAGTAAATGTAAGATCTTTAGACAATATTGTGTTAAGCAGCGGATTAATTTTGCTTAACCTTTTTTCGCCATACACTGATCACAGCAATCGTATGGAATACCGAATCGCCTAAACAAAGTCAAGTCAACAGATCCAAAAACAGACTCGGCAATAGGACAGCATTTGATTGAAAACCCATCATGTGCTGATGTACCATCAAGACTATCAAGAGGATTCGTTTAGGGTCTTAGCCACAGCCAGACCTCCTTTTGATCTTGCCGCTTTAGAAGCCGTATTTATCAAAACATCAATCAATATTTATCAAGCCGGTACTCTGTCGACTAAAAGAATTTGTTTACAATTTACGCCTTTTTCAAAAATACGAGTGGCAGAAAACGTGTCGCTCTCGCGACCGTCATTTCCTAGGATCTTCTCGTTCTCTATAAATTCTTCGTAAGAACTTTCTTATTTCACTTCATACAATTGCTGTGATCAGTGTATGGTGAAAATGTTTAGTAATATGAATCCGCTACTTAACGCAATATTCAAATTTTGCACCTTTTCAAATATTCAAAAAGTCAGATTTGCGAATTGAAATAAACTCATTTAACGAAAGAATACTACGAACATGCAGAGGAAAAGATTAAAACGAACAAAAGAATGATCAACACACGCTTGTGTTAGAGTAATTGTGAGCAAGATGAGGCACTTAACTGTTTTCGTCATACTGTCGTTAAACTACTGTAGTTTCACTCAAACCAATTACGGCATCTTATAGAACGGTCAATAATTTTTATTGATACGCAAATAAATACTATACTTTTTTTAACGGTTATTATTTCATAATCAATTTCTCACATCTTACCAGTGTATCACAATTTAATCCACACCGTTGGGCAAGAGCAGACGCATATTTCCACATAAGAATCATGCAAGAGCTAATCATTTGCTACACTGGTAAAGACATTTGAGACCACATAAAAGACGTTCAACAAAACTGTCGCGTTTGAAATTTGGTTACTTAAGAATCTGAGGCTGGCCTGTTGCTCATTTGTTGCTTGATATTTCATGAATTGTCAGGCTCGTGTTGCTTGTAAAGTGGTGCCTATAAAAAAGGGTGCAAATGACGTTCGACACACCGCAGCATAAAAAATCGGCGGGAAAGTGTTACGTGCGTACAAAAGGCACTGTAGCAGTATAAGATGTGTTGGTTATTTTACAGAAATGTTACAAGAAAATACGAAGAAAGAAGATAAAAATGTTGTTCAAAGTTAAACATTCAAATTATGTTTACTACCAAACTCAAGGTTTATCACAGTTGAAAATAGTGTGCTGTTCGCTTTTTTTGTAGGCAGTTTATTTATTTTAGTTTATTATGGACACAACCTCAGCTATAATAATCACTGTTTATCTATATTCAAAAGTCCAAAATTACACGTGAGCCAGTATCAATAATTACTGATCTGCAGGAAATCTTCTACAGCTCAGCGTCATTCCCTGTAGCTACAGGGAATTTGATAATAATAATGCTGTCGTAGCGAAAATTCGCTGAAGCTGCCGGTAAATATCGAGGAAACACACTTCAACTTCGTACACTAGAATCCGTATACAGGATTCTCTGTAATATCCTGTTGTGACCTTCTTATTAAAAGGTGAGCCACGAAAAGCATGTGATTACAAATTTCGATCTCTCTTACATATTGCCAACCGGACGTGGTCTGGCACTAATGCGTACAGCGGATAAAACACAACCTTGTTGTTTTCCTCGCTAAAATTCAAAACTTGTTTATACTTTTGGCATACCAAAAGTGAAAGGTTTTGCAATATTTCGAAGGTGTTTTGTAATTAAATTTACATAATCCAGCACAGAACTAGAAAATGTTGTAAACCGAACAGGACTATGTGTGGGGAGTTTTGCTTTTTCAAACATCAAAGTTGTTCCTTTCTTTTCCATTAAATGCTGCCTGCTGTAGGTGGGGTCGACATGGCTTCAGTCTTCAGTATCGTTTCGTAGTCCTCAATTAGTTGTAGTGATCACTAATGACTAGGCCAGTTGCCTCTTTTAGTCAGAGGGCTTTTAATTTGATAGTCTCCTTTGAAGCTTTCATAACGATAGTATGTTTTCATCTGATGTCAAGGGTTAGTAAATTTGATGCAGATGCCATACCCGATCTGGTTTCCCGCATCTTATTTCCTAACTATTTTTAGCGCCCTTTAAACATTACCTTGGGCCTTTAAAAACCTTTTGTAAACTAATATTAAAAGAACCTGTTAGCAAAACCTGAAGGTGTTGAAGGTTACTCTTCTTTCGAAATTTGTTCAGGATTGTTCTATAAGAGTTTTTAAAGTAAAATGGCTTACAATAAAGGCTTGCATATGCCCCTCCCTCCCAGAATGCTTAGCAATAAAAGCATCCTTTTTCCTTCGCAGTCATTTTAAACAGTGAATGATAACTGCATACTGCAGTCGTACAAAAGACTTGAAAACGAGGTCAAAATCATACACGAGAGACTTTTTTTAAAGCTTGGCAGTCAACGAGGGATATTTTTAATCTGAAAACATTTGTTAGAGATTTGCAGCAATGCCGCAAAGAAGATTAAGACCCTGTTTACACAGTTACGGATTCAAACTGGTACGGATCCAAATGAATCTGACCCCGACCAAACGAATTCGAGAAGCGGATCAGAACCAGTTCTCGTACGGATCCGTTTTGATCCGCGTCCCTGTAAACAAGGTCTTAAACTTTGCAAAATGCGTACTGCCGAAGATGCTTGAAATATGGTGATTTCAGAATCATATGCAATTGAAGTATGACAAGGGCACTTCGAATGGGGCGAGTCTCTCCTTTGAACCCTCAGTATGTGAAATGTCTATCTTGGTACAATGGTTTGAACAACGTTTTTACTGATTAAGTTTCACTATACGTTTATTTTAAGTGTGCTATTTTATATACTACAGGACAGGAAGCAAAGGCTAAACCACACTTCCAACTTCGCGTACATTCTCGCCGGTTATTTTGTTTTATCTAAAACCCACAAGAAGTCTTTTTTGTAATGGATATCTCGCAGGTTTTTGTGTTGTGTGAATAACATACTCGGCAGTAAATAGGAGTTTTAACAGAGCAAGAAACGTCTACAGTAGCTTTGAATACAAAAACTATTTTCTCAAAATTTTATTGCCTTTCTTTCCAAGATATCCAGGTAGGAAACGCAAATTTCAGTCGTTTCAAACAAGGCCATATTCTTACCGAGAAAATTGCGAGAGAACGCTTTTTTGTAATCTGATGCGAACAGACCATGGTCCACTCCAGATCTGCTCTTGACAAGTGCCATCGTTCCATTTCCCGGAATAGGGCGACTGAAAGAGTAACAATTATTTCTCTCTAACTTACACATCAGGTACGTAACAGCGTGGCAGAACACGCGCAAGTAAGGCAACGCCAAGACCTCCCGCTACCCTCACGCCGAAGCTCAAAGTCTACGAGTATTTTTCCCTTTGATCCCCCCTCCCCACCTCCAATTGAAAATTCGAGCTTACAAATACCCAGCTACGTGATCGTTATACAGTTAATAGATCTGGTGGTCCTCCCAATGTTATCTGCTGAAAGAGTCCAGCTGCATGCGGGCCTATCCCTATAGCCTAAATAGGCCTCATAATTTTGATGGACTGATTAGATCAAGTGATATACCAACAGTCCTCGAACTCGACTAAAGGCAACAGCCTTGCTTTGTATTGAGTCGGCTTTTTGTCCTGAAAGTAAAGAATACTTTAACCTCATTAATTTGAATCCGGTAGCGACCAAGTGCTCTTCAAGCCAAGTTTACATTTTACGAAGATCAGACAAAACTCCAACGGATTATAGTGGCGTTGATCTGAAACTCCACTACACATTGTTCCAGATTGACCTAATAGTCATATACTAATGTCTTAAATTATTCATTGGTTTGTGGGTGCCATTCCAAGGAATAACAAAATCTGCAAGGGTCACCAGATGCTCAAGAAGGCTTTCCTTGGAGCCTGAATCACTTAAGAACCACATGCACCTCGTCACGTCGCCATTGACCTTTACTTCTGCAAAATCAAATATCACTCCAGTTGCAAAGTTTCTAAATAGTTTTTAGCGTTAAGTCGCAATGGCTCCATCTCTGTCTATATGTAACATCAGATTATGTTACTATGTAAAACCGTCTGCATGACCTTGGACTGGCCAAGAAACGGCTGTGGGGGCACTTAAAAGGGTTAGGTGGGCTTGAGCCACTTCACTTTTTGCAAAGTAATGTTTTACAGTAGCAACGAGAACAAACAAAACACGAAATCAAGAAAAATGTGGAAAAGAGAGTTCTTTGTCGAATCATAGCGTCAAAAGACGAAAATATTCGCTGATCATCGATTTGAATAGAAAGCCAAAATCTGTAATCTGTCGCGGAGTCCAGCTCAACGCATCGACATCCAGCTCAAGACAATTGGAGACCAGCCTCTCCGCGCCGTATGACTTGGTCACGGAAAGACTCCTATCAGGCCCGTCCCTCTGTCCATAACCCATTGAAAGTTAGAGGTATCATTGAGCAGGGAGAGTTTTGGATTTCAGGTTTGCAATGACAAAAGTTTTATTTAGCTAATAAAGGGTATAGTAGACATGAGTATCTGAAATGCATGCAGCACAAATGAGGCCTTAGGTATTTGTATTAAATCAATAATTTTTTGTTTGTATTTAGTTAAGCGTCTAGGTTATTCTTACTTTTGCCAAGACGACTCCGATTTTTCAAATCTTAATAAAGAATACTCTGCTACAGAAGCTACTCCCAAAAGCCTGTATTTGAGAATTCACGGTATTTGAATGAACTAGAGTGCAATATTAACATATTGTGAGTGTTCGCCGGTGTCCAATCTTAAATGACGCTTA
>JAAAKM020000498.1:17128905-17146230 GCA_010016025.2 Alatinidae sp. Z8VKAUB7J3
CTATCTTAAATTGCCCTATTCATTTAATCTAATGCGGAGAGTATCTTACATCAACCTGGCTGCAAGTTAACTTGTCAAGAGTAGTTGTAAAGCTACGTTTATGTCTTTTCGCGTTTAAACTGCAAGCCGGAATGGCCTTGGTTACGCGGTGGTAACAATATCCTCAGCACAGCATTTCCTACGAGATGCTGATAATATTTCGTTAGAGTTAAGAGATATCACCTCTAAAAGGATTTCGCCTACCAAATATACTCATAAGTCAATTTCATCTCTCAAAAATTTTAACACATCTTGCGTGATACCTCCAATCGTATAGACATTTTTTCCATTGGCATTAAGTAAACCCAGTGTTAATCATCTTGTTCCCACCATGTAACCAAGCTCGTTATGCCTAAACGAGCGTTTACGTTTTAGTCGCGTATGGGAGAATGGGCCAAACTGCCTTTTGATCTTCCAGGGTGTAAAGGCTCCTGTGCAACATTTATTAGGGCAGCAAAAATATTTAGTTGAAAACGAAACTTGGAACATAGACTGCGATTACACCACAGCTTAAGACGGTTTTGACAACTGTTGTAAATTTTATAACGGTTCAAACTGCCCATCTTCACTAATCCGTGTCGAAAACTGTTCTACAACCGTGGTACTTTATATTGGTTATTGAGGTGGTGTCGAAACTCTCTCTCTCTTTCTGCCTTTTGAGTCGTCGTGTCCCATTTCATGGGGTTCTGTTCGAGACATCATCATCTACCAGACCATGAGCTCCCACGCCCTCCTGTACTGTTTTCAACCATGTCTTCTTCGGTCTTTCTGGAGGTCTTCTTCCAGGTGCTTCCCATTCCAATGGTCTCGAAACTGTTTTAAAGAAAGCCTTGGCGTGAAATTGCCAAGTGTCAAATTTGGGGGGCGGGGCGGGCAGGGCATAACAGGAGTTTCTTACGGAAACCATACTGGTGATATTGCCTTATAATTTATGAATAACTTGAAGTTGAGCCCGGCTTGGACGACAAAACAAATCCAAGACTTCAGTGAGTTCCACAAACGATCGGTCGACGAACAGGAGTCGTCCTAAGTTCCTATACATATCGCTTTCTGTTAATTGCAGCCCTCTAAATAAACCAAACAATTATGCGGTGCAGGGAAACCTATTCCCTATTATGTGACTACAGTAAGGGGAAGCAAGTTTCTATCGTAGCTATCAGCCGCCATCATGAACTGAGATTATAATACACGCTATATGAAGATACCTCGAAACGGTTGCAGCTAAATCAGTTTTTAAACCATTAAGAGTACTGCCGCTGCGACAACAGATGTTGGTGTGAACACGGCTATAGAGTCCTAAAAGCTATCGATATTCATTTGCGCATTGAGAACATGGTTCAGGCTCAGGCAATATTCAACACTTCATAACTTTAACTCATACTGTTTCTAAACTATACAAACAGATGACATCAGACACAACAAAGATAGTATATATTAGATAAAACATCTTCTAATTCATAATGACGTATTATCTGTCACTGATGCTCTAAGGCAGATACGTAAAACAATGTTGGTTTGGCACAATATTTTTTGACGTTTAGCGGTGAGTCTCTTAATATCGGGCGCCCTTGCTACAAAGCGATGGGGTTTTAATGAGTCTCGCTATCAAATAGGATGCACCTACGGGCCAGGAGTGAGCTATATCGAAAAGCACAGCGTGTTTTATGTGGCTGTTCACCACAACTTCACGTTGTTCTGTTTGCAAACTGCCATTACAGCACTGAATGAACCCATTAGCACTTGTAATGATACTTTTGCCAGGCAACCCATGGTACGACACAACTTAATCTGTGCTAATGAGCGCATGCAAAGCCAACTTTTCAGCCTTGAGCATACAGCCTTGTACTTAGTCCCAGAACAAAAGGTCATGCTTTAACACCTTAATCCGGGAGGACCTGTAGCCTCTTTAAGAAATTTTGATTAATAGGAAGAATAGCGTGGACTTCGCCTGGCAATGTCACTTTCCCCTCAACGCTTTGATAAGATCTGTGGTAAGAAGGTCTACTCGTTATGGAGATAATGAGAAAACCAGAAGTTATCATCGAGAAGAGAGCATTTGAAATGTCAGTTTCAAGAGATGCTTGGGGAATAGAAAATATGTTACAACCAGGGATCGAACCCTTGATACTTTCTAACTTTCAATGGGCTTTGGACAGATAGATGGGCCGGATGGCAATCCTTCCTTAGTCTAGTAACATGGCTCAGGGAGGCTGGTCTCCAGTTGCGTTGAGCTGACTGTTGATGTCCACTGATGGAGAAATAAAGTATGTTGACACTGGAGGTCACCTATCTCAGTTGTTAGAGCACACGCCTCAAAAGCGTAGATCGCGGGTTGGATCCCCGTTGGTGAGATATTTTTTATTTCTCTAGTATCTCTTCAAAACCGGAAGTGTTCTAGACATTTATCTTGTATGTACGTCTATATATCGATTCGATAACCGCAGTTACCCATTGCCATATAAAGCACATATATTTACTTCACCATATATGATGTAATGACCCCATATAGCCCCCACCTTTCGCGGAGAAGTTGTTTAAAATATCCATCATTTTACACGCGTACGTTAGTCTGTCTATTTATGGAGACTTGGGGAAAAACGAGGGATACCATACTTGAAACGGTTTTGGTATGAAGAGTATAATCCACGATAGCATGCTGGTTAAAGCAACTGAAAACGTTCTACACCGTTACCGGCTAACTCAAGAATTGCTAAAATAGTGTCGAAACCCGAAGGCACTGGGTTTATTTCTCCTTAACTTTTCAAAAACTCATGACCCCCTGCCCCGACACGTACACACTTTTTTAGGCCTTTTGAGCTAAAATATTATAGATTGTGGTTTATTTGTTGGTTTATATACTCTTACGTGTATAGCAACATGTCCATTTCCATGCACTTCGTGCGCTGTTTCTCTGGCTATTTGCTTTTGTCTTACCGTATGAAAATAGTTTGACGGCAGCTCCCCTCCCTCACCCATCCCATCCCTCTTGTTTTAGAACCGTTGCGGTGTCGTTGACCAGTGACCCAAAGTTCGACCCTCAAGCGAAGTCCCGTTCTTGTTAAACAAGCAGTATTTTCTGTTATTTCACTATTCTTTCGATTTCCGTCCTCTTTCAACTTCAGTTTTAAAAGATTCTAGAGAAAAAGAAAATACGGTCGTCGAAAAGTCAGTTTTCTCGAATATTCTAACATTGATTAATTTGAATTCTTTCTTCTCGATAAAAAACTGCTTCAGCTGCAATACTTTATTATCTACTATTTTCTACTATTTTGTAGTGTGGCCTTGATGCAAAGACAGCAAAGAGCTCAAGCGAAGGGATATTCCGTTTATGGTAAGTTGTATTATTGAAAGAGAAAATGAGTAATTACGTATGGTGTAAATTGTCATATTTCCTCTCTGATTATTAAGAACGATGCATTAACATATATCAGGTGTTTAGTAGGTTTATAGCGCGCTCTAGAGTCAAGAATCTAATTTCTAGTGCAATGATCGTACCTGCACCTCGACATAGGATGGTCACCCTCTTTAAAGAAACTGTGAACAATATCACCCTAATCAATTTGACCCACCACATATACCCCTTCTCACTTGACTAAGTAGTGGATTCGCCAAAGCTTTGGTCATTTGTTATAAAGTTAGTAGAATGGTGCCGAGTTGCTACCAACGCTGTTTAGAAATACTCACCTTGAACATAAGTCAAACAAGGTATTTGACTTACAAGTATCATATTCCATCTTCTTAGATAATCTAACATGTGAAGGTTGCCAAGGTCAGTTGCTGGTTGATGGTAAGTACGTTTAGAACGTCTATATATTTGGTGAATGTCGTGCCTTCCAAATTTGAAATAACTTGAACTATGGGTGTGCTGATTGAGGCACGATGTGGGAAGTGCCATTGGCTTCTGATTTCGGAGTATTTCTGACCGCCTATAGGTTTGTTATAAATGGAATGCCTAAACTTCAAAATATTGCGAACACTAAAAATGTGAGCAGTTGAAATTCAGTAGGGGGTGCAAATAGTTCATACAGATTCGAGTAAAGTTGAACGTTGAATATCCGCTTTTGTTAGGCAAAGAAATGGGAAACAAATTAACTTGAGATTTGCACTTTTTTTATTTAATCCCTAAGCTTAACGATACAGATTTATTGTTCCATGATATCTTATTTTAAAAGTGGTTGTGGAAATTTAATTAACATTTATGGTAAAGTAATGAGTACAAAGCCGATCACTAACATTACAAATCATCGTTGCACTGTCGACGTGATGCACCGAGGCTGGTTTTGGTTACGTTTTTAACATTTATTATTATATCTATCATACGTCTATGAAATATTCTATCTATTAATCTTGGCACGACTTTTTTTGACAGTTCGAACAACAATTTGTTTATGTAGTATCTACACTCAAAAGCTTTCCTTGCATTGCAACCGTGGTGAGGAGCATTTATTGAATTTATTACGCAGACATTTAAATTTCTCAATAGCTCGTCAAGGTGCTTTGAACTCTGTGTGTAGAATCTTCAGGCTTCCAATTTCTACAAATGATTTAGGAATCAGGACGTATGTGAAATTTCTCCATGAGAAGAATTTCAATTACGCAAGCGTAACAATTTACTAGCAACATACGTAGGCCGAACATCATTAAAACTTCTACATTCGGACAAAAGAATCAGAAGTACAGTGTTACCACCTGTTCCTTATGGTAGATGATACTGCCTCTCATTTAATTGACTGCTACTTAAGACTTTTATTAAGGACTATTGACATAGCGGGGCCGTACAAGAACGACGTCACGCTGTTAGGGTAGAGTGAAGGAGAGACACCACACATTCTAACACCGTTCAAGTTGGGGAGGGGGGAGAGAACGCTATTTTCCTACGTTGTATTGCAGATGACTTACGTAACTATTACTAACGCCATGCACTATAAAATAAACCTATGATAAATGGAAAGAAGATACGGTTTTGCCGCGTTTTAAATGTGTGGGCGATGTCCAAATCTGTTAGAATGACGTCGTAATATTACGTCACATTTGGAGCGAATGGGTTTATAATGACGCATGTTGGTAACGATAGGGACCGACAACCTATAAAATTTTTAACTTTTTTGTTCGGCAGTACTTAATCTGCGCAAATTGTTAAATATTTACATGTACATTGAACTTTAATGTATTACACGAAACCCACCCCATTTCGAAAAGCTCAAACCTCCCCTGCTTTGAAGTGGGGCATACTAGAGACACGGTCGGCTTCAATTGGTACTGATAAAAAATTATCTTATTCATGTATTTGAAAGGGAGCCGAATCTTTTGAGGTCTTTCACAAGCAAGAATGCATAATTAAAAGATAATTGGAAATGAAGTAACAGGTAATCATAACCACGCAGATCGTCACTTTTGTGATTCTTCACAATCATAAACTCATTTCGTGGTTTGTGGGAACGAAATCGTCTAAACACAGCAAGAAGCCACGAGGAATTGGTCATTTAGTAGAATGGTCTGCAATGAATTTAAAGATCAAAGAAAATTCATACGAGAATGTAATTAGAGTTCAACCGCATACTTAGATGTTTAAAGTTGGGAGCTTTACAAGGAATTGTCAAGAGATTCTACTTAATTTGATTACACTTAGAGTTCATATAAGTATACGAAATGTTCGGGGAAGTGGTTAACTTTCGACTAGGGATAGAAGTTTCCCTTTCCTCCGTTAAAAAAATGAAAGGGTAGCTACCGAAAAGGGACCGTTCACATCGTATGATTTGAATTTTCGAAAAGACCCCCATTTTCTTTAATGCTAATGGATTAGTTCTTCTTTGTTGTTGTAAGTATGTTGGCGAATGATCTTGAAAAGAGCCGACCGAAAAACGTCGATTGAAAAAAATGAAACTGCAATGTGTCCTCTTTTCTTATATATGTGTACCACCTAAAATATGTTTAATGGCTTAGTTTTTTCAGCTCTACAGTATGACGACAACTAACAATTTTGGCCTCTTACATTAAATGCATGTCTTCATTTATAAACATATGTATGTGCAACACCATCGTTAGCTTTATCAGCTGAAAGAAAGATGAGCTGATGATTTAGAATTCAACTTTAAAAACCGATAATGACGTCGATCGGGGCGAGGTGAGAGGAGCGATTAGCTACAACCAACTTGCCAATAAAGTGAATATCAGTTTTGAAAAGAACACTAGAAAAATAAAAAATATGTCACCACTGAGGATCGAACCCGTAACCAACGCTTTTGCGGCATGTGCTCTACCGGCGGAGTTAGGTTACCTCCGATGTTAGCATATTCTATTTCTGTAGTCGCCACATTAGCTCCCAATCATCCACCGGTGGACACCGACATCCAGCTGAATGCGATTGGAGACCAGCCCCTCTACGTCATGTGACTTGACCAAGGAAAGACTGCCCTCCGACGCGCGCAGTATGAAAGCTTGCAAATGACAACCCCGTGACATAACGTGGCTTCAATTACACGCTGCCGTTGAAATTCCTGTATTGGATAGGGTGATGCTATCCGATACAGACAATGCTGTACTAAAACTTCATGTTTATGATACCGTGCAATGTTACCAGCTGTCTTTGCAGTTGCCCTAGTTGGGTTAAAGCGTCTAGTGCCGTTGTTTTTGCTCCCCAGTAAAGATCACCACTGTCCACGTATATGAAATATTATATCGGATAATCTCATTCTATCTGTTACCAAAATATAACGGATACCGTTGTAATAGAGGTTTCAAAAACGAACATTCTTTCGCTAAATGACAGCTTTGACAGTTTAACTGAAATTGTATTTTATGATCCAGGTCATGAGTAGGAAGGAGCAATCACTAAATCAGCCGGTTTTCTCAAGTAGTGCTGGAAGCGGTTACGGCTTGTCGGACTTTTGGCAAGGAGTGGATGTGGTATCCGTTCTCATTGATGACACATTCTTTCTACGGACCGATAGAGGCGTTCCTACTGGACGGTTGAGCCTGATTCGTGCCTTGCCTCTCTGCCTGGTAGCCTAAATTTAGGGGTATTACCCTTGAACGCCCCAGCTGCCCCTCATTTAATAGTTGGCTTATTTAGTGGTCTAACTGTTTATTTAGGGTAGTTTCAAAATCCGGCGCACTGCTTATCAGGGATCTTTGATTGAGAGATTGCCGTAAGCGACAACGAATGGTTGAAAACGTTACTCATCTTCTGCTACAATCGAGCCTTGCTGGTGTATTGTTATTGGGTATGTTTTCCGGGGGATATAAGGAAACGTTACAGGGGAAACAACTAATGTGGTGTGATGACCAACTATTACCGGGTTATTGTTTATCGTGAGTTCCTTTGTCAATTTTTCCTTATCTTTGTGTTTCTATTTATTCTGTCATGGAATGAAATTTCGAGTTGCAATTAACTGAAAAAGAATAGAATTCAATGGATACCAGCAAGTAAATTGTGAGGCATAAATTTTCTGTAATGGAGTTTACTGTAAAGAGAATTTTGCGTTACATCGAAAGAGAAAATTGCAATATTACGGGATCTCCGATTTTGTATTCAGGCTGCACGTAAGGAAGTAGATAATTTGTTTGCCATTCAAGCAATTATTGGAAGACTGAGACGGGCCCATATCAACAGTGGAAATATGGGCTTCGCCAACTGCCTCAAAATAAGAAGTATTTTGTTGTAAACGACGCTTCAAAGATTTTATTGAATTATCTATTTCTGATGACAAAAATATTACATCAACATGAAAGCTTATTGTCTGAGCGAGCGAAACAAGTCAGGACAGTCATCTCGAGGAAACTAAACCCAATACTACATGTATGATGGTGAAACTACTTCTTTATTGGTTGGTAAAATATGCAGTCCTCTCTTGACATTTATCTTATATGGTTGATCGCACACCAGTTTGGCTGAAAGGTTATTGGCCAAAGAGAATAGCTCTCCAGTGGCTTGTAAAATGCGCAGCAATTTTGTGAAATCTATCCATTACCTCTCTAGGGGCTCATAACCGTAACACCTATCAGCAAAACCTTCAAATACCTCTCTGGTGGCTTTTAAAACGTGCAACACTTTTCCCAAGTGCAAGCTCGGACACGTTCCTCATCTTCATTGGGAATATTTTGTTTCCTAATAAAGGAAAGTACGGAATAAGCAACACTATGTTGTGTTTGAATTACTGAGCGTGCGATGTGTAGGGACCTTTAAACGAAATGTTAATGAAGAAAAATCTCACATAGCCCCATAAACATCTGACACCCTTCTTAACGGGGCTCCATCTTCAGACAAAAATATAAGCCATGCTGGTTTAGGTTTTGAATACGCATGTTTTTCAAACAAGGTGCCTTAGGTTGTTGTAGCTCTTCCTTGAAGAATAAGATCACATTTAAAATGCCGATCTTTACCCAAATCCTTGGTATAAAATCTCTTTAAAGGACGATTAGGTGACTTCCTTTCATAAGTGTTGGTAATACTATGTCCGTTATATTTCCACAGATAATCGCAAAGCCTCAAGCCTGGTACTATTTTACTGCAAACATTATTACCACGATCACTGTCTTCTTCAGACAAGACAATCGGTAAGTTTTATTTATAAAATTACTTTCAAATGAATGTTATACCTATCCAGATACGCGACCTTGCCCTTGGTTCCACCTAGTTATGTGTCTACCGCTGCTCCTTGCATACTTTGACAGAATATTGCTTTGGCTTGAATGAACAGGCAAGATGAGAGACTAATTCTTATGTCTTAATTCGTGAAGAAAGTCGGCTCCTCGAAAGTACTTACTCATTCTGGGCTTTAGTTTATCGTGTCTGTTCCCTATCGGCGGTGAAAACGTCTGTCATTAAGTTAATGACTATTTTTGCCTAGTAATTGAAAATAACGATTATGTTAATCACTATATATGGATCTTCTGTCTTTCCGCCTCAAAATATAAACTAACCCTCACCCACTATATGTTAATGCCTTCTTGCGATTCAATAAAAACTGGTAACCAACATCCCAGTCTCCCTTAAGAAATTTTGCTGTAACCTAACATGCATGCGCTGATTACACAGAGGATAGAACAGCAGCGGCGCATGCGTATTCAAGGCGGCTCAAGAAGAAATTGTCTGAGGTTAATAAGAAGGCGAAGAGCCCTAAACCCCTGCGGTATCTAAGAACTCCCGACGATCACGTATATTACTCGGCTGCCTGTTAAAGTAGAGTAATACTGGGGAGAGTTAGTACCATGCCACGATGTGTTGTTTGTACGGATTGCTTCGACTTTTCTCCTCCAATAATGTCTCGTTCATTGCTTTAAGGAGATTCTCTGATACACATTCGAATCTTAGCATAGATGTCCGATGAAAGTTCTACGCGGTCTTCACAAGTTGATAGTTTTACGAAAACATCATATTCTTCTCAGTGACGATATCATACCGTTAAATCTTTTCGTTTCACTTTGTTTAAGAATTCGTCAATCTATTTATACTCCTTAGCACAATAGCCAGTAGATATAAGGAAAAAGTGGGTCCATGTTTCTTCGGTCGTGTAAGATGAATGCAAACTTGCCCCTTCATATCATTACATATACTAATTTGCATCTATCATTTTCTGCGCACAAGGACGTTGTGTCTCAACAGCTAAATTCATAGTGCCCGTTCAACAAACTAAGTATTCTTAACTAGGGATGTAACGTGGGTCTCAGGGCTTAGCTGGTGACGGTGCAGATACCGATGCCATTTTACTAGAAAGACCAGGTTAATGCTAGCGGGTAGTATTACTCCCCATAAGTTGATTTACTATTTAACTGCGTATGTAGGATGTACTGCCAAAGGACACGTTCATTACTGAACTGAAAGTCAATAAGTCAAAGCCTCCTCCAGCCCCTCTCTACATTTTTGTTAAAATTCACACGTTTTCCCTTTAGTCTAGTAAGATTAAAAATATTTCCACACCATAGTTGGAATGGCATTCTCCGTTTTGAAAAGATACAGACAGCATAGTTACTAAGTCGAGCTTGCAATAACTCGAACTGTTTTTGCATTTCACTTGAACGTCTTTTCTCATTACTTGAACCCCATTAACTTCAAATTTCGCTTACTCGAACTATTTTCATCGCTCCTTTGGAGATTCGAGGGATCAGGATTATAATGTAGTTACGTATTTTCTATTGCTGTCATACATATTCAAAATTGTTGATTTTTAAATCCTTTCTTCTCGTTTTTGCTATGAATAGCATTCTATAATCTATATAGTGATCTTAGTGGTCAATGTCTGTAGTCTTGACTCCACGTGTCGACATGATGTACCATTTATCACCTTACCTATTGGGTTGTCTGGTTTGTCTAGTAGGGCAACACGTGTACTCACTTGCTTGGCTTTTTATGCCCTTGCACCCTGTATTACAGGTATAATGTCACTTTGGTTCACAGTCACTGGTTATTTCATATCCCCATAATTGCCCTTTCGCTAAGGATATCAGTACCCACCGCTGCGCCTGCCTGGTCTTTCTATATGGCTTTTAATTGTATGCTTACCGTTGATATCTAACCGGATCAATTATTTGCACCCCACCTGCTGGTGTCGTGCTTTTTCTTAAAACTTTTTGATTTTATTCCTTTAAATTCTTTTTATTCGCTATTTTAAGTTAATAAGATAAAAATTATTTGGTCGGTTAATTTCATGTTTTAGTATTAGTTAGTTACGTTGATACAACGTCTTGTTATAACGTTGTACAAAATGGATTGACTTCCAGACAGTTTGTAAACAGAGGGTCTTCTTGACCCACCAACTTACCTGTCATTGTTTGTGTCCGCCGGTTCTGTTAATGCGCATTCAGTTTCTTATTAGACATTGGCTAGCCATGGGTAAAGATTATTAAGTGACCAATATCACCGTAAAGTAGTTATTGTTAAAGGTAGCGTAGCTTTTGAAATCAATACCGCTCCGAGTTTGGCGTGAATTCTGAATATCCAAAGCACCGAAGTATTAGTCAGGGCGTATAACTGGGAAATTCCCCGTGTCACTTGTACTTTTCCTCAAAAGTTACTTTCACGGGTTAAGTTTAGGATTGGGACCGGTTTCGGGGTGCTGTTAGTGCGTAGTCCTTAAAGAAATGTCGGTGGGAAATCATCCGGTCGGGAAGTTGTCCCTAAACCGTCAGCGCAACTGATCTTCACTGCAAAATGAGCCAATAGTTCTTACGTCCGAACCATAGGATATCGTAGCTTGCACTGCCATTATAGACTTGAGCCTCGCGCGAATGCACTTTGGGGAAGAAACTGCCATACATATCCCTGGCAGATCGCCGAGTAATTGCTGTAACAGCACAGTGATTGAAATAAAGTAACAATTGTCTTATCATCAATATTTTCTTTACCCAATTTAAGAGGTATTTAATAAAAACTACTACATATAAATGCTCCAGATTATCTCAATACATCCTCATTTCTTTACAGAAACACACGTATACCAAAACGTTTAAGTTTTCTTAGTTTATTATCTGAAATCCTGTACTATATTAAAACTCAAGACCAAATTATCATCTGAAAAGAATTTCAATCTTTGGAGGGGGTTCTTTATTTTACAGTAAAAGTGGGAACGCAAAAAGCTTGAAAAAGTGATTTACTAGTGCTTTGCTTACTGCCATTTTTGGTGTTCTGATAGTCGAGGTTCGTGCAATCGAGGTTCGGGTAGTTGAGTTTCGGAAAATGGAGGTTCGGACAATCGAGGTTCGGGTAATAGAGTTTCGGAAAATGGAGGCTTGGACAATGGAGGTTCGAGTAGCTGAGGTTCGAACAATCGAGGTTCAGGTAGTAGAGGTTCAGATAATCGAGGTTCAGATAATCTAGGATTTACTTGATGTACAAAACTTTACACAATATAAAATAGAGTTCATGCCATAACTTGTTAGGACCGCATAGTAAGTTGACGCTAAAGGTATTAAATACCAAGTGACATTATTGTGAGGGTTAGAATGAGGACGAAGTGCATTAGGCTACTAAAAAAAATTTTCGCAATATGAATAGTAAATAGTACGGAGTTTCCAAAAAGAAGATAGTTGTGTGAATTTATCTAAATATTAAGTGATGAAAATGGTCTACCAACTTTCAGGAAAGGGGCTCGGAGATCGAAATTTCTGTGAGCCCCTTTTAAGACTCTAAAAGCAGTTGGCCGCCTTGTGTGCCAGTGGGTACATATCTTATCGCTGGAAGGGCCGTTCGAGACTAAGTGTAGCGTCAAACCAGTTACTCAGTGTATGGCAGGTAGAAGCTCGATGCTAGCCAAACCACTGATGAACTATTAATGGGGGGAAAGGCATAAAAACAGACAGACAAAAACTTAGTAATAGGGAAAGAAGTATTTTATAACAAATAGGAGAAAAAAGAGAACAGAAGGACATCAATCGAAATAGGGTGGAGGGAAAGTGCCTTAGAGCAAGATTTAATAAAGAAAGGAAAAAAGAAAAGAAAAAGCAAGTGAGAGAAGGGGAGAAAGGAAGAAAGAAAAAAAAAGGAAAGAAAGAAACGAAAGAACGAAAGGCTGAAGGACAGGAAGAACAAGCATAAAACAAGCAAGGAAGGCAGACAGACGGGCGGACAAACGAACGGACGAATGGATTAGGTTGTAGGATGCTCAAAAGGGAAGTGGCGAATTAAAAGAGAGATCAGACTTCGTGCATTCCCAAAGCCCTGTCTATTGTTCTTCCGCATTTACATAAATTTTGGATGGCTTTGAAGTACTAGCCGTGTGAATGGTATTAAATTCTCCAGTTGGAAGCGCTTCAGGTGAAAGAATGAAAACCATCGTGCATCATTGACACGTAGGCGGCTACATATTTGCATTTCTGTTAAGGATGAGCAATAATATACAACAAACGTAATAAAGACATTCCTGGTAATTGTTTGTGTAGGTCGGAAAGGAAGTTCCTCCGCTTTACAAAGCGAGGGACGTTTGAATAGACGGCTATCGTCAAATGATATCTCAGTCTCCTTTCAGTACGATCTGGCAGGTTTACAGTGCAATAAATTGCATAATTGTACTTTGCACGAATTGGAAAGTCTTAGAATCATTGTCATCAACATCAATCTGAATATGTAGAACTTTATTTAAGAAGAAGAATATAGTGAGGACGATGGTGAATATTTTCGCTGAGAACAACATGGAGTTTTAACGTGAAGCAGCTCCCCAGAAAGATGCTACAGATGTTGCGGAAGACTACAAAGATAGACGACGAAGACGATCCAGTCAACCTGATATCAAGCAGGAAACCTTGAAAGAAGTAACAGAGCAACCAAAAGAAGAAGAAGCTCCCCAGAAAGATGCTACAGATGTTGCAGAGGAGAACAAAGATAGACGACGAAGACGATCCAGTCAACCCGATATCAAGCAGGAAAGCTTGAAAGAAGTAACAGAGCAACCAAGAGAAGAAGCAGCTCCCCAGAAAGATGTTACAGACGTTGCAGAGGAGAACAAGGATAGACGACGAAGACGACCAAGTCAACCCAATATTAAGGAAGAAACTTTGAAAGAAGTAATGGAGCAGAAAAAGGAGGAGGTTAGCAAGCAAGATATGAAAGATGCTACAACAATCTCACTGAACACAAAGGATAGAAGCAATTTGGAAAGAAGGAAATCCTCTGATGAGTTAGTGCAGGAAAAAACAAATGCAAATGCAAAGGCAGAGGATGAAATAGATGGTCCTCAGAGAAAAGCTAAGGAAGGGATAGCCAGTGAAAAGAGTGATAAAGATGATGACGGTAGTGGAGATACGTTGCGTAGAAGACGGAAAGTTGGTGGTCTTAAAGGTAGAGGAAATTGGGTCTACGACGACATTAATATCATCCATCGCAGCTTTGATAAGGGTAATGAGAAAGAAGATTTAGAACAGGAGATAGAGAGACAGCAAAAAGAACCTCGGGAGGAATCTGTTAAAGATAGCATTCCAATATCAAAGTACAAAAGCATGAGGCAAGAAAGTCTAGACGATGATTATGGATCACTTCGTAGGAGGGGAGTAAAAATTGAAAGTAAAAAAAGGGATGTAACCCCACTGCATGAAGGAGATGAAGATAGATATGATGATAGGAAAGAAAAAGGGGAGGAAGGAAAAGGAGTAATAAGTAGAAGAGACAGTGAAAAGAAAATCGACGTTACAGCTGAAAATGCTTCCCTACAAGCTGTTGATGGGGAGCAACCCTTAGTTGCGAAACTAAAGACGTCGGTGACTTTAGGTGGTAAGGAGCCATTAATAACTCAGGAGCGAGAGGAGACTCCTACGCGTGCCACTGCAAAGGGAAGCCCTGACGCGAGATCTCAAAAAGAAGGAGATCCACTAAGAAATGCCAATGAAATTGATAAATATTCACCTCCAAAAAGTAACAAGGAGGAGCAAGACAAAACTTTTGCTAAAGAGAACCGTAAGGTAGACGGTCACCAGGATGATGAAGCACCCAGAGAGGACAGCCGTGGGAGAAGGAGGAGGAGTAGCGCAAGAGAAAGTGCCCCGGTTCCTGTGGATGAAAGGAAAAAAGCAGATGTAGACACGGTTGAGGAAAAAGAAAACTTAGTTATTGAACTTAAAACCTCTGTTACCCTAGGTGGGCAAGAGCCTTTAGTTAGTCAAAAGAGAGAGCAAGTAGCTACTTCAGCCGTAGCAAAGGCAAAGCCAGGATCTCAGAAACAAGAGAAGCATCCAGAAGAACATCCGGGAACCGATGGTACTCCTTCCCCGATAAGAAATGAAAGCGGTGAGCCAGTCCAAAAATTAGAACAGGAGAAAAAACCCGATGAGCGTGAGAAGGTAGAAGCTCCTGAACGTAGTGAGCGTGGAAAAAGAAGAAGTAGTGCTAAAGACAGCGATATTGGGTATAGTGACGGAAGAAAACAGCAAGTTGCAGAATCAGTTGATCTGCAGGATATGACCGAAGAACAACGCTTACTAGTTCAACTGAAGACATCAGTTACTTTGGGAGGGAAAGAACCTGTTGTTGTTCAAGAAAAAGAGCAGACACCTACAAAAGCTCTAGCCAAAGAACGAAGTGGTGCTAGGGCACCCAAAGACGGGGAACGATTTGAGATGGAGGAAGGAGATAGTGATATAGAGATGAGGAGACGACCGAAGCAAAAGTCTCCACAGGCGAGGCCGTCGATTAAAGAAAAGTTAAAATCTGAACTCATAGACGACAATACTAGCGATGATGCCCTGTACGTTGACAGAAGTACAACAATTACACTTGGTGGAACTGGAGAAGCACTTGTTAGCCAGGAAGAGGATCAAAGGGCTGTTGATTTTGTCAGCAAGGAACTACCAATGCCACACCACCCAACAGGAGCTCCATCTCCAGAACCTCGTAGGGGAAGAAAGGTGGTCGATGAGAGTTCTACAGGAATTTCTGGTGTTACTGACAAATATGCAGCTCCAATTCAGGGACCAGCTTCCCCTCCAATGAATTTCCAAATAAACATCAATAAGGATCTTCCTGATAAGGGAGAAAGTGTTCAAGCTACAGATGGCTACCAGGAAGAGCTAACTGGTCGGGTGGGAGAGGGTGCTAGTTCACGTGGTGCTGGCGAAGGCGTCGCTATCAACATTAATTTCAGTGGGGCAGGTGAATCAGTTGTGCCTCCACAGAGTCCGCCCACAAGACAGAAAATCCCAGCAAACATTTCTAGTCCTAGTCCCCTGAGCAAAAAGAAAGATTTATTCCCAGATGGAAGTGGAGCAGAAGGATACGAATCTGAACAAAGCCAGCCGGATGTCTATCCTAGTTCTCAAATAAAGGGGCACGTTACGCAGCAAAGAGAAAGCCCAGGTGAAGATATTAATATCAGCATCAATTTTGCTTCCTCTCCGTCACTCAATATGCAACCTGGAGAAGTAGTGTCTACGGGGATGTCACCTAAGCCTCAACGATCTCTACATAAAGGGGATGGAACGCCAGAGCGGGATGTTTCAGCTAAAAGTGGATCTGCCGGATTGTTCAGTGATGATCCAATGATGAAGAAGCCCGAGGGAATATCGATTAACATCAACTTCCTTGGGGCAGGAGGATCTGTAGCTCAGGACGGTCATCCATCGCCTGCAACACAAAAGAGACTACTTCAGACAGTCCAACCTGGACAACCTGCTGCTACTCAGCTAATTGGAACCGACAAGCATCAGTTACGTACAGAGGACGCTATGGACAATCAGACAGCGACAACATCAGGGAGAACAGTTATGGTAGAGCAATCGGATGATTTAAACTCGATTTCGGTTCATTTCGTTACGGAGACAATGCTAGAGCAGCAAAGTGAAGAAAGGAGAGAACTTATTAATACTCGAGAGAGTACACTTGCCGAACTTGAGTCTACAAGAAGTAAAATTATTAGCTCTTTTCAAGGAGAAGGTGCTAAAAAGAAGAAGAGCAAAGTTGCCGTCAAACAAACGTCCTCTGAAGGCGCTCCTTCAACATCATCTACACAAGCCAGTGGTGAAGATACAGAAGAGCCTAGTGAAATTGAAGATAGCGAGCACGATTCTGGATATCTACATTTGTCAGAGAAAACATCAAAAGGTGGTATTTTCAGGAGAAAAAGTAAAGGTAGCCTTGTTCATCTTGCCCCTGATGGAAGCAGTGATGGATCTTCAAAGGAAGAATTAGCTACAAAGAAAAGCAAGGTTTCCGGTCTAACATCTAAAACGACTAAACTTGTAAAGAAAGTCGCTTTTGCCGCTAAAGAACAATGTAAGCTGATTCCAAAAAGAAAGAAGAAACAGAAGGGAGGAGATGGGCGAGGAGACTGGGTGGTCGATGACCTACAGGTGTATGATGGAAGCGAAGAAAAGACTGAAGAATAACTTTGAGACGATTTCCATTGCCTTCCATTATCAAGACATATGGATTATCACTTAGCTTAAGTGCAAATGCCGATCTTAACGGCTCCGTTTCACAACAATGGATGACGTTGTACAGCAGATGTCAAGTTGGCCTCCCATCCAAATCGAGGCAAGGACTTTAAATTCGGAATAGCAAATGACAATAACATTTGAAATCAATGACCGAGGTGTATTTAAGTATAATTTTTTGCATAAAATGACTTTTTTATTTTTTAAGACAGTACCCGTTTTACATTTATTGAAATTTAAGTTACTTTTCATTGCTTGACTTGGTTTAAGTTAGCTCAGGTTTGTTGGCAAAGACCGTGGCTGGCTACCACGTCTACTTCTGTCACAAGCTCTCCTACTACTAACTACTGAGCTAAAGGAGATGTGAAAGCATGATATTGGTAATGAAATATAGACTCCAGCTTCTACGATAATAATTTCAAATGAACTTAA
>JAAAKM020000498.1:17154254-17184433 GCA_010016025.2 Alatinidae sp. Z8VKAUB7J3
ATACTTCTACACTTTGTGTTTGCCCATACTTATGGGTGCCCTGATAGCCCTCACATCAAATACTTCAAACAGTACCATCTAAAACTAGAACTATACGTACAATTAAGGCTGGATGACCTCAGGCGAGCGCCTATTTAAATTCGTAATATTAAAAATGTTTCAATTTATGCTGATTCTTGATTCTTTCCACTTGTCATGTTTTAAGATGAACTACAACTTGAATATAAGGGTAATGTAAAGTGTCGTGAATTAATTTAATATTTTCTTTCATGCTGGAGATATTCAAAGGTGATTGAAATCGACGTCCACCTAGGCCCTTAGCCAGGGTTAAAAACTTAGAGGGGATAGTCTGAACTGAAAGGAGGCTAATATTTCAACTGTTAAGGAAAGCCGATAGATGTTTTAACATTCATTGGAAAATTTAGGGAAACTGATGGTACATTTGGAGGGGCCTAGCCCTCTGTAGCCCGCTCGTGGTTATAAACCCGCAATTATCCCGCAACTCAAGCCTGCCGTTGATGATTTTCTTCTGACCAACTGCATGGAGAGCTCACCAGCAGCCTCACGTTCAGCTGGTGCATGTTTTTACCATCAGAGCCACGTCCCAATTTTATACCTTAGAACCCTTAAGCAAAAAAGAGTCTATATTTTGCTAATTTATAGTACAGCGCGACTGAGGTCAAAAGTCTTAGACTAGTAGAATGTGATGTTTCCCTGCATTTCTCTCAAGCAATTCAAATTTCGGAAAATTTAAATGTTATTTTAGTATCACGTACCGTAATTATTCGGTTAACCGCACTGTACGCTTATTGCATTGTTCCAACTTTTAGGAGTGCGCTTATTCGGGGGTGCGCTTATTCGAGGGAGTGCGCTTATCACAAATTTTACAGATAAGATTCTTTCATTGATGCAAAAGGGCCATCAAAGATAGGGTGTGCAAATAATAATGTATTTGTTCTCGACCATTACCTGGGCATGCGCTTATTCGAAGGGGGTGCGGTAAATCGAATAGTTACGGTATTCAAGATAAAATATATCTTCTATAATCGTATGCGAAGAATCTTATTTTGACGATCTTTGATCCCTGCCTTACTTATCGTGTATCTATTATCTTGAGGTAATTAGGGAGCTCTCACACGATGGCAATACACCCTAAACTACTTAAGTAACTTTTTTTTTATAAACTTACCTCTACTGAATTCTTAGTAGCTCATATATTTTTGTTTCTTCTTCACCTCCACCTATTTCTATTCTGTTGGCTTGTCACGTATATCCAGTCTTATTTTACCATTCCCACGTCAGTCACTAATATTATGCTTGTACGCAGGCGTATTCTCTCCTGTTTATATCGACCCTTCTGGTCTTTAAGCTTTTTGTGGGCTAAGTGAAATTTCTTAATGAAACTTGAGAGTGCTTTTAATTGCAATATGGTTCAACAGATTTTAGATGGTTTTCATGCCCAAAACATAGAATTACGCAATCGGGGTACTTTTCCAGGAAAACCGGAAATAGTTTCCAAGTGGATACTGAGGCATTCGAATGGAGGATGAACTCTCTGAAACATAATCTTGCTTTAAGTAACAAAGTATTCAAAGAGACGATCTAAACTACGAGGGGCGTAATATTGTTTTCGAACTTTGATAGACTAGCTCTGTCAACAAGCAAAATGCCGAAAAATTAATTCCTTTGTTTTGACTTTCAGGTGAAGTCATCCTCTTTTAGTTAGCTCGCTTAAATTGACGTCTCTCATATTCTTAAGTTGGTTGTTGTAATAATTGCACTCCATTGTAAGATTACATAGAAGATCAATATCAAATCAACACCACTGACTTAAGCCTGGTCTACATAAGAGTAAAACCCGTCGCTAGGTTTGAGAGGAGGAGCAAACAAGGAGATCGTTTTACTTTACTTTTGCTGATTCACATGCGCGATCCATTCTTTGCAAGCGCAGATAATCAAAACGGAGCATTTCACGCCAGAAATTCGTTTACGGGGGTTTATATCCATCTTGTTCATTATGACACTTCAGTCTACAGACTACAGAAAAATAATTATCACACCCGGGATAGCAACCCCTGTGTTTGCTAAGGAACCTGATCTCCCCTTGGCATCAAATAGTTGTCAAAATTTGCACATGTCATTGTCATCATAGAATTTCCGCGTCAGAACAAAAGAGGCGCCAGCAATTCAAGTGATAGTCGGAAACCATTAGAGAAAACTCGTCGGAAAAGAACATAATTTTTTGTTACTTTCTGACGATTTTTGCTTTGGTATGTGTCAATCAAATATTAACTTTCACAGCCAAGTAGACGCGTTCACATGCAAGAAAACCTGCCTTTAACATGCCAGACGCTTGTCTGGCGACGGATTTTACTCCTATGTTAACGATGCTTTAGGACATCAGATGTTTCAGGGTTGAAAACTAAATTTTGCTTTGGTTACATTACCAATTAATTCTATACGAAAAGATGTCCAGCTACGCGCCGTCCGATGTGCCCTGTGTGTAAGCACAATTCTTTGTATAAGGCGAAAGAGGCTTAAAGTAGGTGATTACTGATGTATATACGTAATTAAAATTACTACTTCAACCAAGTTGGGCAAATAGTTAGCTTAAATAAAAACAGTCCAAGGATGATATCGACTCACTAGAGGCGAAAGCAACGAAGGATATACTAATAGGAGAAAACAAAAGAAGGTCATTTCAACGTATATGAGTGTTGTCTTGCCAAATTGTAAATTAAGCACATTTTCATCGGAGTGGTTTCAAAATGGGAAAAATTATTTCCACGTGACATATTTTTAGTAAGTTTAAAGTCATTAAGGAACAACTCTATATTCGGTTTCAGTCCCAGAACTGGTTAAGTTTTAAGTCTCTTAGGAAATTTTCACATGTAGCACGTCCAACGTGACATGCCGTTTATTATAACGCTTAGAAAGAAACCTATGCAAATCTATGTAGCCTTTCAATCAACATGACACGACACGCTGCATATGCCATGAGCCACTGGGCAATCAAATCACGACTTTCTAATTTTAACGTGCCGTCGTGCAAGTTATTTATCGAGAATGATTCTTTCTATTTAGATTTCTATGTCACAGTAAATGTTATTGCTGTCTTTTGCCGATTTAAAATAGTTTTATGAAGGTTACACGCCCCTCCTCGTATTTGTTCAGCAATCAATTAAAATAGTCTAAATCTCCCTATAATTTCCGCATCTTTGTCTCAAGTGTGTACAAACAATGACACGTTTACTTCAGCTCGGGACATACACGAATCGTATTCCGCTACATGTCTGTTTATAAACATACCGAAATTCAGCATCAAGCTACATCATGTTACAAAACAAAGTTTAGGCCCAAGCTATGTTCAGCATATGCCTATGCAAAGTTATCTATGCGCTTTCACCTTGCAGTTGTTTCTGCGCTTAGTTTTTACAAACGTTTGAAAGGATATGACCAAAAGTTAGGTCCTTTGTTGTAAACACTAAAATCTCCCTGCTTACAACATCGTGATTTACAAATTTCAATGCAACGCGAAAGAGCAGCTAAGCCCAAATCAAGAAAATTGAAGTCGCCTAAATAGACCGCATCAAGATGATTTCGCAGCTGCATGGAGCAGAATAACTTTTTGGAGACAAGGCGGCGGAAGTGAAGTACGTCTACAGGCAAGTCGCTTTCATTTCGCATTGCCAAACAGAAGTTCTGCCTGCATTCTACAAACTGCCATAGTTTTCGCCGCTTAATATAAAGCCTAAGTTCAAATAATTTACAGCCAGCGAGGAGACCAAGAAACAATTGCAAAGAGAGTTTAGTTTCTGCGGGCTTAAACGCAATATGAAAAGGCGTGTATGCTCTGTGCTGAAGGCAAGCATTTTCGTAAAAACGGGTGAATACGATTGTATTCGCGGTGTATCCAATATATTTGCTTCCATCGTTACACACGGGACCCGGACATAAGAATTGGTATATCGCGTGATCTCGTTTGTCTCGCCACTTAATAATAAGCTAGCTATTTTAGCGTAGTATCGCTGGCTCTTTGTCTGAGGTGAGTATAAATTATCGACTTTAAAGCTTTTTCCTCCTCATTATCGCTGGACGTCTATTGTCCTTGAAAATAAAGGTTCATCTCTGGATACAGGTGGACTGGGCCTTAATCATCATAACATTCAGTACCGAGAATGGTCATGGTAAAAGAAAATCAACACGTCAACGATCAAAGTTCTTTTCTTTATCGTTTTACGACAATGACATACCATTTGGCAATTATAATACAAGGCAACTACATAATTTATTGGGGGTACGCGAGAAACAATAAGATTATGCCGACTTACTTACATTATATCACAGAGCGATAATCCATTAATATTTGGTCCCCTCAGTCTATTACACATGTTTGACACTACAGCGATCTCTCTCTTAATATGTACGACGAAGCAATCGTCGCTAATCAATCTAACCATCTAGCAGTGCAAGTTACCAGCTGTCAGGACACTTACTATAGGGTCTCATCTTAATAATGGACAGCTGACACTCAAAATATATCCTTTTGCAAACTTAAGGGGCCTGGTAATTAAAATGCGATAATGTTTGCTTTCATAAAGCATCCACACACCACTCCCTCCTTACACTACAAATACTAAATAGCTTATCTTTAATTTTATTTACATATTATCTGTTGTCATAGTAACACTATGTATATTTACATTAGCTATAAATTTTTCGATATACAGCTTCGCTATACCGTTTCCGTCTTTCAACTTTGTAATTATATATCCGTTTACGTTCTTCTTCAGAATCTGAACATTCTCCAGTCCAACGCAAACATGCGCTCAAAGTTTTACTTAAGTCCTCCTCTTCAGTTGCTGAGTTCTCCATTGCGACATTTTTACTTCCATAATTGTCGGTTATTGCGTTTTTGTCATATTTAGTTTTATTTCTATTTTGTTTCGATCTCTGTTGTGATACCTTCTTCTTCTTCTTAAAGTTTTTCTTCGGCTTCTGTTCGGGAGTGACTATCGACTTGGTAGAATCTATGAGGTGAGCGGATAGAAAACGCTAATTAAATGCACCGTTTCTTTTATAAACAAATTTACATGCAAGTAAACTCACGATGTAAGAAATGTTAAGCAACTGTAGAACTGCGGTTTTATTCAATAAGTAACTTAAAAATTTAATTGTGCACTTTATGGTTTATTTTTGTAAGTAAAATGCGTGAGACCACGAATGTCTCAGCAAAGTTGTTTCGGCCTGATGCAAAAGACGACAGACATTTGACGAACCCATTAAGTAATTGTCCGTTATTTAATTATTGATGTCACACTGCAATTTCTGTTTCCCTAAATAAACGTTAGTTGGTTGCAATAATTCATTATATAGGGATTACCCAAGTTGAGTTAGGTAATCATAAATTTCGACCAATATCACGCTGATTACCTAGGTGATGACGTCACTAGTTAGGTACTCCTATTACTTATGTAATTTGGAAACTAAAACTTTGCAGAGGTTAATATTAACTCCAGTATGGTGTTGCGACGTTTTGTTTTATTCAGGGTGTATTGTGACTCTTAACATTTCTCAGACTTTTTTAGATAGGTAGCATCATTTTGATGAATGAAAAGGATAAGTCAAGTGTTTTGACATCTGATGATGTAACAAGCTAATAATCTCAGGAACTAGTAGTTTCTGCCTCTCTGTAACCTTTTGCATTCTTTCTTTGAATCTGAAGTATTGGAACATACAAAGAACATGGAGACAAGGCCATCTCATAACTAAGGGCAGGAGTCATCAATAAATTGAGCATGTAAACATAATCAACGTAGTCGAAGATAATCACAATATAGAATCTTGACTTTTGTTTTCTCTTATAGTAAGCATCACTAGCTCCAATGTTCCAGAGCTTTAGCTTGCCTGTATGCCAACTTTGATCAAAGCTTCTACATTGCTCTGGAGGCCATATTTTCAGAAGATATTACTCTAAGAATTTTGTTGAGGCTAACATCATTGTAGAACTCTCGAGATGCTTATCTCCCAATGGACTGTTTAGGGTTACCAAGGGTCTCATGACATAGTGGTGGTAGCAGCCCAGAGGCTGGAATAAAAACACCAAAGCCACTATGGGGTCAATCACCATTATTGCATTTTCAAGATCAAGTCCAGATATTGGGCCCAGGGGTAATTTCATTCCTTTGTCTCATCTCAATTTTACTGATGTCCCAAGGCAATTTTGTCCAATGTAATTCCGTCCAACATTCCCCTTTTCATTGAATCCAGCACAATAAATTTAACTTTAGTTACTTGGTTGCCTTTTAGAAGTTACTGAAAGCGTTATTTCAATGACACGTAGCTTCACACATTAAAACCCATTTGGTGACAAAGCCATTTTTTCTACATCTAAATGTACTATTTAATATATTTTTACTTTGCTTCACTCCACTTACAGCAGACATTGATTTTTCGGTATGGGTTTATTTTTCTTGTTCCTGTTCATTAAATAAGATCAAGGACTACTGATTATACTCAGTGGCATACACAGGATTTTCTGGAGGAGGCTTAGATGCACTAGTTTGACAGCCAGTTCCAGTGCCTCCCCATCCCCAGATTTAACAGGGGTATGTTTGCACACATTCAGTCTTCTGAACATGTATAACAGGGCAGCTCACACCACATTATCATGTACTCAAAGTTTGAGTACAAAAAGGGCGATGAAAAGGGAAGGGGCATGAAACCATGGTCCTCTGAGTATGCCAGTGGTAATAAATACTTTCTATGACAGGAGAAGGTGCCATAGCACATATATTAAATTGCATAATACTACACCCATAAATTATCAAAAATAAACCAGCGGTCTTCATGTTTAAATAATATGTAGTAAGGGTCCATTAGCACTTTTTAAACACTCATAAATCTTATTATACCCTTTATTAGTATCAGTTTTCTCACTCCAAAACATCATGAATCCAGATCATACCAGTACATCTGTTTACATGAGGACTTACACCTCTGGGTGTACGAAGACAGAAGAAAATAACCATGACCAATCTGAATGATCAGTTTTATTAAGCAGGGACTATGTCTTCCATTCAGAATGTAGAAGATATCTCTAATTTAAAAGCAGACACTAATTCAGTAGGAACAGGAAAGTGTTTTATTTAGCCACCTGTTCTTTTCAGTATGAAGTCGATATCCCATAGTCATCCTAGCTCCCATAATTGCACATGTCTTATTAAATCCATGAGAAGAAAGTTAAAGAAGAAGCTAGAAAAGGTGTGAAAGCAGGAGTCATACACAGCTTACATTTTGATAGGTCTATTTACAATTTCCTATTAATACCACACTGTCAAGCTGTAGGCCTTGAATATTTCCTGATTCTCTCTTTGCCTTAATAACAATACAATACTGAGATAAGGTATACCCTTTTCCACTTTGACATGAACTTGTTTACAAAATGAGATAATCGAAATTCTCCCGGGCATAAAGATGAGGCTTCAGGATGCTGGGCATATCATTGGTTCTGCCATTGTGGAGCTTTGGGCGGAGCAGGGAGGGACGTCGCACAAGCTGGTTTTTAGCGGCGATCTGGGGCAGAGTAATATGCCCATTTTGCGTGACCCCGCTACAATTGCCGAAGCTGACCTGGTGCTGCTTGAGAGCACCTACGGCGATCGCCTACACCGCTCGTTCGATACGACTTTGGAGGAGTTGGGAGACATCTTTGCCAAAGCAAACCGGGCCAAAGGCAACATAATTATCCCGGCATTTACCGTTGGCCGGACCCAGGAATTACTCTACCTGTTCAGCAAATATGCGGCAGACTGGGCACTAAAAAAATGGAAAATTTTCCTGGACAGCCCGATGGCTATTGCTGCAACGCAGGTGTATGACCGGTCTGTTGATCTATATGATAAAGAAACGGCATTACTGTGGCACCACGGCGGGTTATATGACCGTCTGCCAAACCTGCATTTCAGTCGTACCACTAACCAATCCATGGCGCTGAATAACATACGTTCCGGTGCGATCATCATTGCCGGCAGCGGTATGTGCACGGGGGGGCGTATTAAGCATCACCTGAAGAATAATATCTGGCGCAGGAACTGCCATCTTGTTATTCCCGGCTTCCAGGCCAGGGGGACCATCGGAAGATATCTGGTTGACGGTGCGAACTATATTCGGTTGTGGGGGGAAACCGTTAAAGTAGCAGCCAAAGTGCATACCGTGGGCGGTTTGTCTGCTCATGCGGACCAGGATGAGCTGGTGAACTGGTACCGGAGTTTTAAGGGCAGGCCGCCGGTCATACTGGTTCATGGTGAGAGTATTGCGCTCGATAAACTGTCTGCCAGACTGGGCAGAGAAACAGGGGCTAAGATTGAGATCGCCCGGTATGGTATGGTGCGGCGCCTTACCTGAGGCCCGCAGGAATGTTAAAGCGCTCTGCGCCCCAGGCGATGCATTTTTTCAATCCAGTGTTTGCGCTGCCGTGAATTTTCATTCTCGATCAATCCGATTAAGCTGCTGCGGACAGGGTGAATACCGCAGAATGCCAGAATATTACGTTGCAGACTCTTCAGGCTATGGGCCCGGAAAAACCAGCGGTAGGCGAAGGCGGGCATTCCCATGGTAACGACGATGCGTGCGGATTTACCCTTGAGCAGTTTTCCCGGTAATTTGCTCGCTGTCATGTCGAAGGCAAACCCGGGTCTGAGTACCTGTTCCAGGAATCCCTTGAGTAGTGCCGGCATACCACCCAGCCAAAGCGGGTAGAATATCGCCAGGTGATCGGCCCAGCCGACTAATTGTTGGTACTCCCGGACGGTGGGCGGTGCGTCCTGTGTGTAGAAATCACGGTGGCTTCTGAGTAACGGAAAGTCAATATCGGCCACAAAGATTTCCTTCACCGTAAATCCGGATTTCTCTGCGGACTCCCGATAGGCATCGGCCAGCCGGTAACCGAACCGCTCCCGATCCGGATCCGGGTGCCCGTGGATGATGAGTATGTTTGATATTTGGTGCTTCATCAGGGTAGAACATCGACACTACAGGTCAAATGCGTATTTGCCTTTAGTGAGTTAGTGATCAAACAGATGTTTTCCGCCTTTTCCAGCAATCGGGTTGCCTTGGCATTTTCGGCGGCGAGCGTTAAATCAGCCCGGATAAAGAAGTCGGTAAATCGGACGCTACCCTCGACGCTATCCAGTACCCCTTCCACTTCACAATTTAGCGAAACCCAGGGAAAGGAAGAGGCGTGGGCAATCGCGCGAAAGCTGAGGGAAAAACAATCTGCCACCGAGGCGACCAACAGCGACTCCGGTGACCAACGATCTCCCGGCCCGCCGTATTCGATTGGCGGCGCGGTCGCAAGGTCGGCTAAACCGCTGCTCTGTATGATGACATCGCCGCTTTCCTCGGCACTGCTGGCTACGTGATAGTGATGAGGAAATTCTTTCATGGTTCTGCTCCTGTGGATTTGGATGAGATGCCAATCTGGCAGCCCAATTGTCATTGATTCGGGCTTCTGCGCTTTGATCTGACTTAAGGTGGGGTCCTGTTCAGTCCCGAACAAATCTGCGTAAACGGCGGCGCAGCTTTTGATTCTCGTCCCTTAGCTGTTCCAGGTCCTCAAGCAGGTTGATGGCGAAGGCGATACCCGGCCAGTCGATTTCCAGGTCCCGGTGAAGCCGCTGGGCTTTTCTGGCAGTTGCCACCATCCGGGTACTGAACTGCCAGTTTTCCGGTGCGCTGCCGCTGGGCTCGACAATGCCCTGCCGGACGATTTCAATCAGGGTTTCGCTGGGTAGTGAGGTGGCCTGGCAGAGTTCCTCAAATGAAAGATGCATAACGGTTAGCCGGGTCATGACGCACTCCTCCAATCGGCTCTCGGATCAAAGTGTGCCTGTTGCGATAGTTGTTCCCAGATCCGTTTGGTTTCGCTGTTGCAGGCTTCGGGCATAACGACTTTGAGAACGGCATAGAGATCGCCCTGGCCGGTTTTGCTGACCAGCCCCCTGCTCTTTATTCGCAGGCGTTGTCCTGCCTGGCTGTTAGGGGGGATGGTGAGTTGAATTTTCCCGGTTAGGGTAGGTACTTCTACCTTTGTGCCCAGGGCAGCCTCCCAGGGAGCGAGGGGAAGGGTGATAATAAGATTGTGGCCCTCCACATCAAATAACGGGTGTGGAACCAGCCTGATACGGAGATAGAGATCACCGGCGGGTGCTTCGCCAAGACCGGGTGCTCCCTGGCCCTTGAGGCGGATTCGTTCGCCTTCGGTGACACCGGCCGGAATTTTTACCTTAAGCGTTTTTTGCGTGCCGCCTAACTGGTAGGAAATGGATTTCGACTCCGCCGACAGGGTGTCTTCGAGAAAAATCGGCAGGTCCGTTTCAATATCCTGGCCCCGCATGTGGAACCCGCCCTGGCCTGCACGGGAACCTGCGCCCCGGCCACCGAACAGGGAGCTGAAAAAATCGGAAAATTCATCGTCGCCGGGTGAAAACCCCGCATCATCCCGGCCCGAGAAGGGCTGCCAGCCCGGTGGTGGTTGGAAGGACTGGCCATGTTGGCCGTAATGGCGGATTTCATCGTATTCGGCGCGCCTTTCCTTGTTTCTTAGCACCTCATAGGCTTCAGCGACCTCTTTGAATCGGTCCTCAGCCTCATGATGATCGCTGACATCAGGGTGGTATTTCCTGGCCAGTTTGCGGTAGGCGGTTTTAATATCCTTGAGCTCAGCGGTGGGTTCAACGCCGAGGATTTTATAGTAGTCCTTAAACTGCATTTGTTTCGGGCCTCGCACAGACCGGGTCGGGATGATTCGTTGTCGGCATGATACCTGGCGGTTGGGCCCGGGAAATGATCCACATCAAACCGGCTGTATTTCTGCAAGTAGCTCCGGCCGGTTGTAGCCGATGGGCTATAGCTGCATCGCCATATTTTTCAGCTCGTCCATGTCCTTGATACTGATCGCCCGTTTATTACCTGTCATCAGGCCCAGCCGCTGGAATCGTGAAAACAGCCTGCTCAGCGTTTCCTCCGTCATACCCAGGTGGTGAGCAATATCACGGCGTGACATGGGCAGCATAAACTCGATGGCGGAAAGACCCTGAGCCGCGAACCTTGAGGACAGGTCTGTGATAAAGGTCGCCAATCGTTCCTCCACCTGTTTGTGATGTAAAAATAGCAGGGGTTGCTGCCGGTCCAGGTAATCGGCGGATAGCATTTGTACGAGGCGTCGCTGCAGGTCGGGCGATTCCTGAAAATACTGTTCCAGCTCCCGATAGGGAATTTCACAGACCGCGCTGGTATCCAGTGCTTCCGCAAAATGCCGATGATGTCCGTTGGCCATACCGTCGGTACCCAACAGGTCTCCCGGCAGGTAGAAACCGGTGATATGCTCCTGCCCCTGTTTGTCGACATGATAGGTTTTGACCGCACCGGAGCGCACGATAAACAGCGATTTAAAATTGTCTTCCTGGTGGTATAAAAAGTCTCCGCGGTGTATGGGTGCCGGGTGGAGAGCGACGTCGTTGAGTACGTCCATATCCGGTGCATTGCCGGTTTTTGCCAGGCAGGAGGTTCGCAATGCGCAGTTTTGGCACTTTAGCCGGCCCGGTTGCCGGGTTGGAAAAGTGGCTATTTTGAGCCGGGTAACCGGCTTAAGCGGCCGGGGGGCTAGCGGTGCTTCAGTAGGTGTTCTGGCAAGCATTCCCATGACTGTATTCCTTATGTTTTGATCCTGACGTTGTTATCTTGACTGGCGTTTTATGGAACCATGATAGGCTTCGGTACCATCACTTTAAATTAGAACTTGTGCTTAATTTCTAAGGGAAAATACGTAGTCCCATCGGGGTACGCGCGATTATCAGCGACCGGTAAATGGGGTATACTGCCGCTCGCAAAAGTGTGCTGCCCGATGGGACGAGCAATCGGAAAATATACCGTTATCAACCTGAGTGCGGAGCCGGGGATGCAGGGGAAAAATCTGTTCGACAATCCATTTGAGGCGCTGCTGGATGCGGCGGTTGACGGCATTATCGTGATTGATCATCACGGACTAATCGAGATCATGAATAAGGCTGCGGATCGGTTGTTCGGATATGATTGCGGTGAGTTAAACGGACGGAGCATTAATTTGCTGATGCCCCCAAAGGATCAGGCCCGTCATGATGGATATATCGAAGATTATCTGGCAACGGGCGTGCGCCGGATAATCGGCATCGGCCGGGAGACGGTCGGCCGCAAGAAGGATGGTGCGGATTTCCCCATTTACCTGTCGGTCGGACAGTTCGGCGTCGGTGAGCGGTCCCGCTTTGTCGGTATCATTCGTGATCTCACGGCGCAGCGGCAGAGCGAGCAGGAAATCATACAGCGCGAAAAGGAAATTCAGCAGCTGCGCGAACGCCTGGTGCATGTGGCACGCATTTCAACTTTGGGCGAAATGGCCACCGGTGTCGCCCATGAAATTAACCAACCGTTAACGGCTATTGCGACCTATGCCCAGGCCTGCAGCCGCCTGATCCAGACCGGCCTCAGCGACCCGAAGGAGCTGCTGGGGCCGTTGGGCAAGATCAGCGATCAGGCCGAACGGGCCGCCAAGGTGATTTCCGGTGTCAGGCATTTTGCCAAGAAGTCCCCCATTACCTGCTCAGAGCAAAGTTGCCGCGGTGTAATCCTCGAAGTTGTGGCGCTGGCCGCTGCATACGCACGCGATAGCGGAGCGGTCATTGCGCTGGATCTGGCGGCAACCCCGGACTCAGTGAAGGTGATGGTGGATCCGATTCAAACCCAGCAGGTGCTGTTGAACCTGATTAATAATGCGATTGAGAGTATGCTCGAAAACACCGCTGTGGGTGCAACGGGCGGAGGTGGAAGAAAAGTACTGGTAAGATCGAAAAAGCTTGAAACGGAAGTGGAGGTGGCAGTTATCGATCAGGGGGCGGGGATTGAGGCGGACCATGAGGAGCAGATTTTCGATACGTTTTTCACCACCAAAGCAACCGGCTTGGGTATTGGTTTGGCCATCTGCCAATCAATCGTCACCTCCCAGGGCGGTAAAATTTATTTTAGCAGTAATCCGGAGGGGGGCTGTACCTTTGCCTTTACCTTACCGCGAGCGATGGAGGAGCTGATATGACTGCCGGAGAACCCTGTGTACTGATTGTGGACGACGATGAGTCGGTTCGCGACGCACTTTCATTTCTGATGACTTCAATGGGTTTGTCGGCTAAAACCTATGACTCGGCCAAAGCCTTCCTGGCTGAATACAATCCCGAGTGGCCCGGCTGCATCGTGCTGGATGTTCGGATGCCGGGGATGAGCGGCCTGGCTTTGCAGCAGACATTGATCGAGCAGAAGACCCTGCATCCCATCATATTTATAACCGGTCATGGCGATATCCCGATGGCCGTTGAGGCGGTTAAGAACGGCGCCATGAATTTTTTGACCAAGCCGTTTCGTGATCAGGAGTTGCTGGACAGTATCAACGATGCCATTGAACTGGATGCTGCCAGACGCCGGGAGCAAAGCCGGAGTGACTCAGTGCAGCGTCGAATCGAAAGTTTGACGCAAAGGGAACGCGAGGTATTGGATCTGGTGGTCTCCGGTAAGGCCAACAAGGTCATCGCCGACGAACTGAACCTGAGTCCCCGCACGGTTGAGGTGCACCGAGCCCACATGATGGACAAAATGCAGGTTGCCACGCTGGCTGATCTGGTAAAATTGATGCAGCTGGTCTAGCCGGAAAAACTTTCCGTCCCCAATCCTCAGAACCGGCCGAAGGCTTTTTCAAAATTTCAGCTTTGCCCTATTAACGCATACTTGATTTTAATCATCTTACAACTGCCTGAATGTTTATATGCTTCCTGTCTCCGGCACCTTTTAGGTGCGGAATGACGGGCAAAAGAAGTGCAATTATTGCGGGGGCGGTGTTACCCATATGTCGGAAAGAAAAAATGGTTCTGCGCGGCCATCCGGGACGGTTTATATCGCTGACCGGGATAGGGAGGTGAGTAAAAGTATCCAGCGCCTGCTCAAGTCAGACCATATTTCAACCCGGACTTTCGCCGACGGCAAGTCCCTGATGGAACAGGTCATGATCGCGCCGCCGACCTGTATTGTGGTCGAGGCTTTGATGCCTGATATTGACGGCGTGAGCCTGTTGAAAAATCTCCGGCGGAGTGGATTGGATACGCCCGTTATTATTTTGGCAGCCGACAGTGAGATATCCAATGCGGTGGATGCAGTCAAGGCCGGCGCCTGGGATTACTTTGAAAAACCACTTATTCAACATGTGCTGATTAACAGCGTGCGGCGAGCAATGGGAACGAACTGATGAAACATATTCTGGTAATAGCTGATCCTGTGGAAAGCGAGCAAATTGCTTTTCAGAAAGCACAGCGGTTGGCAAAACTGACGGTGGCGAATATCCATATCGTGATCTTTTGCTATGAATCGCTAAGCCAAACCCAGGCAGACGGTGACAACGAACCGGATATTCAGACCCTGGTAAACCGCTACACTGAGCAATGGTGGCAGAATTTTGTCGATTCGCAGCAATCGAATCTTGATATAACTTTCACCGTTGTATGGGAAAAATACATTCACCGGTGGGTATTGGAGCACTGTAAAACTGCACATTACGATCTTATCGTTAAATCGGGGCATCGCAGTGAGTCGCCGTTCTATACCCCGACGGATTGGCAGTTGTTAAGACAGTCATCCGTCCCTGTTTATATGGTGGCGACCGACCGGAAAAAGACTAAAAAGACGGTTCTGGTTGCGCTGGACATCATGACCGGCAATGAGGAAAAACAGCAGCTTAACCGGCGTCTGCTGGAAACCGCCTTTCAATTATCGGTACAAACGAACTCGACCCTACACTGCTGTTACGCGATTAAGATCCCGACCCTGGTTAAGGATATGGATTTGATTGATGTTCCGGCGCACGTCCACCAGATTGAAAATGAGGCGATGGACAAGGCCGCTGCCTGGTTCGAGTTGTACGATATAGATAAAAGTCATTTGTTGGTACGGCAGGGGGTTCCCTGGTCGGTGATCACCAGCCGGGCGAAAAAGCTGAAGGCTGAATGCATTGTCATCGGTTCGATGGGTAGAAAGGGTGCCGCAGGAAAGCTCATCGGCAATACGGCGGAAAAAGTCATTCATCATACCCACACTGATTTGCTGGTGGTTGGTTCCGAGCAGTAAAGTGGCGCCTGGTTAAAATACGTCTAACGGATTCACGAAAATTTGGCCCGGATATTTCTTGAGTCATCCGGGTTAGCCGCTGCTGCTCATACAAGCCCCCCGGTTCTATCCGCTTTGGCGTGCAACTTTGCAAAGATATTGATATAGATCGGCTTCAATGCCCGGTCGTTATCCTACGCTTGCTGAAAGTAACGATTGGAAATCAAGCACCATGACAAAAAAGGTTGTACTGATAACGCTGGCTGTCGTTGTTCCGGCGGTCATATTCTATTTTTGGACGTCGCAGCAAAAGCCCCTGGAAGTTTGGGTTAGTGCCGTTGAATTGGGTGCGGTTGAGGCATCGGTATCCAATACCCGTGCGGGTACCGTCAAGGCCTGCCGGCGTTCGAAACTGTCCATGCCGACCGGGGGCGTCGTCGATCGGCTGCTGGTGAAGGAGGGTGATTCCGTTGAGCGGGGGCAGTTACTGCTGGAGCTATGGAATCTCGACCGCAGGGCAGAATTGGCCCAGGCCGGGCAAAGTGTAGAGGCCGCCCAGCACGATGCGGAGAGTGCCTGTATTCAGGCAAAATTCAAACAGCGGGATGCAAAGCGGATTAGGACCTTGTATACCGGGCAATTGGCGTCGGAGGAGCAGGTCGATAACGCTGAAACGGGAGCGGAAACCCAGCAACGGCTCTGTGAAGCTGCTCGGGGCCAGCAGGGCATGGCGAACGCCAGGTTGGAATTGCAGCGGGCGCTGCTTGATCGAACCCAGTTGCGTGCGCCCTTTTCCGGTATCATCGCCGAGATAAATGGCGAGGTTGGGGAATATGTAACACCCTCGCCGCCGGGTGTAGCGACTCCTCCGGCGGTCGACCTGATCGATTACGACTGTCTCTATGTGACCGCACCCATCGACGAAGTGGATGCCAGCCGCCTGCGGACGGGATTACCGGTGCGGGTCACTTTGGACGCCTTTCGCGATATCGAACTGATGGGGGAAGTGACCCGTATTGCTCCCTACGTGCTGGACCTGGAAAAACAGGCTCGTACGGTGGATATCGATGTGCAACTGTCCGATGTTCCCGAAAACGTCCTGTTACTGGTGGGTTACAGCGCTGATATCAATGTGATTCTTGCTGACAAAGCGCAGGTGCTGCGGCTGCCGACAGAGGTGATTCTTCCGGGCAACAGGGTCTGGGTGCTGTCACCCGACAGTGGCCGGTTAAACCGGCGTTCAATCGATATAGGTATTGGCGACTGGTCCTTTACCGAGGTGATTTCCGGTCTGGGCGAAGGCGAATTGGTCGTCCGCAGCCCAGACCAGCCGGGAATAGCTGAGGGCGTGGAAGCGGTGGCTGTCGATGATTGAAATGCGTGATGTCTGCAAAACCTTCGTGCTGGGCGATGATGTGGTCCATGCCTTGGATCAGGTGAACCTTTCGGTAACAGCGGGTGAATATATTTCAGTCATGGGGCCCTCCGGCTCAGGTAAGTCGACTCTGTTGAACGCGTTGGGGTTGCTGGATCGGCCCGACTCCGGCTACTACGGTTTACTGGGTGCCGATACCACCGGCATGGTGGAAAAAGAGCGGGCAAAAATGCGTAGCGAACATATTGGTTTTGTGTTCCAGGCGTATCACCTGGTGCCCCGGTTAACTGCACGGGAAAATATAGAACTACCCATGATGCTTGCGGGTATTACCGGCGTCGAGCGGCGCAGGTTGGCGGAGCAGGCCATGGAGCGCCTGGGTATTGGCGAGCGTGCCCGGCACCTGCCTAATCAGTTGTCCGGGGGGCAACGCCAGAGAGTAGCACTGGCGCGGGCTATTGTGCGGCGGCCGTCTATCCTGTTGGCCGATGAACCGACCGGTAATCTCGACAGTCATTCCGGCGCGGAGGTGGTTGAGTTGCTCGAGGAGTTAAACAGCGAAGGGATCACCCTGTTTGTGGTGACCCACGATGCCGCCCTGGGCGCCAGGGCACGGCGGCGGGTGCGGATGGTCGACGGCGCAATTGTTAAGGATGTTGTTGCCGAAAACGATGCCGGAGCAGAAACTGCTTTGGTCGAAACCATGCCTGACCGGCCGGGAACAGCAGGGTGAGAATTGACGACCAGCTCCGTTTTTGCTGGCAGGTGGTTACCCGTCACCGCTTCCGCAGCCTGATGGTCCTGCTGGCGATGGCCCTGGGGGTTGCGTCGGTGGTGGTGCTGACAGCTTTGGGGGAGGGCGCCCGCCGTTATGTGCTCGGGGAATTTGCATTTCTTGGTAAGGATATCCTGGTGGTATTCCCGGGGAAGAAAGAGACCACCGGTGGTTTACCGCCCATGATGGGCGTGGCCCCGCGTGATTTGACCCTGAATGACGTCCATTATCTGGGCCGGAGATTATCGGCAATCGACCGGATGGCGCCGCTGGTGCTGGGTAGTTCCGAGGTGTCTCATCAGGCACGTGCCCGGCAGGTTACCGTATTGGGCACCAGTGATGCTTTCCTGGGTTTAAGGCAACTGAAGTTATCGGCGGGGCGTAATATCGACACGGCTGATATTCGCCGGGCCGGCGATGAGTGCATTGTTGGTGAGAAATTGAAGGAGGAATTGCTGGGTGCTATGCCGGCAGTCGGTGTCCGGGTCAGGGTAAGCGACTATCGCTGCCGGATAGTCGGTGTACTTGAGGGACGTGGCGACGCCTTTGGAATGGACCTGAGCGACACGCTGATAATTCCGGTGGCGGCGGCCCAGCGCGTATTCAACGTTGCCGGCATGTTTCGACTATTGGTCGGTATTAAACCGGGTTATGACCTGGAGAGTGCCAAGCAGCGGATTGCCGAAGTGGTGAAGGATCTGCACCAGGGGGAAGAGGATATCACCGTCATTAGTCCGGATGCCCTCCTGGCAACCTTTGATGATGTGCTGTTGGTGATGACGCTGGGGATTGCGGCAATAGCGGCAATCAGCCTGCTGGTGGCGGGGGTGCTGATTATGAATGTCACCCTGATTAATGTGAGCCAGCGCACCAGCGAAATTGGTCTGCTGAAGGCTCTGGGCGCTTCCTCGCTGAGCGTTCAGCGGCTGATTTTACTTGAATCGCTTATGACGGTGGCAATTGGAATCGGGTTGGGTTGGCTAACCGGCCTGGGCCTGGTTTTTCTGGCGAGAATACTGGCGCCGGCGGTGCCCTTTGAAACCCCGGTTTGGGCCACGGCGTCTGCGGTGGTTGTCGCATTGTTAACGGGGTTACTGTTTTCCTGGTTACCTGCCAAGCGGGCCAGTGAGATGCTCCCAGTCAAGGCTCTACAGAAAAGATAATGCAGTTACTTGACGCGCTCGGGTGGATCAGCAAAGCGGTGTTGGGCAATCGTCAGCGCAGTTTTCTGACGACGCTGGGGATTGCTATTGGTATCGCTGCGGTTGCCATGCTGACCTCAATTGGTGAGGGAGTGCGGCTGTACATGCTGGACAGTTTTTCCCAGTTCGGTACGCGAATCATCTCGGTCAGTCCCGGTAAGGTCACGACCCAGGGGCTGACGGGTATGCTCAAGTCAGTCAAACCACTGAGTATCGAGGATGCCGAAAGTCTGCGTGATCTGCCCTATATTGAAGCGGTGTTGCCGTTGGTAAGCGGTAGTGGCCGGGTTGAAGCCGGCCAGCTTGCGCGGGATTGTGAGATGTTCGGCGTTGGCCACGAGGCAGCCGGCGCATGGAAGTTTGCGGTGGAGCAGGGACGTTTCCTGCCACCTGACGAGCCGGTTGCCGCCAGAGCCTATGCAGTGCTGGGGCATCGGTTAAAGGCGGAGCTGTTTCCCGACCGCAGCGCATTGGGAGAGTTGGTCAGGGTCGGGGGTATGCGGTTCCGCGTTATTGGGGTAATGGAAAGCAAAGGTCAGTTTCTGGGTTTTGATCTGGACGATGTGATTTATATTCCGGTGGCGCGCGCGATGCAGCTTTTTGACCGCGATAGTTTAATGGAAATTCACGTTGTATTCAGCGAGCGTACGACCTCGACGGAGATGGCAAAGCGCATTCGTCAACGTCTGGAATCCCGCCACCGGATCGAGGATTTTACCCTTTTTACCCAGCAGGATATGCTCGCCAGTCTTGATAAAATTCTGGCCTTTTTAACCCTGGCAGTTGCTGCTTTGGGCAGTATTTCGCTGTTTGTCGGCGGTGTCGGTATTTTGACGATCATGACCACTGCACTACAGGAACGCACGCCGGAAATTGGCCTTCTTTGTGCGCTCGGTTGTACCCGCAGCGATACTCTGCTGTTGTTTCTGGGTGAAGCGATGCTGTTGGCGGGCGGGGGCGGGTTGCTGGGTCTGATGATAGTAATAGTGCTGGTACCGGTACTGCAGTTGACGGCGGCTGACCTGCCGCTGGCGCTGAATCCATTCTATTTGTTCATGGCCTGGTTATTGTCGATACTGATCGGGCTGATAGCGGGTATCGTGCCGGCATTGCATGCTTCCCGGCTCGATCCCATTGAAGCGCTACGCGATGAATGATTTCAGCAACCTGTTATTTTTCGCATGAGGGGTGGTCAGAGCTATCTGAACGTGCCGCCGAAGTGGTCCACGAGATGATTTATATCAAGATCAGAGTGGCGGGGGAGGACTAGTATGATACCGAAACCTCACAACGATGGGATCACAGGAGCTGGCAATGACGAGTTACAAACACGTGTTAATGGCCATTGATATTGACGCTGAGACCGATGCGGTATTGGACAGGGCCGGGGTAGTGGCCGGTTCGAAGGAGACGAAACTGTCTGTGTTGAATGTGGCATCACGGCCGCTGCCTGCCTATGGCGGGTATTTCGGCGAAGGCATGTATTATTCGGAAGACTGGGTGATCGACGAAAGCAGCATTCGCGAAAAGATACTGCCGGATATGGCCGGGATGATGGATAGGGCAGGCGTGCATGCGGATGAGTTAATGGTGGAGTTTGGCCGCCCGGTCGAGCGTATTCTGGAGGTTGCGGAGCGCGAGGGCGTTGACTTGATTCTCATGGGCAGTCACGGCGCACACGGCGTTGCTTTGCTGCTCGGGTCGACTGCTAACGGGGTGTTACATCGCGCCAAATGCGATGTGCTGGCAGTCAGGGTATAGATCGTGCGGGTAGCTCCCGTTGTTCTGCCGGTGGTGTTGGCGCTGGTAATCGGTGCCTGCGCAAGTAAACCGGATGTCTCTGACCGGTTTGAACTGCTGACACCGGTTACCATTATGGATGCTCCGGGCAGCCGGTCAAGTCATGACTCTGAGAAGGCGGCGCGCGGTAAATACCTGGTGGAGTTATTGGGGTGTAGTAGCTGCCATACCCAGGGTGCGCTGACAGGTGAGCCCGACCCCACTAAGCGCTTGGCCGGGTCGAGTATGGGAATTACCTATTCGAACCCTTTGACCGAGCGGTTTCCGGGGGTTGTGTATCCTGCCAACCTAACGCCCGACCCCCAGACGGGGATCGGCTCCTGGTCGGATCAGCAGATACTGGAGGTGATTCGCAGCGGCGCCGACCCGACCGGCCGAAAACACCTGCCGGTTATGCCGTGGCCGGCCTATGCCAGGATAACGACGGCGGACGGCGAGGCAATAGTTGCCTATTTACGAAGCCTGGCACCCGTTAGGCATCAGGTGCCGGAGAATGTGCCGTCGGGCCGTAAAGCACGATACCCCTTCGTCCATTTTGGTGTCTATCGCAGCCGTTGATCGGCTGCGATAGCTGCCGCGGTGTTCGAAGGCCTCCTCCATCTCCCAAAAGTTACCCTGCTGTCTGCGGGATAATATTCAAATAATGACAATACAATCGACCGGTTTAGGTGGATAATTGATTGTTGCCGCCATTGGCAGCTAATTGTTCTATCCGTGGGGAGCGGAATGGGCAACCTGCCCCGTCTTACTATTAAACCCTGTCGGACATTTCCGATGCCGGGGTATCCTTCGGAGCTTTGAATAAATGGGAAGGGGTGGCGCGACGTGCGTTTTTTGACCGGAATATTTATTGCCGGCGTTGCCCGTCATTGCAGGCAATGAGCGCTCCCCCGACAGCAAATGAATACAATATGAAGTGTGACCGAAAAGAAGTTTCAATGCATGACATCTATGTCCGGTATCGGCCGGAGCTGTGTCAATATGTCATTCGAAAGGTCGGCGTCAGCAAAAACGAGGCGGAGGATGTGGTGCAAAATGCCTTTGCCAGAATAGCGGAAATTGACTTTCGTTCGATTCAAAATCACCGGGCGTTCTTGTATAAGACAAGCTATAACCTTGCAATCGATGTTAAGCGGCACAGCCAGGTTCGACAGAAACACGCGGAGGCAGTGACCGATCAGGATAGGCAGACGGTGGAGGAGTTGGGGCCGGATAGAATTTTTGAGGGTAGCAGGCAGCTCGGCATTATCACCGGCGCACTTTGGGGAATGCCTAAAAAACGCAGACAACTACTGATGATGAGTCGTTTTGACGGTTTATCCTATGCGGAAATTGCAAGGCGGGTCGGTTTGTCTGAAACGGTTGTGCGCAAGCACATTTCAAAAGCACTGGCCGATTGCCAGAAAGCGCTGCAAGCCAATTGCAGTTAGGTTTTGATATTAATATGAGTACGAAATTCAAACAACTGCCCGAAACCGTCAATCAGCAGGCGCGGGACTGGTTTACGCTGATGCAGTCCAGCGAAGTGACCGATGAAAATCGGCAGCGGTTGGCCGAATGGCTATCCGAGCATCCTGAACACCAGGAGGCCTATGAGCAGGTCGAGCTTATCTGGCAGGGCCTTGGTGAGATGGCATCCGGCTCCGAGGCCGATGCGCTGCGGCAGTCGGTGAAACAGAACCGGATGCAGAGTATTTTTAGTGCCCTATTCAAATTTCCGCTACGACTGGTTACCCGTCCTGGTCTGCAGGGCTTCAGCTATCAGAAACGTTACGTAATGGCCGCTATGGTGGCTGTACTGGCGGTGCTGTTTTTGCTCCCGGAGACGGTACAGGAAGTGGATTTGATTGAGGAGCACTATGCGACGCACGTCGGTGAAATTGAGCAAATTGCCCTTGCCGACGGCAGTGAGATTATTTTGGGTGCGAAATCGGAAATTAATACCCGAATAACCGCCGACAGCAGGTATGTGGAGCTGGTCAGTGGCGAAGCGTTCTTCAGCGTGGCAAAGGACCCGGAAAAACCGTTCCGGGTGAGTGTTAATGATATCTCGGTACAGGTGGTCGGCACTCAATTCAACGTGCGTAAGCGGTTGAGCGGTGTCAGTGTGGCGGTAGAGGAAGGGGTGGTAAATGTCGTAAAAACCACCCGGAGCGATAGGGGCGCCCCAGCGCAAGCCCTCCTGGTCTTGACGGCCGGTGAGCAGGTGGTTAAACCGGAGAACAGGGCCTTTGAGTCTGTTGAGAGCATATCCGCTATTGAATTGGGCGCATGGCGCAGCGGCCGTCTGATCTACCGAAATACCAACCTTATCGACGTAATATCCGATGCCAACCGGTATTTCGATGGGTCCATTTCGCTACAGGCAGCAGCGCTTGCCGAACTGAAGGTGACAGCCACACTGCGAACCGACCAGGTGGCGCTGTTGCCTGACATGCTTTCCCAGTCACTGCCGATTACTGTGCGCAGGAAGACTGGTAATCGGGTTGTACTTGAGAGTAAATAACCCGTTCTACTTACCGCTAGCATTCTGCTAGTGGCCCTCCTCCGGTGGCACGGTGTGGGGACGGACCTTTAGCTCCGTCCCCTTCGAGAGGCTCCACTCCTCTCAATTTAAAACGGCGGCTTGAATTCGTTACGTGGTCCCATTCTAGGGGGACGGATCTATAGATCCGTCCCCAGACCGCTCCAAGTATAGATCCGCCCCCAGATCGTGCTAACCAAAAAGTTTTTTAAAAAAGGGGGAGCGGATTCGAAATACAAGCCCGTCATAAATAGTGAGTGTACCTGATCAGGGTTGCAATCTCCGGTTGCAATATAAGGGTACGCCGGATAGATGACTTACACACAGAGTATTTTTCTAAGGGGCGACAAGTACCATGTTTCAAAAAAATAAATTATCGAGTGCGATTTTGGCGGCGGCTTCGACCTTGACACTGGGTCAAAATGCGGGCGCAGCCGAAGCGGCAGTCGTTGAAGAAGTTGTGGTGATGGGTATTCGAGGTAGTTTGCAACGGGGTATGGATACCAAGCGGGACTCCGGCGGCGTCGTCGATTCAATTTCTGCTGAAGGTATAGGCAAGTTTCCGGATACCAACATTGCAGAATCCCTGCAGCGAATAACGGGTGTCTCAATTGACCGGTCCGGCGGTGAAGGGCAGTCGATTACCGTACGTGGCTTTGGCCCCCAGTTTAATACCGTACTGGTGAACGGCAGGCAAATAGCCTCGGAAAGCCAGACCCGGGGATTCAGTTTTGATACGGTAGCTGCTGAGTTGGTCAGCGGAAACGATGTCCACAAAACCGCAAATGCCGCCACCCAGTCGGGTGGCATCGGCTCCACTGTTAATATCAGAACGGCGCGGCCATTTGATTCCATGGGGCTCAAAATTGCCGGCAGTATCAAGGGCGTTTTTGAGGAAAACAGCGAGGAGACCTCCCCGCACTTATCAGGGCTTATCAGCAATACCTTCGCCGATGACAGATTCGGTGTATTGCTTGCTGTTTCGCACCAGGAACGTGATGTGCGCATCGACTCGGCACGAACCGACGGCTGGTTGGAGAACGTCGGTATACCCCAATCTGAGCTCAATGGGGGGGCAGGGTTTGAAGGCAATATTTTTTCACCGCGCAACTTTGATTTGAGGGTCGGTACAGAGGATAGAACCCGAACCAACGCTAACCTGGTCCTCCAGTTCCGGGCCACGGATTCAGTCGAGTTAACGCTCGACTACCTGTATTCGGACTTTGATATTGAAAACGAGACCACTTCCTATGGGCACTGGTTTACCGCTCCCAATATCGAAAATGCGGTGACGGACGAAAACGGGACGGTCGTTGACCTGTTTCAGGAGGTCGGGCTTGCCACGGACTTTCATGCTAAAACATTTTCCCGTTTAACCGAAACCGATGATATCGGGCTTAATGTGAAATGGGACGTGAACGATGCCCTGACGCTGTCGTTTGACGCTCACCGCTCCACTGCCGAGCGCGAAGCCAATAACGGTGGCCAGGACCAGTTATCGCTTATCGGTTATGCCAACCGGGTGCGGTTCCAATCGGATAATAATACCTTACCCTGGGCCAGTGAATTTGAGGCCGCGAACCCGGCCATCTTCAGCGGCCAACAGGAACTGGACGGCGTGGCCTACCAGCCCGGTGTGACGCCCGACGGTGTTTCAGATTACCTGGATCCGGCCAACGGCCGGGCGCACGTAATGCTGCGGCGTGGCTGGGCGGTGGATGATGAGGTTGATCAATTCAAAATGGATGGTGTCTGGGATGAGGGTGCAGATACCGGAGTGGTGAAGGCCAGGTTCGGCCTGGCGTTTTCCAGTGAAACCAAAGAACTTACCCGCTGGGATAACGAGGGCGTCGGCATCCACTGTACCTTCTGCGGTTACCCCAACGCCCCGGATATTCCCGATGATTTTCTGACTGTGTTCGATGCAGGCAGCGATTTCCTGGACGAGGTCAGTGGCAGCGGCAGGACACCGGCAGTCTGGTTGCAGCACAATGGTGAACAGCAGTTTGCCTTTTTGGAGGGCGTCAGTGGCCTGAGTTTTGATGCGGTGAGGAGAGATAACTCATTCACGGTTGAAGAGGAAACTTTTTCGGTTTATCTGGATGTTGAAATGGCAGGGGAGATTGCCGGTATGCGCTTAACATCTATTGCCGGTGCCCGGTTCGAAAGCACCGACGTTACGGTCACCGGTACCGAGGCGCCCATTGAGCGGCTGGATATTCTGGACGCCACTGAAATGTTGGCAGCCTTTGGTAATGCCTCCCCGATCGCGGCTGAGACGGATTACACGGTCCTGTTGCCCTCCCTGAGCGTCAAACTGGATATCACGGAATCGCTGGTTGCCAGATTCGGTGCCTCGCGTACGCTCACTCGTCCGACACTGGACAGTATGGCGCCGGTAACCAACATCGGTACTACACGACAGGGGGGTAATCTTACTGCAACCTCCGGTAACCCCCTGTTGGAACCCTTTAAGGCGGATAATCTGGATTTGTCCCTGGAGTGGTATTACGACGAGGCCAGCTATGTCTCTCTGGGTTACTTTCAAAAGAACGTATCGAACTTCATTGTTAATACGACCGAGGACAGAACCTTTACCACCAGCGATGGCAGTTTACTCACCGACCCCTCCACCGGTTCCGATGTCAGTAATCCCGATGCCGGCGACGGGGTTGCGGTATTCACCGTGACGCTGCCGAATAACGGTGAAAGTGCTGAGGTTACCGGTTGGGAGTTCGCGGTTCAGCATACCTTTGGAGAGACCGGTTTTGGTGTGATTTTCAACGCAACACTGGCGGAAAGCGACTCGGAGCTGGATGCAGCCGATGTCACCCAGAAATTCGCTGTTACCGGGCTGAGCGATTCGCTAAACCTGGTGGGTTTCTATGAAAAGGGACCTTACCAGGTGCGGCTGGCCTTTAATCAACGGGACGAGTTTTTGCAGTCCCTGACCCAGGTTAATGGTGACGGTGTCGTGTTTGTTGATGATTACGAGCAATGGGATCTGAGTGCCAGCGTTGACATCAGCGATAACTTTACCCTGTTTTTCGAAGGTATCAACCTGACCGAGGAAGTGGTAACCAAGCATGGCCGCTTCAGTAACCAGTTCCTGGAGGCGGAAGATGCAGGCAGAAGATTTGCGCTGGGTATACGAGGCACGTTCTAGCTTTTGAGGGGACATGTTTTCCTCCCCTATCCCCTCAAGCACCGCCGGCTTTGCCGGCGGTTTTTGAGGTTTGGGATGGCTGAAAGAGAGGCGTTGAAGGAAGGTATCATATGAATAAGCCGGTCAGGTCAATTGTGATCGTAGGCGGCGGTACTGCAGGCTGGATCACGGCGGGACGCATTGCGGCGGAGCACCGGGTAAAGGACAACAATGACATAACCGTTACCCTGATCGAATCGCCTAATATCAATATCGTCGGGGTGGGCGAGGGCACCTGGCCCACCATGCGCAGTACCCTGATGAAGCTCGGGATATCGGAAACCGATTTCATGCGCGAGTGTGATGCAACCTTTAAGCAGGGCGCCAAATTCGCGCGTTGGGTGGATGGCGGTGATACGGACTACTATTACCATCCGCTTATGTTGCCCCAGGGCTTTACCCATATTGATCTGGCGCCCTACTGGGCGAGTGACCGGACGACGGATTTATCCTTTTCAAATGCTGTTTGTTTTCAGGAGCAGCTCTGTGAGCAGGGTCTAGCGCCGAAGATGATCACGACCCCTGAATTCGGTGCGGTGGCCAACTATGCCTACCACCTGAACGCCGGTAAATTTGCCGGATTTTTAATGCGCCATTGCACTGAGAAATTAGGTGTCCGGCATATTTCCGATGATGTCACGGGCATAAACGCCGCCGCTAACGGCGATATCGTATCGCTCAACACCCGGCAGTCGGGTGAGCTAGCGGGTGATCTGTTCGTCGATTGCACCGGATTTTCCTCACTGTTGCTGGGTAAACACTTTAAGGTACCCTTCATCGATAGAAGCGATGTACTGTTTATTGATAACGCGCTGGCGGTGCAGGTGCCCTACGAAACAGAAGATGCGCCCATAGCGTCACATACAATATCGACCGGGCAAAGGGCGGGTTGGATTTGGGATATCGGGCTCGGCAGTCGTCGGGGTGTCGGCTACGTTTACTCCGGTAGGCACAGCAGCGAGGAGCAGATAGCTTGTTGCTTAGATTTCGGACAAAATCGAGGCCTTTCCGAGATTACTCTGTAGATTTAAATAAATCAATTGGACAGTCTGTATATTGGGATCTATAACTAAAGTTTCCTCTTGGTGAAATCAATAAATAACTTTACCTTTTGCAATTCGGTGTCATTACGTCCAACATCCGGATCACCTAGGTAGGGTCGGTAAGAGTATGCCCATTTGATGGACTCGATAAATCTATGTGTAACCAATGCTTTCTTTTCAATGGTATCAAAATCCTCTGGTTTATAATTGAAGCCTGAAATGAAATAAAGTTTGCCACTAAGCAACATAAGGACCTTTAAAGCGCAGCAGTACAATTAGTATGATATTGTGGTAAAATAAGACTACGGAACGAAAAGAAAAATGTGTGCTTTTTGGGAGACCAACATGACGAGTCTGACTCACGGTTATTCACGAACGCATCATTCCTTATGCGGATAAATTTACCAATGTCGTCTACTAAATACATTAAACACCAACTTACTGATTTGCTGCTATTGTTTCCCTGTCATTCCATGGGAACATTGAAAGAATGACACAAGCTAAAGGTATATACTTGCTAACCATTCATATTTTATATAAAACGTTAAATAAAAAAGAAAGAGACTCAAAACATGATAAATTTTACCATCTACGGCAATGACTAAGTCGAAAAGTGTCAGAATATTTAAAATAAAACTTCAACTTACACAATGCTACTCATTACTTATTGATCTTAATAAGTTTGGATTTCGGATATTTGATATGTTTAATTGTACGAACAAGATATCTTATTTAAAAAGATAAGTTATCGTGAGAGATGTTCTTTACTTTTTGTTAACTACATAGCAGTCTTAGACATAGATGCGTACTAACCTTTATTGATATTCAGAAGATGTGTCAGCAAAACACCGCCGGCGGGCAATGGAGTAGTAAACATTTTCATACCATTAAATTTACTAACCACTGGTTTTCTAACAGTTGTCTTAAAATTGTCAAGGTCTTCTGCTTTCATCACACCTCCCATTTGATGAATCTCTTTAAGCATTTGCTTTCCCAATTGTCCAGTATACAAATCATCAGGATAATCACGAATTCTCTCCAAGCTTCTTGCATACTTCTCGTTTTTGATGATTGTCCCTGCCTTTTTCAGCTCACCCCTTTCGTCGACGAGCAACTCTCTAATATGGTAAGAAAGAGGGTGTAATTTGTCATTAACAAGTAGCTTTGCTATGCTTAATGTCTATTTACATATACATGTATTTCTATGTATAAGTCATATAGATACACTACGTCCAATGAAGTAGTACCCTAAGAGATACCCATTCGGGAAGAAAGTCATTATATGTCGTAATCATGAAGGAGTTATCCAGACCAAGGCAGCCTCTCTATACTCTAAACATTAACGTGTATTTAAGACGATTACCACATGTACAAAGAGGGATACGCAGAATTTATTCCTCGCGATCTTGGCTTTAACGCTCTATTCACTGTATCTGCATGGAAAGAAAAAGAAGGTGTGTAAGTTGGTGATGTTGAAATCGTAGATAAGATATAACTCCTTCTTTTTCTTAGAAGTATAACCAGAGTAAGTCAGTGCATTATTACTTCTGTGTTTAAGGGAAACCCCGAGACCATCATCATCTTCTACTAGTCTCCACATAGCCATCTCTCTGTTGAAAAAGTAGAGACGTTTACCAGCATCTCAGTGCTATCAGCTTTTGCTGTACCATTCCAATTCAGACTCAAAGTTAAAGGAGATTATATTGCTCACATAAAACAATACATTCCCAAGTAATCACTTTACTAACAGGAATTGCGAGTTACTGGAAATCTTTTGCCTGCGTCTTATAGCAGGAAAAACACGCCTCCAGAAGCCTCCACATGGACTATGGACCTGGAGACATTAGGTTGATCAGCTGTCACATACAGATTTCATCCTATACAGAAAGCGTCGGCGAAACAGCAAAGATGCACACCTCAGTTGTTGGTGACCGTAAAATCGTCACAGCTGCTGTCTTCTTACTCTGTCTTCTTATACCAAAATGACTTAATACCATCTGTGTCAATTTGTAAGCACTCAGAGAAGTCCAAAACCTAGCTGCTAAGGTTGACGAGTAGATAATGAAAAATTCCATTCTCTCCCTGGTGCAACAAGACCTCGCACTAGCTTCAGCTCACTATGAAAAGATGTCGCAATATTTCAGCTGCCCAAACGACCTCCACGTACAACATCTGCTGTCGATAGCTGACTAATAAGAAAATCAAGAGAATTACCCTTAACCCTATTCCCGGGGATGGAGATGGGTGTCGAAGGAAATCTATTTCTCATCGGTATATTTTAATTTTAGCACAACCCTCAATATTTCTGGCCCTGATATTTTATGAATTTTCATATTCATCTATTTCAGACTTTCAGTACAAATTTCATGCGTTCATCGTACTTGGTTGCTAAGTTATGGCACTTGTGTCGACGATGATTTGAAAATTGGTCAACATTTCTGTCCTCAGAATATTGTGCTTGAACCTATAAAACCCTATTTTAGACATACTTTATACTATATTTTATTTTGGAAATTGATTCAAATCAAAACCATGATTTACTATCTTGTAGTTTTCATTCAATATCTGCTTCTGATCGTGTGACTTTCAAACGGCGTAGAAAGAGGTCCTGAAGGGGTGCTCCTGGAGTTACCCTATGCACTAGGTGATACAGCCATTGAGAACGTTTATTAGTTCCTATACCTTAAAACATAGTAATTTTAAGGGGTCCCCTTAAAATTATTATGCTTAAAGGCTACAACAACACAACCTGTGATATTGAACACTGGTAGATAAAACCTGAGAGGCAATACACGCCTTTTCAAAGTATGGTCAGCCTCCGCCAAGAGATCAACTAAGATGAGAATAGTCAGAATCCATCCTACTATTTGGCTGAAAATCCTGGACCCTGACTTAGTTGCTCTTTAAGAGGATAGATGGTATGTGCGCAAGGATGTTGCAAAAATTGTAGAATATCTGGTGGAACAAAACCCCTATGAAACCTATTAATTGCTGGTTGTGTGATGAGCAACGAACAGGCTGAAGAAAATGTTCTGCAGTGTAAACCTGAGAGTATCAAAAGGCGGGGCAGGCCTTATA
>JAAAKM020000498.1:17184533-17196168 GCA_010016025.2 Alatinidae sp. Z8VKAUB7J3
GTAAATAGGACTTATCTATTAGCTCCTGATACAAAGACCTTCTCCATTGTGCAAAGATGACATCTCCTTACTCTCCTGTGATATTGGGGCACCTTACTCATAACTGCCCATTTAGTTCTAATATCTTTACCCCTTGACTTGAGACTCTACAAGAATATCTCTCAAAAAGCATTCATAGATAACTACATTTTTGACAAATGCGGATAGTTTTTGCTAAGACATAATTATCTGCTTTTTCTCTGTAAAATTTCTAGTAAATTCCCGCGCCATATGGATGTTGGTGATCATGCTTCTCCACAACTCCTCTATTTCTTGTTGGTTTCACTAAGTCAGTCTTGTCCCTTTTTCACACATATACTAAGACTAATGATGTGGGTTAGGCCTACTTCCTTCTGCTCGGCTTTCTTCTATCTTTCAAGTAAGTCCAACATTCAAATTCACATCATTATGCATGATATGACCTTAATATTTTAATTGACTTTACCGTATAGTTCTCATCTAGTTTCTTGCTGTCCCTGCTTTCTTCAACACTTCATCATTTGCAAAATATTTGGTCCATGATATTTCTAATTTTTTTTGGTAGAACTGTCAGCTTGAAAACAGCTTTGCGTAGATGATGATTGTTCAACATTCACTACTTTATAAAAGGATAGAATGTACTCAACGGTATTTTTATTTGTCTGTTGTTTTTTTCAGCTCATATTAATTCCCTTAAAAGCATCTTTTTTGCCATGACAATTCTTCCTTTAATTTTACTTTCACACTTTTCAATAGATGCTATCATGCTACAACAATAGTGGAGCTTGCTCTATTACTTCATCTTCGACCCGATCTCCACGATTTGGCGTTAAATTTTCTTTTCTAACTCTACACTCTTTTCTTCTCTTTTCACATTTATTATGAAACGTCTCCTTACTTTCTTCAATCGACAGCTTGCAGCAGCCTTGATGCTTTTTACTTAAATTTGGGATAAGACAGTATCATCTGCTTACCTCACATTTATGCTTATTCTACCCTCCAATTATTAAACCTCTGTTACTAATTACTTTTATTCCCTTTTGGTTGTAGAAATGGAACATAGTAGAAAGTTACTTTATTTATGGTGATTGGCTACGAGAATCTCGTTCCTAACCCTAAGGCATAGAACACCCTTTCATAGACCATAAGTGAAACTAAGCTTAGTCACGAATGTCGCCGTATACTCCGAGTGCATCCAATTTTCTGTTATTTGGATCCTCTGTTTCTCTGCCGAAACTGTTTTTTCCTCATTCGCACCCACTTACGTCTCAAATAGTTGCACGCAAATAATCACCATTTTCCCGGATAATTTATGCCTATCCGTTCATAATATAACAGATTATGTCAAGTTATCTGCAGCTTAAAATGTGACAATCGTTTCCCATGACCCTTGTCGTCTGGAGATTTCATTCAAATCACGAGGAGATAAGATATATACCACTTGGACGGCTGTTTGAACAAAGTTAAGTAACCTCTTCCGGTTTTCATTAGTAATATTATCAGGATCATTGTTGTAGTTCACTGCACGGATTTCAAAGCTGTGATTGTAATTCTTAGACTTATGACTTCGATACAAATAGAAAGAATGGTAAGCCCTACAATGTTTGTTGCATCATCTTGCTTTTTCATCTACTATGTGATCACGTTTAATAAAACGTTGGATATGCTATCCACAAATATAAGAAATGGTGGCGTAATGGATATATAGCCTACAGTTAATACTTACACAATTGTATATTTTTCCAACAAATATTTTGCCAAATGTAACATAATACTGTACTTCCCCTTTATTTCTGCCGCACTTTAACCTTACCTCAATACAAATTTTTAAAGACTTCTAGAGAGAAACTCAGCTTTGTGCAGTTTCGAAGTCCACAGGTCCACTATCCATACATTTAATTTTTTTAAAATCTGATAAAAGACAAATTTAATTCGTATCTAAACTATATACTATATACAAGCAGAAAAGCTGCCACAATTTTGATTCGTGGCTGATCGTTATCAGACCATTTCATACTCAACCAAAGTAACGTTGACTCAAATTTAACGGCGTATAAAAAGTAGAGTTCACTTTGGACATTGTGTATTCAGAAGATAAGTGCTCTTAATCAATGTGAATAAATCTTATTCTGCAGGCAGAGGGGTTAAATTTACATCCCTCTCCGCCAATTTCTCTAAATATCTATAGGGCTGCTAATGGGTCACACCACATGTGTAGCTTTTGATACAAACCATGCAGTACTCTCAAACCATCAAGAAAAAGTTGCACATAACAAAAAAATTAATTATTTATCCCAGACGCCCTAATTTTATCACAAATGGAGAATTTACTGTCTGTGGTAACAATTTGAAGGAAATCGTAGGACACTCATGATGGACCTTGGGTAACATTGGTTTGAATTATCCTAGTGCAAAAATGTACTGTTGCCCCGAGTGACTCCACATAATCTGGTCTACTGGCAAAATAGGTTGGCCACCCCTGATCTAGCAAATGATACGATTTGAGTAACAACCTATGAATATTGTAAGGAGATAGCATTAGCATGTTATATTGTTCGTCATTAATTGCAATTTATAAAAACGATTTACTTCATCTACATCGTATTCTGTTCACTCTTTTTCAGAAACAGTAAAATACATCTCTTTGTTCACAGCAAAAGGAAACCTCATAAACTCTGAAACGATAGTTACTGATAGGTATTAAAATTTGATGATGTGTAGTATGCCGGAACAGCAAAATCAGAGGATACAGAGAAAATTAACACATTGTAAGTGCTCAACAAAAATTCTCAAGGTAGTATAATATGATATTATTAATTTCAAAGAATACAATACAGAGATACAACCATGGAATATTTACTCCGAGTTGTCTTTGTTTATATCTCTTGAAAATAAACAGTATCTCTTAACTGTTTCTATTTCACTTTTATAATTATACTCTTTTTGAGCAACCGAAGAAAGTTGACATAAAAAATGACCTACCTCAAGCCCGGATCGGAAAACAAAAATGGTTTAATTGGTGAGATCTCCCATCCTTCCACAACTGCTTTACCCAATGGGAACCCATTCCTTGCCAGATCAATTGAGGGCTGCACTATCTCTCGCCAGGGTAGTCTTCCATATTTACCCCAGACGGTTCTAAGCCCACGAGTTTCACCAGGTACGGCAATTGCAAGACCACCTTTAATGAGAACAACATTAAGAACAGTATTGATGTTTTAAAGTAATCAAGGTACATTATCAAAGTAAGAAACATCACCATTAGATTTGTCTCATTGAAGTTATTCTCTAAAGTTATTTTAATATAAGATTTGGCGAGTACAAAGACATAACAGAGTTTATACGTATTTTCAGCTGTATTTGTAAACTTGTTTATAATGAACAAGATACAAAGACAAACTTATGCTTTCTATAGTTAACAGGAATACATGGAAGAGAGACAAACTGATGACTTTTAGTTTAATAAATGTCCCTAAAAACTACAGTTAATTTTGTTAGAAAACAATGAAGGAACTTTATTGATACAAATTAATCACAACTCTTTCTACTACTGTTGCTTGGTGGCCACAATCATAACGCTGTCGTTGGATTGAACTAATATGGAGATGGTGACAATCATATTGTGATCATCAATACGTGAAAATGACGTTTGATGTAATACGTACAGTGTCCTCCATGGCAAGTATATTATCTTCTTTAGGTGCTTTTCTTGACCAGCCAAATGTGGCTTCACAATTTCACAAAGTTGCTAAATAGTATTTTTTATGTTTACTATAACGTTTTCATGGAGTAGGAGGCCTTGCCCCAGTAAACGTTTTGGAGAGATATGTTTTGGAATTTTGTTAAGTAATTGAAAAATACTGTTTAATCAATCTTCTGACAATCATGATGCTTCATATATTGCATATCGCGGCACGAAAGAATTATAAAGAAATGCTTAAATGGCGATTTTATTGTTTTGAAAGTAAATGATACTTACCTCGCTTTCATTTCGTCAAGGACTACTCTTTGGTCTCAAATAAACGCGCAGGGGACGTTTACTAAAGTTTCGAATTTTCCCATCCACCCGGAGCTTATTAAAACCTACCCACCCGACTTACTAATTAGCTTTGATGATATAAAAAGAAACATTTTTACGGATTTGTTTGATGATAATTTTTAATTGAAGATTTCTGAAGATAAAATGCGCTTTTTGTTGATATCTTTTCTCGTTTTTTTTTCATTTTATAACTATCAGAAATAATTTTTAAAAACTGTTTCCAGCCCCCTCTGCCCATTAATTCCAACCTATCCCCGTTTATTAAAGACCAACGAGTACTGGTTTCTATCTTAATTGAAGAACCCCTTCAAAGAAACGATAGTACGCGCCGACCACTTACCTTAGTGACTTTTTATGATGGTCAACCACATAACTTGTTTTTTCAAAATTTTGGACGAGATCACAGGAAAATTGTAATACACACATTTTTTGACACAACTTTTTAAAACTTTCAGATTTATATCGGGACAAGAATAAGTAGCTATATGGGAAAAGATTAATGAATACGAAAAGCTTTGGGTTTGGGAAAACTTTTCTGTTTGAAAATAAATATACATCAGAAGAAAACTCATTCAGACAAATCTGACATTTTCATCTTTATTCTATGCTTTACATTAAAACTATACCTTAGTGCTGGGTATCTGCCCTTATCTTTTATTTGAAATGGTAGGTATGGTTGTGAAAATAGGGATGCAGTTGATTTTGAGAATAACAAAAAAAATTGGTAGTTTTAATTAGTTGAAACATAAGTGTTAGTTTATAAAAACTTACCCTGCATTGATATTTCCCTTGATTTGTCAAAAGTATGTCTTGTGATACCACTGGGGGACTTTTCTCTATAGTCAAATATTTCAGCATCTTTCTTCTTTCGATCATAAACAAGCATTACCCCTCCTCCAGCAATAGACAAAGAATGCATATTGATGACGCCAATGCAAATCAACACAGCAGCAGCAGCATCTACAGCATGACCACCTTTTTTCAAAATGTTCTTCCCAATGTTAGAGCAGGCAGGGGCATCTGCAGCGACCGCTGCATTGCGGTAAATTTCAGCACTTAATGGATCCTTGGTCGTTGAGTTTTCGTCATGCCTATGTACATGTGTCCATGCCCCAGCAATAAGCCCAGCAACCAGTGTCGTAATTGTGATCACAGCCATACCAAAGAACATATATCTTCTGCGTCGCGAAGTTGGTCTTCGACGTTCCCTGAAAACAAGATAGTTATACTGTGATACGTTTCTTACTCATTAAAAGTAAATTCAAGAACAGTAAGCTTGTGAGTGGAAAACCCCTTGTTGAGTTATAAATGTTACGAGATCAGTTAAAGCATTATTGAGAATAGAGGATAGGAAATAATAAGTTTAATAAGCTATTGAAGAAAATATCAATCTCTGTTATTTGCATCGTGAATTCGGAGGTCTAAAAATATGCATTAAAACTCTATATGCATTCACCTAATAGGCCGATTTGCATGGATACATCATACATTATTGGTATCAGGTTATAAAATGACTAAATCATGTAAATTATAAAATCCCATGTGAATAAATCAATGCATCATGAATTTAAGTAAAATAATATTTACTTTTAGTCATATAATGAAAAATACTGTATAAATTAATACTTTTATCAACATAAAAGCATAAATGCACACATTTTTGACTAGGTATTATATTATAGCATTTGATGAATTTAAGGCCGCTAAAAGACGTCCGAAGTCCGTAATGTTACACGTTCGTCCCTCTGATGCTAGAGAGAACACTTGCTTCTCCAGCTGGTAAAATCGAGTTCAGTCTGTTTCTCTCCTTTGTTCTAACAGTAATCTCAGGATCTTACCGGCTTCTATTTGAGTCACAAGATCTGCTCCCTAAGTTTCCAGCTATTAACAGCTATTAACAGCCATCAACCTCAGAGTTAGTCACAAGTTTACTTCCAGAGTAGGCATAAAACATGTGATAAACCGGCATTTAACGTGCACATTTATGCTAATATGCGATAATTTTCGGCCAGAATTTATGCAAATAACCAATTTGAAATGCATGTAATTGACTTAATACGGCTTGGTTTGGGAGATTTTATGCATATATCGGAAACATACAAAAATCCGCTTGCAAATAACTGATACTCTCTGTATGTGGGATTGGAATGCGTTGACTTTCTCAAGCTAAGCAATGTCAACCCCGATGATCACATTCTTCATTTCCCATTCCACAACTGTAGACACAGATATCTAGCCTTACCTGATACTGGAGATTAACGCCTCTGCTCCATATGTGAATTGACTACAAAGTGATTATTATTCTCCCGTCGATTTGCCAAAACCCCCTTCAACGTTAGAAAGTATTGCCAAGAACTGATCATTTCAAATTATTTCTTTCCTAAAATCCTTTACAGCCGCCTTGATGATGATACTGTCACTCTCCTGAAAAATCCGTATCCGGTTCTTACGACGGCACTCGTCTTGCTTTACAAACAGCCTTGGGTTAGCGCTACTCCATTTAAACAGAATTCTTAATATCTTCCTGAGTTTTAAGGGACAGAGATTAGAACGAGGTTCCCTAGATTCCTCTAACAAAAATAATTTATTTTCGTTATGTTTAATTTTATAAAAGCAATATGTTTTCAATCTTGCGTTTAAATTTTTGGGCAACACTTTAAGCTAATAATTTTCAAACAATGCATATAAGGGAAAACATTGTTTTGAACAATATTCACAGGCAATTTTTGATATCCTAAATAGATGTATACTGTTGTTATATTCCTAAAAAGGTAACGGAGAAACTGTACCTTTCTTTTCTGATTTTCTTTTTGAACGCTTCATCAGTTATATTTGATATGTCATATAAACAATAGCAATTTTGGAATGTGTTAAAACCAAGAACATGTTATTCACAGAGACAAAAGTGTAAAGTCTACACACGTCAACCTGTGACGAAGGGGGGTAAATATGATATTGATTCTTAACAAATACAACACACAAATACGCTATTCAGATGAAAGGTTTAATAAGAGTTTTGACAAGATTCCTCGCTCTTTCAAAAATTTATTTTTGGAACATACTGATATGTTGACTTCTTGTTAGACCCATGCGAACCCCAGTAGATGTGCCAAAGGAAAAGATTGGTGTGCCCAAGATAGCAAAATGCTAACAAACCTGTGATGTCTCTGTCTAAAGGGTATCACGCCCTCTGCTGTAATCTTCAGTAGTTGATTTAAAGTGATTAAATACTAACAACCGAAAGGAATAAGCGTGTTAATTTTCTTAATCAAAAGCTGTTTAAAGTTTTAATAATAAATTGCTCCTTGTTGTCCTTACTTTGGTAATTCAAGATAATCTGGACGATTTTGTGTGAATGCCTTGCCTGAAGTGCCTCTATAGGAGAAAATTACTTATGTGTACTAAAGCAGTGTTGCAAATTAATTGTGATTCCATAAGAACATAATATAGGCACAATAACGCAGAATCAGCCGTGAAAGACCCTACTTTAACTCTGTCATAGTCCCTTGTTGGTCTAACTTCTGTACAATGTGAGTGAATGTTTTAATTATTGTCTTGTTATTTCTGAGATCTATTTGACTTAAGGTGAAGTGAATATATTTACTGAAAATTAAAATAAGTAAATTTGCAAGATGCAGTGGATATGCTTCAAATCTTCTGGGTAGTTAAACAGGAACACTTCAAGTCAAATGAGAATGTCCTACTCCATCCAGGAAGAAATCTAACAATTTTTACAAGACGAAAGTGGGCTCGACTTGAAGATTGGAAAGGTAATGCTCTTAACAGCAGATTTTAAATGGTTGTAACCAGGCAGAGACATGATAAGACAGCATTAGGCTAGGATTCAACAGTTTACTATGTCGCCTGTCCTACGTTGTCATCGGGAATGGTCACGACAGAAATGCTCCGTGATTGCATGAAGTAACTTCGGGAGATTTGTGCACATAGTGGTTTATGTAGTAAGTAAAAAAATCTACGCTAAAGGGAAGACTTATCTCTAAAAATTTGATATCGTAACTCCAGCATTACACCACTTGGCTTAAAGCTTCAGAAATATTATCAACAAACAAGTACTTGAAAGAAGGGATAGCTTATTGGTGAAAAAAAACACATGAATTATTGTGCTCTAATAAACCACCACTCTGCTAACATTGTTCATACCCCACTTTAATGTTCCACCATGATATTTACATAGCCTTTGTACGTAGGTCAGAAAGTTAAACACTCCTATGTCTGAGCGAGTCTAAATGGCATGTCCTATGAAATGGAAGATAATGCATCCGTCTCTCTTTCAAAGTTACAAACTGCACTTTTCCTCGCTAGATATATACCAATTATTTGTGTGAGCGTGATCTATCTTATTAAACCTACCACAATGTTTAGATGCTGACATTTAATACTGCTGCTGCGTGCTCAAGTTGGTAAGGTGTGTCGATTGAAACAGTTACAAAAGAATCACCACTATGTGAGTTAGAGTAGTAGTAACAAATAGCGACAATGTAAGCTGGTGATTAGAACACAAATAGTTTGTAGATATTGTTAGTAATGAAAGTTTGGGCTTTGAATGGACAATTTAGGAGTGAAATTTAAAGGTTGGCACTTTTACTTTCTCCCCGCGTACAACAAAGATAGCTGACTACAGCAAAGCAACACGATTGATAATAGACATTTGCTTATGCACACAGGGATATCTCTGTTTTTTTAATATCTAATAAAGAATACTCTTTGTGAACAATATCGACTGAGCAAGCGATCTGTTGGTGTGACAGTATACCATGCGTTCGAGGATCAATCCACGACACAGCGTGACCTGCATGGTTAAACTGATAGGTATTAATTGGAGTTAGCACGCATTTAGAGGTCGAAGACTAAGCGTCTCCTGGATTTGGATCCTCCATGAAAACTATCCTTCTGACAAAAACAGTTGAACTAATTAATGCATACTGTGTCGTGTGTGATGCTTGGCACGTGTTTGCTAGTTGCGCTTTTCCTTCCAAAGCCACCATCTACAAATTATTAAGCAAAGAAAAACGCCATCAATTATAAATGGTCAAAAGGATACTTACATGTCATCATCTACAGTTAATATATGTGTTTTAGAATCATATCGAAAAATCCCAGTCGTTGCCATTGTTGTGAGTTATCTGCATTTGCTGCTAGCACCTCACTGTTTCAACTCCAAGACACACGTGCTGAATCTAGCAAGTATGCTGCAAAGGACTACTGAAATCTGATTCCACTCTTTGGATTAACCGTCGACATCGTAACATGATTCAAGCTGCAGAAATTTGAGATCAAAGATGGGGGATTATGCGCAGATTCTCAAATGCAGATAAACTGACTGCCATATTTTGTAATCCATGGAGGGTTCGAGCGTTCCTCAACCAATTAGACACATGATCAGATCACAACACATCATGGGAAAATCGAAAGGAAATGTGTGTTACATTATCTTATCTTATGAATTTCAATTGAAAAATGTGAGTTAATTAACCTGTGTTAAGTAGCTGAAATCTGCTACTTCCACAATTACTCCTATAATGCCGGTCGTATCCTTTATTAGTCATTGAACAATTAAAGTTCATACTTTCTGTATTTTTTGATTTCCTATTTATTTCGGTTGCAACCTAAATCTCAATTTGAAGTCCTTCCAAAATAATTTTGTGATCTCTCGGAACGAATTTTGTCTACTTGTCTTAAAGAGAATTCATATTTTCCTGGCAACACTTTTGAGTTATCGTTGACCTTCTTTCTACCGACTTATCAAATTTGTCTTTTATTGTGCTTCATTTTCTGGTAATTAAATCGAAAAGTGGGAAAAGTTGAAATTGAATTTAAGCATAGTATTAAAATTGCATGTATCCTTTAGCTTTTCTTTCCCTTCCCCAAAGAAGCTCTTGCTTCTATTTTATGTTCTACAGCCTCTCTGAATTTACAAAATAAGGACCGGTAAATACAACAAAAATACAACTTCGTAGAAAGTAGCATTGAAAGCATTATATTCCATATCAAAAGTAACTGAGCCTCCGATTCTTCAATTTCGTCGTTAAGAAACGCATGTTGTATGATTGGGCTATGTCTGTCACGAGAATTTTCTATGCGACTTTTGATAAATCTAGAACGAAACGTTTCACAATACATAATTTGCAGAAAGAAGAAATTTTAAGGTTCTCGCCTTACCTCGTAGCTTTAGTGAATAAGTTATTAGCATCACCTATTGTAAATAATAGCTACTTTAATTTGTAGCCAAAAATTGTAAAACTGCAAATGATTTAAGGGTATATTTGACAATTCTCATGTGAAATACCCGAATTTTTTTTCTCGACTATAATTTAGGCAGCAGCCGCTATGTTTCAGAAAATTCCATTGCCAACAATACGAAGTAAGAAACTCTAATTAAAATATCCTAAAGTATTAAATATCAATTTAAATATCATTCAGGGTTCATAATAATTAGGACAAAACTCTTATCTTTCCTGTTAATTGTTGGTATGTCCCTTATTACTAGTAGTGCTTCCGCGATTTTCAAACCCCTGGTATTATTAACACGGTAGGATACTTCCTTATAGGAGATTTAATTATACTCTGGGTAAGTTTTAATGGCTCCTTTTGTCTTGTGCTGTGTTGCAGGGACAGCGGCTGTGTTTGTATTGTAACCAATGTATTTGCTTCCATCTTTGCATGCAAGAATCGTACACAAAAAGAGGTGCATTACATAATCCTGTCTGCTGCGCTTTTTCCTTACGAGGTTTTCCAGTTTACGTAAATGATATCAAATATCAATTTCAAATAAAGATCGCAGTCTTTTGGGTTGTTGTGTGCTTTTATTAAGAACTTTTTTCTCCTTGTTAGCATTTTGCACCTATTACCCTTGAAATAGAAGTTCGTCGGTTTTGTTTCTCGGCAGTCATGTTGACATCGTCCTTACCAGACCCAATAAAAAGTCATAAATGTTAAGAAATAAAAGGTCAGAAATAAAAGATCAGAAAAGGAACTAGAAAAAAAATATTATGTCTTCACAGTGACTCGCGCTTCTGTGGCGTGCACCCTACCAACTGAGATAGGTGACTCCCCCCTCTTTAGCTCCCAACCATTCACAAGGTGGACATGGACATTTAGCTCATCGCAGTTGGAGAAGAGCCTCTATGTGCCGTGTGAATTGACCAAGGAAAAGATGCCATCCGGCGTGTGATGCTGCCTACGGCTAATTGAAAGTTGCTAAGTATCATTGCAAAGAGAGGATTTGCAATATCCGTTTGAGACGATAACAGAGAAATGGAAAATACCTCCGGGACTTGAGCACTTGACAACGTGAACCAAAACGATTATTTCAGTAAAAGTGACAGTACCTTTGATTATGCTACCAAGTTTAGCAGGGTTAACGAGGCTTTGAATGAAGATAATCGGGCCAATTCGAGGAAGAATTGTAACAGCACTTATTAGACCTAGTGGAGAATAATTATTTACAACTCAAAATGTACGATCGGATTAGACCAACTGGTTCCTATCGACCTCGCATAAATGGGTTGCCAAAAATTCCAATGGAAGACTCAAGGTTTTGTCCTATTTTGTTAATGA
>JAAAKM020000498.1:17197609-17235386 GCA_010016025.2 Alatinidae sp. Z8VKAUB7J3
ACGGCAAGTGCTCAAGCAGAATTCTAGGTACACTTAACCGTAGTTCCAGGACCAAAACAAACCACAATTTCTACATTTGACGTTATGTGTCATACTCCATAGAGCTAACAAGGTCTAAAAGTTACGTGCCGGACTAAACAGCTTGTTAAGCATTAACTTTGATTAGGAAATTATCATTGATTCAAGTGATTAAGACCTTGACAAAATGTTCTCATTACGACCAGGTGTTACATTGTATGCCTGAAAAGCACAAAAACTAAACGTTGTGGCCTTGGCGGGGATGTAGCGCTGACAGACTCAAAATCTACATTTATCTTTTCTGCAGTCGCCTAAATCATGGTCACTACTACCACAAAGAAAGCATTTGGTTTACATGGACACTGTAGCAACAAGGTTCACAAATTTCTGAGTCGAACCGAAGTTTTTAAAAATCGATTTACCATCCTTTGCCTCACGCTTCTCCATATGATTGATTCCCTGTAACTCCTTTCTGCAAATGTCTGACTTTGGGAGTAGCTCTTAAATTCGCGCGAAAATTGATTACGATTCAAATGATTCGTTTATGGAAAGCAAGTGATTGACACTTTGTGATCCATCAATTCCTTTCTTTCTGACAGGGGATGCTGAGACGCATTTAGACGAGGGATCGATGAGTATGTAACTGAGAGTGTGCTAAAGGAGGACTCTGAAAATCGATCCTCTATATTTGTCGATCTTCCGCCCAGGAACTCACTTCTTACGTCAGGAAGAACGGAATTATCACCTTTTGGCAAATAAGCATGAAAACATAGACTTGAACAACAGTTATAGTTCAGGTCTGTGATGAAAACCCACTCTTGCTCGTGTTTCAATCGTAAGTTGCAGCAAGCATATTTGTAAACACGTGTGTTTGGTATTAAAAACCTATGGAACTCATGCTAATTAGCTTTCACTTTGCTGTAGATAGAATAAATTACTTGTTTTATTAGTTTCCTTTCAATACTGATAGGTTATCAATGACTTTGGAGGAGTTGTAAGTTACGTAGCCATAGCTAGCCAGTCAAATTCGTCATTGCTCGGTGAAGCGCCTTTACCAAGTTAGCCTTGCTTTGAAATTTTCAAATATGTTTTGAAAAGAATGTATTGGGAAGGAGATGATTCCCTTTAAAAATTGATTGTGTTTTATATTGTATCTTACTTTGGCTACTGAGTTTACCAACCATTCTAGTTTTATAACGCGGAGATTTCTTAAAATCGCAAGCCATGACCACTTTGTTGCATAGTAATGCGTCGTTTCTTTACCTGACATTCCAAAATTCTCTATTACCATTTCGTGTGTGAGTATTTCATCTATTTCAATCATATCTTAATTCTTTGTATCATCTTTTTAATGAAGTTACAAAATGCTTTACAAAAGCAGCATTATTTTCATTTTTATTTTCATTTATCATTACGAAAAGGAAAATAAGGAAACTGATAATTAAATGACTTTAGAGAACTGGGTGCTAAAGGCAAGCTTTTTGATAGAAGACCCCAAGTGGCATTAAGGTTGTTTCTATGTATCTAAACTTGGTCAGCCTGATAGCTTTTGTTTCTTTGTTGTTTACTGGATTTCCTGCATATACGAAATACAATAGATTATATTCGATTTTTATGTCATCGTTTATGCTTTGATGAAGATTGAGTTTACTCAAAGTAACAGAGCTACTTTCTTTTAAACTGATTTTTCATTATTGTGCTACTGGTAAACTAATAACGCGGTAATGTATCATTTACCTCGTGATTTTCTTTATTGAAGATACTCTGGCTTTTACCATTTCCCTGTGGATGGATTTAAAGAGAGTCCTAAAAAGGTAGATTAAATTCTTATTTATTGATTACCTACTACCTTACCGGATCGGGCGGATTGCCTTTGCCACTCTTATTCGCTTCCTCCACAAGTCCCGATCCAGCATTTCTGTTTCCAGCTCATGGGCATTTAGCCCAGAGTCTTGGCAGAGCAAATCCTCATATTGATTAGTAACAAAACAATTCTCTATCCTTGCCAAACAGTGGACGTTCACAGACATTTATAGCATTCTGTCTTTGTTAAAAAAGCACTTGCTATATTGTTACACAACCTGACGTCTTGGTATCCGAAGCATTATTCATTGATATTTGTTCGTGCAATAATAATGTTCAATTTGAGGTCAGAAAAATGGGATTTGTATTGGTGCTGAATGTTATTTATGCTTGTTGGAGTGTATGTAACCAAATTGTAACATGCCTTGTATATAGTGGTAGGCGTTTTGATATATACTAATGTGATAGATTTTCAATATTCTATTTTCTTTCATAAGAGGGCTTGCATATTTTAGTTTGCCTCCTCATTAAATAATCCTTAGAGAACGTTTGTGTCGTCTATGTATTTTAGTTAGTTTAGTATTTCGGACTCTGGCCAACACTGCATTTGCATTATGCAGATGTGAATGTACAAGTGCAAAATAGAAAGTTTTTAATCCTTCCTTACATGGGATCATGGGCTTTTTGGCTCTTCTCATACATCCGGGGGGGGGCTAGTTGGCCCGCGGCATTTTGACACACTATAACTTTAGATCAGCTAATGCTATTACAAAGATGTTTGGCACGTTTATAGTTTAGCTCTTTTTCAACAAATTGAAAAAAAGGGTTTGAATTTGGTGTAAATGACGTCATCTATGGCTATGAAATGTTGCGCAATATTTCAAAATTTCACAAATTTTGTAAAAATGCCTTAAAGCATAGACTTTTGTGCTGAATCGGACGTTTGTATTGTTAACACGGGGAATCCCCATGATGTAATGATCTGTTTGAACAATCACTAGTAAAACGACCTAATAACTTAGAGACTTGAAGTTAATTTGTCAGCAGAAAATTCATAGTGTAATAACTATTTTAAGATTACATTGGGTAATGTCATTAAATTAAACGTTCATCGTATTAAGTATAAATACAGCCGTTTTATGACCCTAAAGTCTGTCGAGCCACTTGGGTCTGAGCATCGCGCAGTTACCGGGTACTGGTGATTAGAGTTGGTAAGTCGTAATTGAACTTAATTGAATATTCGATAGATTGTTTGCTATTTGGTTAGTTACAGACTTATTTCTTAGGCGTTACAATTATCGTAACACGCACATTGGTTGATAGTTAAATTGACGAAGCATTAAGTTTTCGTATGAAATAGGTCACGTACCTTAGTACTAAGTCGTTAGAGCGTCAAATCGTTATTACTGCAACGTACAATTTTGTCTTGTTTGCCTTATCGTTCAGAGTATTCTATATTTCATTTGTATATGCTATAAATCAGATGTACTTTTAGGGGCTCGGCGGCACGCCGTCGGCCCGCCAGCGACGCAGCGCGACCGAGAACGCCTCCTGCACGGCGTCCTCGGCGAGATCGATGTCGCCGAAGACCCGGACCAGGGTCGCGACCGAGCGGCCGGACTCCTCGCGGAAGATCCGGCCGACCTCGGCATCGCCGGGCGCGCCATCGCCCCCGGCCAACGCGGTCAGGCCTCGGGGGCGGACCACAGGGCCCGGAGCTCGATCGGAGCGCCGACCGCTTCGGTGACCTTCGCCGCCCACGCGAGCGCCGCCTCGCGGTCCTTCGCCCGGATGATGTAGAACCCGCCGAGATGCTCCTTGGTCTCCACGAAGGGGCCGTCGGTGGTGAGCACCTCACCGTCGACCTGGCGCACCACCGCGGCCGACGACGGCTCCAGCAGGCGGCCGGAGAAGAACCAGGCTCCGGACGCCTTCATCTCCTCCTCCAGGGCGAGGATCTTCTGGAAGGCTCGCTGGCGCTCCTCGTCCGTCCCCGCCTGACAGTCCCCGTCGACGGTGTGGACGGACAGCATGTACTCGTTCATGGCGATCTCCTCGTCGTCGGCGGACCTCCATCGCCCGCCACCCTGGCTACGAACGGCCCGACCGGAGATCGACAGGCCGACGGGTTCTTTTTCGGAGCGGCCGCGGAGCCGCCCTCCGGAGATGCCCGGAGTGTATCCGCCGTCCCCTCCCACGGGCGTTGCCGCCGGCGCCGGGGGCTGTCCTGGACGACCGCACGTAACGGGCTCGCGCACCGCCCGAACCAGAGACAGGAGGCGGCGAGGAGAGCTCGACGCCCCGACCGAAGAACCGTCCCGATCTCGAGGAGGAGAAGACCATGTCCGCTCGTTCGAACGTCATCCGTCGACTCGCGATCGCCGCTCTCGTGGTGGCCGGCAGCTCCTTCGTCCACGCTCTTCCGGAGTGTGCCTACGACGCCCCGGAGGGCTACGACGGCTTCGCCGTGTTCATGGCCAACGGCGAGTACCCGGTCGATACGCCGCCGTCGTTCGTCACCGACGAGTTCTTCCTCGACGTCATGGGCTGGAGCCCCGCCGAGCTCGATCTCTACGAAGAGGACCGACTGGCCCTGCTCTCGGCCCGCTTCGGTATCGAAGACCCGGCCGACAACCCCGACGTCGTCGTCCTCCACACCCTGGCCAACCCGGACAACCGTTACCGCGCCTATCAGTTCGGCTCCTGCCCGCTGCCCGAGGAGGGCTGGGAGCTTCGCGAGGGGGCCGTCATGATCGTGGTGATCAACCCCGACGGCATCGAGCTCGGGGGTCAGTTCGCCGGAATGCACGTCCCGGTCGACACCTCCTTCGCAGCCGGCATCTACAACGTCGTGGTCACCGAGCCGAACGGCACGCCGACGGGTGAGGAGATCGTCCTCCACTTCGACAGCTCGCTGCCGATCTTCCCGCAGGGCCCGGCCGGCTACGCCCACTTCTCCTGCAACCTGCACAGCGAGATCTGGGGCGAGGGGCTGGCCCAGGGGATCTATCTGCCGTCGATCGTCGCCCCGGGCGTGGTGCGGAACAACATCCGCAACGTGGTGACCTTCTCCTCGCTGGGCGGACTGTAGGAGCGGGTTGGAGAGGTCGGGGTCCGAGCCGGTCGGACGGCGACGGGGTGACCCCCTCGCCGTCCGGCGGTCCAAGCCCGTCGTCCCCGGCCGACCATGGTAGACTCGTCGGGTCACCGAGGAGGAGCACCATGGCGGACCACGACCCGCAGATCGACCGACGTCGCTTCATCGCGGGAACCACCACCGTCGGCCTGGGAGCGGTCGCCGGATGGTCGGCGGCACGGCCGTCGACGCCGGCCGACGCCTCGGCCCTGGCGCCCCCCGCCTGGGACCCGGCCCTCGGACCGACCTGCACGCTGACTCCGTTCATCGGCCAGGGGCCGTTCTACCTCGACCTGCGGCTGCTCCGCAGCGACATCACCGAGGGGATCGCCGGCGCCCCGATGGCCCTGTTCGTCTGCGTCACCCGTGCCGACGATTGCACCCCGATCGCCGACGCCGTGGTCGACGTCTGGCACACCGATCCGCTCGGCCGCTACTCCGGCATCGAGAGCGAGGGCACCGCCGGGGAGACCTGGATGCGGGGCATCCAGACCACGCGCCCCGACGGTCTGGTCCGATTCGACACGCTCTACCCCGGCTGGTACGTCGGCCGCACGCCGCACGTCCACGTGAAGGTGTTCCTGGGGGCCGACACGCTGGTGACGACCCAGCTCTACGTGCCTCAACCGGTCACCGATCGGGTGTACGAGGGCATCGCTCCCTACACCGAGCGCGGTCCGGCCGACACCACCAACGCCCAGGACGCCTTCTACGACGCGACCACCGAGATGCGGGTCGTCCGCGCCCCGGCCGGTGCGCCCGGGGTCTGGGCCGGCATCACCATCGCGGTCGCTCCCTGACGCGGCGACGACGGCTCAGGGCCTCTGCGACGAGCCCTCGTGCAGGACGAGCGAGTTCCCCTCGGAGTCGAGGCAGACGATCATCCGACAGCTCGGCCCCGGGATCACGCCGGTGGTGAACTCGACGCCCTTGTCCTTCAGCTCGGCGATGCTCGCATCGAGGTCGGCCACCTGGAACGCGACGGTGGCGCCGGCATTCGCGGCCGGCTGAGCTCCGGTCGCGTTCGAGATCGCCAGGCAGCCCCCTCCTGGAAGGTCGTACTCGACCCACAGCATGTCGCCCTGCCCGCCGGTCAGGCCGGGCTCGAGCCCGAGGAGTCCCTCGTAGAACGCACGCGCGCGGGCGACGTCGGTAGCCGGGTTGAGCGTGAACGCGACCTTCTCGAGCATGGTACCTCCTGACGACCGGACACCGAGGCCGGAGCTCCTCCTCCGGCTCTCGTACGCGGGAACGACTGGCGCATTCTAGCCCCATCGCCCGCCGGCGCGCCCGGGCTGCCGGTCGAGCGAGCCCGAAGCTCCGTCGCCCCTCGCTCGCACGGGCCAGGGCGCTCTCTCGTCGCGACCGACCTCACGAGGCCGGCGCAGCTCCTCCGTCCTGAGAGCCGGCTCCCGGTCATCGGCCTTACCCAAGCCTTACCTCACCGTCAGGATCGGCGGCGAGCCCGGCCGTAGTCTTCTCACAGCCGTCCGAGCGACGGCTTCCGTTGCCCCACGGCTACGGATGAAAGCGACCCCACACCCGGCGTCCGTAACGGGACGCCCCGAAGAGGAGAGGACTCATGACGCAAGAGAGACGCCATCGCTACCGGAGCCTCGGGCTCGCGGTCCTCGCGCTGGTGCTCGCGCAGGGCGCCCAGGCCACGACCATGCTCGCACCGACCGCGATCGAGGATCTCACGGCCGCCTCCGAGTTGGTCGTTCACGGGAGGCTTCAGGCCGTGACGACGCGGGTCGAGGGCCAGCAGGTCTTCACCCACGTCGACGTCCAGATCGAGGAGACGCTCAAGGGCTCGGCCGAGCGGAGCGTCGAGGTGAGACTCTACGGCGGTACGGCGAACGGGCTCACCACCCGCATCCTCGGGGCCCCGTGCCTCGGGGACGACGAGGAGGTGGTGCTGTTCCTGCTGCCGAACGGCGAGTCGACCTACGGCATCGTCAACCTGGCCGAGGGCAAGTTCTCCGTCGTCGACGACGGCACCGATACCGCACGCGTGGTGCGGGACACCAGCGAGCTCTACTACGTGGACGCCGATGCCGTCGACGTACCCGAGACGCTCGCCGAGCTCGAGACGGTCGTCCGTGCGGCCGCGGAGGGACGCTGATCATGAACCGCACTCGGACCATCGGAACTCTCGCCCTGCTCGCTCTGTCGGCCGTCTCCGGCGACGCGCTCGCCTACCGGCTGCTGGGCATCCCTGCGGCCGGAGCCGGGACCGGCTGCGATTTCCCTGCCGTGGAATGCGACGAGGCGCCGAGTCTGCGCTGGGAGGTCGAGCCGGTCCCGTTCCACGTCAACGTGGACGCGGCATCCGACGCGACCGCCTCCAGCCTGACCCAGGCCGACGTGCTGGGCGCCGCGCAGGCGGCCGCGCAGCCCTGGTCGGACGTCGACGGCTCGGTGCTGGACCTCCAGTTCGTCTCGGAGACTCCCATGCGTCTCGCCGTCGACGGCGTCAACACGGTCCTGTTCCGGGACGCGAACCAGGACGGCGGGGCGTGCGCGGGGTTCATCATTCCGATCATCGGCCCGCTCGCCGTCGCCATCCTGACGCACACCGCCGACGGTGAGCTGACCGACGTCGACATCGTCATGAATCCGCACCATACGTGGGAATGGAGCACGGACTGCATCGAGTTCGACCTGCAATCGACGCTCGTCCACGAGTTCGGCCACATGATCGGGCTGGCGCACACCGAGCGGCCGGCCGGGGCGATCGACACCCGGCCGACGATGTTCGTGCCGTACTTCTGCAACGGTGGGGTCGCCGAGCGACGGACTCTGGAGCTCGACGACCAGATCGCCCTGAGCTGTCTGTACGGCCAGAACTGCCCGCTCGAGATCGAGACCTGCGCCGCCTACGACACCGGCTGGCAGGCCCAGGAATCGTGGTCGGGCACGTTCGCCTGCGCCCAGTGCGCCGGGTCGTGCGCCCAGACGTGTGCCGCCTTCTGCGGTGACGAGCCGGTCGTCGGCTGCGACGGTCGCAGCGATTGTCGCGGCACGACGGCCGTGTTCCCCGAGATCGAATCGAGCTGCGAGTGCAGCGCCGACCCGATCCCGCAGGCGGTGTGCGAGTGTCGCTGCAGCTCCGACGCGACTCCGTACACCGTCGGCCGACCGTGTGACGACCCCAAGGGCACGGAGTGCCCGACGCTCCAGATCGATCCGGTCTGAGAGCTCTCGGGAGCACGTCCCGGCGCCCGGGCGTGCTCCCGCGACTATCCTCAGGGGTCGGGGCGCACCGAGCATCCGGCCGGCGCGCGCCGACCCGGACCGACCTGTGGAGCCCTCGATGATCCGAGACGTCGCCGCCCGAGACGAGGCCGCCGTGCTCGCCCTGGCCCAGGCCAGCGGGTTGTTCGACGTCGACGGGGTCGAGCAGGTCCGGCAGACTCTGACCGAGCACCTCGAGGGTCGCGGCCCGGGTCTGTGGTACCTGTCCCGGGACGGCGCCGAAGCGGTCGGGGTCGCCTACTGCTCCCCGGAGCCGATGACGCACGGCACGTGGAACCTGCTGATGCTCGTCGTCGACGGCGATCGCCACGGCCAGGGTCACGGCCGCGCGCTGGTGCGCCACGTGGAGCGCGCCCTGACGGCTCGCGAGGCCCGGCTGCTGCTGATCGAGACCTCGGGCCTGGAGTCGTTCGCGCGCACACGGGCCTTCTACGCCGCGTGCGGCTACGTCGAGGAGGCCCGGATCCGGGACTTCTACGCGGCGGGCGACGACAAGGTCGTGTTCACACGGACCCTCCCCGTCCGCTGAGCCCTCTCCCCCCTCTCACACCGACCCGGCCCCCCCCGGGTTCTCCGCGTCCCGTCGACTTCGACGTCCGGCTCCGTCCCCGCCCGGTGAGCGGTCGAGGGGCGTCCCCGCCATCCGCTGCCCGGAGATCTCCGAAAAACGCCCCGGGATCGCGCAACGCCCCCGCCCGTCCGGAATCCTCCCAGCGTCGGCCGCGGGGCGTCCGGAGACGTCGAGTGGAGAGCAGGTGCCGACGCCAGGAGGGACACCGATGACCAGAATCCTCACACCGCTGCTCCGGCGGACGGCGACGACGGCCAGCCTGGCCGTCCTTCTCGCCCACGGCGCCGAGGCGGCCGATCCGCCGGCCTCCGCCCCCTGCCTGCTGGCCCACGAGCAGAGCCTCGGGAGCGAGCCCGTGGTGCCCTTCCGGCTCGAGGCCGGAGGTCGATTGACCGAGCGCCCGGTGTTCGACTCGACCGACCCCTTCGGTCAGACCGAGCCTCCCGGCCGTCCGGGCGCCGCGGTGCCGATCACGGCCTGGTCCGAGCCGGGTGGACGTTACGCGATCGCCCCGGTATCGGGCCGGTCGAGCCTGCGCATGTACGAGGTGCTGCCGTCGTGCGCCCTGCGCACGCTCCGGACGTACGAGCTCGACCGCTGTCCGGACGGCTCGGTGCGCCGGATCGACAACCTGCTCGCCGACACCACCGGGGTGTCGACCCGCATCGTCGCGACGAGCGGGACATGCAGCGAGATCGAGGTCTTCCTGTCGCGCAACGGTCGCCTGAAGAAGGTGCCCGAGTCTCCCTTCCCCACGGTGTCACAGAGCCCGGTGACCGGAGCGCTGCTGAGCCCGCCGACGGACGAGGTGACGGCCGGTACGGTCCTGGTGACCAGCAGCGCGAACACGTCGACCGTCGAGACCTACCGACTGGCGGCCGACGGGCGTCTGACCCCGTTGTCGATCCAGGTCGTCGAGGGGCCCGGGCCTCCGGCCGGCCTCGACGTCGCGCCGACGCGCCTCGCCGACGACCTCACCGTCGCGCTCGGGCACACGGGCGTGTCGGTCGACGCCTCGGTGACGTTGTTCGAGCTCGATCCCGGAAGCGGCGCCCTCGAACGACTCGCCAGCGTGATGGTCGGCGATGGTCGCACGCGCGTCGGCGCGGAGATCCCGGTACTCCCGTTCGCCGCCACCAGCCAGGGGCCGCACGTGTCGATCTGGGCGACGCAGCCCGCCAGCAACCTGATGAGCTGCATCGTGATCGAGCAGCTCGAGATCGACCCCGAGTTCATCGATCTGCTGGAGCTCCCCTGCCCCACCATGATCGAGCTCACCGAGGTCGACGGCAGCTTCTACCTCAGCGTCCAGGTGTTCGACGGCTTCAGCTCGTCGATCGAGACCTACGAGGTCCTGCCGGGGGGCGACCTGCAGTTCGTCACGTCGATACCCGTGCGCAACACCAAGTCTCAGGGCATGATCTTCGTCGGCGGCTGAGCGCCCGCCGCCCCGACGGCACCCGGCCGCCGGGAGGAGCCCCCCGACGGGCTCGACGCGGAGGTTCCGGAGAGGCTACCTTGCTCCTGCGGCCGAAACGACGCCGCGGGCCGGGCGCGTCGGTATCGCCGTCGGCGAGCCTCCGAGCCGCCGCCACTCGATCGAAGGAGGAAGGACCGGAATGTCCTACGACGAGCGACTGGCCGAGCGGGTACGCGACGCGCTCGCGCAGCGGCCCGACGTCTCGGAGCGGAAGATGTTCGGCGGTCTCACCTTCCTGGTTCAGGGGAACATGTGCTGCGGCGTGGTCGGCGACGAGCTCGTGGTGCGGGTCGGCCCGGACGCCCACGCGGCCGCGCTCGCACGACGTCACACCCGGCCGATGGACTTCACCGGGCGCCCGATGAAGGGAATGGTCTACGTCGAGGCGAACGGAGTGAAGACGGCCGCCGCCCTCGGCGCGTGGGTCGAGCGCGGCGTCGCGTTCGCGGCGTCGCTGCCGGCGAAGTAGAGATCGGCAGCGTCCCGTCCCGAACGGACGGAACGCCGCGATGCATCACGGATCGACGATCGGCGCGGCGAGCGGGTTGGACGCGCTCGCGATCGCGCCGCCCCCCCGGACGACCACCGCCTGGGTGCCGACCGAGCCGTCGGGGATCCCGGCCGGCAGCGTGAGCGTCAACGTCGCCACTCCGGTCGCGTCCGCCACCGCCCGGCCGATCGGCTCGAACGGTCCGAGAAGGCCGAGACAGCGGCCGCCGAGCGCCGGCGGACAGGCACCACAGCCGACACCGCTCGCGCTCCGCAGCACGGCGACCTCCTCACCCGCGGCGGCGCCCCGCACCGTGAAGGTCACGGGTCGTCCGCGCACCAGCTCGCTCTGCTCCAGCTCCAGATCGTAGGGACCGGCCGGGGCGCACGGCGCCGTCGCCGCCGCGGAGGTCCAGCTCGGCTGTCCCGGGCGGAACGGCTCCAGCGTGATCGTGGCGGGAGCGGGCGGCGACGTCGACTGGAAGCGGAAGTTGTAGAGCGTGCCCCAGCGCAGCGCGTTGGCGTCGGGATCGACCTGGAAGCGGTCCGTGGCCCAGCGCAGCCGGAAATCGCCGACGGTCGTGACGGCGCCCGGCCAGTCGTCTCCGGAGTAGGGCTCACCGGAATGGTAATCGACGTCGTGGAAACCGATCCGTGTCGGCGAGGCCGCCGGACCGAGCGGCACGGTGAAGCCACCGATACCGCGGTGAGAGTTCAGGTTGTAGAGCGCGTACTCGTACTGCCAGCCGCCGCCGTCGAGCGGCGTGGCCCGACTCGCCAGGATCAGACGACCGTCGAGGTCGAGCTCGGAGACCTGGACCTCGGGGTCGGCCTCGGCCCAGGCGAGGATGGCCGGGAGCGTCGACCGGGTCTGTCCGATCAGCGCCAGGTCGAAGTCGCCGTCGACGCTGACCTCACGGTGCGAGACGTTGTTCGCCCCGTTGCCCGCCTGCGCGTCGTCCGGCTGCACGTAGTGCCCCTCGACGAAGTAGCGCGCGTCCGGATGGAGCGCCGCGTCGAGGTCGGACTCGCGGACCTGGAGCCGCTTGTAGACGTCGTCGCCGCCCTGCCCCTGAGAGCCGTACGGAAACGGGAACTCTCCCGTCGACGGATTGACCTCGGAGCGCGGCCCCAGTCCGGCGATACCGAAGAAGCCGCGCTGATCGCCGTTGAGACCGGCCGTGTACGGATCGGAGCAACCCACGCCGAGCGCGTCGAGCGTCAGCACCGGGTCGCAATCGCCGCAGGTCTCGAGCTGCAGCGCGCCGAAGCCGTGCTTCACCCAGCTCATGCCGAGCTGCTCGATGCGACCGTTCTCCAGGCGGTACAGGTTCTGCGCGATCACCGGGTGCTCGGCCGTCTCGGCGATCCACGGCAGGGGCTCGTCTCCGACGTTGCACGAATCGGTACCGACCGAGTACGCGACCACGCCGTCGACCGAACCCCAGCGGAACACCTCGAACAGCTCACCGACGATCACGTCGGGGCCGGCCGCAGCCGCGCTGCCGATGCAAGCGGCACCGAGCCAGACGGCGCCTCCGAGTCGACTCGGGTGACGTCCCATCACTCCTCCGGGGGGGTCGAGAGAGCGACGCGGGGCCCGGTCCACCCCCTGGAGGCCCCCGCGCCGGTACCGGGCCCGAGCGCCCGATGCGCCGACCCCGTCGACAGCAGAGTACCGTGGTCGGGACGTGGGAGTTGTAACGAGTTGTAGGAGCTGCCCGGTCGAGCGAGCGATCCAGGAGACCGCTCGCTCCCGCAGCTCAGTCCAGCTCGACGATTCCGACGGAACGACGGTCCTCGGCCACGACCATCGAACCGTCGGCCGTCTCCAGCGAAGCGGTCACGGTGATCGTCGTGGGGCAGGTCGATGGGAAGCTGGCCGGCGGGTCGAGCCCGCACGTCGGCGTCACCCCGCCGAGCGCAGGGACGAGCTCCTGGTGGATCACCTGGCCGTCGCCGGGCACTCCCTCCCCGCTGACGTGGACGACGAGCCGGAGGTCGCCGATCTCGTCGTTGCTCGCCGTCACCTCGTAGACGATCTCGCCGCCCGGGCAGGCGGCCGAGCCGCAGCAGAACACGGACACCGACGACGACTCGGCGAGATACTCCCAGGTGTCCGCGAAGCCACCACCACCGTGGAGCACGACCACCTCACGGGGCGGAGTCGTAGGCGAGATCGTGCCCGATCCGTCCGTCCGGGACGAGACCGGCGGGACCACCTCGGTCCACTCCGTACCGTCCCACTCCCAGGTGTCGTTCAGCGAGGAGCCCACTCCCGAACAGGATCGCGCGTGGGCGCGCAGCGTCGTGTCGAAAGTCATCGCGTGCCCGCTGCGATGGACCCCGTGCTGTCGACGTTGATCGGGACTCAGAGAGACCGATCGGCGAGCGCCGACGGCACGAGCAGAGCACCGACGATCGAGAGCGACGTCAGGAATCGTCGAGAATGCGGCATGTTCCACCTCCGCAGCGCCGGGGAGCTCCCCGGCGCTGCGATCCACGTCCGTTCAAGGAGACTCGGCGGGAAGGAACCGGATCGCGCAGGTGTCGCTCGACACGACGTCTCCCACGGAGTCCTCGAGGATCGCCTCGAGCGCGACCGTCGTCGGACAGACCGAGGGCAGGCTCCCCGGGGTGCGGATCTGCGACACCTGGCGCACGTCGCCGGTGAACGAGGTCGCGAACAGCTGGGTGGTGTCGGGTATTCCGGGCCCGGCGAGCACGCGCACGCGTAGCCCGAGCGGCGTGGCCTCGACGTTCGAGGCGTCGACCTCGTAGCCGATGAAGCCGGCCGGACAGAGCGTCACGCCGCCGCACTCGAGCGTGACGACGGTCTCGAAGGTGTCCCGGATCCAGGTCTCGTCGCTCGGGTTTCCGTCATCGCCGCCGAACAGCACCGTGCGTGTCTCGAACAGGTCGTAGGCCATCGCGTGGCCTTCCCGGGCGCTCGGAGCATCGCCACCCTCGAGAAGGGTCCAGGCCGTACCGTCCCAGCTCCAGGTGTCGGCCGTGCGAGTCCCTCCGCTGCGCCCTCCGAACAGCAGGACTCTCTCGTTCTCGTCGTCGTACACCATCGCATGGTCGAACCGGGGCGAGGGACCGTCGAGTGCCACGAGGCTCCATGCGACGCCATCCCAGACCCAGGTATCGCCGTACTGTCCACCGCCATCGGCGCCGCCGAACAGCACGACCTCGCCACGCTGCGCATCGAACACCATGGCATGGTCTCGCCTCGGCTCCGGCCCCGAGACGGCCAACTCCACCCACTCGACGCCGTCCCATGCCCAGGTATCCCCGAAGAATCCGGCGTTCTGCCCACCGAACAGGAGAGTTTGGGCTCGGTCCGCGTCGTAGGCCATGGCATGATCGGTACGGGCTCCCGGCGTCGAACCAGTGACGTTCATCCAGGTCCCGTCGTCGAGCTCCCAGGTGTCCCCGACGATCGACGCATCCCCCTGACCGCCGAAGTGAACGACCCGGCCTCGGCCGCTGTCGTAGACCTGGGCATGTCCATGACGTGCTCCGAGCCCACTCGAAACGAACTCCCAGCCGTCGCCACCGAACTGCCAGGTATCGTTCTTCGACGAGCCGTTCTCTACACCGCCGTAGAGAACGATGATCGCGTCGCCGGCATGGTAGACCATCGAGTGGCTCTGCCTCGGATTCGGAATCGCTGTCGTCGGCTCGAGCTGCCACTTCTCCACCTGAGCGCCGACCTCTCCGGTGGCCAGGCCGACCAGAAGGATCGCGACGCCGCTCCGCCCCCCTGACTTGTCACACATGAATACACTCCCAACAGGTGAGAACACCGGGCCCTGGCCGGGGTCGGCCGGGCAGATTCGCCGATACTCGAAGGCTCTCGACCGAGACTACCGGCCGTGCGCAGAGTGGAACCAGTGATCAGTCGTTTCGGTGTGTCATCGCCAACACGGGAGGGCGAGGGGAGGCTCGGAGGGGACGAGGGCGTCGAGGACGAAGCGACCCTCGCGGCGAGCGTTCCGCCGCGAGGGTCTCCAGGAGACGGACCGTACGAGGAGGCTACGGGATCGGGTCCTCGACGATCTGGGTCGGCAGCTTGCGGTTGTGCACCAGCACGCCGTCGGCGAAGTAGTTGTGTACGCCTTCGACCTCGAAGTTGTACACCGCGACCCGACTGCGGATCCGCTCCACGGTCCGGACGGTCTGCGGCGTGAGCCGCGCGAGGCCGGTCCCCAGCCCGGGCGTGAAACGGCTCATGCCGTCACCGGGCTGCAGCTCTCGGGCCGGACGCCAGTGCCCATCGACGTAGAATTCGTGGTTCGGCGTCACCCTCAGAGAGCCGTTGATGACGAGCAGCTCCTCGGTGGTCGCGTGGTGGAACACCTCGACCACGCGCCCGATCACCGGAGCGTCGGCACCGACGTCGTACGATCGGACGCGGTCGCCGACCTCGACGAGCTCGATCGGCTTCGGCAGGCCGTCCGCCATCAGGACACGCGTCCCTCCGGCGAAGCAGCCGCCGCCGCCACCGCAGCCCTCGTTGGCCAGACCGTCGCAGTCGTCGTCGTAGGTCGTCGCGCACACCTCCGAGCGCCCCGGGTAGACCTGAGAGTTCGTGTCGTCGCAGTCGCCGGCGCAGCGACTCCAGCCGTCGCCGTCGGCGTCTTCCAGGCGGGTGACCACGACGTTGTCGAAGTCGACCGTATGGCCGGCGTTCACGAACAGCCCGTGGGTGCCGGTCGGCACGGAGGAGGAGTAGGCGGCCTGGAACACCTCCTGGTCGTTGACGTAGACGCACAGGCGGCTGCCGGTGTCCTCGACCGCGATCTGGACGATGCCCTTGTCGATCTTCCCCGAGCCGCTGGCCTGGCCGAGCGGGTCCCCGACGTAGATGCCGCTGGCGAGCACCTGTGGGGTCCCGTCCATCTGGAGCAGCTGGAACTCGGTGGTGTCGCCGTTGCGGATCGCGTCGACGCGCAGGAAGGTCTGATCGTCGACGTAGCGCTGCACCACCCCCCAGGCGAGGTCGTGGGCCCCGTCCCACTCCCGCACGCTGACGTCGACCGAGGTTCGCGTGTCGCTCTCGGTCAGGGTGTGCAGGCTCACGGTGTCGTCGCTCGGCGCCCCGGTGGCGGTGGCGGAGTACGACTCGATGCCGGCGTCCCAGGTCCCGGCGACGGGGGTGAACTCCGGCGCCGAGCGGGAGTCGAAGTTGGTCAGCAGCAGCGTGTCGCCCTTGCCGACCGGCTCGACGACCCGTACCAGGTTGTCCGACATGAGCGTGTTGTTGGTCTCGTCCTCCTCGGACACCACCCCTCCCCCGTCGGCCACGGCGATGACGTGGTAGACGTCCTCCGGAGTTCCGGCGGGCACCGTCACCTCCCAGGTCGGTAGCGGTGGATAGGAGGTCGTCTGCGGCATGCCCTGGAGATCGAGACATCCGGTGAGCTGGACGTCGTCCGGGTCGAAGATCGTGTCCTTCGAAAGGTAGAAGTCGATCCGGAAGGTCGCGTGGATCTGCCCCCCGAGGTTGTCGAGCCCGCAGCGCACCTGGAAGCTCGCTCCCGGTGCGACCGAGACGGAGCCGGGAGCGCCGTCGGTGGCGAGAGCGGGCTCCGAGTCGGACATCGCCAGGTCGGGAGCGGCTCCGCACTGGCTCTCGTCGATCACACCGTCGACGTCGTCGTCGATGCCGTTGCCGCACACCTCGGTCGCGCCGTCGATGTGCCAGTGCGAGTCCTGATAGCCCGGGCCGTGCGGCCCGGAGGTGAACTGGATGGTGAAGATGGACGCGAACCCGTACTCGCCCCAGCGACCGCTGTAGCGCAGCCAGTTCGAGTCGTTCAACGGGAAGCCGCGCTCGCCGACGTTCACGATGCCTCCGGTCGCAGCCGTGTCCCACGAGTTCCACGCCGTCCCCTGGTCGCAGTGGTCGGCGTAGAACTGGACCTCGTTCCAGAACCCGTCCGCGTCGCAACGCACCGGCCAGCCGGAGAAGCCCTTGTACTGGGCGTGCGATCCCTTGGCCGAGTACGTGACGTGGTGGTCGCCCTCCCAGTCGACCTCGGACGGAGCGTAGTACTGGGCTCGTCCGTGCATGTAGTAGATCACCCAGACCGGCTGCTCGTTCGAATCGAGCACGACCGCCGTGTACTCCCAGTCGCCCTCGTGGTTCGCCGAGCCGAAGGAGTCGTTGTAGGAGTAGGCCTGCCAGTACTGGACCACGGTCCGGTCGTAGGCGCCGGGGTAGACGTGCCCGTAGAGCACCCAGTCCTGCGGGTTCGACGATCCAGTGTGGCTCGAGTCGTAGTACTGCAGGAAGAAGCCGCCCTTCCAGCCCGCCTTGTGCTGGTCCGAGGCATTGCAGCTACCGCTGTGGCTGCACCACTCCCACGGCCAGCCATCGCCCCACACGCGCTTGTCCTGGTGACACTGCTCGGTCATGTTGGCGTTCGTGACGGAGCCGTGCGAGAGGATCTCGTCGTCGCTGCACGTCCGGTGGTGGTAGCGCATGTGCGTACGCGGCAGCATCCAGTCGACGTTCACCGGCCATCGGTTCTCGTTCGAGTGCAGCCAGATCTTCGGGGCGAATTTCTGTAGCAGGTAGTCCTCGTAGCCGTCGTCGATGCCGTCTCGATCGTTGTCGCCGGGGACGCCGTCGATCTCCCACTCGCCGAAATCGGTGTTGCCGTTGACGAACAGGACCCGGGACTCGTCCTGGATGGTCACCGTGACCGTCCCCGAGCACTGGACGCAGGTCGAGAACTCACCGTTCGCGTCGGTGGTGTCGGTGAAATCCTGAGGTCCGCAGAGGAACCCGTCCCCGGTGTTGTGGATGTCGACCTGCACTCCCTCGGCCGGCTGTCCGTCGACCACCACGTTGCCGGAGACGTAGGGCCAGCAGGCCTCGGCCGTCGGCGTAGCGGCGCCGACGGCGAGCGTCAGCCCGACGAGTGAGGTAGAGAGCCGTGCCATTCGGCCGGCGCGGGGGCGGTCGATTCTCGTGTGCATGAGCATCCTCCTCCGGAACCTGGTGCGGGTTCGGGACGGGTGCAGCCGACCGACCGACGAAGGTCGGCGGGCGCTGCAGCCCCGGAGATGCTCCGGCCGGCGTTGGTCGAGGCAACGACGGAGACGGGATGGACCCCGGCCCCGCTCGTGGTGGACCGACGGCGAGTGCCGCCGGCTCCCCGATCCCCTCGAACCCGAGGCGACCGGAGCACTCCCCCCAAGATTCCGCGAGCATACCGCAACTCCCGTCCGATCCCTCGGCACCGTCCGACGGCGCTCGCCGGACGGGCGGCGAGCGGGTACACTCGGGACGGCGCGACGACACGACGGCAGCGGATGGGAGCCAGAAGGCGATGGCGAGCGTATCGAACGAAGCATCGAGGACCGACGAGCAGCAGGTGCTGGAGACCGACGACCGCTGGATCGCCGCGTTCAACGCCCGCGACGTCGACACGTTGTCGTCGCTCTACGCTCCGGACGTGATCGTCATGCCGCCCGGTGCGGACGAGGTTCACGGGCGCGCTGCGGTCCGTGCCTGGATCGAGGGGTTCCTCGCCGACAACGACGCGCATCAGGTCCTGGTCAACGACGAGGTCGTGGTCAGCGGCGACTGGGCTTTCATCCGAGGTCATTTCCGCCTGACCCGGACGCCTCGCGCCGGGGGGGCGACCGTGGTCGAGCGCGGTAAGCACCTGGTCGTCTGGCGACGCGAGCCCGACGGGGTCTGGCGGGCCCTGCGCGACATCTGGAACCTGAGCGAGCCGAGCTAGGAGCTCTGCCGCGGGGCCGGGGGGGCGCCGACCGCCGGAACGCGCGCCGGCCCTCGTCCGTCCGGCGATACGGGGTAGGGACGCGTCTGGTGTCCGACCCGAGGGTCACCGGGCGTCCGCGCCCCGTATCGACCGCCCCGTCTTCCCCGGAGCCTACGGGCGAGACCATCGCCGTCGGCGTCCGTTCGCTTCGAGGGAGTCGACCGGGCCGAGGGGCTCACTCCAGGGTGCACTCGGGTGTGCATCCGTCCAGCGGAGCGCGATCGTCGCCATCGCACTCCTCGCCCGCCTGGATCCGTCCGTCACCGCAGCCATCGACGTGTACTCGATCGAGTGGCTCGGTCGGCAGGCGGGGTACTCGACGGCCTGCAGCGAGAGCGCCACGCCATTCGCGGAGTCCGGAACGAACCGGGAGACGGCGGCCATCCCGACCTCGTCGGCGGTCGCGCTCCCCGGCACGGCGGGGGATGCCATGGCATCCGACTCCGATCGTTGATGAGCCCTGGCTTCTGAAGGAACCCCGGAACGAGCCCGGGCAGCCCCGGCAGGTGCTCGCCCTCCCAGGCCACGACCGACTCGGAGACGCGGTCGCCCAAATCGTCGAACTCCAGGACGAACAACACGTCGAGGAGATCGCCGTCCGCTCGCACGTCGCCCTCGACCACCACGCGACTCTGGTCGTCGAGGCTCTCCACCGCCGACAGGGCGTACGACGAGCCGGCCGGCAGCTCCGGTGCGATGGCCAGGTCGCGATCGCGCAGGATCGGCGTGAGATCGCGATAGATCGCGAAGTCGTCGGCTCCCTCGCCGTCGGTCAGCTCCCGCAACCAGCCGAGATGGCCTCCGTTGTCGACGTCGAGCGACTCGAAGAAGTCGACCGAGCTGCCCTCCGGGTCGATCGGGTCCCCTTCCGCGACGAACAGCGAGCCGTCGCGCAAGACCATCGGGTTCTGCTGTTGGAACGGACCATCGGATTGCACCTCGACGAACCAATCGCCGGAGTTGACGACGCTGGCGGCACGAAACTTCTGAATCTCCGTCCCGTCGGGAAGCGGGTCGCCCTGAGCCAGGATCCGTTCGATGGTGAAGCGGACTTCGGCCGACGCCGAACTCGCCATCGTCAGCGCGCCCGCGAGGGTCGCGAGCAGCCCAGTGAAAGAACGAGAGCCGTGCGAGCGTCGCCGATGCGGCCGGCGTGTTCGGTAGCGAGGATTCGGCGTCGCCCCCCCGGCTCGACTCGATCGCGCGTGTGCCTCTGAGCCGAGGATACCATGCCGCTTCGGGCGAAGACCGTGACCGGCCGGGCGCGAACGGAGCCGGCAGCTCGAGACGGTACCGGTGGAGCTCCGGGCGTCGACGCCGGGTCGACGGGGCTCGGACGTCCGGAGCCGGCAGCGGCCGGAAACCTCGCCGGCTCGGAGGACGAAGCTCCCGTCGGCGGAGGCCTGCCGCTCGCGGACCGTCGGGAGGGTCGCGCACGGGTCTGGCCGCCCCACCGCCTAGGGCACGCTTCCCACCGACGTCTCGGCCACCAACGCCAGCGGTGGCACCGCGTTCAGCCCATCGGCCGGCCGTGACACGATCCGGCCGCGTCGCGGGTCGAGGCCGGGCGGACAGCCGCGGACCGAGACCGAGTCCCCGTACGGATAGGTCGGCATGCCGTGGAACGGCATCGGCTCCAGCCGGTCGGCGGCACGAGAGTTCGGGTCCATGTCCTTGCCGAAACCGTCGGAGAACAGCAGGTAGCTCCGCACCATACCGGGCTCGGGTGCCGGCGGAGCGGCGAAGGACAGCTCGATCTCGTCGCCGCTGCGGGTGGCCACGAAGCAGTCGTCACGCGCTCCGAGCAGCGGAGAGACCTCCCCGAACGACGTGTACGCGCCGGCGTGGGCCTTCCAGAACGAGGACGGGTCGACGTTCCGGGGGTCGTAGCCGAGCGGGCGCTCACCGTCGGGGCTCCACGGCCGCGGGTAGCCGCCGAAGCGGAGCTCGGCCGACTCCGGAAGCAGACGGCGGACCCGAGGTCGTATCGCCTCCCCGCCCACGAGCAGACGGGCGCGGTCCCAGTAGATGCGCATGTTGGTCGCGATCCTCACCCGCGAGCTCGTCGGCTCCAGCCCGTCCGTGAGGTCGACCGCCATGGTCTTCGGCAGACCGGCCGGGAACCCCATCCTCGCGCTCAGATCGCGCCACCCTCCGCCACCGTCCTCCGCGTACAATCGCGGTGGAACCAACGAGGCGCCCGCCTGAGCCGCGGCGACGTTGGCGCTCGAGTCGGCGTAATCGATCCAGCCGTCGAGCAGCAGCACGGCGCGCGCTCCCTCCGGACGCGCGCCGAAGTCGAGCTCCAGCGTGTGCAGCTCGGCGTAGCCCTTGAAGGGAAGCAGGGCGAAGCCATCGACGTAGTCGCGGTCTCGAGCGGCGAGCTCGGCGGTGACGTCGCGGCCGCTCTCGAGCTCGATGGCCGTCGACGGCGGGCGGAGCTCGTCGGAGGCGAACAGGCGGAACTCCGGATAGGGCGGCGCCGGCATCAGGCGCTCGTTCGGGAACACCTCGCTGCCAGCGGGATGATCGACGGCCAGCAACGTCACCTGGTCGAAGAAGATCACCTCCTCGAGCTGGTTGTTGACGCGTACCCGCAGGCGTCCACCGTCCGGCTCCAGCCCGCCCTCGATCTTGACGAACTCGTCGGTGTCCGGTGTGCTGAAGCGTCCCGGCGCCTGCTGGTAGCCGATCGCCGAGCCGCCGAGGAAATCGGTCTCGAACTGCCAGTCTCCGTCGCGCCAGGCGTACAGCAACGGGCACGAGGTCCCCTTGCGATCGAGCTGAGTGATGCCGATCTCGGTGTCGGGAGACAGCCCGGTCTCGTCCTGCAACACGCCGCCCGGCCACAGGATGCGCACCGCATCGACCCGGTCCCGGGTTCCCAGGCCGGCGTGGATCGGCAGCGCGGCCGCGACCTCGAACCGCTGCTGGAGCGCCCCGGCCTGGACCAGCACGCGCGCGCCGACCCCGAAGGAGTTGTCGCGCACGCCCTGCGGCCGGAGCGCCACCCAGTGGTGCGCGTCGCCCCCCTCGTTGGACAGCAGCTCGAAGCCTCGCTCCGGCGTGTGGATCACCAGGTCGAGGTCGCCGTCTCGATCGGCGTCGAACGCCACCAAGGGGGCCCCGGTTCGTCCCTGGACGACCGCGTCGGCCCGGCTCCAGCGGTCGCCCTCGTTGCGCAGCAAGGTCAGCTCGCCGGTGCCGGAGCCCACCGCCACGTCGACGAAGCCGTCGTTGTCGTGGTCGAGCACGGCGACATGGGTCGCCGCTCCGGAGGCCATCGTGTCCTCGACCAGGGGATGCGGCTCGAACCGGCCGCGCACGTTGCGCAGCAGGACCGGGCCACGCAGCAGATCGACCCAGCCGTCCTTGTCGAAATCCAGCGCCACCAGAGAGCCGCCGCTCCCGACGGCACGACCGAGGCCGACCTCGTCTCCGACGTCGGCGAACGAACCGTCGCGACGGTTCGACAGCAACCGCGTGCGGCCCCCGTCGGCCACCAGCAGGTCGACGTCGCGGTCGTTGTCGACGTCCGCGAAGGCGACGGTCGAGGAGCCGGACGCCCCCGACCACGTCGGCACCCCGTGGTCGCCCTCGACCGTGAGACGGCCGAGGGCGTCGTTGGTGGCGAGGCGGCACGGTTGCTCATCTGCTGCGATCCAGCACCACAGCAGATCCAGGTCACCGTCGTGGTCGCGGTCGACGAACGTCGCCGACACCCCCTCGGCCGCGACCACCGCGGACGACGGCCCGACGGTCAGCTCGTCCTCCCGATCCAGACGCCCGTCGGGCAACGGACCGAAGAAGCGCCAGGAGCCGGATGCCTCCCGCTCCGGCGGCGCGATCAGCGCGGCCAGCTCCACCGTCCCGTCGGCGTCGACGTCCCCCGCCGCGAGCTCACGGATCGCCCCGACCGGCGAGGCGCTCACGGCCGCGCGTCGCCACCGCCCGGAGGCGAGTCTCCACAGCTCGCTCCCCGCGGCCACCACGAGCTCCGGCCCCGCACCCAGGTCGACCGCCACCCAGGGCGAGATCGCGGGCCCGACGGGCGGGCCGTCGCCCGGAGCGTCGACCGGGACGAGCCGCACCGGGATCGGATCGGGCGCCCTGAGACCTGCCGCGCCGTAGTCGACCGCCAGCGCGTAGTAGCCCTGCTCCCCGTACTGCAGACCGACGGTGTCGCCGAAACCGGTGCGCTCGCGCAGCTCCTGCGAGCGACGCACCCGCTCCTCACCCTCGGCGCGACGTCCGAGCTGGAGGAGCACGCGCCCGAGCCCGTAGAGACTGGAGATGTGGACCGGGTTGCGCGCGAGCGCGGCCTCGTAGCCCGCGGCCGCCTCCTCGGCGCGGCCCGATGATCTGGCCATCGTTATGCATAAATATAGGTGCATAGAGCTGCCTTAATTAGTATTGGAATTCGCACTCCAGAACGTCTACTTCGATGTTTTCGCTCTTTTATCAGATATATTTTGTAAACTAAATTCAACAAAACACAAGCCGGTAAAGCTTAACGCTGCACCAACAACCTTGTGTAGTGGATGTTTGAATCTTGCGACTCGGTCACATTTCTTATTTCGTTCGTGCTACTTTTGTACGATAAACAATTAGCAGTTTTATGAGGGAAGAGTGTGAATATCGGTTATGACATATTTGTTCGAGCGAGGCGAGGACACTTACTCTTGAGTGCCTAATAAGCGTCCCCGGACGCTTATTAATTTTTGGAAATTTTCCCCACCCCTCGGACCTGATTTAGACCCCCACTTATTAATTTTGGCGAATTCAGTTTCATACAAATGAAATTTATGTCAGCATATCCTATCTATTCGATGTATTTTCACTGATTCCGTTTGTTTGAACGCGCGCTATCTGCTCATGGAACAGTAGTTAACAGATACATCAAGCACTCGGCGTTTTGGTTTGAAATTGCGACATTGTTTCACATTGGAAATGTCTACCATTCTTGCTGCAATTTGAAAGTGTACTTTAAAGTGCTCCATTTACGTATTTCCTAGGTTAAAAGTACCGCGTTGTCATTCTCATCTCTTTTGCATGGTAATTTGGGTGCACAAGTCCGCTATCAGTCCATAAGTTCTGGTTTATCCCACTCTTATCTCCTCGGCAAAAGATAAAATATGTTGATCGAATCTATACATTTACCATCTGTATTACATACACGTTTTTAAAATAAGAAACCAGTCTATAAGAAAACTTATGTTCGGATTTAGGAAAATTTAAGAAACTTAGGCAGGCTGAACTACTCCAAAAGTTAAGAAACATTAGTGAAACATATGGGTAGAAATAGTAATTTCCAGTGACAGTCCATATATATTACCTTTAAAACACAAACAATATGTACACTTTAAAACTTTCTACACTTTATAAAGCACGTGTAGATGACTAAATCTGTGACGGAGTCAGTACTCTATTGAATGATCTAATATTTCACACTACATACCTTTGCACTTGATCGTACATACCACATCTTACTTATTATAAGTTAAAATAGTATTTTGTTAGTGCATATAACAGTCTTGCATGATTTCTAAGGAAGTACTTCCTAAGAAACTTTGAAGGCAGAAACTGGATGAATTAAGAAACATCTGAGGCTGAAATTGGCTTTTTTTCCCAGAAACTCGAGGCTCAAGCCGTTGCTTAGATTTCTTATGAAAAATACGTGTATTTTGATGCCCGTTCGTTGAAGCTAACGGCAGCCAACCATGACCGCAGGTTATTTGCTGGCCGACCAAATACGCCTCCAGCACCAAACTTGAAATCTCAAAATTCTGTTTCGTCTTATATTTTTTGACTTCGACCGAGAGAACTTACTGCTTTACGCAAACACAGAGCATGGAGTCTTGGCGCCATGTTAACCTTCCCTCTTCAAGTGACGACATGCAAGGGCCAGCGAGAAGATGTCCTAAAGTTTGTTATGGTTTGCTTTAAAAGGTATGCCCAACTTGCGGTTATCCCACATTTCACATTATTGGTGCTATTAGAGGGTGTTTATCACCATCGAGCAGAAGCGTCTAACAAAACGTGGTTAGCTTTCAGCTCCTATCACAGCTACTGCATCATCGGCAAATTGAGGACAGGGCCTGTGTGTTAAAGGTTCCAAGTATCGATAATCCAAATGTGGGTATTCCGGTTTGTTAACATACACAATAAAGGTGTGCATCAGCATATTAAACAGTAATGGGCTTTAACAGTCGTCCTGAAGAACACCTCGTATTACTTCCGTAAAAAGTTCTGTGTTAGAATTGCTTTATAGAAGTTGTAGGCCTACAACTTTTTCTGGAAATTGAAAATACTTTATAGCTTGTATTAAAAACAAGTAGCAAATGTTGGGTGGCCTATGTGATTCTGCAAAATTCTCCGACTGAAAAAATCCAATTCTATGGGGGCGTTTTTGAGGAAGTGTTGGAAATGTAAGCTGCTGAGTATAAAAAGCCATTGACTACTCTTACAATCTCCTTTTTATTAGTACCCTTTGAGCCCATGAGATCCCTTAAAAGTAAAGCAAACAGTAAATGTCCTGACGTTGAATCTGGAGCAGAGTTAAAAATAGGAAAGTTCATGAGATAAACTATCAACAACACTTACATTGTCTAAAAGTGAACAAAATAAGTCATTGTCGACATTTTGTTACTGTGTTCAAACAAATTGGGCATTTGATGATGGATTCAAATTTATGAAAACAGTAATAACATTGCTAAATGGGCGTTGCTATGGAAATATTTTATCATTTTGTTTGAGCCAACTTCGAATCAATGGATTTTCAAAAATGCTATGAATGTCACCAAATATATTGCTGTATGAACTGCATAAATAGTCTTAAAATGTAAAAAAAAGTACACGAGTGAGGAAGATGATATTCAAATTGCTTGGAAATATGAGAAGCTATTGAAGAATTTATACATTTTACATAAGTTTGCTCGAGTCAACACTAGGGAAAAGAGTCGATCATACCATGAAAAGTAGTGACTTTGCAGGATCGGACAATGGGGTTTTGCTCAAGGCAACACTTGAAAAGGCTGCAATTTGTCTGCTGACGTAGCAGCAGCATCTGAGTACATGCACACACTGACAACTCTGACATATATGAAATTGTGCAATAACAAGTTGCAAGTGGCTCAGACAGCTTAATTAAACTATGTAAAGTCTGCAGAGGTTGTCCGCTATTTGTGCCTGGGCCGTAATACGAAACTGGATATGTCTGAAAATCGCGTAAAGTGTAGTAATGAGAGAAAAATCAAAATATTGGCACCTCTGGAAACCGTTTCTTTCTCCTTTGGGCCAGGGTCATTGATCAAGGAGGTCACAAATCGTTAGACGCCTTTTTCCTTATCAATGTGAACGTACAGTGGGTGTAGACGTAATTAGTGTGCTAGAAAATGAGAATTGATCGAGCTGAAAAGAAGTGGAATAGTTTTAAATAGAATCGTTTTTGCTATTTTGTGGCAGAGGGGTTCGTATTGCCACAAGGTTTTCTGCTTCAGTGGTGTGCTCTGTTTTTCTCGCTATCTTCAGCGCCATTGTGGCCTAGAAAGTCATTTGCGGAAGACTTTCATAAATGTTGGCTTCGGGGTTTGCTTTAAACTTGTCATCAATATTGAGTAGACTTTGACTTATTATATTATTATTATAGTTTGAGTTATTTAAGCGAACAAAATGTTACATTCAAGGGCGATGATTACTTCCTGAAGGATGAATGTGATGATTGCACAGGTATGTACGGCCATGGTCGGATTAAGCAGCTGTGAGGCCACGGGTCCGCTTGAAAACGAGGCCCCCTCTTCAACCCCTCCTACAGCATTTCTTCATGGACATCATACGGCTTGTTGAGTTTTCAAACTTCACTTTGTTGCTTTTAGCTTAGATAAGGTTGGCGAACTCTGCAGATTTCAACTAAATGGATCAGAGATCTTCTAGAAATGTCTTCGGGACATACAGTTCTTTAACGGTCGTTGTTGTTCCTTTCCCATACTCATACTCCGTAATTGATGCTCTCGACGCATCCTCCTTAGCAAGGTACCTTGCAATAAGATCTGCAGGTTGAATCTGTAACCCAGAGCAGGAATTCGTGCCTTCGCATGCGAGAAAACAGTCTTGAGAGATTCTTTTAAGCTCTGCCCCAATAATTTGCATTCTCTTCAGTATTTCAATTTCTTTTAAAAGGGCACCTTCCTCGCTTTTATGTTGAGGTGATCTATTTTGCGAGAACATTAAACGTTGTCATTGATCTTTGAAAACTTTGTGTGTCTATTCTAGCCTTCCTAAAATTTAGGAAGAGCAAAGTTCATGCTTAATAAAAAGTGACGCTAAAACTGTCACTTTCTCGATTGCATTATCATTGCCGCAAGGTGCGCTCACCCCGCGCAGCGACTTTTGCCACGCAGGTTGTGGTCTTTTATGTATTTTCATTGAAGCAGGGATCTTTTTGTGTATTTAACACTGATTTATCTTTTCAAGGATATTTATCAATCTCCTACACTCTTCTTACCATCTGAGCTGTCAATGGACTTTGCATCCAACTGGATATTGAAGAGTCGTGCTTCTCTTATAGAACCTGCTCGTCCCCTAGGGAAGGGCAACACGCTTCTATGACCAGATAGATCACTGGAAAGTTAATTTTAAATGTTGGTTTTGTCTTCAAAATGTAGTATATTCTAAACATTTTGGCAATTCCAAAAATTTGGGCATAGTCTAAACCTGCAGGCGGCAAGTGTGTTCCCATCTCCTCATTTAAACCATATGTCTGATGGTTATGGCTGGAAACACAACTTACTATTTGTTAGATGTAACACACAAATAAACGAATGAGAATAACTGAAAATGAATAGTCACTCTCTTGTATCGAAAAACAATCATATTCATAGTTTACAGTAGCAAGTAAAAAAATTTTGATATGAGAGGATGAAACGACCCTTAACGTGGTAGCAGTCACGTTTGGTGTAGGACTGCGGAGTCTGACATACTGTTCTAAAACGTTTAAATCTCTGCATTCTGTAGCAGTGGTACTACACTTGATAACATTTTACATGCTCTTCCAAAAGGGTAGCCGCTCACTGCGTTGCATCAACAACAGCAGACAACCTAGTGGAATCATGTAAGCTTACACTTTTTCCTGCTCGACGCAGCATTTATGTATAGGCCAACGTAATACGACAAATGTTCTTTGGTTATGAGTACTCCATCACAAAGCTCTCTCTTTCTGTTGCAATCTACTCTCATTATCATGAAATACGGTGTAGAGGCAGAACATACACTTGGATTTTGTTACAGACCAGTAGTCAGTCGTCAGTTTAAGCACATTCAATGTCATTATGTATTTACAATGTTCTCCACATCAATTAACATTGTTCTTTTCTTTCCTACTTTATGTACGTAATGTTCGGCATACCATTTCTCAGCTTCTCAGCAAAAGCTTGTAACCTCTGCATTGTCCTGTTGTTTCTGCTTTTGCGGCATCAATCTAACACGGATACAGTCTTCTTTCCAACTGAACAGATCAATCCTACGACGTTGCTACGTAATGCCTTCCGTGTACATGGCACCTCATTGCTGCTGATACCACCATATGTTTTATGTACCAACTGCACATACGACCATAAGATCAGGAGATAGCAATCGTTCCTGTTCATTGCTTTCAACGCGATTATGGGAAACTGCTTCAGAGTCCTTCCAGATCCAAAACTCTAACAGTATTCTAACTATCGAGCTTCAGATCCCGATCGTACGCAATCCTTGTGCTGGGCTATATGATCTTGTCGGGTGGTATTCTCATTAAAACCCACGCAAGCCGGCTACTACGCCACGTACCATTTGCGTCACTTGGGTATCATCCATAAACTCTACAGAATCTAATGTGTTGGCAACAGCTGTGGTAATAGCAAGACCTTTGGATTTGATCCACACTCGTCCATTCATTCCTACTGTTATTTCAAATGGAAGTGCCTCACCAAGCAACTTCAAGACGAGACAGCTCGGAGACAAAAGCCTGTGGAGTAAAAAAAAGCAATTACCTTACTAGAACTTAAAGCATGCCACTTCTGTACAGTAATGAAAAAGAAGACCAACAACTAACTGCGTCTACACTTGCACTTCCGCCAACCTGAATAGGTTCCTTTATTGAAACTGAAGGGTCAATGTTCTTTTAAGGCAACGTCTTTACTGGCTGATCATTCACGCAATGTCATAAAAATCTGAAGTTTTAATTTCTTTCACAGTAACCACCCAATACGGTTTCTCGCTTGCTGTTCACTGACATCTTCATAAATTAGAAAATCATTTGACCAATTAAGTGAACACCTTCTTTCTATGAATATGGTTTGGTGTCTGTAATACAAACAAAGTCTTAAAGGTATAAACATTCGTTTGAAAATCTGCAAATATCATTTATGAATGATGGGCCCATAATCAAAGGCACCGACAGTTGAACTAACAACATTTATCTTCTTTCATCGAAACTGTACTCAATTGTTGTATCGATTTCAGCCAGCAGTGATTATACGAAGGTATTACACGAAGATTCGGATTTTAGATAATGTTACCTTTAAGTTTCTTTGACGGGTAGAGCACGTGTTATATTCCTATGCACAATAGGACCAGTTTTTGACAACACATTACCTCAGAAACAAGCAGAGTGAAGGAAGGAAGGGATACCTAATTAACAAGCTGAGGCTATTGTAAAACCTTAAAGACAGGTTTATGTCGAACACTGTTCGAAAGTCAAATAATTATTATTGAAAAGAGATTTTAAGCTCAATTATATATTCTAACATTTGTCTTCCCTTTCACTCCATACACAGCCTGACATGCAAATCTTGGTAATATGTTATTCTATGAGGCGTCGATATTCATGATTGTTACTACCCTGTCGATGTTTCTCCTTTGGTATTAACAAAGATGCCAGCCTCAATTAAAGAAATCTTACTAATCACGTATTGTATACCCAGCTGTTAGCTCAACGGTCAATGTTGCCAGTTTTTACCTAGTGACTGATTTTCTTACTAAACGGCACTGGAAGAGCTCCACAATTTTTTAAAGTTTTGGTGTCATAACAAAGTCATTTCTTACTTATGACAACAAATTTACCTCTACTTATTACAACAAGTTTACTCTTTGCCTGCATCGGGTTACTTCTATACAGAAAGTGCCCTCGTTTTCTACGGATAAAGAGTGGTTTAATAACGTTATAAAGTCGGTAGCATCTCCTCATCTTCAAAGAGAAGAGCCTATTCTTACTTTCTGGCCAGCCCCAAACTTGTCTGCATCATAAATCCACCAGAGAGTGCTCCAAGGCCATTACTTCTCCCATTTGGATCCACACAGACAACTTCTGGTTCCATGTCCTTGTGTGCCACAGCTAATTTGCAGTAGACTAGATCCCCAATCTGTGGAAATACAATAGAGAAACTTCCTTATCTTCTAAATCTTACAGACTTTCCTCTTAGAAATTTAAGCTGAATTTTCATAGGTGTGAATTCGCATGGTTTGTATGGTGAGAGTAAACATTTTGGAGGTTGCCAATCGGGACCATACAAGTATGACCGTGTTGAAAACCGCTAGTCCTTAGAACAGTCTCTTGTTATCAAGGAAAACAAAATATTCTCTGTGCATAATTTGAGTTTGATCCCAAGAATGTTTTCTGTTGCACTTTCACTTGCCTGATGACCCAGACTGATCTTTTACTTTGGTTTCTAGCTGAATAACATACTTTTGGCCACTACTTTTATATCTGTTACCCTGACTTTTCACACGCTGCATGGAAGAAGACTTCATCATATCAAGTTAGGAACGTAAACATTTTCTTTGCTTTGGACCAGTGGGATCTCATTCCTCAGCTATTCCCATGCAATAATCTCCATATTTCCTAAATTTTCTTTAAGTACAGGATACTTGCTTCATGTCATACATGCCCATTGAATGACATTCCATGCTTAAATATTGGTCTGAAACTGTAGGTTGCAACATATTTTACAGTGGAATCTTTACATGATGCCTACTGTTTATTTAAGGCTTATAGGAAAAGTACATAAATTTTGGAAGTTTTGGGGAACATAAAAACTATTTCACTTTTCTATGCTAATTTTATGTCAATGTCCTGGGCCTATCTGTGTCTGCCAATACCTTATGCTTATGAAATTGATAACTCTAAGTTAAGTTTGTATCAGGTTAACTTTCAAGAAAAGGTAGCCTTGCAATGGAAGGGACATCACTGTGGGATAGAACAGTACCATGTGGCTATCAGGGGATAAGTAATTTGAATCTTTTTGAAGCATGTTGTTTGCAAGTTTTCAACAAAACATCAAGCTGAAACCCTCTGTATCCACTTTTGGTCGCCTCTCAGTGGTCATGATCATAAAAAGTTCCTATGCCAAACACAATTTAAATCTAGATTTTATTATAATGTTATCTTTAATCATCTTCATATTAATATTACCTTCTGGAATTCCAGAGGAGAGGATCATTTTTCTTCTGTTTTAGATTCAAATGGCTACCCCTGATTCTTAATACACAAGATCACCGAAAATAGAAAAACATAATCGGGACCAGATCCTGCTCCTGAATTTAGATCTACAGCAGTCTTGCCATAGGTATATACATATGTAAAGGGAGTGTCGGAAAGCAATCATCACTGTTTAAAGAAGCAGAGAATCTATGCTGTGTTCAAGTAAGTGACAACTTTCAGACCCCACCTAATGCTTCGGTTGGACCATAGAGAGACAGGAATGTGTTGTTTACATGTTCGTATGTGAGAGCAGAGATGTTTACATAGGAAACACTGGGAGGGTGCTGCAAGAGCAAATCAAAAAGAATGACCAAGACCTGGCCTGCACACAATCCTAAGGTATCTCAAAATATAGGTAAAAAACTGGCTACTGCCTGGTTAGGAGTGACATAAAGTTGGTAGATCGTGACAGCATTGGTATTCTCAGTGGGTCAAGGACGTCATTCATATCAGACTTCACCATAAGGACTTCACCAGGGACAGGGGAATAGAAATTTTTGAAGCATGGTTACCCACCATAAAAACACAACAAGTGAGCAGCAGTGGAGCAGATGTCCATCAAAACAGCCTCCCAACAAAAATGCAAGGATTGAAATTAAATTAGTATGAAAATAGAAAGAGAAAAACAGTATGTGGAATAAATGGTCATGAACAACAAGTTGACAAAATGGCTAATGACTACTAGTAGTATGCAGTTGAAAAATATCATGTTCCTAGAAATAGTGACACTATTGAGAGACAAATGGTCACCTACATTGTCATCATCGATTTGATATTGTTGAATGTTCAATATTGTTTTCTTTCAAACATATAAACAAATGCGTTCTTAACAAGGAGAAGGAAAAAAGAAATAAGAAGATGTTCAACTGCATTAAGCGGAAACAAAAATGCTACACTTGCACTAGCTTCTACTAGTACTGTGTTATGTAAGAACAATAATATCATAATTCAAACTTCCACCATAGTTTTATCTACCTAATAACCCCATATAAGTATGCTGGAAGGGAAAGTGTGCCATCCCCTGTCTTTTGAATTTTGATGTTGTATATATACCAGTATATATATTTTAAGGAAAGAGATATGATAACACATAACAAAGAATAGTAGAGAGGGAGTGATTACCAATTAACAGAAATGAACAAAAAGATGGGGTCACAAAATGGCTAATTTGGGGTATTTTAACACAATTACTAGATGCCACTTCATGGTAAAGAAAAGTTGTGGCTTTCATCATGCACGGGCTGATTTTGATATTTGTTCAGCCTTCAGTTTGGACTTAGTTGCAGCCTTTGCTTCCTGAACTAAGCATAAAACTGTTATATAGTTCTTTGAAAAGTAAAGGAACAAACCAGAATCGCAGAGGTCCTTCCAATCTTTCAATACATCTTACTCTAAAACAGGTGAATCCTAAATTTTGTACCAGGAGTATAATGTAGTGTTTCAATAAACCTATACAGGTACTAAACATATAAACATTGGAAATCTTGAGTTACCTGTAAATTGGGATGGTTTCTCTTTGTAGCTCCTTCAAAGGATAAATTACCTAACGATGCTGTGATATGTGCTCCAATATCCACTTTATAGCTTTCCCCTCCTTTGCCAACGATGATACCAATGACTGTTTCATCTTTTACTGGTACATACTAGAAACAATAAAATATATGTACTACGAAGTTGTATATTAACCTGTATAAACTACAGTTGATGATCAAAAACTAAAGTAAAACAAAAGTAGAAAAATGTTAAAACTGGCTCTTCCTTGAGGCTAGCTTTTCAAATGGAATTCCTTCTTCGGTATACATGTATTCTTTTAGATTTTGTAAAGTATCACTCTTTTACATTTATAAACATTATTTTAAAAATAGCAATGTTTGCATTAAAATGCCGACACCTCAATGGTCTAGATAAAAATTCATATAAAACACATTAACAAGAAACAAAGCACTTCTTCAATTCCATTAGCTAAATAATCAACTAAAATATTTAGTGAATACCTGAAACCAAATTTAGAGAAAACCTGGTCGCTCACTTTGCCCTGCACATACCCTTTTCAAGATACTCGGAATTTGATCATGTTTTTGGTGGGCATATTTTAATTCTAATTTATTTATTGAAGCTTTTAAGTTGTCCCTTATCAATATCATTTCACCAATATACTTTCTAACAATGGAGACAATCCTTGACAACTACGATGGAAACTAAACAAGCCTAGGGCTATTTCGGAATTCTCCAAATGTGTTGAGAACTCGATTTGTGCTTGTTAAGCATTACCAGCCATTGAAAACTCTTGGGCCTTGTTGAAGTCTAGTCTGATTGGGGCTGGCAATAAAATATGTGGGGACCAAAGCACAAAGAGACCTGGTGGTGGCCTGATGAAGTTGAATCTGCAATTAAGGCTAAGCATGTGGCTTGCAAGGAATGACAGCATGGGGGCAACAAAGAGGGCTACCTGTCAGCTAAAAGGTTGACAAAGAAGGCTGTCTATAATGCAAAAAACCTGCCAATGACAACAGATTCACTGACCTTCACAGTAACAACAAGAAAAATTATTTTCAAACTTGCATGGTGCATGAAAGATGAAAACTGTGATGTAATTGAGGAGAGATGTGTAAAGGATGTCGATGGAGCTATTGCCTTTGATGACCCGTCAACGTTTAAAGTATGGAAAGACCACTATGAAAAGCTCCTTAATATTGAATTCCCATGGGATAACCAGTCCCTCTCTGATGCCTCACCAATTGCTGGCCCCACTCTGTGCATTACTGTTGACATGGTTATCACTGCCCTAAGAAAGATGAAGTCTGGCAAGGCTCCTGGTCTATCTGGCATTGTTGTACATATGCTGTGCTGTAACAGCCCTACTATTATTGATTTACTGGCCAATCTTGCAACAGAATTGTCATGGAAGGGAAAGTGCCTGCTGATTGGGACCTTTATTTTATCATTAATTGCTTCAAAGGGAAGAGCGATGCCTTGTCATCTGATAATTACAGAGGTCTGAAACTGCTTGACTGTGCAATCATAGTCATAGAGAGAATAACCAGAACTATGTAACTCTGTTGACATAGATGGCATGCAGTTTGGCTTTATGCCTGGTCATAACACTACAGATGCCATCTTTATCTTACGGCAGCAAGGAAGGACCTCTTTTTCATTTGTGTTGATCTAGAGAAGGCATTCGACAGGATTCCTAGAAGGGTAATATGGCGGGCAATGAGAAAATTGAGTGTGACTGAATAGCTTGTTCACACAGTGCAAGCTATGTATACCAATGCCAAGTCATCAGCAGGTGTTAACAGCCATTATAGCCCTGGATTTAGCATCACTGTTTGTGTGCATCAAGGCTTGATCCTCAGTCCCTTTTTTTGTAATAGTGATAGAAGCTCTGTCACAGGAATTTCATTCTGGTTGCCCCAGGGAATTGTAATATGCAGATGACCTTGTCATCGTTGCTGAGTCAGAGGAAGAGCTTTCACACAAATTCACTCTCTGGAAGCAGGCTATTGAGTCCAAGGGCCTACATGTTGCATATGCAAAAGATGAAAGTTCTACATAGCTCCTCCAATATTGAGAAAAAGCCATCTTCTGGGAAATATCCACGTGGCATTTGCTTCTCTAGTGTCAGTGTCAACTCCATCTTCGGCAGACAATGCAAGTACTGAATCCACAAACAATGCTCAGGAATAAAGTGGATGCTAAAAGAGCAGGCTGGTTTCACCTGTAAACAGTGTAGTGGTTAGCTTCCCTCTTCCCCAAGGACCCTCTCCCCTGAGTTTATTTATGACAGGCATTCTCTTGAGGTTGTGCCAAACTTTTGTTACCAGGGCAATGTGATTGGTAGCTCTGGTGGATATGAGGTAGTCACAGCTAGAATGAAGTCTGCATGGAAAAACTTCCGCAAACTGCTGCCCATACTTACCAACAGAGCCATATCATTATGAAACAGAGGAGCCATCTTGAAATCTTGTGTAAGGAGTGTCCTTCTGTATGTGAGTGAAACTTGGCCTTTGGCAAAAGAGGACCTAAATAGACTAACAAGGAATGACAATCAAATGGTGAGATGCATCTGTGGCCAAAAGCTCTCAGATGAAGTGGAAATGGCAGGTTTGCACACAAAACTTGGACTTAAAACTGTTGAAGTTTCAATTAGGAAGGGCAGACTGTCATTGTTCAGTCACAATAGTAGGATGGAGCCAGATGCATGGCCAAATGCTTAGTACAACCCACTAAACGCTGGCCTGACTGTGTTGAAGCTGACCTGAATCTACTTCAGCTGAAGGAAGAAGATGCTCTTGATGAAGTAGGCTGGCGAACAGCTATCAAGAAAAGACGACATTATGATGCCATCCGACCCTTAAAGCTTAGGAATACGAGACGTTAAACCGTGCAGTAAGTAAGTATACTACACTGATATGTAATGTAATGGTGATTAAATCAAATTAGTGCAGTTATATTAGGTTATTAATAATCTCAATTTGTCTATATTTAGATTAATTAAAGAGTGCAAAAATGAGCAAAATGGGATTTGCAATTGCACTGATTAGCTTTCCCTGGGAAATTAGAGTACACAAAATGAATGCGAGGGGTGGTCACTAAAAGTCATGTTAACTGTGAACTCTCAGAAACTTAAAAACTCTTCTGAGTCTTACAAATATCTCACTTCAGCTAAGTTTAGAGGGAAACTCACCCGTTTTTGGTTAGTTTCTATCCAAATAAGAGATGGTTGCCTGCGACGTAGAATCCCAGCCTTGAAAGCAACAAACGATTTTTCAGCTTCCCGAACACCAGGCCCGAGAATTACCTTTTCGTCTGAATTGTCAATTCCTTCAGCAGTGCCGACACGATCTCCAGGTAAAACAACTTTATCAACCAGTGCCTGTGTTATTGCTGCCATCGTGTGCAGCTATGATCGTTTGTGCAAATCATTTCTGTGAATGAGAGTCATCATTGGTGCCGTGAAATCCGCCGGTATCACCGAAAGTAGCCCAAATTCAGTATTATATTTCGTGAAAGCGCAAAGCGCAAGGCTTGCAAGAACATTCAAGAACATCCTCAGGTGACATAGTAAAAAACGTTGCCGATGGCAATCGAATGTGATACCTGCGAATGTGTATTTAAATTCAGGCAGTATCATTTTTGGCGAATTTAAATCATTCGCGAATCTTTCTCGGCGCGAAAATGTCCAAAATCAAAATCACAAGTTTTTGGTTCTTCCAAGAATTAGTCGAATATTTTGTTTTCCTTCAACTCTACAACTTTTCACAAGGAATTATTCATATAGTACGTATGCAAATAGTACAATTTCCAACTTATTGTGAGAATGATACAGAATCCATTGTAAATCTGGCTTAACCATTATGCCAAAGATCAGTGGTAATTTTCTTGTATCAAAATTTAACCCCTCCACTTTTCTGGTCTCGTCGAGGGCCCTGATACCTGTAGCAGATAAAAGTTTATTGGTTTATAAATTTACCTGTCGCTGTGCGAGCCGCAGAGGTTACAGAACAGAATCGTAAGCTCTCAGTGCAGCCCCTGATAAGCAGTTGGGCCATACGGGACGAAATCGCGCAGCATGTGCCGACCTTCATAAGTAGACGTAGTAAAGTTGCCAAAATTTTTCCGAATAGTGTAAACAAAACGAAGTCAAAAAATCCTAAACAGATACGCCAATAGGACAGCATTTGGTTGAAAACCAATCATGTGCTCAAAACTATCAAGAGGATTCGTTTAGGGCATTGGCCCGATCTTCTTTTCATCTTGCCGCTTTAGAAGTTACATTTATCAAAATAAGAAAGGCGACAAAAAGAATTTGTTTATAACTTAAGCCTTTTTCAATAACACGAGTGACACAAAATGTGTTGCTCTCGCGACTGTTACTTCTACGACGTGTTTTGGTCTTCTCGTTTCCTATCAATTTATCATAAAAGCTCTCTCACTTCACTCCATACGGTAGCGAAAACGTTACTTAACGTAATACTCAAATTTTGTACCACTAACCAACTTATCAAGAATCTGTTTATGTTCAGGTAGTTTGTCTGCTGATAATAAATAGTCTTGTTGTTGAAAACACATCAAGTCGAAGTTTGCTATCAATCATATCAAAGTTGTAAACTCGTTTATCTCAATTTAAGGGCTGCTGATGGTGTTCTGCATTGGAGGGGCTGAAATGCGAGCCAGGAGCCATGAGTTGCATGGTTGGAACTAAACTTGCAGCAGTGGACTCAAAATGAGTAATGGTAACAGCTCATCTGTAATGCAAAAAAAACCCACAATATGTATAGTATAACAGATCATTATTAATTTTAAAATAATTTAAAGCCATAGACAAGATACAAAAAAGGAATTACCTCCTTATGATAAAAAAAGAGACAGTTCTCTGCAATTTCAAGAACATGATTAACAACGGATTAGTGGCATTGGGCGACCAGTGCTTTTCGGAAATATTGATTTTACTGAAAATAATGACGATTGCTTCTGCAAACATTGTAGTAAAGGAACGATCAGAATCATGTGTAGGAAGAATCAACAACTGACTGCCAGGAATCATGAGTCAGAAGTTTAATTTCATTCATGTTGTTGGTGGTACAGAATTTAAAAACGCTCCGAAAAAGAACTCTCTTTTTGTTAATGATTGTTAATGATTCGATTGCCGATTCTCCTCAAACTAAACACATCGGTACATCAGACATTGTTAACACAGAAT
>JAAAKM020000498.1:17243883-17258450 GCA_010016025.2 Alatinidae sp. Z8VKAUB7J3
CTCGATGCTCAGCAACATTTTGAATACAGTATGCTAATTGGCATATATTATCATTTGTTGTCTCTGCAGTTAATTATTACAATTATGCCGATTTTCCATAATTATGCACCTTTAAATTGTCCAACATGCAAAATGCTAGTTAAACCAGGTCGAGAAAACAAGGATTTATACTTTTAAGTAATAAGTGATGGAAAAGTACTTGGATTAATGAAATATGCCATCACACAGGACCCATGCTGACGTGGCGAGTTGGTTTGCCAACCGAGCTGTGGCTCCTCACAGTATATCTTTGTAGTTAATGCGTTCGCTTCCAGCCCTCCACTGGTGGGCAACGAAATCCTGCTCTCCTGAAATGTAAAGCTCGGTCTCTATACTATGTCGCGTGACTATGGAAGGACTCCCATCCGTTATTCAAAACCAATGGAGCCTCGGGTTCAAAACCAATGAAGCCTCGGTTTCAAATTCCGCTTGTGACATGACTGTATTTCTTTAGTACATTTAAAACTAATATATTACTGATGAGTTACTATAACACAAAACAAAAACCGAATAATAATATTTTCCCTAATTTTAAGATTTTAAATTCAAGGAAAACTATCATGATCTTTATTAAGAATATTTCGACATCTTATCGTGTCATCATCAGCTATAAAATTACATCACAATACTGCAGTCCTATAGAAACGAAGAGTGTTACCACAGAAACCACGCATCGGTAAAAGGGACTCTGAGAAAGATTTTAATGATGTCATTATCTACTTGGCTACTTTCCTCTGGACGTAAATTGGTTGATTCGAGTCTCTTGAACATCGACTTAATTACAGCGAACGGAGAGCCATTCCATAACATGAAAAATGTAATTTTGTCTGTTTGTTTAAGGTTGTAGCAGTAGAACTTTTTTTTGCGCAGCACGACGGTAGAGCGCTTCCACCCGGGCAGGTTTTAGTCTCTAAGGGAAGAAAAGTGACAGTACTGACCAGTGTGTGTAATTTTTGAGAATAAGTTAGTTTGAGTGTTATTGATTGATATTGCCAAGAAATGGACTTAACCATCAGGGAAACCATCGATGGAGAACAACCGGTTGTTGTCAAATGAATTCATTTTAGCTAGGATTTTGTTAAACTTCTTAGACTTAGCTAGCAACAAGATGTCATCGACGTACCGTATGTAAAATTTTCCGATGCTTGAATCAACTAACTGATAACTCTGTCATGATAATATTTGCTAAATTTGGCCAAGAACTATCAATCAAGGCTACAAGTATGTTTCTTTTGACGTTATATACATATTTACAAATGTTCCGTTAAATAGAACTGTGGAAATAGTCTTGAAACGAATTCATGATGAGAAACTGATTGATACGAAACTAATGAGAAGGACCCTGAATAAACTTTTGTTAGATGAATGTAAGAAAACCGCCTTTTCGTTCAACAAATATCATCCATGAGCAAATTGATGGTGAAGACATTGGATCTTCTATCGGCCCAACCTTAGCAAACGGTATCAGGACAGAATTTAAATCTTAAAATCAGGGAAAATGTTATTATTCGGTTTTCGTATTTGACATTAAATTGTCTTGTAAAGATGGTTTTCGATGAAGTTTTAGGAGAGGATAGACAGACAGAGCCCTGTTCTCTTATGAAGTTCCTTGCATGGTTTCAATCATTTTACTCAAGCTTTAGTCAGTATTTACATGGCAAAAGGCGGACATTGTAGCACTTGTCCCTACGATCGTCAGCGGGTGATGTAGTCATTTTAAAGTTCAGTCCCACTCTACATTGTAACATCTATTCTTTAAATCCTTCTCACACGTAGGTCCACAGGATGAGTTCGTGTCAGTCGGTGGTGGTGGTAGTCGTATGTTTGAAATCACAAAGCATAGACCCAAAGGAGCAAAAGATATGGACAGTGGTTACAATGCAGGTGAAAACTTAAGCAACGATCAAGAACCATCTGTTCAACAGCAGCAGCAACAGCAACAACAAGCTGAACAACAGCAGCAAACTGCCAAAGAAGCAGAAGAACAGCAACAATCTGCACAGCAACCTGTAGCACAGCCGGTACCACCAAAGAAGCCAGCACCTCCACCACAAGAGCAGAAACAACCAGAACCAGAACCACCAGCGCCGCAGGAGCCCGAACCGGCGCCAACGGAACAGCCACAGCCGCAGCCCAAACCTCCGCCAAAAACACCAGCACCGAAGAAGGAACCGCCGGAAGAAAAACAGGCGACAGAACTGCCTGTAACAGAAGCGCCACCACCAGAAACATCACCTCCGGAAACATCACAGACGGAAACAACGCAAACAACACAAACAACACAAACAGAACCACCCCAAACAGAGCCATCACAGACAGAACCACCACAGACAGAGCCACCGCAGACAGAACCACCTGAAACGGAGCCACCGCCAAAGCAAACTGCTACCACAACGCAAGAGCAGCCTAAAGAACCCAGTGCACCAAAAACATCAAAAACGCAAGAATCAGCGCAACCTCAACAACCCGCACAAGAGCCTCCCGAGACCCAGGAGCAGCAACAGAGCGAGACCGCGAAAGTATCAGAAGAGAAGTTAGAAGCACAAGAGAGCAAAGTACAGACTCAGGAGCAATCACAGGCACAGCCAGCAACTGAACAGGAACAAACGCAAGGACAAGAGGAAAGCACGCACCAACCACCCTCTCCAGAACCTGAACCACCTGAGAAAACGCCCCAAACTACAGCAACATCGACGGCAACACAGCGGCCAAGTGAAACCAGCGATGAGAGTAGCCCGGTTAGTCCAGTCAAAGATGGTGGTGCAGCGCAACTGACTCATTCAGTGACTGTACAAGAAACTGCAACCAAAGAGGGACAGAAGGTTCAAGTCGAGGAAATGATCCGCGCTAAGGGAAAACCACAAGTGGTTAACAATCCGCCGAATCTTGGCCAACATGAAGACGAGGCTGAAGGAGTGCCACAAGAAGCAACAGAGCACATATTTCCTGCTAATGCCATCACAGGTAAAGCTGCAAAGGATCCGCCACCTCCATCGGATGTTCAAGAGAAACAAGAAACGTCACCTGTGCAGAGTCCGCCTTTAGCTCAGGGCGAGGTAAACCAACAAGTACCTGCGGCACAGGCGAAATCTCATCATGGGGGAGGAAACCCTCTTCTCTATGAAAACTTTAATCAGAAAATGTATCCTCTTCCTGGATCAGATCATGTACCAGCATTGCCTCTCTCTGAAGCTGGTTACATGGCCGGCGAAAGTACGGTGCAACCGCGAGAGGAACCACCGAAGCTAAGGTTTCCGCAACACATAGTTGGTCCTATGGCCTACGCAAATCCTCGAACTAGCCCACAGATGGTTTTATACCCAGAGAATCAGAGGAACGCGCAAGTTCTCTCCACTGGCAATATATTCCCAGGCAAATATCAAGCAAGTGGTGGACCTGTTCCAAACTTTCAGGCAATGAGCACTCCAGGAAAGGCATCAGCTGATACAGAGTTGAAACGAATAATGGATTTAAAAGGAGACAAAGAGGAAGGACCTCCGGCGGATTTAGCCAAGAATGTAGCTGAACCATTAACGAAGTATCAGCCACAAACTAGTGCCTTTCTTGAGCCTCAGGTTGATGATATGGGGACTGAGGCAGAGGCCGATAATGAACCTCTTGCAGACAATATTGTTAACTCCTCTCCTCTTGCTGATTTAGCGGAGAGAGCGCAGTTGCACAAAGATACTAAATCTGTGGGCAGAGAAGAGACTACTAAAGGGAAAGAGTCGGGGCATGTAAAGGACACGATTCGCAATGATATCCATGCCTTAAAATATCCATCAAAGAAACCTTTGAAAGAGAAAACAGAAGCCTTATTGAAGTTCTTCCGTCCCGATGCCAGCAATAGACCGATTGTTGTAAGTCATCAGGACATCGAAGCAGCTGTTCGAGAGGAAGACAGTTTTTCAGATCCTGCTCCAGGTGCACCGTTACCCATAAAGAATCCACAACCGCCAGATAAGCCTTTAAAGGCATTGCAAAATGAAGATCCTGCTGAAATTACAAAAGTGAGGAAACCCTATATGGGAGGACAGAGTCTAAAGCCAAAGAAAGAAGGGCAAGTTACTGAAAAGGGCAAGGAGAAAGCATCTGGACCATTATTTGAAATATCAAAGACCGCTAATTCTGGAAAGGATAAGAAAAAGGAAGATGAAGATGTAGCACCGGAATCTGACAAAAAAATAAAACCTGCCAAAGAAAAGGAGCCAAGTGGTATAAAAGGTGCCAAAGAAGAGGTTGCAGCTGTGGAAGAATCTCCTAAAGAGGATCGAACAGCAATGAATAACAATAAAGGTACTGAGGATGTAGCTAGTGCAAATGCCCAGCCTGAGCAGAATGGTCAGGCATTGCAAGGAGAGCAAGCAGGTGCAACGGGTGGACAGCAGGGAGTGGACACAAAGCCACAAGCGGGGGAAGGTCCTGGCAGCATGTTGTCATCGGGGATGGATTCAAAGATGGGGCAAGAAGCTGGGAACGTGAACGGAAATTTTCAAGGACATAATAATGACAATATGAACTCTAATCAGAATGGTATGAATAATGCACAAGCGGAAGGTGGATTCAAAGAAGGAATGAAGCAACCATCTGAAGCAGGGGCAGGATTTATGCCTTCCGATGAAAGTGCAGCCAGCTTTGCACAGCAGCAAGGAGAATCAGCAGGCATGCAAGGACAGACTGGTAATGTACAGGGGCAGGCTGATAATTTGCAAGGACAGACTGGTAATGTACAGGGACAGGCTGATAATTTGCAAGGTCAGACTGGTAATGTACAGGGACAGGCTGATAATTTGCAAGGGCAAATAGGGGGAGAAACTGCTGCTGGTTCTCAAGCAATGCCCGCTGAGGGGGAGGCCGCTATTAATGAGGACAAGAAGAAAGAGGGAAGCGAAGACTTTTCAAATAAATTATCCGAAGAGAATCCTCAGGGGTACAGCAACAATACTCAGCCAGACGAGACATCGTTTGATAATAAACAGCAAGGGGAAGGTAATGCAGGTGGTGGAGAAGGAGGTAGCAAGGAAGGTGGAAACAAGGATAGTGGAGATAAGGGAGGTGGGAAAGGATATAAATGGAAGGGCGTTGGCTCTTCTATGACCTTTTCTAATAATCAAAAAGGATCGCAGTCTGCGGATGGAAAGAAGCTATCGCTTGGTACCAAATATAAAGGCAATGAAGGCGGAGGCATGAATCATCGTTTTCCGTTTGAGAGTGGGCCTGGAAACCAATTTGTCAACAAGCTGCATCCTCATCATTTACGTAAAGCATTTTTAAAGCGAGAGCAGGCGAATCTTGATCGATTACAAAAAATTATGGAAGGTATAGAAATGTTACAGAAAATTGATCCTGTGGAGGCAACAGCACAGTACAAAGAATCAGAGAGCGCAGCGCCTAAGAAACAATATCCAAAGGTCAAGGTCAAAGGACAGAAATTGCTAGATGCGGATGGCTGTCCACACGGGTCTATTTATAAGCGTGATTCACTGAAGGGTGCTAAGAAGGGAAAAGGTGGTGGTAAGCATCTGAGTAAAAAGGACTGCATGCCTATCCCACACGTAGCACGTGGGCGAGCTGGGCCTTCTACAGTTCCGTACTCGTCTGACAATAAAGAATCGTTTACTTCTGTAAAGCTACAGCATGAGTATCAAGGGTTACCAGGGGAACAAACTGGTGCCAGTCCCTCGGCAGTGTCATTCTATTTTGGAAATAATGACCGAGATAAAAAGGAAGGCGAAATGCTTCTTAAGACCAAGGATAATGTCTTTGCTGATAAGAACAGCAATGTGTACGGTGAGTGTTGTTTTAGAAATATGTCTTCAAGTCGGCGATCGTAACTCGGACATTTTGATATCAGTCATTCATGTTGTAGGCAAAGAAATGTGTTTAGAAGTAAGAATTGAGGGAAAGGGAAACATCAAAGGAACAAACATTTGGGTCTTCAATTTAGAGATGGGTTAGATACCCGAAGGTAAGGAACGTGGTTTTACAGGTAGGTAATAGTTTTAGTCAAATCTGGACGGGCTTTACATTTGTCTGTAATGTTATGATTCAAATTTGCATTGCAACAGCAGAACCACAAAGAAAGAGGAATGGAGAGAAGGCGTACTCTTTCTCTGAAGAAAGAGTGTCTCTTGGAAACGATAGGCTGCTTTAACAGCAATGAGGCACGAGTAAGTGGGGTTACCCCCACAAAGAGAGGGCACCTTTTGATGAAAAGAGAGGCTTAAAAGGTACCAAAATAGTATGGGTATTTCAATAAGCAAAATGGCTATTAAGAGAAATGCCAGTGTACAGTACACTATGATAATCCATTTGGCTTGTTAACAACGACTTGTAAAGGGAGAGTGGGATGATGTCAACATTCTACATGGTTAAACATAACTGCTTTTCCATTTACTTATGCGTACTTTTTTATCATGCTCTTTTTTGGTCTACTGTTAACATCCGCTCGATGCCCGTTATATTAATCAAGTACTCTTTTCAGAATTTCTCTTACAATTATCTGATTCATATTATTGTTTAAATTAAGAGGTGTGGGGAGCGGTTCATAGATGACCTAGTACATGGGGAAACAAGTAAAAATGGGCAAACGAGCGAGTCAGATTTAATGTCCTCATCCCTTTAATTTATGCATTGATGCCCGTCGTCTGTCAATACGTAGAAACAGGCCCGTGGCAAGGGTTAAATATTTGAAGGGGCTTTTCTGAACTTTGGGGGGGCTGACATTGCAATTGCGTAAGGAAAGCCTATAGATGTTTGCGTTTGATGGGAAAATTTGGGGGGCTGATGATAAATTCAGGAGGACTTTCTATTTCTAATGATTGTACTCTTGGGAATATCTGATTAAAAAAGGTTTAAGGTACGTAATGTTTTCTCTACTTTGAGCATGACAATATGAATTCAAAATTAGTGGTAAAGCAGCTGAGAGTAAAAACTAAAATAGGGGTACCAGGATGGTATTTACGGTTAGTTATACATTTAAAGCGTCAGCAATCAACCAGGGCACGGAGAGGAGAAGAGAGGGAATGGAAATATTGTTTCTGAGAAGAATGGTAAGGATTTAAAGAACTAGGAAAGAGTTGAAAGAGAGCGGGAATAATAGAGGGTTAATCAAGGTAACATGAAATGCCATATGCAGTTTCTCAGACACATGATGAGATGTGAAGGCATGGGAAACCTGTTGTTGACAGGAAAGATGAAACGACAAAGAAGAATGAGAGGGAGAGAGAAAAGTCTATTAACAGTTTAAACAAAGTAGTAAAATTCAACAAGAGTAACCTATTTGAAGATGGAGAAAGATTCTGACGTCCTGGAAAGACAGGCACATAGAAAACGAGAGAGAAGCCAGCTTATTTGTGCTTCCATCATTGGGTTTATACTCCATAGCTCAATATTTGCTTGATTACTGTAAAAATATATACTACATTCTACTAATTCGTCATTTGTAACTCCTTAGGCATTACGTTGCCTACGCAAATTTGTTTAGATATTTTTTGTATTTGGGGAATTTTCTTGTTGGAGTAATTTTTACACATGTAGTACCTAAACGTTTGGAGGACATACCTTGATAAGTCATAACTGCAATTTCATATCTATTTAAGGGTTCTTTTAATTTAAGTGTCAAAAATAAACTGTGTTTAAGGTTCTCGTTTACGAATAATGAATTGCATGTCTCCCAGTATGACTAGGATAGCTTGATGTGATCCTCTAGAAACTGTAACTACAATAGAACAATACCATAAGGCTCTTTTGGAGGCTTGGTTGCGATACTCAGGTTCAAATGAAACTTTCCTTCATCAGCCACTACATTTTCGTTAATGTTCCTCACCATTTTGTATGATGGTAAGAGAATGATGGTCATGATTCTTGTTACTAATAAACATGCTCCAAATATTCACGCAGTCATTTTGTTTTATTAAGGCAATCTTCATCTATTACATTGTTTCAGATCTTACATTAGGTGATCCACCAGATAACCGGTCACTATGGCAACCTTTAACTTCACTACCACCTGTAGATTTAAAGGCACTCTTTATCACGCTTCGGGGTACGTGATTGCTATTCCACATTAAAAATTACTTCATCCTTTTGAAAGTTGCTTTCTATTAAATTAGATTTCTTAGGAATCCCCCAAACTGTGAAAATTCGACCGAGAGATAACAGATCTAAAAGTAAGGTTTTGCTGGCAAAGTCTCATCTAATGTAAGAATAAACACCTAACCTGCTAAGTACAGCGTAACATAAATACACAAATGCATTTTTGGTGCCGAGCTCGGGATATGTCTTTACCTCGTCGCCCATTGTCACCCTTGACTTTTGTTTTCAACCCCTGATAATAAATCATTTTAAACCAATTAAATTTTAACTGTTATCTTTTTGTACATTAATTATGTCTTGATACTAGAATACTTACATGGGCCCGAGTATTTTCCACATTTATCGTTGAAATATTCACTGCATTTTAGGATGCAACCTATTTATATTCATGGTGATTATTGAATCAGCAATCTTACTCATCCCAGTACCCACCCTGAAAATGTCATATTTAATTCCTAAGTGATGTTTTTTCTTACTTTAAATGTAATGGTCATTTCCTTTGTGATTATCCATTTGTTACTTACATTGTTGTAAAGGGAAACGTGGGGACAAAACCGATTTCTTACGGCGGAGGACAAAACTACGAAAGTAACATTGTTTGCGGAGACTGACAGAAATGAATATCACTTTTCCGACTGTACTACACTTCATGGCACCAACCAGGTACCTCCTTAATGATACAGACAAATTATTGGAACGTCCAGCATAGTTAACGACATAGCTAAGTCTGTATTCACATTCATAAACTATTTGTGTCAAGATTTGCAGGGGCAGCTATTTCGCCGTCGGAAATAAGTTACAAAGCCAAAATAAGCTGACTAACCAAGTCTGAGCGCTTTCCTAGATTGCGAGACTCAACGATAAGACGACTTTTAGCCCTTACTAGCAATCTCTCAATCAAAGACGTCTGATGAACAGTGGACCCAACCCAAAATTAAGGAAAGTTCGATGAAAGATAACGCGCGTTTATGAATCCGTTACTTCACAAGGTATTGATGTCGGGGTATAATTGGTCAATTTGTTGCTAACTTTGTTGATTGTTTCATAGTACCTCGCGAAACAAGAACAGAGCTATCTCAGAGTTACGGTGAGCTGGAAATAACATGGCAGCTGCTTCATGCATGCAATGGCAAAGCCAAGACGAAGCAATATATTATGGAGATGCTTTAATAACAGGTCCTCTACTTTACCTAGTGAGTCTGCTATTGGAGAGGCATCGTAAAGTTGTTCAGAAACTGATAACAAATCGAGCTTTTGAAAACCGAACTTAAGCTCTTCTCATCATGAATACTGCATACCTCAAAGAATGATCTAATACGAGTCTAACCTTGCGAGTTCTCCGTCATCTAAACCGTTGGGAACGTTGTTGTTCTGGATCATACAGCAAGGAATTCTCCTCCAATCTCACTCTTCTGATTGCTGTCTCCTCGGAAGCCGTAACATTTTGCTGCGACATCAGAGAATTAGGATCAGTGGGACTTCCTCTGTCCATGGAATGCAGTTATGGCACGTACGGTTAATCACCGATGCCTGATCTGTTTTAAACGACCATAATTTAACTCTCTTGCTCTGTTGTGTGCATAAGACAACATTAAAATTATACATTTCGTTGACTTCGGGGCAACCGATGAGTTGTTTCATCTCGAAACAAAACATATCAGATCTCCGACGCGTTCTTGTTGATCACGGGTGAGCACAGCCTGCAAACCTCTTGAAGTCTTGGTTGTTGGCATCAGACCGTTGCCTATTTTTGGTACTTCTTAGCTTTGGATGGCGACAAACAGCAGTCGTGTATTACCTCCCTTTGCAGCAGATTGATGTGTATGAGAGACTTGTGATACGTCACAACTGCCTGTGCACTGCATCCTAACACGGAGTCAGCTTACTTTTGTACAGAGTTCATATCATTAGCATGTAACTAAACAGAAAATATCTGATCACTGTTGCCAACATGTTCTCTTCTGTCAATATCGACTCTCACCAACACCTGCAATAACGGACTTCATGTCGAACATGTCGGCAAGATTCTTACACAATTTGCCATGTGATGCTGATGTGTTGCTATTTTGCCATGCCATTGTACCTGTATTCATCCGTGTTACTCTTTTCTACTTTAGTTAGTAAATGAAAACGTGGCCAATGCAGTTGCTGCGTCCTGTCGTCTTACAAGTGAGAGCATTTGTCCAACTGCAATTTCTTGCTTATAATCTGAAATAAACGACATGAAACCAAATGGCCAATCTTTTTATCTTCATTGACTCATTCAGAACAATGACACATACACACAAAGGGCGGAATGACGACAGACACACATACACACACAAAGAAGGAATGACGACACACACTGCCATAGGCAAACAAACACAGCTTCAAATCGGTACTACTATCAATTGTTGCTGCGACTACCAGCTCTAGTAAAGCAATTTTCGTCTGTCCATATTGAAAGTACCTCATTGAAAATGGAACATATTTGTTTCTGTGTTCTGGGTGGCTAACGGGCGTCTCTCCTTCTGTTTGTATTCTAGATAATGGTGACTATTTACGTGCAGCCGAGACAATGCTGCAGACTGATTATCGCATGGCCTACAAGGAGGCCAAGGCCGCCTTCGACAAAAGCACCCGTGAGGTACAAAAGCGATTAGGTGACCCTGGTAGAGTAGGAGTCGCATATAACAAGCGGCATTTGCCCAAAAAAAGTAAGTAGATACCTCCAAAGTAGATACCTGATACCTCGAAAGGACTGGCAATCAATACGGACGACAACACATGGAATGACACCTCATGTACAATGATGACGTCAAACTCGTACAACGCAGACTCTTGTTAACCATGCCGGCTCTTCACAAGCAAAGGCCCATTTGAGCCTGACTTCGCACTTGCTACCTCGGTCTTCTTTAAATGCAGCAGCCATTCAGACGGCGACACATACGGTTTGTTCATTGATTTCTTAGCACTCACGTCATGCAACGCTCACTTATCAGTTCCGCTCTTTTACTATTTCTGATGATAAATGATCGTAGCGACGCATTTTGAGTTCCTGATCTACATTAGCAATTTACAACATTCGTTCGCTTTTAGACTACACATTTAGAGTGATATTGGAAATGACATGTCAGTTTTTCCTTCCATCCTTTTGGTGTAGTACTATCGACTTCATCACTTATAATTGAGGCTGCTGCTGCTGCAAAATTCATATCGCGCGACCCTGTGCGCAGCTACCCCATATCAAGACGCTTGCGCGAACGAATTTCTAGTCGCGAAAGGACAGTTGCGACCTTCTTTAATATTCGTTAATTGCGAGCGATTACGAATTCAGCTAAGGTCAAGATGTCATGCACGAACTGTGTTCACGCGCAACTCATCCATGAGCCTTAAATAATCGTATCATGCTTGAGTAAATTCTTAAGAGGCAAACTCTAGCATGTACATCATTCGCTTCTTACTGCAAATATACGATTAATGCGCGCGCGTCGCGATTTGGTGAAGTATGGAATCTGTATCATTACCCGGGCAGGATTTCATGATTTGAGATAGATCTGCCCATCACCTCAAATAAAATGGACAGCGATGTATATACTTACAAGCGACATATATGATCTCCGACACAGCTCAGGAGTCGTGCTCACCATTTTGTAACTGCGTATTCGACAAAACAATCACAGAGCAGTAAACATATGTGAACTGTGTTTGTCTTGAAAACGGCTATTGACTTATCAGCAAACTCGAGCATTGGCCACGCATTACCGTTCAAATCTGTGTAGTTGCATCAAAATCCCTTGAGAATGAAATGCTACCTACGTGCTTCATCAAAACGTGAGTAAAAAGGTACTTGACGTAGCTCTAAAGGATTACGACTTGCAAATCGATCAGACTGAGTCATGTAACTCCGACAGGACGAATTAACGGCCAATGATGCTTGCTGCATTCCTGTTGTTTCACTCCTTGAATAGTAAGGGGCTCTTAGCCCAAAACATCCCTCCCTCCTTCTTTCGTAAAACGGTAATACACACCTAAGTGGACGTGACCAATGTATGATTCGTTAGACAAGCACATTCAAACACATAGGCCGGCCAAAACAAAACAAACCACTTGGATATTGAACCTAAACCAAACCTTGACAAACTGACTTTAGCGTTCCGACCATATACAAGAAGGAATGTTGCAGCAACAGTGTGTTCGACTACGGGAATGGGCATGCGCAGATCGTATTACCCTTAGGCGTACCCTTAGTGTCCGACAGAAGCAACTCTTGACGTAGATTATGAAGTGACATAGATCATGAAAAGACAAACTGAGACGCCATTCACCCTATTTTCTGGGCTAAACCAATGTTTGGATGCGTGTGACTGCAGTATAAGAAACATCTTAGAAATCAAAAACTTGCAATCATGATCGGAAATCGACGCGTTTGGGTATATGTCAGCGCTTGGGTGTGTGGGGAAAAAAGTACATCCAGGGAGTAGGTTCATTAAACGTTCAACAACGATGTATATAAGCATTGAAGTCATTCAGGTTATTGTAGCGGGCCTACAGACATGGGGAAAGGGGGCGTTTCAGGGTTAAGCTCACCCCAAATTACAATAACCCCCCCTATTCTCACGTCAAGATTTAAACATCTCTAGGATTTACTTGAGCAGTTACAATGTCAACGGCCTTCTCAAACTTTCAAATTTCAAATTGCGTTGTAGCAATAGATTAATCGAACATTATCTATTCTTTTGTCAGAAGGAAAGAAAACTCCCCTGTTGGACATCAGCACTGAACGATACCGCCGAGTTATGCCATTGAAAAAGAAAGCAAAGGTAGCAAAGAAGCCAGAGCACAAACATCCACCTCCGGGTCAAAACTGGATACGGAGATAACACCAAAGGAACCCTAGGTTTCTTTCCTTCTCGACGACGGTTTACCACAACCCGAAGACAACGATGCTATGAACATCGGATTATGTTTCAACAAGTAACCAATGTGACGGCGACATGGAAATAGGAATGAGATCATGAATGCAATACATGCATTAATATCCACAGAATGTCTAGTGTTTCTCTGTGCAAACAGTATGAGAACAGCATGATTTGATCACAATCACGAGAAGAAGACTCTAGCTATATTGGTGATCAGATCTTTTCAAGTGACACGCCAGAGGGCGTTGATTCATTCTAATAGAGAGATCTCGTGATGATGACTGCAGCATGCCACGTCACTGTCTAATAGCTTCATTCCATCGGAATTTGCTAACATTTTACAAGATATGCGCATTCTCTGTTAAGCCACTAACGAGTTATAATGATAGATTCGCGTAAACTCTTCCTCGACACAATAACTTGTAATATTATCTGTGCAGTGAAATGTACTAAACTGATGCCCACATCAACAGATAATAACACTAAGCTGGGCTTTGGTACCGTGTATTATCCAAAGGTTGGTGTACCGTGAAGAAATCATCAGAATTGAAATGCTGGGCCATTTGCTCAGTCGTTACACGTTGCTATAGTTACTGCCCCATGTACATTTACGTAATCACATTTTCTATTGATTTCTAGTTGTAATTGTAGAGGCTACATAATACATGACACTTTTGGCCTCAGAGAGCTCTTATCATCATATGCATTGTATCTCACTACTGCTAATAATCTAACAATATCCCAAAAAAATGGAGATTCAAATCGATGCTGCCGAAAGACAGAAATAACAGAACTCTTAGTATACAAAGCTATAGACCCATTAATTTGAGACACAACTTTCTTGCGTTAAATGTTGTGATTTCCTAAAAGTTTAAGAGATCACGCCCGACCTGAGACATTCCCTTTCGGGCTGATAGATTTCGGACAGGTTTAAACCCCAGTGTCCAAATTTGCGATGGTCAGACGGTCGAAAAGTCGCTGCTTATAATTTGCTACCCGAAATGACGCAATGTCTACCACACACAAAAGCTAATTAATGAGCCCAAGTACTTGCCACTCAAAGGTCAGGAAGATAGGTTATATATCGCAAAGGTATAACGTAGAACATAGGTCATACATTATAAATCTTCAGAGTGGTTTGACCTACCTTCTTTACATGTACTGGCCTTCATAAGCAAACACAGTTAGGAGTCGTAAATAAGATTTCTGCACGCAAAGCCAAGTCAATTTTAGCTAAAAAGTTACATTAATCGGCATGCATTTGCTGGAAATGTCAACCTGCGTCGCGAATTACAACGAAGATTCGCTTATCTATTAGCCAAATCGCTACTTTAATCTTCCATTTGCCGCTCCAACGCCCAATTCATCAAAATTAAACGGACGGGTTTCTGTAGATACGAAGAATTTGTATACAACTTTTGTCCTTCACAATATGTTAAGTGCCACAAAACGTGCAACTTGTACACGTACTGTTATGAATGGCAATTCACAGTCCTCTTCTACTCGATAATTTCTTTGCAAAAGGTTTTC